>CM055064.1:49239441-49395892 GCA_029204045.2 Tillandsia leiboldiana | reverse complement strand
TACAATCATCAGGAACAAAGCACGTTTAGTTGCTCAAGGCTACTCTCAAGTAGAAGGTATAGACTTGATGAAACTTTCGCCCCTGTAGCTAGACTCGAGTCCATTCGTATCTTATTCGCGATAGCTTGTCATTTTAAAATAAAATTATTTCAAATGGACGTTAAGAGCGCGTTTTTAAATGGGTTTTAAATGAGGAAGTTTATGTGGCTCAACCGAAAGGTTTTGTAGACTGTAAACTACCTAACCATGTTTTTCGTTTGAAAAAGGCTCTTTACGGGTTAAAACAAGCACCGCGAGCATGGTACGAAAGGCTAACAAAGCACCTATTGGATAAGGGCTATACTCGAGGGGGAGCTGACAGGACTCTCTTTGTGAAGCATTATCAAAATAACTTCATTGTTGCACAAATCTATGTCGATGACATTGTTTTTGGAGCAACAAAGGATAATGATGCTTCTAAATTCGCTGAAACCATGGAAAGCGAATTTGAGATGTCAATGATGGGCGAATTGACTTATTTCCTTGGATTGCAAGTGAAACAGAGTGACGAAGGCATCCATTTGTGTCAATCCAAGTATGCTTTGGAGTTGGTCAAAAAGTTTGATCTAGAAAATTTTAAAGATTTTCCAACTCCAATGGGAACTAGCAATAAAGGATTAGGAAGTGAATCTTTTAGTGAGAATGTAGACGAGAAACTTTATCGGAGTCTGATTGGAAGTCTACTTTACCTCACGGCTAGTCGCCCGGATATATCTTTTGGTGTTGGGATCTGCGCGAGATATCAGTCTGCGCCAAAGGAGGTTCACCTGAAAGCGGTGAAACGGATCATCCGATACATTAAAGGAACCATAAATTTCGGAATTTGGTATCCTATGGGAACAAGTTTAGATATTATTGGATACTCAGATGCCGATTGGGCAGGATCTGTGGATGATCGGAAAAGTACGAGTGGTGCATGTTTTTATCTTGGTCATTGCCTTGTTGCATGGCATAGTAAAAAGCAAAACTGCATTGCACTCTCGACTGCCGAAGCGGAATATATTTCAGCGGGTAGTTGTTCAACCCAACTCATTTGGATGAAAAGTGTGTTGAGCGACTTCCGGATTTCAGCAACTTCGGTAACAATTCTTTGTGACAACACTAGTGCTATAAACATTTCCAAAAAACCCCGTGTTGCACTCTAGAACAAAACACATTGAACTTAGATATCATTTTCTTAGAGAGCTAGTTGAATCAAATACTCTTCAACTGTCATATATTTCAACTGAAGACCAATTAGCTGATATTTTAACAAAACCTTTGGATCAAAAATGTTTTATTCATTTGCGTAAAGCAATTGGAATGCTTTCCTTGAAATAAACTTCTTTTTGAAACTTTTGCTTAGGTTAGGTTTTGTTTTTGTGTTTTTGTTCATTATCTATGCTTAGACATAGAATATTAATTGAGCATTAGTTTGATTGACTTTAACTGCATCCTTTTATATATTTAGAAATCTATTATGCTTTAGATGTCATAATATTTCATTTGATGCAATGATCATTTATGTCAATTAACTCATCTTTGTTTTGATCAAAGTCAATTTCTCTCTCGATGATCTCTTGGTATAGTTTTTATCTTATTTGACTGTTTAGTCGAGTATGAAATCGAGATCAATATTTGGCTAAATACTTTATATCTTAAATAATTGATAGCCAATTGAGGGGGAGTCAAAGAAAAAGTATTATGCTCAAAAGATGTGGAAAGAGTTACATCCCAATGAGGAGTGTGAAAACTACCACCACATGGAGGAAAGAGCTACCACCTCGGTCGTCCGAGTACTGTGTGCAGCTACCACATGTATACCAAGCAAGGTTTTTCAAGTTTGATTAAATAAAATGCATGTTGAAATACTTGACTCTGTCAAAATTTCAAGGTTGGTATAAGGTGGGATTTTTAATGAATGATGCTCAAAGAGCCACTCTCTTCAATAAATTGACTAGATACATTATCTAATTTATCTGGGATGTTAGACATCTATTGATCTTTGTATTTCATTTTCTTTACCAAATTGATGATTTGATAAAGGCATTACTCATAAGATCAAGTTAGATGTAATTGAAGTTGTTCAACTTTAAGGGATTTAATTTTTATAAATTTTCGTTTCATTTGTTGAATGTTATTGATAGATTTGGTATAATCTAGTTCTTGTTGTATGAAACGATGATTTTCATTTAAAGTTGATACACAAAAGTGCTTACAATCTTTTTCTGGTTTTTCTAGAATTTCTCTGAAATTTTTTAAGAAAAAGTTGGAGCCGATCCGGATTGTACCTGCCGATCCGGATCCCGAACGCAGTTTTTCACTGCGGGTAGCCGATCCGGATCGTAATCACGGACTGATCCGGATCGCGGCTAGGATTTTATAAAGAACAAAAGGGTTTTGATTTCTTTTACTCCAATCTTTTGTTCCAAAGTTTCTAGAGCTTCTCTCTCTAGATTTCATCCATCTTGGAAGCTTTCAAACTCAAGTTCTTCAATTCCAAGTAAGTTTTATTGATCAAAATCTCGGTTTTTCACCGTTTTTCTTATTCCTCCTCAAAACGTGATGAATTTCTTGTATCAATTTCGTTTGTGGATGGTTTTTGATCAAATTTCTTTTGAAATAAGAACTCTGGGTAGATTAGTTTTGATTATATGCTAGGTATTCTCAAGATAAACGGATTTTTGGTCTTCGATTTCAAAAATTTCGGTTTTAGGGCATATAATGGGAATTTTCCAAAATCATGCAATTGATCTATTTTTAAAATTCCTTTTGCAAAACTAATTTGATTCCTAGTCTCTCTACACGATAATGTTTGTTTGGGTACAATCTTTCAAATTTTTCAAACTTACAAAATTTTCGTGTTCTTGAGTTGCTCTTCACAGGATTTCAATCCTCTTAAGGCACACACAGCTATGGAATTCTCATGGATCATCTTGCTGTTAGTCACAATGGTGAATACTCGAGCAACCAATAAACTGAAAAGAGCCAAGAAACTTCAACGAAAAGGTGAATTTGATCTGATTAGTGACTCGGAAACTGAAGCAAATAATGATGAAGTAGACTGGGACGTGTTATTGGATGACGATGAAACAATGCCAGTTAAACCTGAACAAAAGGCTTCCAATGAATCAAAAGAAAAGGCACCCATTAACACAGGAAAAGCACCTATGTCTCCACCAACTATCTCTGTGAAAAGAAAACGTCTGGCTCGACGCTTTGGACTACCACGAGACGTTAACATCAACAAGCCGATAGTTCCTGACTCCCCGCCTCGCGTGGAAGGAGTGTTCGTCAGCATAGATCGCCTTCGAGCTTTTGAACATCGTGAATGTATCGGTGAACGACATGTCAACATTGAAGCTCTCCGAAATCACTCACCAGAGTTTGGAACTTTAATTGAGCAAGCTAATCTCATTCAAGTCTGCCGATTCCCTGAATTACTTGGGTATTGTTTGTATCGTGTGAGAACCTTCTACACGAATGCAAGACATCTTCAAGAAGATGAACGTGGCTCAATGCTTTTCTATACAAATATCCAAGGGATGAAACTTAAAATCACTCCGCAATTAATCGACGAAGTCCTTGGAATGGAATCCAACACATCGGGGATCAATTATTTGACGGGAAGAAGTTTGACGAATGCCTTGTGGCAAACCGTGATAGGAAAGATTTGTTTGGAAGGAACTGAGTCAGCTGATGGGAAAAGTGTAAAATCCAAACATCTTCGACTGGAGTACCGATTTCTTAATTTCATCACATGTTACAACATTCTTCCTAACATGCAGACCAAGTTAGTGAGATGGGATAGAATGCTGTTCTTATATCTCATAGGTCATCCCTCTGAGGCTATAGGATTGAACATGAACATCCCCTACATAATTTGGAATAGAATGTCAAGATATGTTGTGCATCCTCATCCTTCTGAGCGACTTCCTTTTCCATTAATCATCATGAGGATCTTACAAAAGTTTGACATTGATATAAGCTCGACATCATATCAACACTGTTGGGGGATGATAGATGAGTCAACGATTATGAAGTCACTTTACAAATTACCACATGTTACTCCGACACCCTCCACTGGAAAGAAACCTTGTGTCGGCACCTCTGCCTCACCGTCTCAACAAGCACCCGGCGAGGATGATCAAGCATCGGTAACTTCGATTTTCAAGCAACAACAGCGCCTATCTTTTCAACAAGAGCAGATCAACAAAGAGCAGAGGCGAATCTCCGAGGAACTCGAGATAATCACAGCATCCCAAATCACATTAACCAAGACGGTCTCGTCGATAAAGAAGTTAATGCAGAAAACGTTCTCGAAAATGGGATACACCACCTCGGATGACTCAGATTCAAGTGTTTGAATCGTTTGTCTACTAATTCTCTTGTGCAGGAACTTTATTTTCTTTAACCTCTTTTTTTGTGCAGGTCTTTAAGTTTTAGTTTTAGTTTTTAGTTCTCAAACTTGAACTGTTAACCATTCTCTCCATTTTGGTAATCTTTGGCTAATTTTTGTGATAAAAAGGGGGAGAGAGAAGTATAAACAATTGAGACATTGATACAATGTGGTTGTGAGAAACTTGAAACTTGAGGTAAGTATAACCTCAACTTGACCTCAACTTGAAAGGTAAGTAGAACTTCAACTTTCGGTTTTCATTTGTGTTTGAATGCATGCCTCGGCTAACTATTCGTCTAACTATTTGGGCATGTAATATAACTAACAAGTTGATGTTCACTAACATGACATTTGGATTTTGATTGCATAGAAGATATGTTGGTGTTTTAACTATGATCAGTTTACATATCTGAATGTATAAATGTCATGGTAAGTGTAAATGAGTATAAACTTCATCTCTGTATGTGATTTTTGAATGATATAAAATTCTTGAGGTATCTAACGATTTCTTTTGTCAAGAATGATTTCTTTTTGCAGAGAGTACAGATGTCTAAGTCTAGAGTCTGTTTTAGGAGTTTAACTCATGTATTTTATTTTGGATCTCCATTGTAAATTTTTGTTGTATGGTGATAGCAACAAAAATATCTTTTTGAATTTTCTTGAGTGGATCTATGTTTTGTCACGAAACCGCCAAAGGGGGAGATTGTTAAGGATTTTGTTTTGGCGCATTTCGTGAAAGTGTTAAGTCTTGAAGATTGAAGATGAATGAAGTTTGGATCATATACCTCAATCTCAAGAAAGAAGAATTCAAAAGGATCAGGTAAGTTTAACTAAATATTTTTGGTGATCCGAATACTTCTTGTAGTGTAGAAACACTTGGAAGAATTTCTTATTGCATAAAAATCAAGAACTGAACATGAGACTTGTTCAGGATCCGGATCAGATTGTCAATCCGGATCCCGAAGGTGGTTCGTTCATACACCAGTTCAATCCGGATCGTAGCTTCCCTTGATCCGGATCCCGAACATTGAGTTTACCATTTTCCTTGAACGATCCGGATCAGGCTTCGCAATCCGGATCCCGAACGTTGATGTTTGGTGAACTGTATGAACGATCCGGATCAAGCACTTCGATCCGGATCCCGAACCTTCGTTTTTCTGGAATTGCCTGACTCGTTACGACGATCCGGATCACAGCTAATCCGATCCGGATCGCCGTCGTAAAAATTTCTAGAAACGACAGTTTTTGATCCCTATCTTCTTCCTAGGGTTTCTAACCTATAAATAGACCCTATGATTCTTTTTCTAGGGTTAATCCAGATAATCCACATAGAGCCGTCATAATCAAATATCATCTTATACGGCCCTAGATCCACATATAGAGAAGAAAGGAAATCATTAGATATTACTCTATGTTTCTTCATCTATATTGATTAGTTTGATTCTAGGTTTTCATACTCACATCTTGAGTTGAATCAAACTAATGAATACTTAGATGGTATTTCCTATCTATCTTTGATCTAAGTATTCGGCGGATCATCACCACCCAAAAACAACGATTTACCCCAAAATCGGCGCGTGGACTCGCGTGGCCTTGTGGATTCAAGGTGCAACCGCTCTCGTGGATTCGGAGCGAGGTACGTTCGTGGATTCGAAGCGTGCTACTGGGTGAAGACCGTGGATTCGGTCAGACGTCGTGGACTCGACGTTGGACGCCGTGGATTCGGCGTTGGACGCAGATCGTGGATTCGAGACGCGTTGCGGAGCGAGCGGAGAAGATCAACTAGGAGCATATGGAAAAGGTTGAGTCATCTGTGAGTACGGTATATCACCTTGTACGTGTTTAATTCTAGTGGATTTCACCGTGTTATCGGTCCCGTGGTTTTTTACTCCGGTTTGGAGTTTTCCACGTAAAAATCTTGCGTGTTCATTTATATTTCCGCATTGGTTTTTATTGCGCAATGATTTTTTGAGTGTTTATTGTTTACACCTATTCACCCCCCTCTAGGTGTTTTTTCCCCTATTTAGATCCATTATTACATATAACCCAACAACGCGACACATGCGACAGCCCCGTGCGGGCACCTCCCCCGCGCGGGCGCAAGTGGCGCGGCACGGCACAGCCCTGTGCGGGCACCTCCCCCGCGCGGGCGGAAGCGGTGCAGCACGGCAACGGCCCCGCGCGGGCAAAAGCGGCGCAGCGCAGCAACGGCCCCGCGCGGGCACCTCCCTCGCGCGGCGCATGCGGCGCAACGCGGCAAAACAGCATTTTTGGGGTGAGTGCTAGAGCCGAAATCAGCATTTTTGGGGACCGTTATAGTGAGACTCTGTTTATCTCACCATTTAGCATCGTTTTTGAGTGTTGCTGCTTGGACACCCAAATCGGTGTGCTTTGGGGTAGCAAGCGGTTTATGGAGATAGTTGGGACCCTCCGGATTACTTTGTGGGTTGCAAAAGTGTTTTCGGCAAGTTTCTGAGAATTTCGGTAGGTTTCGGGAATTGGTAAAAGAACCAATTACTCAATTATGATGGGTTGTGAGTTAAGTGACTTTGGGTCACTTGGGTGATTGGTGACGTGATTGGGGAGCCATTCTTGGGCTGACCATAGGTTGTGTGTGCATTCTAACACCAAAGTGGTGTTTGTAATACTATGATAGGCCTCTTTGGCTTAACGGTTGGGTTTCAAAATGTGCGACCATATTTGTTGTTGGATGAAGCTCTATCGTAGTCACTTTTCAAGTGGAAATGGCTCTTTGAGGGTGATCATGAGGTTGTGTATTGTCCCATTATGAAAATCGGCAACTTTGGGACTTATCAGGTTGAGACCTCACAATTTCAGCTCACTGATTGTGCACTTGGACATCAAAACTTGCAAGATGAGTTTCAGAAGGTTATCACTAGTTGAAATCAACCAGTGTAGGTGTTTATACCTTCCAATGGTTAATATGCCAAAATTGGCATACGTTGGAACTCGTGAAGGTCTAGTTTGTGGTTAGGGCTAGTTTGGGGCTAGGGCCTCTTTTGGTGTGCACCTCGTGTGTAGCTGTCCCAATACCTAAACTGGTGTGTTTTGGGACAACAAGTGGTCTAAAGGGACCTACAGTATGTCTCGAGATGCTCCAAGGAGTTAGTTGGAGGTCTTGGTGGGTTAGGTGATGTTTTATGCGAGGTTCGGAAGTCCATTAAAGAAACCAATATTTCTATCGCATTGACTCGTGTTATTGGTGACTTCATGTTGCGGGCGGATGCCGATTTGATGTCAGGAGCTAGTTGGACTCTTCTAGAGTTGGCTCAGGGGTTGGTCTAATTTCGGAAGTCAGTTGGTAAAATCGATGTTCCAAGTATGTTATTTATGGTGCATTTCTGTGCGGTATATACGTCTCGGTCGGTTTAGTGGACACGTAGGAATTTTACTGACACTTAGTGCTTATATATAGGCTCTTTTGGCGCCTAGAGGGTTTGGCAGAGTCGTGGACTCGAGTAGTCGGTATACATGTGGGTGTTTCGATCCGAAGTCGGAAAAATGGTGCCTCCTCGATGACTAATTTCCCTTTCACTTTCTCTAGATTATATGATATCCATTGAGCACTTCGTTCACCACTAGATTCCATAGCTTGTTTGCTCTACACTTGTTGATTATCTATATTCATGATGATTTAGTTGTAGAGCGGTATTCCTGTCACGCCCCGAGAGCAATTTGAAATCATAATTTTCAAATAAGTGTCTTGATTTTTGCGAGTCCCGCCCTGGGCGCGTGCATAGACACACCACATATATAAGATCTCTCTGTATAAACGGACAGAGTCTTCCCTATATATGCACAGCGTAGACCTTTTACAATACACAACCATCAACCACAACCATTCATTTTGCAAAATAATGAAACTAAAATACGAAATTTAAACATTTGAAAGCGACGCACACCTTCTGCGCATTCATGCTTCTGTCCATAGGTTTTGAAAATCCGCGCCCACACGACGTATAGTTTTGAAAGTCATTTTCGCAAATCCTTTTTATTTGATAATCTGCGTACACACGACGCAAACATAAAATCTCAAGATATCCAAAATTATTTAACAATAATGAAACTATTCCAATATCCACGACATTCACCATAGTATTCACATGCATATTGTGATGACCCGGATCTCCGCGAAGGTCTTACAGTGTGAATTGTGGCTTCTGGAGGCCTATGATGTGTCACGCCCCGGGGTCGAAACTGCGACCCGGGCTCGCCAACAGATCCGCCGCCCATACGGGAAGACCCGTATAGACGTAGCGACTAACCTGCAAAAGATCATCTACACTAACAGATATCAGAGCTGAAAAGTAAAAGCTGAAATAAAATAAATACATCTCCACAAATATACAACCCAAGTCCTCACCAAAAATACATAAGTCTCTCAGCTAAAAAAAGAAAAGTACAACTCTGATCCTCACTACATAGGTCTCTCAAAAAGTAACTCTCAAAATCAGAAAAAAGGGTACAACTACTCTCGCTCAGGAAGACGACTGGTAGGGATCTATCTCGCGACTCCCTTACCTCGATCTGAAGAAGGAGCAACTGGAGCAACAGGAACAGGAGTAGAAGTCCCTGGGGAAAAATACACCACGGTGGGTGTGAGAACTACATCCCACAGTAGTTCTCAGTGGGTACCGCCAACAAGCCCGACGGTCTGCCCACTAAGTCTACTAGAGGCATAAGTAATAAATGCAGTGCTGGAAGGAAAAGCTGAACAAAATAACTCTACAGCTACTATGCCTCTATCTAGATGCTCAAGGAGTGGAACAGAAAGAAACATGGTGCATCTACTATCTCTCAGATCACCCAATCTACACTGACTGCCTCCTCGGGTCCAGTCAAACCTGCGCCTACCTACTGTCGTTACATCCACGGAGGACCGGACTTACGTAGGGCGTCCGTGACTGCCAAAACTGGCCCAGCTAGAGGGACTGCGTCGACAAGTCGCAATAGAAAGTATCAGGCCCAACTCCGGAGTGGCACTCGAGGGGCGCGACCCCACCGAGGAAAGTATCCGCGCATCTCTGTCGAGCTCAAATGTGGCTCATGCAGGCTATAATCCAAATCCTCGATCAACAACATCGGCTGTAACCAACAAAATACTGTCTCACTCACAGGCTGGAAAACTACACAGCCGAGACCCACTGTCACTCAGACGGCTCCCAAAAGAAATACTGATCTACAGACTGCTATCAGACTCCACTCGGTCCCCAGACACGAGTGTAAAATGCATCCCACAACAACCCGACCTCTCGGCCCACTACCCGGGCGAGGAAACTCCAAGTCCAGGATGAAACAATAAATGTCAGTATGGGAATGTCTAAAGCAATAATAACCTAGCCCAAGTTGGAGTTTTCTACAAGTCTGGTTGATCATGCTGCATATGGCGGGGGTGCTAGGTCAAGTTCCAAGATAACAATAATTAACAGCTTGTAGGAAACAATAAATCGCATGATCATCTAACAACATCAGGAACATCAATTCCTATATTCTAGCATGCTATACAAAATACATTCACAACATGCAAGTTCCTACACAGATAGAATTAATGCACAGTCCATAGATCTTGAAGACGAGGCAACCCACCTGAAGAGCTGAACTGTCCAAAGTCCCATAGCTGATAATACCCAGAAATCAATAACTCCAAATCCAACGGGTCCAGCAATACCCGCAAACCCTCCTGGGTACAACACAAGGTCCACAGTTACACTTAATTCCAAAAATCAACCAAGTATACACAATCTGCGAAAACAGTCCCAAAGATGCGATATTTTCACCTGCTGAAAGGGCTTCGAAAAATCTGATAAAAAATACTGCTGCGATCGTCACGTCGAGACCTTCGAAACGGGTACCTGCACGTCCAATTCCGAGCCCCGTAGGCCGAGTTACAAATTCCACAACACAGGGTGCACAAAGCCTCACAACAACACAACTGTAATCCCATGCACAGATAAAGGGAGAAAATATACCTCCAGGGAAGTCTCAGAAAAATCCTAGAAAAATACGACGATAATCCTCGCGATGAGTAGATGCAAAAAGTGTACAGGCTCGTCGCGATCCGATGCTCGAGCGCGGAGAACTCCACGCAAAAATCCTGTTGTCCCCGAAAATCTCACAGCAAACAAGGGTCCCAGTAAGCATGGAAAAACTCCAAGAAAAACCTCAAACAAGGAGATGCTAAAAATATTAAGATTGTAGCCCTACCTGTCACGGATCCAACGGCGAAAGAATCACTCGAAAAGGTGGTCGGAGTAGGCTGGGGGAGCTCGCGCACCGAAACACGACGGGAGGAAACACCAACGAAGGAACGACGCGACGCGCCAAGAAAATGGAAATCTTGAAAAATGTGCTACGTAAAATCCTGAAACTCCTCCACAAGATGCAGAAAAAGGAGATCAAAAAGTTCACAATAGGGCTCAAGAGGAGATGGGCTCG
The DNA here is from genome assembly GCA_029204045.2 of Tillandsia leiboldiana. Classification (NCBI taxonomy): domain Eukaryota; kingdom Viridiplantae; phylum Streptophyta; class Magnoliopsida; order Poales; family Bromeliaceae; genus Tillandsia; species Tillandsia leiboldiana. Next base: position 49,385,019 of record CM055064.1, on the reverse strand, counting down.
GTAAAAGTCCAAAAAGGCAGTGCAAAGGGCCTATTTATAGGCCTCAACCCGAAAAATCCCAATAAAAATGAAATTAGGCTTTTGGGCCCCAATTTCGGGCACCCGGTCGATTCGGGCTGCTACAGTGTTGGGCCCGGCCCAACACTGTGTGCGCCTGAATCGCCCAGGTGCTGCTACGTGGCCCGGCAAACAGGGAACAGCCGCGCGGGCCACCCAGATGCGGCCATGTGGCCTCCACCCGGTCAAAGGGGTCCAGCCCGAGGAACCCGCCGACCGGTCGCCGCCTCGCCGGTCGCACCGCATGCCCTCCACGCGCTCACGCGTCCCGAGGCGCCGGCGCACCCTTCCGTGCGCCGCGCCTGATGAGCCCGCAAATCACGAGCCGACATGTGTCCCCTGCACCCAGTCCACGCACCCTACTTGGGGATTCCGTGGACCGCGCCGCGTGCACCGACCAACCGGGGGCTGCCACGCGTCCCCCGCCCTGGTCCATGCACCGCCGCGCCCGCTCAGTAGACCGCGCACCTTGAGCAAGCCAATCAGGCGGCGCCACGTGTTCCTGCGCCGGGTCTGTGCACCCAGCCGCGACGCTCTGTGGACCGAGCGCTGAAAACCGACCAATGACAGGCCGCCACGTGGCATGCCGGCGGTCCACGGCCTCTCCCATGCACCAGAATTCACTGAAAACTTCCGGGAGTCCCTTTTTGGGCATCCGGACTCAGAATCAAACGTGCAAATAGCCGTTTTCAAGCGTTTTTCCGTGCTGAATCCAAATCCAACCTCTGTTTGGTCAAAAACCTTTTCAAAATTTTGGCAAATGTAGCCGAAGGCCAAAACAGCTAAAGATACCCCACATGGTCCATCTATGGCATCCCTTTGATGCACTATGGGCCAGACACACCAACACTAGGTGTTCTACATAATGGATTCACCGAAAAAGTTGCATGGGATTCTGGACCACTACATGATGTGTGTTGGAGATGGTTGCGCGCAAATCGGACCTCAGATTTGAACCCAGCATGAAATTTGGATTAAGATTACCTATCCGGATGCCTTCGATAAATTTTAAAAGTGGAATTTGGCAAAACGGACATCGGATTTGGACTCAGCGCGTGAAAACGATAAAAATGGACTACTTGTATATTTCGGAGCCCGGATGCCAAAACACGGATTTCGAGGCAAGATTTTACTGTTCCGGCAGGCCAAGGCACGCCAGCGGCGACGGGCAGCGGCGGAGCGCGGCGGCGGGGGCGCGGGCAGGCGCATGCGCGGCGGCGGGCAGGGCGGTCCATGGGTTTTGGCATGCACCGGGACCAGCCAATGGCGGGCGTGCCACGTGTCCCGCGTTGATTGGGCGGTCAACGCACGCGCAACAGCACGCCGGGCGCGACGCACCGTGGACCCCTCCAGGCCACGTGTCGCCCGCCCATTGGCGGGCGCAGCGACCCGGCTAGGCCGCCGTGAACCGCGGCCCACGGTTCCCGCCGTGAACCGCGGCCCACGGTTCCCGCCGTGGACCGCATCGCCACGCGGCGCGCCACGATTGGTGGGGGCGCGGGGCGCGGAGCGGGTGAAATGGCGCACCGAGAAGATTTCGCGCGCACACAGTGTTGGGTTTGGGCCGGATTCGGGGGCCCGAATCCGACGCCCGAATCCGAACCCCTTCTTTGGTGGGCTTGGGCTATAAATAGCCCCCTTTCTTGAGCCTTTGGACCTTTTTCTCGAGCCCTTTTGCGACTAAGCCCTCAAGTGAAGTTTTTCCTCTTCTTGTGCTGCATCTTGCGAAGGAGTTTCGGAATTTTTGGAAGGCGCGGCATCGACGACTTCGGCATCTTGGCGCAGTGCGACGTATCTTCTTCGGTGGCCCATTTCCGTCGTGTTTCGGCCCACGAGGTCCATAGAGCTACTCCAAACGAATTTTTGGACGATTTTTATGGCGTCGGTTTTATGAGAGGTAGATCTCCGTTTTTCGTGCTCCGCTTCTCTCAGTTTTGGGTTTTTATTGGGGTTTCTGGAACATCTTTGAACCCCTTTTTTGCTGGTGATTTTTCTGGACAGCAGAGAGTTGTCGGATTTTTATCTCTGCACTCAACTATCGGATTTCAACATGTGAGGACTCGATCGACATCTACTCTTCGCGAGGATCGCCGTCGTATTTTTATTGGAATTTTTGAAGATTATCTCGTAGGTGGTATTTAAGCATTTTCAGGGCTGATTTTTTCAGCAGTTTGTAAACTTGGAATTTTGTGTTGATTGCAATATTTGGACTGTGTCTTTGTACCCAGGAGGTGTCTTTGGGTATTTTGGGACCCATTGGAATTGTGGAAATCCGAGGATTGTCCCCATTTAGTTTCAGCCTATTTTTGGATCTTGGTTGACGCGCACTTCAGGTGGGTTGCTTCGTCTCCAAATCGGTGGACTATTCATTAATTCTATCGTGTAGTAAATCATACATGATTGTTAGATGTGTTAGGAAGCATGTTAGATATAGAGAGGATGTTCTCGCGTTGTTATCATGATCATGTTGATGTATGCTTCCTATCTGTGTTAACTTAAGTACTACTATTGGAACTTGACCTAGCACCCTGTCATATGTTGCATGTGTAACTAGACCAGTAGAAAACCCTCATTTGGGTTAGGTTTATTTATGCTTTAGACATCCATACATTCTACTCCATTCTTGGACATAGTGTTTTCCTCGCCCAGGTAGTGGGCTGAGTGGTCGGGATTTCTTTTAGTGTGGGATGCATGTTACACTCGTGCTTGGGGGCTGAGTGGAGTCCGGTAGATGTAGCAGGTATTATATCTGTGGCAGGAGCCGTTTGGATAAACGGTGGTCCCGGGATGTCTGTTTCTCTGTTTTATGTGTCGCCATTGTGTTCGCAATAGTGGTGTGTTAGTGATAGCAGGACCTTGAACCCAGAATCTTTTTGGGCATACATGATTTTAGTCAACCAATGTTTTTCTTCCAAATATCAAAGGGTCGCCGGAGTCTGTTCTTGTTTGATTGGACGAAGGCATTAGCCCTTCGGGGTTTGGGTATAAAAACTTATTTTCTAACTGTTTTTCCTAAAAGAACTAAAAATCATTAAAAAATAAATTTTCCTCAAATCAAGATGGTTTTTCAAAAAGGAACTACTTTTAGTCCTCACCCCGCGTGGGTTTGAGTGAAAAATGGTTTTCAGTAATAAATGTCACATTTTTCCTGTAAACTTCCCTACTCGAGAGGATTCGAGTGGTCTGGGTTCTAAGGGCTGCCTTTTTATTGGGTCGAGAACAACGAGAGGCTATGCCTATAGCCTGTTCTTGTTTGATTTGGGTTGTAGGCTCTAGTCTTTCGGGGTTCCCGGACCCTTCATTGTTGTCAGCTGTGGAGTATATCTTGTTAGTGAGTTTGCGTGTTAGGTTGATGTCCTGTTGTGGGAGCCGTCGGGTTGACGGTGGTCCCGGCTGTCGAGTATTTCCAGCTAGTGAGTTAGAGATGTGATTTGTTGGTTACTGTCGATCTCATTTTGCTATTTGAAAACATGCCGCATACAAGTGTAAGATAAACGCAATAAAATATGTCACCACTAAGTTAGGATCTCAACCCAACATCCACAAATATTCCACCAACAAAATAATCACTAATCTACTAACCAAAAGCAAAAGGGATAATCGAAGGTAAATAAGACATATGATAGCCTCAAGCGGCTAAGGTCCTCTAAACGCAGTCTCACCATCGTCCCGGTTCCCACCCCTATTCGGACATGTCATAGTGTGGGGAGTCAGTGACAAATAAAGTAGATGAAAACAAGTAAAATGCTATAAGAACTGTAATGAACAAACCGATACACCAGAGCATTCCACTTCCCCCTCATGGATCACTATATCCCCTGTTTAATCAAAACGAAACATGTGCCGGGAGGTCTAAAGACCCCCGGCGAAAGTACACTTTGCTCGCACTTTGATGCCACCAACCCCTCCACGGTACTTGTGCGGTACCTTAAGTAATCCGCGAGGGGTCCCCACTACGACACCATGTGGGGTATACGGGTAAACGTACCATCTTTCCGGAAAAATACACCCTGTGTGGTGGCCAGACCGCTGGTGTGCGTGTAAGCAATCATGAGCATAAATGTCGAAACCGGCGTGTGATAAGGCACCGCGACATTCGTCGCCACAGTTAGAGTTAAAAGAGCAGGATCCTCATGCAATGGGGTTAGACAGTTCACAAATTATACATCTACTTTATTTTCACAAGTTACGACGGGAACGACCATACACCGAAATATAATAAAGTACCCACCTCGAAATGTGCTGACCGGAACACCTGGGACCGAAACACGCTCACAATCGGCACCCCGGACCTAAGAAAGTCCCCAAAAGAACAACGGTCAGACTGAATTGCATTCTGTAAAGAAACAGAGTCCAAAACCCCAAGAGTACAACAAAAACCCGGCGACGGCGGCGGTAACGACGCGCGACGGACGACACGGCGGCGCGCGACGGACAACGCGGCTGTGGTCTCTTCCACCACGGCGCCGCATACCGTCCGGCCACCGACCCCGCACGGCACCGCAAGCGGCGCTGCTGCGCGGGCGTTTGCCCCGCGCGGACGCCAGCCCCGCGCGGCGCCTGCCCGCAGTGCGGCCGCGCGGGCACCTGCCCCGCGCGGGCTTTGCCCCGTGCGGCGCTGCCACGGGCACGGGCGCAGCCCCGCACGGCGCTGCGGGCAGCTCGACCGTGCAGGCTTTGCCCCGCGCGGCGCTGCCTGGAGCGCGGGCGCGGGTTCCAGCCCCGCGAGGCGCGTAGCCCGACCGCGCGGGCTTGCCCCGCGCTGCGCTGCCTGCAGCGCGGGCGCGGGCTCCAGCCCCGCAAGGCGCTGCGGGCAGCCCGACCGCGCGGGCTTGCCCCGCGTGGCGCTGTCTGCAGCGCGGGCGCCTGCCCCGCGCGGCGCTGCAGGCAGCCCGACCGCTCAGGCTTTGCCCCGCGCGGCGCTGCCTGCAGCGCGGGCATGGGCGCCTGCCCCGCGCGGCGCTGGCTGCAGGTCGGGCACGGGCGCCTGCCCCACGCGGCGCTGCCTGCGGTGCGGCTGCACGGGCCAACCTCGCGCTGCGCCGACCGGGGTGCAGCGGCGGTCACGAGGCGGTGACGGCGGCTAAACGAAAAACGGCGAAAACCCCAACAACAAAAACCGAAAAAGAACATCGCTTACCACGATCTTGTCGGAGAAGGCGATCCGCTCACGCTCCCGGCTTCGGCACGTTGATCGGGATTGATCGGGTTCCTCCGCTTTCTCCTTCTCTCTTTTTTTTTCCTCCGGTTAGGGTTTTCTCTTTTCTTTTCTTTCTTTTTCTCTCCGGTTAAGTTTTTTTTTTCTCTCTTCTTTCGGGGACAAACAGATTTCTAACTTCGAGATTACAATAAAACCCACATCCGGGTATTTATTATTTAAAAATTAATTATTTAATCACAAGAGATAATTCCACATCCCCTCAAAAAGCGTGCAAGATCTTTAGCACGGATTTCGATGCACACTACGGTTACCGTGACCTTCAAAACCCCATTCCGGGAGATCCGCAAGTCAGAATTCAGATCCAATTGCACCGCCGATCATCATTTTTCGAACTCTATCACAGAAAAATACCCGCACCTCACAATAGTCAACTTAAGAAAGCTCGATAATTCGATTCTCCCTAATATGTAATTTATTAGCAAGAGGGTAAAACGATACACAAAAAATCGTCATATTACATCTGGCTGGGCCAGTTTTGGTAGTCACGGACGCCCTACGTAAGTCCGGTCCTCCTTGGAGGTAACGGCCGTAGGTGGGCGCAGGTTTGACTGGACCCTATGTGGCAGCCAGTGTAGATTGGGTGACCGTATTTTGAGAGCTAGTAGATGCATCATTTTCATCTGTATCATCCTTTGAGCATTGTAGATAGAGGCATGATAGCTGTAGACTCTTTCCAGCTTATCTTTTCATTGTTACAGTTTTCCTATTATCTTATGCCTCTAGTAGACTTAGTGGGCAGACCGTCGGGCTTGATAGCGGTACCCACTGAGAACTACTGTGGGATGTAGTTCTCACACCCGCTGTGGTGTCTTTCCCCGGGGACCCTTTCTCCAGTTCCTGCTGCTCCTATTACTGATCCTTTTGTTGTTGATCGATGTGAGGGTGTCGCGAGCTAGTTCCCTACCCGTCCTTGGAGTATAGCGGTACCCCTTTTTGGAGCTTAGTAGTACAGTCTGCTGGATTTTAGTAGTTAGTTACTTTTGAGAGTTTTATTTTGAGAGACTTTTGTAGTGAGGTTCATACTTGTATTATTTGACAGTTGTATTATTTCTTATTTCAGTAGTTTACTTTTCAGCTCTGATATTTGTATAACTATAGTATCCTTCTTTTGCAGGTTAGACGCTTCGTCTATACGGGGCTTCCCGTATGGGCGGCTGATCTGTTGCCGGACCCGGGTCGCAGTTTCGACCCCGGGGCGTGACACATATAGTTTGACCCACAGATAGTAAAATAGTAACTAACAGGGATAAAGAAATAACCAAAAGCAAAAGAGTGGAACTCGCTACACACCGTCCTTACGCCCGTCCCATCTCCCACTCACATTCCCACTAGGTCCTGTAAAAACAGTGGGATGAGAAACGCGCAACTGTACCATATTGAATGTGGGAAACCATAGTAGCAAAAGATATACCATAATGAACTATAAAAGAGAATACAGAAGGAACCGCTACTATAAGAACATCCAGTAAACACGCAAATTTGGGATATACCCAATCACAACCGCCATGTTGGTTCAAAGACCACAGGCAAAGTCACAAACCTGCTCAATATACCGGTGCAAACCAAACCCCAGCCGCACTAACCACGACACCGCAATAGCCGCAAGGGGTCCCCTAACTCAAAAGTTACCGTGTATGGATCACGGGTCAAATCAGACCACCCCTCCGAAAAAGTACACTGATACGGTGGTTAAACCGCTAGTGTGCGTGAACAGCGCCAAGAGTGTGACAATCATAATAAAACCGATCAAACTGCGACAATTAGTCGCGTGGCGATAAGCCAATAACAGCGACCCGGAGGTCAAACAGGAAGTCAAATGAAGAACTACACATCTAAATCACCTAGATGTCCCATACTGATCATAATTAGATCCGATCAACCGCGACAATCGGTCGCAAGGCTAAACGCCAATCAAACCGACCCGGAGGTCAAACTAGATGCCAACGAAAAGAACAATGCATCTAAATTGCCTAGATGTCCAGAATTGTCCCTATTATGCAACAATCCATCAAGTAATTCTAAACCACCGTAAAAGTCTACTATTCCCCTTACACTAGCTCTAAGAAGTAGATAAGCACTATTCCGCTTACACTAGCTTCAAGAAGTAGCTAAGCACTATTAACCGTGTCTAGTGAACACCTTCGGCAAAAGATCTTAATGAAAGCAACTACAAACTATCACAATAACTGTGATGGAAAGAAACACATGTTACTTGACATATAAGGAGACAATAAGAAGAGGGAGAGAAGAGTCGAGTTAACCAGATCGACAATATTTTCAACTTCGGATTGGAGTACCCACCTCTACCGGATGATCTACCGAGCCTGTGGCTCACCCGATGATAACCTGTAGACGCTTGGACCTCTAATCCCGGGACTTAGAATTAGTCCAACGCCGATTCCGGACAGCACTCGATGCCTTGAAAGTTGTGCTGCTGTCCGGGGTCCGTTTGGAGTTTGAAAATCTTGTTCGGAAGTCGGAGAATCGAAGGTCACTAGAAGTGCCTGGATGCAAAAACGGTGTACCACTGTCTCTATCCAAAACACGAGAACCGGACAGCAAAAGGATCTCTGGCTCGATCCGATACCAAGTGGGGTTTTCACCGAGCACCTACGACCCGAAGCAATATCAAAATTCAACGACACGATGGATAGCGTCATTGCAGCAATCCCGCAAGGCGCGATCAAAGACAGAGCTTGACGCTGCTCAGTCTAGGGCGATGTTCAGTCTAGGGCGCTGCTCAGGCTGGCGCTGGCCGGGCTCGGTTTTGGCTTAGGCCGGCTTAGGCTGGTGTGGCAGGAAGCAGGCCGGGCATAGGTTCGGCTCATGCCGGGCGCAGGCCGGGCTCGGGCCGGGCTCGAGTGCAAGGGTAGGCCGGCGCAGGGTGGGCTCAGGCGCAGGAGCAGGCATAGGCCTGGCTCGGGCCGGGCTCAGTCGCAGGGGCGCCACAGGCAAGGCACGGGCGCGGGTCAGGCTTGGTTGCAAGGGTTGCGCGGGCCAGGCGCAGGCGTGGGCAGGGCTCGGTCGCATGGGCGGCGTGGGCCAAGCGCAGGCACGGGCCAGGAGCAGGCGTGACCCGGGCTTGGTCGCAGAGTGGGTTGGCGCAAGGGCAGGCCGGCGCACGGGATGCTTGGGCTCGTCTCGTCAGAGATAGCGTACGGACGAAGGGGAGGGGAGGAGGAAAGAGATGATTTAGGCTAATGATGCTCTAATCCTCTATTTTCTTAACCGTTTATCTAATTCCCTTTAGCTTCGTTTGGTTGTGGAATAAGAGAGAACTAGTTGTTATAAGGATAAGTATAGATGTGAGAACTAGCTGGAATTATTATAAAAATGTGTTTGGTTAGGTATTTGATTAGTTCCAAGTATAAAAGAATTTGTGTTTGGTATGATAATAGGGAATAAGACATTGTATCATTCTTAAGATGTGGCTTGACTTTATTGGTTGGCTGACCTGATTGATCGATGACTTCTTGTGGATTCTACTCAGCTATCTGTCAATAGTTGGTTATTGAGTATATTGCATCGATCACACAAATCGTGAGCATTTCACGTACACTAGTGGTCTGATCCACCGCAAGAGTATATTCTTTTTTAAAAAGTGGTCATATTTCCCACCTGTGAGCTCCATGCACAGATGTTTACCATAGGATTATGTGAAAAGGTGAGTGAGCAAGAGATGGCTTTCCCTGAGGTTCATTGGACCAATATGGCTATTTGATTAGGTATATGTGGACTATTCGTCCAGTTGATACATTCTGTTTTATATTACAGTAGTGGTTAGTTGTATATCTCTTGATTATTTATTTTCAACTCGTTATTCCTACTATATTTAATATGTCGTTTCATTTTATTTGACTATTATACTTTCTCTTTTGTTTACAGATTAGTACGACTTACCTTTATCGGCTTGCGGTATCCACTGGGAAACATGTTTACATGTTTCTCACATCCCTCCCTATAAGTGATACGGGAGATGATGATCGGAATGATGCATGAGGATGGTGCTATATATTGTCCCAAAATTTTCAGCTGTGACTAGTTTTTTTTAGCATGTGATTTGGATTACTATGGTTTAGTTTACTCTAGTTTAGTTGATTGGTTCCTTTTCATTGACTAGTAATAATTCAATAATGGTTTTAGTTGACTCAAATTGTGGATTCTTAATATTCTTTGTTTACCTTTCTGCTCGATGCTTGGTTGTATCCATGACTTATTTTAGACTATCAATTGTTGTTGTGTTGTTGTATGTGGTTGTTTGTATAGTTGGTATTGTATTTTGGATACTACGCCATGTATGTATATGTGTTACTCTATTCGCTTATATATAAAAAAATTTATTTATATGGCGGATTTATGCACGTTTCGAAATATTTTTAAAGGTGATTTAAAAAAAAATTGACACGTTTTTTACTGAATTTTGTATACAAAAAAATTAAAAAAAAATTCCGGGCGTGACAATTCAACTCCTATTTGTTATATATTTGTCACAAAGAACAAATCCAAATTTTTTTTCTATCCTAATTTTTTGCTACACATAATACGTACTCCTTTTACTCCCAATGGTTAAGTTTGTTGTGCGGGAAATGAATACACTTTGTCCTGTAATTAGTATAATTACCATTTGAGGAAGTATCTTTATACCTGCCATGCTAGCTCAATTTTGCCCAAGTTGCTTGAGCATCAATTTATCAACAACCTACCTTAACAGGGTGCACGGCACCTCACTCTTGAAATGGCTTAGACCTTTTATTTTAAATAGCCTCATTATTAGAGAATTAATATTTAACTAATGAACAGATTTTGTTATCCCCGTGATAGATGAGTTGATATATGATATTGCCATGATACAATTATTTTTTTCTTTGTATAGTAAACTATTCCTGTAGTTTATTTTCTATTATTTAAAAAGTGTATAGGCGACAAGTTTTTGTACTTACTTGCACATTTTATATCTATTTATTTACATGTTGAGATAAAATAATTTAATTAAAATACTTATTATAATTTGCTGGAACTTGATTTATAGTGTTGAAACTATCTAAAAATTAAATTTTCATAATTTTTTTGCTTCGTTTGTCTAACGAATGAGTAGTCTCAAAATGAATGGCCGAAAATAAAATTTTTATAAAAAACAATAATCTTTTTTAATTCTCTATATCTTTTTTCGCTATCGCGCTTTCTCGCTCGTCCTCTGTCGTAGCCATCGCCCCTGCCGGACACTTTTCCGTCCCGTCGTTCTTAAATTCTTCGGTATCCTCATCGTTGTCGCCATCCGCAGCCATACGCTCCACTATAAGCTCATTTTTGTGATCTATATCATATATGAGTCGATATCGGTGGAGGTGTTGGCAAGGAAAGAGTGGAGCGCGGCATCGTTATCGGGGCGGTGGAGGAGAAGGGGGCGATTGCAATTGTGAGGACCCGAATTCCCGCAAGAGGATTACTGTTGGATCAACAGCTTCTGGAGGCTTTTGTTGGGTGTTAGAGTTGTTTGTGTGCGTTTTGGACTCAAGAGATGGACTCTGTGTTGAATTGATCCCGAGTGTAGTCGAAGGCACCCGTCGAAACTTTAGAAGTGGTTTTGCGCGAAATGGACATCGGATTTGGATTCAGCGCAGAAAAACGATGGAAATCGACTACTTGAACGTATTTTTCTGAGTCCGGATGCCCGAAAACAGACACCCGGAAGTTTTCAGTGTTTTTGGGTACACGGTGGACCGGTGGACCGAGGAGTGTGCCACATGGCGGCTTTCTAGTGGTGCCGTACGCCACTTGGCGGAGCTGGAGAGGCGGCGCAGTGGGCTCGGCCCACGGGAGCGAGCGCGGGCAGGTGCGCGGGCCGGGCAGGCGCGCGGGCAGGGCGCGCGGGCTGGCGCGGTGTTCAGGGTTGGTGTGCCACGTGGCGGCTCCCCATTGGGCGCACTGGGGACACGTGGCGGCTTCGGGTTCGGCGGGTGCATCGGGTGCGTGCACCGGGCGCAGCGAGTGGAGGTGGTGACACGTGGCGCGCAGGGATTGGTCGGTCAACGCACGCGGGACAGCGCGTGATTCGCGCCGGGCGCGGCGCACGGTGGACCGCCTCGGGCCACATGTCGCCCGCTTATTGGCAGGCGCAGTGACCCGGCGGATCCGGCGTGAACCGCAGTCCACGCTACCCGCCATGGACCTTGTCGCCACGCGGCGCGCCGCGATTGGTGGGCGCGCGTGCGCCGAGCGCGCGGGGCGCGGAGCAGGGTGACGTGGCGCGTCGAGGGGGTTTCGGGCGCGCACAGTAGCCGACCGTGGGCCGGATTCAGGCGCCCGAATCCAGGAGACTTGTGGGTTGGGCTGGGCCTATTTGTACCCCTCCTCTCTCTCTCTTTCTACTTTTTCCAAGACTTAGAGAGGGATTGAGAGGGAGAGTCCCTTAGAAAACTTGTTCCTCTTGATGTTTTTGATCTCGCGGTGGATCCCCAGGATTTTTGGAGGCTCGGCAGCGGCGATCTTGGTTTTACAGTGCGCCTCTACGTTCCCTTTTTTGGCCCGTTTCCATCACAGTTCAGTCGGAAAATTCCCGTGCGCAAACCAGGAGGACTTTTTGGGCGATTTCTGCGACAGTGAGTTCCTAAGAGGTAAGGCTTCGATTTTTGTGTTGATCGTTTCGCTCCTTTTTGGGTTTTTGGCATGGTTCCTGAGGCACCTTTTGACCCTATTTTCTGTGGTGGATTTTTGGACAGCATAGGCTTGTTCGATTTTTATCTTGGCCTACGAGCATCGGATTAGGGCATGTAAGTACTCATTTTAGATCTACTCGTCACAAGGATCGCATCCGTAATTTTTCTAGATTTTTCTGAGGACCGCACATAGGTGAAAAATCCCCTTTTACTGTGCTATTTTGTAAAACAACAAATGTTGTTCCCGGGGAAGGCCCATTAATGCTGTGTTCGGATATATTGCAATGTTTCGCAGATTCTAAGGTTGCGGGGACAGTTGTTGGACAGCAGGGGGTTCTTTTACAGTTGGGAAGTTTTGTGGACTTGGATTTGCATTTCCAGGTAGGTGGTTGCTATATCCCTCTATTTCTGACATACTCACTAGGAATATTAGAGAGATCCTTTTATTTGACTTATTGATTGATCAACACTCGTGGTTCGAATTATGCATGTGGGTTTGGACATGTGGATTGCTATGTTAGCACATAACCTTGCATGTGGATTGATTATGATATTGAGGCCATGTAATTTACCTGGATGGTGGGTACCACTTGGGGATATTTTTGGACATGCATAGGTGGATAGTTATTTGTGGACGAATAGCGGTTTATATGTTTAATATTTGCTATTCATGTGAGAACGGTTATGGGACTTGGGATATCATGCTATATTGAATGCCAGGAATTGTTATCATGCTAAAACATAAGTCAGAAGATGATATCTGTATTCTTTCTATCTTCCCGGGACTTTTGCATGCTTGTATGGACATCTAGTTATGCCATTTCTTATCGCTACACTATCATGTTGGAACTTGACTTAGGAGAAACCATGTTTGCTTCTTTTCTCCTTATTCTTTAGTCAGGTGGTTCATGTTGCTCGGATTTGAGTAGGGGTTCGGGATAGTGTAGCCGGGACCTTGGGGTCGGGGACAGGTGGTACTTGATTATGGGTTGTGGGGTATTACGGCTACCGCGGATAGTAGGCGGTTGACCGGATACAGATTATTTTACCCGATTTTGGATTGGGGGTTATTGCGGCAACCGCGGATTTGGGGCGGTTGACCGTATGTGTATTTATGCATCAGATTTGGGATCGGGGTTTTTTTTAGTGGAGTGATTTGTTCCACTTAGGCATTGTAGTGATCCAGTCCTGCTTTTATGATACTTGAGACAGTGATTGAGTTTTGTTATCACACCGGCGCGGCTTTATATGCCCGGTGATGCTTTCCTCGTGTGAGTAGCTCCCCTCGAGTTCCCCTCAGGAGCGTGGGGGTCAGACAGTGATGGAGTTTTGTTATCACACCGGCGCGGTTTTATATGCCCGGTGATGCTTTCCTCGTGTGGGTAGCTCCCCTTGAGTTCCCCTCCGGAGCGTGGGGGCCAGACAGTGATTGAGTTTTTGCTATCACATCGGCGCGGCTTTATTTGCCCGATGATGAGGGCGGCAGCAGGAGTTTTGCTATCACACCGGCGCGGCTTTATATGCCCGGTGATGATTGGGTTACCAGTTTTTACTAGCGGTTAGATTGGGTTACCGGGACGGTTCGGTTACTGATGCATTTAGAGGCATAGTAGTGGTAGTTTCCTTTTTCAGCAGTTTTATTGCTTACCACTCTTCTTCTCCTTTTTGCCTCTGGTAGACCTAGTGGATGCGTCGAAGTTTGAGGCTTTACCCACTAGGGGAGGCTACTGGTTTACTAGTAGTTCTCACCCCCATTCTTCTTTCCTCTTTTTCTTCTCCCTTGTTTTGCAGTGTCTTTTGCGGGTGCTGCTGGGCTTTTAGTGGCAGGTCGGAGAGAGAGGACGGCTGAGTAGATAGATCTCGGGGCAGGATGAGCGTGTTAGCTGGACGGTTGGTGTACCCATTTTTCCTCAGACGGTTGTACTTTACTTTTGGGTCTGGCTTTAGCCAGCTGTTTGTATTTTTTTGGTGAGCTGGGAGAGACAGATGTATTATTTTTACAGATGTACTGTATTTTATTTCCAACTTCAGTCTGAGATGTATTAGTTTTTAGTTCAGCTCTGTTTTATGCTCTTTATTATTATCTCTTATATCTGAGCAGGTTACTGGCGCTTCGTGTACGCGGAAAACTCCGTGTGCACGGCAGATCAGTAGACGGCTCCGGGTTCTAGTTTACACCCGAGGCGTGACAGCAATAGTAAGTACCTCCTTGGCCACGACCTTATTGTCTCCATCCGCTCTGCCTTTGCATGCACCGCTTCGAGCCTTCCTCCTTCGGCACCGGTGTTGACAGAGTCAGAGAAAGAGGAAGAGGAGGCATATGTGGTGACCCCGATCCCTGTGTAGCTTCTCCCATGAACCGTGGTGTAGAACATCTAGTGTTGGTGTGTCTGGCCCATAGTGCATTAAAGAGATGCCACAGATGGACCCGGTGTGTTATCCACACCTGGATTGGCCTTCGGCTGAATTTGCCAAATTTTTGAAATTGTTTTGGGCCAAACAGATGTTGGATTTGGATTCAGCGCGGAAAAACCCTTGAAAACGGCTATTTGCTTGTTTGATTCTGAGTCCGGAGGCCCAAAAATGGACTCCCGGAAGTTTTCGTTGAATTTCGGTGCACGGGAGGGGCCGTGGACCGCCGGCTGCCACGTGGCGGCCTGTCATTGGCCGGTCTGCAGCGCTCGGTACACAGAGCGCCGCGGCTGGGTGCATAGGCCCGGCGCAGGGACACGTGGCGCCGCCTGATTGGCGGGCTCAGGGTGCGCGGTCTACAGAACGGGCGCGGCGGTGCATGGACCAGGGCGGGGACGCATGGCGGCCCCCGGTTGGACGATGCACGCGGCGTGGTCCACGGAATCCCGAAGTAGGGTGCGTGGACCGAGTGCAGGGGACACATGTCGGTATGTCATTGGCTGGCTCTTCGCATGTGGCGCACTGAGGCGTGGGACCCCGCCTCGGGGCGCGTGCGCGTCAGGGCGCCAGGCGGCGCGACAGTGCCGCACGTGGGAACTGTCGCAGCGGGCGCCAACCACCCGGTTGACCGGGTGGGGGTCACGTGGCCGCATCTGGGTGGCCCGTAAGGCTGTTCCCTGTATGCGGGCCATGTGGCATCACCTGGTTAATCCGGGCGCGCACAGTGTTGGGCCGGGCCCAACACTGTAGCCGCCCAGTTTGTGCGGGCGCCAGGAAAATCGGCCCGAAAGCCCATTTACTTGTTTTTTTGGATTCTTTTTCGGGTGAGGCCTATTTAAAGGCCCTTTCCTCTGCCTTTAGAGGCTTTTCCCGAGCTCTCTTGACCTAGCACCCTTCACCAAAGTTGTTGATCTCCTCGCTATGCATCTCGTGGAGAAGGCCCGGATTTTTTTTGGAGGCCGCGGCGTCGGCGACTTCGGCATCGTAGCGCAGAGCGACATACTTTCATCGGAGGCTCGTGATCATCGCACTTCGGTCTGAGAGGTCCACAGAGCTACCCCGACAGTGTTTTTGGACGATTTTCACGGCGTTGGTTCACGAGAGGTAGACCTATGATTTTCGTAATGTCCACTTTCCTCGTATATGAGCTTTTAAGGGGGTTCCTGGTACGTTTTTAACCCTCTTTGCCGTTGGGTTATTGTCTTGACAGCAGCACCTTGATGGAATTTTATCTCCTCGCTCGGACATCAGATTGAGATGCTCCTATACACTTTTTGCATCTACGCGTCGTGAGGATTATCACCGTATTTTTCTGGGATTTTTCTGAGGCTTGCCCGGAGGTATAATTTTCTCCCTTAACTGTGTATGGAATTACAGATGTGTTGTTGTGAGGTTGTGAGCACCCTGTGTTGTGGAATTTGTAACTCGGCCTACGGGGCTCGGATTTGGACGTGCAGGTACCCGTTTCGAAGGTCTCGACGCGAGGATCGCAATAGTATTTTTATCGGATTTTTTGGAGCCCTTTCAGCAGGTAAAATAATTGCATCTTTGAGACTGATTTTTCAGATTATGTGTATTTGGATAATTATTGGAATAAAGTGTAACTGTGAACCCTGTGTTGTACCCAGGAGAGTTTGCGGGTATTGCTGGACCCGTTGGATCTGGATATATTGATTTTGGGGTATTATCAGCTGTGGGACTTTGGACAGATAGCGCCTTCAGGTGGGTGGCCTCGTCTTCATGACCTTTGGACTGTTCAGTAACTCTATTGATGTAGGATCATACATGGTAGTACTTTTTAGCATGCTAGAATGTAGGAATGGATATTCCTTATATTATCTGAGGATCTTGTGACCTCTTTGCCTTCTATCATCTGTTTAATTATAGTTGTCTTGGAACTTGACCTAGCACTCCCGTCATATGTTGCATGTGTAACCAGACCTGTAGAAAACCCTCACTTGGGCTAGGGTTATTTATGTTTAGACATCCACACATTGTGTTTCATTCCTGGGCTTAGTGTTATCCTCGCCCGGGTAGTGGGCCGAGCGGTCAGGACTTCCTTTTAGTGTGGGATGCATTTGCACTCGTGCTTGGGAGCAGAGTGGAGTCTGGTAGATGTAGTTGATCGCTTGTCTGTGCCGGGAACCGTTTGGGGTAGACAGTGGTCCCGGGAGGTCTTGTTTCCCCTGTTTGGGTTGTCGCCACTGTGTTAGTGGCAGTAGTGTACCAGTGTTAGCAGGACCTAGAACCCAGAACCCTTTTTGACATACACATGATTTTAGTCTACCAATGTTTTCTTCCAAGCATCGAAGGGCCGCTGGAGTATGTTCTTGTTTGATTGGACAATGGCATCAGTCCTTCGGGGTTTGGGAATAAATACTTCTAACTGTTTTCCTAAAAAAACTAAAAATCATTAAAAATGGGTTTCTCCTCAAACCAAAATAGTTTTTCAAAAAGGGTACTACTTTTAGTCCTCACCCCGCGTGGTCAAGTGGAAATGGTTTTCAGTAACAAATGTCACCTTTTTCCTGTAAACCTCCCCACTCGAAAGGATTCGAGTGGTCTGGGTTTTAGGGGCCGTTCCTTTGTCGGGACGAAAGCCACAGGGACCGAGCCTGGAACCTGTTCTTGTTTGATAGGGTTCTAGGTGTAGGTCTCCCGGACTTTCGGGCCCTGGTTGGTGTCTTCTGTGTGTTGTACCGAGGTTGTCGTGTTCCCGAACTATAAGGGGGTCGGGAACTTCGATAGGCGGAACCTAGAGTCTGTTCTTGTTTGATAGGGTTCTAAGCACCGACCTATCGGGTTTCCGAACCCTTATGGTGTCGGTCTTTCCTGTGTTATCTGTGAGTTTAGTGTTCTGTTGTGGGAGCCGTCTGGTGGACGGTGGTCCCGGCTGTGTGGTTTTCCAGCCTGTGAGTGAGCGTTGGTGTTGTTAGTCGATCTTGTTGATCGTGGTTTGGACTATAGCCTGCATGAGCCATATTGAGCTCGACAGAGATGCGCGGATACTTTCCTCGGTGGGGTCGCGCCCCTCGAGTGCCACTCTGGAGTTGGGCCTGTTACTTGCTATCGCGACTTGTCGACGCAGTCCCTCTGGCTGGGCCAGCTTTGGCAGTCACGGACACCCTACGGTAGACCCGTCCTGTTGAGGATGTGAGGCAGTACGTGGGCGCAGGTTTGACTGGACCCTATGCGGCAGTCAGTGTAGATTGGGTGACTATACTTTGAGAGTTAGTAGATGTATCATGTTTCCATCTGTTCCACTTTTTGAGCATCTAGATAGAGGCATAGTAGTTGTAGAGTTACTTTTCCAGCCCTTTCATTTCAGTATTATATTGTTACTTTATGCCTCTAGTAGACTTGGTGGGCAGACCGTCGGGCTTGTTGGCGGCACCCACTGAGAACTACTTGGGATGTAGTTCTCACACCCGTCGTGGTATCTTTTTCCCCAGGGACTTCTATTCCTGTTCCTGCTGCTCCAGTTGCTGATCCGGCTGATCGAGGTAAGGGAGTCGCGAGATAAATCCCTACCAGTCGTCGTCCAGAGAGTAGACGTACCCCCTTACTTTTTGAGAGTTCATGTTGAGAGACCTTTGTAGTGAGGTATAGAGTTATACTTTTCTTTTGAGAGACTTATGTTTTTAGGGAGGACTTTGAGTTGTATATATTTTCATTTTCAGCATTTTACTTTCAGCTCTGATATCTGTATAGTATAGTTGATCTTTTGCAGGTTAGTCGCTTCGTCTATACGGGGCTTCCCGTATGGGCGGCGGATCTGTTGGTGAGCCCGGGTCGCAGTTTCGACGCCGGGGCGTGACAAGCACCGCCCTCGTCACCGTCGTCGAGGACTGTGGAGACAGTGGAGGAGGCGATGAGGATCGAAAAGGTAAATTTTTTATTAAAAAAGGCCATAAAAAATTATTATAGCCACTTCGATTACTTTTTTGAATAAGTATACTTAGTCAAAACCCCTTATTTATACTATATTCAATGAGCAATGCTATTAGTAGATTTTAAAGTAGATATACGTTTTATGTAGGTTTTTAAAGGATCCATAAGGATCTAAATAGGTACTATCAAACAACTAGAGGGGGGGTGAATAGGTGTAATATTCAAAAAATCAATCTCAGTGCAAAATAAAAACCAATGCGGAAAATAAAAACAGCACACCGAGATTTACGTGGAAACTCCAATCCAGGAGAAAAACCACGGGACCAACACGCAATAACAATCTACTAAGAAAAGAAGAATAACAAGGTGATTACCGACTCCACGAACTCAAACCCCTCCTTCAACTTCTTCGGATCTTGCGCTCCACCAATTGCACGTCCACTGCACACGTTCGAATCCACGAACGCCACTCGAATCCACGAGCACACGTTTCAAATCCACGAAACGCCTTCAACACACCGAATCCACGATGCTACGTCGAATCCACAACGCAAACTCAGCCGATACAGAAATATAGGCTTCGATGGTGATCCTTTGCTTAGAATATCATTGAAGAACCATGGATGGAATCTCTAAGCAAAGATTAGATTAATTCGACAAAAAGTATGTCTTGAAAGAATCGTTGAATTGACCTAAAGGAGGGTAAAAGAAGAACGATGAAAACCTAGCCTCTAGGGTTGCTCTCGAGTGTTTCTGAATTGGTCGGTTACCTCTTGAGAAACCCTAAGTATCTATTTATAACCCTTGGAACCTAATTAGAGTCAGTTTAGCATTCTTATCACGACATGACATTGTGTACCGGTACTCAAAGTTGGATTCCTGTACTCAATGACGCAAAACACAGATTTTCTTATTGTGTTCCGGTACTCCAAGATGTGTTCCGGTACTCAATGAAAATTTCAGAAAATCCTGTGTCGGGTTTGAGGAACTCAAAGTTGGGGTTCCGGTACTCAATATAAAAACTGATTTTTCCAAAATAAACTTTGTCAAAAACAAACCATGTACCGGAATCCAAACTTAAAATAAGTTGTGAGTTAAAAACCAAGTTCCCAAAACCACGTCTAAACCGGGTTTCAATAAATTCCTGATTCCAAAGATTGTAAATGTACTTAAATCACCATAATTAAATTAATCATACCTGAGTGTCAACTTGAGCTCTTATTGAATCTTCTCCGAGTCTTCGATTGTTGATTGACAATTTGATCACTTCAAGACTCCGACTCAACTCACGAAATATGCCAACACAAAAAGGTGTAACATTTTACACCATCTTAATTCAAAGACTATTATTTATTTGCTTGTCATATTAATATTTTTTTTATTGAAAGTTATTTATATTTTTATAAATTTTAGAATATGAGAAGTAAGATCTGCACCCTTTTTAGAATGTACAAATAAACTTTTTTATATTTAATACCAGATGTAAATGGAATTCCATAGGATTAAAATTAGG
Organism: Tillandsia leiboldiana; assembly: GCA_029204045.2. Lineage (NCBI taxonomy): Eukaryota > Viridiplantae > Streptophyta > Magnoliopsida > Poales > Bromeliaceae > Tillandsia > Tillandsia leiboldiana. Next base: position 49,365,269 of record CM055064.1, on the reverse strand, counting down.
AAAATGCTATATGTACATGTAATAATCGAGATATTTTAAAAGCGAATTAAATAATAAGATCAAGTTCAAGTTCATTACAGTGTTTTTTTCGACGACTGTATTAATTTATACAGTTGTACAGTGGATGACTTAAGTGAATAGTGACCGTACAAGTTAATTGTTTTCTGGCCAACGTTGACCCAACCGATCGTTCGGAATCCGTTTCCGACGATCCAAATAGTCGAATTTAACGGTTTCGTCGATCCGAGCGCAATGGCGCAGATGGAATTTATGTTCGACGACCCTAGAGCCTCAAAATGCGTGCTGAACTATAAATTTTGTAGTATTTTATGGATCTGTGATTTATCTGGACTTTTAGTCGACGAACAAAAATCGCTGTCTAATAGGTTTCGTCGAACCGGACGTCATGGCGAAGTCCATTTTTCCGTTTGGCGACTCTTATGCCTCGAAAAACATGAAAAACAACAAAAAATACAAAAAATTACATAGGGACCCCTATATTTTATGCTCTGAAATGCGTGCAAACTTATGGAGAGGGACTATGTTGCGAAATTTGAATTCTGTGAAGGACTTGGTTTAGAATGTTGAAAGTTGAAGGGGTAATTGGCATTTTAGTACATGTGTGTATATATAGGTGTATTTTAGGGTTCTTGTAAACCCTAACAATCCCGTAGCCCTAGCCCTAGCCGCCCAGCACCAGACCTCTCATCTCCCTCTGCTCTCTCCACGACCGTTACACCGCCGGCCGCCGCCTCCCCTCGCCGGAAAAGAAGAAGAAGCAAAGGAGGCTTAGTTCTCGGGTTTTGGTTGGTGAAGAAGTAATCAGAGAAACTTGGATTGCACCAAACCTCTTCTGAAGGCATCTCTGTGCCTTGGAGACCCGAGCCGAGGAACCCCAGTGCCTAGCTCCGTCGCGCGCCGCCGGTGGAGATCTCTCTTTTCATCCCTGGCTCCGGTGAGGTAACCTCTCCCTTTCCTTCATTTTGTTGGCCATGAACCCATGCAGTCTTCTTCTGACATCAAGAGCATTCTCCCTGTGAAGTTGGAGGCGCTGCCGTGCTCCGGTTAACCGGCGGGTGAGAGAAGACCGCCGGAAACCTAGTTTGGGCCAGATCTATTCCCGAGCTCCATCCGACCGTTGAAACCAAGATCGGCCACATTGGAAATCTTCCTCTGGTCGACTGCAGCCTCTCCATAAAGTTTGAGGACCACCGGACGAGGATCGAAGCCGTGCGGGCATGCCCTAGCTTCGGGTCATCTTCATTCTTGGCCGAGCTTCGCCGCCCGGCGCCGCCGTTGCCCCACCCCGCCGGGCATTCCCCTGGCATGCTTCGCGGCACCGAGAAGGGTGGTTCTGTGCAAGTTGCTGGACCTCTCGAGCCGCGGTTGGGTTTTCGCCATTAGACCACCCAAGGGTTGCCCGAGCTTGGTCTCCGGCCACCGCCGCCGCTTCCAATCGCCGGCAGATCACCAAGGTAGGCTCTAACAGTCCTTGGTAACCTTCCCATGTACTTGCATGTAGCATAGGAGGTCGCTTACCCATGTTTTCCATGTTACACACAAGGCGGCCGCAAAAGCTTTGTTCCGGCCAACCACCGCCCGGAGTCGCCGACGTCGGGTCTGGTCGTGACCGAGCCTCATCTGCGTTCAACCTCTCACTGTTGCTTGCCCCAGATTGCACCTTGAACTCGAGTTGAGCAAGGTTGGGCCAAACTGAGCCTTTGCAAGATTGTAGTTTCAACCCCCTTGCTCCGGCGATCTTTTCGGCCGGTCTGCATCGCACCTGAGGTGAGCCCTAGACTCTGTAGACCCTAATAAACATGATGCTCATGCTTTATATTGAGTTGATCAAGTAATTAGGTGAGTGTGGTAAACCAAGCTATTGTGAACTATGTAATCATGGACCCGATTGTGTTTTCGGGCTTCGTGTCCACTCGAACCAGTGAGGACGAGTTAGCTTGCGTCGAGATCTATCTATTGTAATTTACGGCATAGTCTAAACATCCTGGATTGGGAGATCGAGTCAAAATAGCGTTTAATCGAGTGTAATTATGCAATTTTTAAAAACATTAGGAACCAAAATGCAAAATTGACTTCATGGCTGTCTTGGACAGTGTGTACACTGTCACGCCCCGAGACCGTCAATTTGAACAGTTCGGGCGCGCCAACAGACCCGCCAATCGGGCATGACCTTTCAAGACCCGAAAGGAACGGTTTATTCCAACAATTTTAATTCAATATAGCGGAAGAGTAAGCAATCAGAGGAGAGATCTATGAATTTAAACTTCCAATCATTCAAACAAATAGTTAGAAGAAATGAAAGTACATCACTTGAGCGAAAACAAATACTTTTGTTTATAATACAACTCTCTTTTAACATGCAACTACAATACAAATTACATCCATATTTTTTTTTTCTTTTTCCAACATGAAACTTGAACATTTAAAGATTACATTGTTGCTCACATACAAAAGTTCGCTCAAGAAAATAAAACTCCAAAATGGTACTGGCGACTCTAGACTGCTAGCTCGCTACTCTGCTGGGCTCTTGCCCCTGTCGCGTGCCTCGCTCGATGTACCTGGACCTGTGGGGATGTCACCCAAAGGGTGTGAGAACTACAACGAAGTTCCCAGTGGGTTCAACCACCGAGAGAAAATGCCCTGCACCGCTTAGTCTAATGGAAGCAATATAATAGAGAATGAAATACAGTAATAAAAGCTGTAAATCCTAGCTAGCATGCTTAACACTTTTACCTTTGCCATAACCTGACTTAATGCCGTTGTAAGGTGTCATTTTAACCAACCACTTACTTGACCAACCACTTTCTTTACTTTTCTTTGTGTTTTAATTAAAGTTGCTAACCCTCGGAGAATCTTGCCCAACGGGCCCTAGCCCGGCAGACATGCTGCCATAAGACAAGTCCTCTAAGGTTGCCGATAACACCCGCAAGTGTTACCCCGTCCTACGGGAGAAACGTCCCGAACGGGTCTCTACCCGGGAGAGGGACACTGCCTGCTACTCCAACATGGGCCGCGTTTCACCCCCGTAGGTACGCCCGTTTTATTATCTCTTTTATTGCTTTTGCACTTAGCCTCTTTTCACTTTAGGCCTTTGCCTTTCTCTTTGCTCTTTAGCACTCAGCTTCCTTTTCATTCGAGCTCGTAGCTCACATTGCCTCTTGGCCATTTTCTTTCTTTTCAATTAAGCTTTTAGCTTATCTTTTCATGTACTCAATACCTTTACCCTAGGTCCATGCCTCAAGGTAACAGAAGTCCCTTGGACTTAGTCTTTCTTTACTTTTATTATACTCAAGTTGAAGTTAAAGTGTAGGTGTATTAACCCAATTCCCTATGACGATTCTAGGGATTTCATTCACTTTGGATTTTAACCTCAACTATACTATGATTCCCTTAGAGACATAACTCTAAATTAAGCCCTACTTCCATGTACTCACATAATTGACTCAAGCAAAATGCCACTCGTGAAATCCTATAGTGAATGCCACACATTAGAGCCTAATATAAGTTTTCTCCTAAGTCGAGATTTCCACATGCCATAATTCACTTCTACATAAGCATGAAAATACAATCCTAGCCACTCTATTAACATGCTTCTAAGGAAAAGCAAAAGATAAGGGGAGAGGTCACCCTCGCTCGATAGAATCCCCCACCTTTAGTCGCTTTTGCAAGGATAAGATGGGTTGACCTTCTATTCTCCAAGAAATCCCTAAATTCATAATGAAACCAATTAGGAATCACTTTCATACTCTTTTTTTTTTTTTTTAATTCCACACAACTATAAAAGAGAATCCTAGGTTTACTCTTTATTTCTTTCTATGGGTTCATTTTGACCAATAAGGAAAGAAAGTTGCAAAAATCCCTTATTAGCATACTCTTGTAATAGGGATATTTTGGTCTCTTTAATATTTTAATCTTTAAAAGAAAATCCTAAATATGATGTAACCATGAAGGAAATTATCTCATTGTCATTTTAATTCCACAAGAGTTCAAAAACTAGAACCCTAGAATTTTAACCTTACCTCTTTGGGTATTCTTTTGACCAAAAAAGAAGCAATGAAAGCTAATGTTTTACTTTGCTTTTAAAAGAGACCAAAAGTTGCCCTCTTGATCTTCAAGACTTTCCGTATAATGAAAAGGGAAATCATGAAGCAATTTCTTCCCATGATTCTCTAACTCCATAAAATTATAAAACTAAAACCCTTTTTAAAACATAAAAGGGAGAATTCCTTAATTGACTCTCTTTTTGGATCAATTTGAAGGGAATAGGAAAGAAAGTCCCATTCTTGTCACGTTTGCCAAAGAGAAATTTTGATCTCTTGGTCTCCAAGGTTTTCCTAAAAGAGAAGCAAGTCTTGAAGCAATGACTCTTATGATCTAATATTTCCATAAAAATTTAACTAGAAACCCCTTTGACAACTTAAAGGGAAAAACCCCTATTTGGTCAATTTCCCCATCAAAAGGCTAAATTTTTTATCGGTTCATAAAAATGGGAGGAGAATAATCATCTCATGGCATGTTGCCAAAAAGAAACGTGTACAACTCGATCCGGGGTCAAAATGCTCTCAAAAATTTGAGAAAAGCTCAATTTGAGCTATTTCCCCCAATTTGCCGATTTTGCTTTTGGCAAAAATCGAGAGTTGCATTTTTCTCATTGGAGAAAAGAGAAGAGAAGAAGTTTCTATCTTTCTTCATTTTTCTCATTGGAGAAAAGAGAAGAGAAGAAGTTTCTATCTTTCTTCTTTTCTTCTTTTCTTTTCTTTCTTTTTCCTTCTCTTTTCTTCTTCTCTTTTCTTCTTCTCTTCCTTTCTTTCCATTCTTTCTTTCTTTTTTTTTTTTTTGTGAGGATGCCCTGCTGCTGGGCAGCAGCTGCAAGCTGCTGCCCAAGCAGCAAAGCCTGCAGCTGCTGCTGCTGCTTGTAGCAGCAGCAGCTGCTGCTGCTCCAGTAGCTGCGCAAGGCAGCCATGCTGCTGCCTTGCGCAGCAGCCATGCTGCCCAGGGCAGCAGCTGCAAGCCGCTGCCCAAGCAGCAGGGCCCACAGCTGCTGCAGCCCCCCATTTCCATTTTTTTTTTTTTTTGTTTCCTTCCCCCCTCGAGCCAAGAGAGAGAGAGAGGGAGAGAGAGAGAGAGAGAGAGTACAATACCTTCTCCTTCTCCTTCTTCTTCTTCTTCTTCTTCTTCTTCTTCAACTTCTTCTCTTTCTCTTCTTCTTCTCCTTCTTTTTCTTTCGTTCCTTCTTTCAGCTGAGAGAGGGAGAGAGTGTGAGAGAGGGAGGGTTTCAAGTGGAAGAGAGAGAGAGCATTTAGTTTTCTGCAGAGGGTGGTTGGGAAAAAAAAAATGAATTTACTTGTTTGCCCTTAGTTTCAAAAAATTTCCAAAACTGCCCTTATTCCTGCAGTTTTCTCCTGCAGAAAGAAAATTCGGATACCCCACTTTCTCCGCGTTTTCCCGTCAACTGGGAAATCGAAATTGTAATTTTTCTTCTCCCTTTTAATCTACAAATTTTTCTTAAGCTCTCCACGATTTCTTTTAAATTTTCGGGTCAGTCTAAGCCCTCGAAAGAGAGCCCCGAAAAAGCTTCGCGATCAACTTCACTGTCAGAAACTGCAGTTTCAGAATTCACGAAGCATTTTTCTTCGCTTCGTTCTCCAATTTTCCTTTAATCGCTCACCTAGATTTTTCACCCCTTTTAATCAGAAAACTTTTGTGAGACACCCCACGATTTCTTTTAAATTTTTTGACTATTCTAAGTCTCCGAAACAGGGCTCCGAAAATGCTTCGTGATCATAAATTTCAGAAACTCCAGAATTTTGCAAGTCCTCGGGGTTCAAGTCACTTTTCGACCCGATGCCCTTCGCGTCAGCCCGAAATGCACCGAACTCGACTGTAATCATATTTAAAACACGCTACAAGTCTTCTCGCCGAATTTCGCCATTTTGCGAACTCGGCGAACTCGGGTCCAAATTTTGCAAACTTGAGGCTTCGCTTTTCCAACCACAACTCACTTTTCGACTCAACGGCTTTTGCGTTGATTCAAAACGCTTCTAACCCACTTGTAATCACATTTGAAATGTGTTACAAGTATTTTTACCGAGTTTTGCTATTTCGCAAAAATCGGTGCACTACATACACGACCTCTAAGATTTTTGTTAGAGGTCCGTTGGTTTTCGTTGAGCGGAAAATGGATAACGAACCGTAAATCGGCGAAATCGTCGGTTTAACGGCTTTCGATGTGAGTTTTGTGTATTTCGAGATAATGAGTCAGTTAGTAGACGTATTACCTTTCCCTGGTTATTCCCGATGCTGTCCTGGCTGGTCCAGTGGCTTTCGTTTCGCGTCGGTGGCTTCCAGTGCCAAATGGGCCTTTCCGGAAGTGTTGAAGTAATTATGGCTCCGATCGAGCATCGATTTTAGCAAAGTGACTTAATTAGTGAGTTTTAATATATATAACATGCAATTTTGAAAAGTTTAGGGGAGTTCCATGTTTAAACTATCTGTATAGTGTGAGTCTGTGGTATGGGGATGTGTGAGTCCGTCCCTGACCTGTGTTCGTGATTCAAGTCTCTGCAGTCTGACTCCGGCCCGCGAGCCTTCTGGTGGAGTCGTCGGTCCGCCTATACACAGGTAGGGTTTCTTTGGTTCGGGCTTTATCTCTTCGGCCCTCTGGGGTACCTTAGTTGGTTGGACCCCTGCCTTTCTTGCTAGCCCAGATAATATTCCTGAGCCTTGCTAGTTGATTGTTCATTTCAGCTTATGCTTATGCTTTTAGTATACTTATTGCTTATGGACATTTGCCATGCTTGATTGGATATTAGGCAGCTATCAGATTATACCTAGTTATTCATCATGCTCTGCTTTTATATGAACATATGCCATGTGTATGATTAGCCATTCACATATTCAGATAGCTAGTACATCTTGTATTCAATACTGCACATGTTTGAGGTATTTGCATTCCCAATGGGATTTCCGGCTTAGTGCCAACTAATTCGTTCTGTGGACCGTCAGTTTGGAGCATCAGCATTGTCATCGTAGTACACCTACTGTTCTCTCGCGTACGCTGTGGGATTGATCCCCCACCTAGCGTTCTTTACCGGTAAAGGGTCTACGTGACCCGTGAGCCATCCCTTTCTGCAGTACCGTTAGGTACAGGGAGCCCTTTCTGCCGTACCGCTCGATATAGGGATACCCCACTTTCGGTGGTGCTGCTGGGAAACCCTTTCTGTTGTATCCTTGGTACAGGGTTGCTGACAATTTCTGCTAGGGGTTTTGTTGTGATATTTCGTCTAAGGTCCAGCGACCAAAACGGCAGCATCGGTTGGGTAATTTGGTATATCATTATATATTGTTCAGCATACTTCAGCACTTATACCCATACACATGCTTAGCCCTATGTTGTTATACTCATATACATGTTTAGCCTTGTATTGTTGTACCCATATACATGCTTAACCATGTTTACAGTTATCTGATTCTATACCTGCCTTGCCTACTGATCTTTTACTATCCGTTAGTTATTGTATGCCAGTAGGTACGATTAGCTATTTCTCGGCCCGTCGTACCCACTGGGATACACTGTCGATGTATCTCACACCCCATGGGTGACCATTTTTCAGGTCGTTCGGGTGCTTGGATGTCGGGGCACGTTGGTGAGGTTGTTGCGATAGTGCTGACCATTATGTCATCAGTTTATTTTATCTTCTGCATTTATATTTCAAAATATTGTAAAATGATTAATATTGTACGTGTAGTTTAGACTACTCTGGTATTGACTGTAAATGCTTAGCCATGCATGTATAGGAAAGGTTCTGTCCAAGTGGGCATGAAATTTTCTATACATGTGACGATCTGTCCATGCTTTTTGAAACTCGGGGTGTGACAGTACATCATACATCCCACCCATCCAATAGGTGGGGTGTGGTGAGAAGTCACTTCATAAATTGTGAAGTGACCTTCCCACCCTTAGATGGATGGGTGTAGGATATACACCCCCTTTGGAATGTATATGTAGTATAGCTTTTAAAATTAAGTACATAAATTCAGATAAATTTAATTAGAAAAGGATAGTACTCTTTATTTATATTTTGTTTTGTTATTTGGTATAAGATCAAATTTTAGTTCGATTTGTCTCCTTTTCAAATCTACTCGTAGTTTTACGATAGTATAGATGAGAAAACTGTTTCTAAAAGGAGCAATTTTAGATTGTTGATAAAATATAACTAATAGTAAATAAATTCTCACTAAATTCGATCTCAAATTCTGAGAAATAGTTGAAAGTCATTTGTATAGTGAGAAATTCCACCAGATTTTTTCTAATGAATTGAAATTGTACAGAAAATTTTAAATCAAGTAGGACATTTTTACTGTTTATTTCCATAGTTACGAAAGCGAAGGCTTTTTAGTTATGTAAAAATTTAGTTTTTATTTGATAAAAAATAAATGATATAAAAATTTAAAATTATATTTTATATATAAATAATAAATATCTTGATAAGCAATTAATTATAATGTAATAAATAAAAATATAATATAGCTGTATTACTTCGTAATCAAAAAATATAATCTAAAACAGCTAAATTTATATATATATATATATATATATATATATATATATATATATATATATATATATATATATATATATAAACTATGATAATACAACAATAAAATTATAGAGTAAAAAAAAAAATTAATACTCAACTAATTATTTTTTATCATATTTTAAATATATAAAATAAATAAAAGATACTAAAATTTAACTAATCAAATTTTATCATATTTTAAATATATAAACTAAAAAAAAATAATTAATTATATAATTAAATATATTTAAATATAACTAGTGTTACTTATTGTATTATTTTATTATTTTTGTAATAGTCTTCACTGTAATATACTTTTGTTTTAAATAATTTAAATTTTAACTGTATACCTCACAACTTTTCATGGGTCACCTATTCTAGAACTAATTTAGTTCTAACACGCTTAACTCCCTTAACCTCTTAGATTTTTCTATCATTTAAAATACTATAGCCGGGTTAAGATATTTAGTCCTATTATTATTTATACATAGGACTGATCCAAATTCCGAAGGTGTCATATTTTTTTTCCTTTTAAGTTCTGACGTTCTCGTCAGGCTTAAAGACACTCACAAGCACCAGGCGATGTGAGCCTCGTCTCGTTAGTTTTAGCCGACCTTGGGGAGCTGTACTCTACCCACAACGATCATTAGCCGGGAAGTCTCACTCTGTCTGCTATATAATCTTGACTCAGCCGAGACTCATCTCACATTTTTTACTGGTGAATGGCTACAATACCAAATGTATCGATCCGGCCCACTAGAAATTAATAATAACTCGTTGGACCTAAACCATCGGACCAAAAATACTTAAATCTAATTATTATTATTAGTGTAATTCTATTTTGGCCTGATGTTCTCAATCACACGCACAATCCAAAATTACTAAGGTTGCGTTTGGCAACCGGTATTAGGGAGAGATAAGGGGGTTATCCCCTTCTTTGTACCCAAACACATTTGGTTATGGATGGGAACATCAGTTCTCGTCTTTCTGGAATAAACTAGTATAAAACTGGAACTACTGTTCCAGCCTTTTACTAGAACAAGCTTGTTCCCATTTGAGAATAAGCTTAATTAAATTAAATATAATTTTAATTACTGTATTAATTCTTTAATTAATCTAATATTTTAATTAATTTAATTATTTTATTAACTAATTATTTAAGTATTTAGATAATTAACTAATTAAATTATTAAATTATTTATAATTAATTAAATTATTTATTATTAATAATACTCATTCTTGTTAATTATTTTATCAATTAATTAAGAACAAGTTTAATTAAAGTAAATATAATTTTAATTATTATATTAACTCTTTAATTAATCTAATATTTTAACTAATGTAATTATTTTATTAACTAATTATTTAAGTATTTAGATAATTAACTAATTAAATTATTAAATTATTTATAGTTTATTAAATTATTAATTATTAATAATACTCATTATTGTTAATTATTTTATCAATTAATTATGAATAAGTATAATTAAAGTAAATATAATTTTAATTATTGTATTAACTCTTTAATTAATCTAATATTTTTACTAATCTAATTATTTTATTAACTAATTATCTAACTATTAGATAATTAACTAATTAATTTATTAATTTATTTGTAATTAATTAATTAAATTATTTATTAGTAATACTCATTATTGTTAATTATTTTATCAATTAATATTCAGGATTATCTAGTAATAGTTAATTAAATAAATTAAATTATTATTTAATTATTATTTTATATTAATTATTTAGATAAAATATTATTATTTTAAAATTATAATTACTCTTATTCTCACTATTTTAATCTAACTATCCAAACGCTATTTTTCTTATTCCTAGGAACAACTCAAATTTCATCCAAACGTAAAATTGATCTTATTCTTGTTTGTTCCGAAATTTATATCTATCTCTGAAATAAATAGTTCAAATTTATATCTGAACCAAACGCAGCCTAAACGGGGCTCACTGTTGGTATCAGAGACAATCACCAGTCAGAAATGTGAGATGAGTCTCGGCTGAGCCAGGGTTATATAGCGGGTAGAGTGTGGTTCCCCGGCTAATGACCGTTGTAGGTGGAGTGCAGCTCCCTACAAGGTCGGCTAAGGCTAGCGAGACGAGTCTCACATCGCCTGGTACTAGTGAGTGTGCTTAAGTCTGACGTGGACGTCAGGGTTTAAAGCGGGGAGGAATGTGACACCTCCGGAATTTGAAATAGTCCTATATATAAATAATATAATAGGACTAAAACTCTTAACCCGGCTATAGCATTTTGGGTGGTAGTAAGATTATTTTGGGTGATAGTAAGACCCAAGAGGTTAAGAGAGTTAAGCGTGCTAGAACTAGAGTAGTTCTAGAATGGATGATCCCCTGAGAAGTTGGAGCGTCAGACTTGAGACTTATTTTGCTAATTCTGTGGACTAATCTATTTTGCTATAAGAGAAAGAACAAAATTAACTATTTCCGATGAAATTTTCACCCAAACAGACATGTTCTAGACAGGCAGGCGGGGATGGTGTATTTGGATAGAATTCATTAATCACGAGAGAGGCCATACCATAATGAGACAAAGTTCTGAAATAATTTTTAATTGGAAAATGCTATGTGTACACCCCTTTCGGGGTGTACATCATACACCCCACCCATCTAAGGGTGGGGGTGTGATGATGGGTCACTTGATGTGACCCGTAAAAAATATCGCCACCATTAAAATGGTGTAGGTGTATGATGTACACCCCTTCGGGGTGTACATGTAGCATTGCTCTTTTTAATTATTATTTTCAAAACTGCATGGATCTGGACCGCTTCAAAAACCAATTAATCAAACGGCCTCTTTGACCAAATAAACAACCAAGTTCCCATAAATCTAAGCAATGGCACAACTCTCTTGACAACTCTCTTGACTCTGACTATTTAATAACAGTAATCTTGGTCTTACACGGCGAAAAAAAGAAAAAAAAAAAAATATTTTCTCAACTATATTTACAATTAATGAAAAAAAAATTTACTGTTCTTTTCTTCTTAAAAGTGAGATTCGAAGAATAATATGATTGGAGGGTAATGTTCATACGTATGATTTGAATCTGCCATAAAATTTATTTCCTCTCCATGCCTGGTAATGAAAGTGGACTTTTTTTTTTTTTTTTTTTCTCGATAAAAGATTGAATAAAATAATTTTTGCCTTACACGGAGGATTTATGTGATCTGATCGTGATAGCAACTTTTTATTTATTTATTTAGTCGCTAAATGCCATTGTAAATTTTTTTGTTTTATAAAGTTTATATCAACGAGAGTGATTCAACGCACTTGAAATCTACATATTCAAAATTATAATTTTTTATAAAATTTTTACATGTTGTTTAGTATTATTTTTGGTATTTCAAATTTTCAAACATACATTTTACTTATATAATAGTGCATGTAACTTTTAATTCAATACACTGATCTTTTAAAGTTTTTTTTTAAAATAATTTTCTTAAAATTTTTATTTTTGAAAATATCTTTATAAAATTTATATTTACAAAAATAATTTTATGATGCCAACTATGCGTCACGTGTACCCATCACATGAGCAAAAAAGACTGACGTGTAATTAGTTGAATATGAAAAAATCATGTATCGATACATTTGGTATCATAGTTAGTTGAACACAAAGCTAATAAAAAATAACAAAAATAAAAAAAATTATTATTTAACACAAATATTGCATACATTAATATTTAGAATTATAAATAATGGCAACTATATCAAATACGTTTTAAAATCTATTTTAAAAGTTTATTGTTGAAGAGTATCGGTACATATTGCTCTATTGCGTGATTGATGTGAAACAATTTTTTTTGTCATTAGAAAGAAATTTTTTTGTTATAATTATTTTATATTAAAATAATAAATTGTTGTTAAATATTTTTTTATTATATAAAAACATAATAAATTATTATTTTAAAATAAAATTATTTTATGGCTCTTGATTAGGTTGATTTCACATATCATAATATAATTATTTGTTATAAAGAAAAATATTAACGGCAGGTATTTAGTTTTTAGATTTAAATTTTTAATTTTTATTTTTGATTGCTTTTAAAATTTTAGTTAATTTTGATAAATATACTATATTAACTATGTGCCGCTTGCTTGTATATATTACGATCATGGTTCGATTACTTCGAATAAATCTCCGCATCTGATTTTTTAAAATTTTTAATAGAATTAAATATCAAGTCAGATTTGAAATCATGGCTCGGTAAACTTTACTAGTGAATCTCGACGTCTTATTTTTAAATATTTTAATAAAATTAATTAATAGCTAACAAGATTTGATATGAAAATTCTAAAAGACTCTAAAATAAAATAATTAATATTGTATGTAAGATTAAAATTACAGTAAATAAAATTGGACTTGCGGTAGAAAAGTTAAAATAAAATAAAAATAATAATAATAATTAAAATAATATAAAGGAGAATGTTATATATATATTTCAAATTGAATGTATAGTATACATTTTATTTTATTTAAAAATAAAAATTTATAAAATAATCGATAAAATTTGTATAATTTTTAAATAAATAAAATATAAAATATATATCCATTTAAAATGTACACTACTAGTTTTTTTGGAAAATAAAAATAAAGGTATGGAATATTCTCTTATCAAAAACCTATTGAAAAGTTTCTCCTGTCCTGTACCTCTACTCCATTCAGATGGATATATTCCACGACCTTATCCCCTGATCCTACCATGTAACGCTTCTAACATAATCCCAAAACAAAACAAAACAAAAAAAACAAAACAAAACAAAATAAAACAAAACAAAAGAGAGACAACTGACATGCGGGCCCCGTACATGCTTGGTGGGCCCCGCATGTCAGTTTAAAGTCCCGTGACATACACGCGTTACACCGAAAACCAACGTCTCATCTCCCTCCCTCACCTTTTCGCACTCCATATTCCATATAACAAAACAAACATTCTGTAACCTCTCTCTCTCTCTCTCTCTCTCTCTCTTCCATCTCTCTCGTCACCGTCCACTGTTTCCATTTTAACCCGCATTTACCAAAATTTTCCACGCCCTTTTTATTTTTTATTTTTAAAAAAATTAAAATTAAATTAACTCCCCGCTACCTTTCCACCCTCCCCCGCTTTAAATGGTGCTGAATCCTCCTCCTCCTCCTCCTCCGACCTTCGCGAAGCTCCTCCCTCGTCCCTCTCGCGGTATCCTCCCCCCTTCTCTCTCTCTCTCTCTCTCTCTCTCTCTCTCTCTCTCTCTCTTCGATCGTCGTCTTCGTCGTCTTCGTCGTCGTCTTCGTCGTCGTCTTCGTCTTCGTCGTCGGCGTCGGCGTTTAGGGTTTTTCTAACGATCAATAGGTTTCGTTAGTGGGCTCGGGGTCGCCTCGCTGGGCGAGAAGGAGAGGAGGGTAGGGAGGGAGGAGAGGGCGATGTCAGCGGCGGCGGCAGGGGTGGGGGTGGGGGTGAGGTGGGAGGGAGTGGACGAGAAGGTGGCGAGGATGGTGGCAGAGGCGAACCTCGACCACGCCCCCGATCGGCGCCGCGTGCGCGAGGTCTTCAAGGAGGTGCAGCTCGGGATTGATCACTGCTTGTTCAAGGTATTCCGTGGATTTGTTCCCTTGTTCCATCCTTTTTGGATCTTAGATATGGGTTTGCCCAATTCAGTTTTGTTATTGTTGAATCGTTCTAGATCGTTAAAGCATTTTAATCGGGTTTAAGCATATTGCATACTCTCAATTAGTATGATTCTGTGTTATTTGCTAAATTTGTTAGTTTTTGGTATTATGGAAGCCAGAGTACTCGCGGCTGGTAAGAAATGTCGTAGTAATGAATGTGGATATCTGAGCCAGAGTTCCTGTGGATATCCTTTTTGGATCTTACAGAGGGCCTGTTTGGTAATGCTTTTGGCTGCAAAGAAAATAGTTTGAAGCTTTTGCTGAAAAGTAGAAGCTCCAATCATACTTTTGATTCTGCAGCAGAATGAAATGCCGTGCTTCTTCTTATATCACTATTCAGAGAAAACTTTCTCAAACCACACTATATCCTACAGCAGGGCTAAACATGCCCTACTTGTATTTGACACAATTATTGTGCCCATAAAGAATATGTTGTGTGAAAACCTTGTAAGATGGATAAGTCATGTGTAAAAGAAATCACATGGTGCAGCACTTAAGAGTGATTATATCTTTTTTGCTCGAAATAAGAAAGAAGAGGAGCGATTAATATTAGTTAGAAAGTGCCTTGCGAGGGAGCATTATGTTACTATCGACTTTAGGTAAATTTTTTTAGATTTTTTTAGTGAAGGGATAGAATTGATATAGCCAACCCAATAAGTATTGGGACTAATGGCTCATTGTCTTTGCTCCTATCATAGTGCTAGTATCTGATATTTTTTATGTTACATGGAAGACAATTATTGATTTAAAGCTAAATACAAAATGGTGTGCTGTACTAGAATTGCAGGAGGTCTTTATCAGCCCTGGATGGTGTCATAACTGTTCTATTTACTCGATTATTGCTAATGCGTTTTTACAATTACAAATGGCAAAGTATTAGCCTGAATCAAGGTCCTCATAGTTATGACTGGCTAAAGAGCAATATGCAACTTTTGTGAAATTTCATTTACCTAGCTGAACCCATAAGATTAAATTGTATTACATCGAAAGTTGGTTCATTTTGCAACTGTGTAGCCTAGTGTTTGAAAAGGCGCGCCTCAGGCGCACGCCTTGGCGTCTAGGTGTGAGGCGCAGGCCTCAAGACCTCAAGGTAGGTGAGGTGCGCGCCTAGGCTTTGAGGCATGCGCCTAGGTGAGAAGCGAGGCGCCCGGCGTGCGCCTCGGACGCGCCTCATGATATTTAAGTTTAATTGGTCAGGGTTTTGGTTTTTGGGTTTTGAGTTTTTTCAATATATTTGAAAATATTAAGGGATTGAAAAAAATTTCTAATTCGAACCCTTTCTTTCCTTTTCTCTTGGTCGTTCTCTCTTCCACTCCCAATGGCAACAAGTAGCAACAATAAGAAGTAAGAAGCAGCAGTAAACACTTTTAAGTTGAAAGTTGAAACATAATTTTTTTTTTTAGTTTGAAAATATTTATGCATGTGATTTTTTTACTTTTTTATGATTATTTTGTTTTTGTATGGCTATTTTGAATTTTTTTTTTATATAAAATATCAATTTTAATTAAGCTTGTTAAGTGTGTTTTATTTTTATTAGATGTGTGCCTCATCTTCTTGAGACGTGCGCCTTGCGGTGCACCTCGCTGTGCACCTCGCGCCTAGGCTCCAGAAGGCCTTTGCGTTTTTTTGCGCCTCACGCCTTTTCGAACACTGGTGTATAGCCATAGGAGTTAAATATATGTGTAGTCCCTGAACTTTTGATGCATTGCAATGTGGTCGCTATTGTTGACTTTCACATTGCGCTCTGTCATCTCACCCAATTATTATCATGCCATGCACAGGTGCAGTTACATCCATAGTCCTTGACATGGGAAATGTCAGGTTAAATGGCGCTTTTATTTTCCATTCACACTAAACAATAATAGCTAAGAAATCATAGGTGGATGCCATTTTCATTATTATATATATCTTTGCTTCCAAATCCTTGGTAATTGCCTGATTATCCTTTTAACTTCAACTCTCTCAGCTTTGGTAGCTAAGAGATCTCTGAGGATCACAATTTTGATAATACACTTAGAGCAACAAGACAGTGTAGGTTACCTAGTGTCAAGTGATGCACTAAAATTGTCTCAAATATGATAATGCAATATGGCTCAATTGATTCATGAAACATTAACTTTCGAGAGAATTGAAAAGCAACAGTATATTTGACTTAAGATTTCTCCTTTATAGAATGGTACTTTCTTTCATTCTTTTTATTTTATTTCTTTAAGTTGGTTCTAAGCAACTTTTAGTTCTATTAGTTCTTTTATTTATCATATAAGTTAAGCATTCAGTGAAGCCCCCCTCATATATGATGTTTCAGTATGTAACTCAATTTTTGGTGGTTCCTTGGAGTTTACAATTAAGAAGAACCTTATTTTAATTTATGTATCTAGATTTTAGCCCTATTAATTAGTCTTGTTGAAGATTATTGTATCTTGAATACCAATTATAGATGTAAAAGTAAACTGGTTCTGCACAGTACGATTAAAACAGGAAGAGGGTTGTTAAGAGTTTTGGAAAGTATAAAACACCAAAGCAAGCTACTTATTGGAAAAGAAAATAAGAGTGTATATTTTGTGTATGCCTTAAAAACTATAAATTTTTTAAAAAATGGAAGGAAAACAGCAAACATGAAAGGGAATAGGCAGATAGATAAAACAAATAGAGATAGAGGAATGTATCTATTATTTAAAGGATTGAATGGTATGGCTGAAGCCAATACAACAATGTTGCACAAATACAGAGACATGATATGGATATGACACAGTACAGATATAATGATGCGACAAATTTTGAAAATATTAGGATAAGATACATAGGGGATACAATAATAAAAAATTATTTTTAATGCATATATTATATATATGATAATATACAATTTTTAAAAAGTCTAGAACTTTGGATGATTGGTTTATCTAAAGCAATAAATTGACTTGTGTAAAGATATAAACATAGTTGACTTTTGTTCATCAAGAAGCAAAATTAATCACACCAGCAGCAACCTTTAGTTTTTATCAACCATGAATTCATGATACAAGTATCATCCCATTGCAAAACAACTCAACCCCTTTTCTTGCAAGTATTCTTAGTGTATCCGTCAAATATGCAGTATATTTTTGAATTTTAACGCTATCTAGTTCTTTGTTTGAATTTTAAAAAATGTCGAATACTCTTATGAAGTATCCGACACATATCGAGCGTGTATCGTGCGAGTATTGGTATTCAATACATATTTGATATGATACAGCAGGTAAACCAAAGTATTTGAGCATCATAGCAATACAGGTTTTTTTTGGAAGTAATGCCGAGTTTTGTGTGTCAATTTTGGATTCTCAGCTAAAATTTGCCTAGGGACCAAAGTTCTTAGATATATAGATGTTATAATGTTTTTCTCTTCACTTTTCATTTCTTTGAGTTCTAACAAGCACTTTCATTTAAACCTGGATTTGACAAATTTTGAGGATCAAAGGAAGTTGGATAGATCTCGAAGCAGAACTGTTTTTAGTTTCTGCGGTAGCCTGATAGGCTTAAATCTCATAGAATTTCCAAAATTCATGCATGTTGTATATAGGATGAAAACAAACTAATTTTCTGGAAATTGTTTTATTTGAATTATGATCTACAACTTTGTTTTAGCTCTTTCTCGTATGACAGAACTGGAAAGACTAAATGACTTTTGCATTTCATCGCACGCCAGGGAAAGATGGAATGGCCTGAGGATTTTGCCTAGCTAAATTTTTATAATTTATTTGTATGAATTCGTGAAATTTTGTTTGTACATCTTTCTATGCATCTTCCTTACTCTCTGGTGGAAGGAGAAAGGCAAAAATTTTGCTCAAAGATGTTTTCATTTGATGAGTGCTGTATTATTGATGCCATGGAAGGAGAAAGGCAAGAACTCTGCTAAAAGGTGTTTTTATTTGAGGAGTGTTGTGTTATTGATGTCATAGTTGGATAACTGTGAAGGGAAGGAAATATAACAAAGGAGCTTCTTAACATTTTTAATTCCTGGCTTACAAATCATATATAGATAGTTATGTAATTTTGCAAGCACTTAAATGTGTTGGAATAGTTTACAATGGTCCCAAGCATCTTTGGGGTCTGCCTCGTAGTCCAAGTCATTTGGTGAAGAATATAAAGAAAATTCTGCTCTGGAGCAGGTTGAGTTAGTAAACCTTGTTTCTGTATTGAATTTATCAAGTTATAAAGTGGTCCAGGGAGTAATTTATGTTGCCAACTTTCATTAATCATCTAATTTTCGAATTTTAAGGATTTATCATGCTTTTAGTTAATTATATCTTCTTATGTATTATTTATGCATGATATTCATAGTTCAGGAACTGTTGCCTTGGAGCAACAGATGGACTAAAAGATATTGACACAGTTACACATATAAAGTTTGTTCTATTGATAAATATAGTAAGCTATATCAATACTCCAACTTTATTTCAGGCACTCTTGTCATTAGTTTTTATTGACATCAATATTTTCTGGATAATGATCTTTTTGTTAAGTTATTTGTTGAATATGGTCATCTACTCCTTGTAAAGTGCTCTCTTCAGCTCATGGAAATTATCACTTTTATTTTATTGGTTATTCTTTATAGTTTGAGGAATATAGCTCACACCTTTTCTTGTGTTTACAACAGGCACAATACACTGGAGTCAAAACGAAGGAGGTACTCAGTTCAGCTTTTGATAGATTAGGAACTTCCCCCTGTGCTGTTTGCGACTGCTTATATGACAAAACTTGCTTTTGAGAATTCATTCCCTTCTTAATTTGTCTTTGTTTGTAGTAATGTGGAATATGTTACTTTGGCCCAATGATTAAAAAGGCATGTGCTTGAGCCTTGAGCACCATTGCGCTAAGCTCACAGGCCTGCTCCTAAAGGCTTCTTAGGTGAGGTGCCTTGGAGGGTCTAGGCACGTGCCTGAGCCTAGGCGGTAGGCCTTGCTGAGGTGTTATATCTTTTTGAAAATTTTAGATTTTTTCAGGTGGGTTTTTCAAAAGTTTAATATTCTTTTTTCTTTGAATTTGTGGTAGTTTTTCTTTTTGCCATAATATATAGAGCTAGGCTTGTGTGTTTTTAGAACTACGGAGGCCTCTATGCTATCAATTCGTTTTCAATATTGGGATTTCCGAATTGATGATTGGCTTTATTAGACTTGATCTAGAGTATTAAAAGTATCTAGAAAATAAATTTCATAGTTTTTTAATATTATTTACCTAGTGATCAAAGAGGCTCAAAATCAATAATTTTAACGGTTGTAGTGAGCTGTTTGCAAGCTTAATAGTATAGAAATATTCAAATCATATGAAATTTTGATAGAAAATTCTTTATACTATATAAAATAAGAAATATCTTTGATATAAAATTTTAGTGTCATATCATCACTTTTTGTGAGATTTTTATTTTCAGTTGTTGATTTTGGGCCCCTTCGATTACTTGGTTAATGATATTGAAAAATCGCGACATTTATCATTTAAGTATTTCAAATACTCCAGATCAAGTCTAACGGAACCGATTGTCGATTCAGTAGTCCTAGCATCATAAATGACTTGATAGCACGGAGGCCTTCGTGCTTTTAAAAGTACACAAGCTGGACTCTAATATATATTTGTACTCTGCAAATGTTTCATTGGTTGAGCGCCCAAATTTTCTTTAGATGTGCTGTTTACTTTTCTTACATATGTTACTTCGTTTCTTTTCATTTTTTCGTCTTTTTTATTTCCTAGTGTGCTTGTTTATGAATTGTTTATTGTGATTATTTGATTTTAAGTGCACTTAGGTCCCTATGTGGATGTTGGAATAAGTTATCCTTGAATTACTTTGTTGGCATGAAGTTTTTCTTGTGTGATTGGAGGCAAAAAGTTTAATTTTTGCTCTTTGAAAGGTCTTGCCATCGATGATTTGGTAGGATAACATTATTCACCTACAAGGTGATTTATCTTATTCTGAAAAATTGACTAGGAAGTGGAATATGCTATTCCATTCTAGATGTTTGATCACATTTCTCATCTACCAAATACTACAACTTCTTGAATAATTCAAAGGTATATCCGAAATAAGATATTCATGCATCCAAACAGGGCCTTTGTATTATTTAATAGTCATCGTTAGGTCTTCTAAAGAGTATTATATTCTTCTTTAAAAAATTATGAAATTGTGCACCTCACCTTTCTCGGCCTGTGCCTGCGCCTTATGCTATGCACCTAGGCTCTATGCTTTGGCTTGAAGATTTGTAATCCTTCTTTAACTCTCATTTATATGCTTTTGTGCAGTCTTATGTTCGTAACTCTAGAGGCATTGAGATTTTCTCCAAGAGTTGGCTTCCAGAGAACTCTAGAATCAAGGCGCTTGTTTGTTTTTGTCACGGTTATGGAGACACCTGCACTTTCTTCTTTGAAGGTATATATTCTACTATTGTAGCTAGGGATGCAAATGGGGCGGATTTGGGGGCAGGAGAGGTCCCTCACCTCCAGCCCCGTTTTCTTGTTGGATCGGAGCGGATTCGGGGCGGGTTAATTTTTATTCTATTTTTTGCCCCAATTTACTGCTTCATTCTGGGTGGATCGGGGTGGGAGCGGATTTTTGGCGGATCGGAGCGAAATCAAAGAAGAAAGCGGTCTCCCGCCTCCCGCACTAATTTTCTTGGCAGATCGGGGCAGATTCGGGGTGGATTATCGTTTTTTATAATTTTGGCTCCTACTTACTTGCCCCATTCAGGGTGGATTGGGGCAGGACCTCCACCCACCCCGATCCATTTGCATCCCTAATTGTAGCTTGTCAACTTGATTTTCAACCATTTCTTTGTGTATATTTTCATATTTTCGAGGCTACTTTAGTTCTTATCTTTCTTTATCCTGCAGGAATTGCGAAGAAGATAGCTTCAGCTGGATATGGAGTTTTTGCTTTAGATTACCCTGGGTTTGGTCTTTCAGAAGGTCTACATGGATATATACCAAGCTTTGATTCTCTAGTTGATGACGTAATTGAGCACTTCTCCAAAATTAAAGGTATTTTGATATCTGCCTCTTTAAGGAAATTTTCTAAACACTTTCTGCATAAGGTACTGTTTTATAAATGTTTCTTACTGTAGGTTATGGATCCCTAGGATCTAAATAGAATCTAAATGTTTCATGAAATACGCCAATAACGTAACAATTACGAATATTCTGGCGACTTTTTGTTTTTATTAGCTTATTATTCATCGATAAGAGCTAGTAGTATAGGATTTTTAATTCAAATTCCTAGGACAAGTTAATGTGCTATCACACTAGTTAAAGTGGTGATCAAACCAATAAATTATGTAAAATTATTTTATTTTATATTAAGTATTATACATATTAAATTATTTTGTCATTTATTATATATTTCTTTTAAATTTCTATTGAAATTTATAATATTATTAATTGAAATTAGCAGGATATTGCTAGTATTATATTTATTCATTACATATATTATGGATAAATTATATAAAATAAACTAAAAAATATTATATTATAAATTGTTACATAAAATAATTTATAACTAATTTTATATGAAATTTACTGATAAATTAATTGTTTTATTTTTTAAAACATATTTAAACATTGTTATAAACTTTTTACCCAAACTCTACTAATAAGATATCCTCCAGAATATCCCTGAATGTATCCAAATACAAATTTATTGTTGTTCTAGCTTATACCGAGATATCCCTTGTTCTCGGGAACAACAAAAGTTATCCTCTGGAATTTAGTTCTCCAACCAAATGCGGCCTTAGGCCTCGTTTGGTTCGAAGATAACGAATATTGAAATAAATTTTTTTATTCTTGGGATAGCTTACTATTCTGAGATAGTTATGAATAAAAGTAAAATTATGTTTGGTTTGTAATGCTGTTATTTTCCGGAATAACTGAAATTGTGTTTGGGTAATTTTATAGAATAGTAGAAGATAGTGAAAAAAAAAGTGATGATTAAATTTAATATAAAATATAATTTAATAAAAATAAATTATTATAAAAATAATTTATTCTAAAAATAATTTATTATAATATTTGATAAAAATAATTTATTATAAATTATAATTTAATAAAAATATTTTTATAAAGATAAATTTTTTTCAACTTCTACTTAAACTTAAATTTAATAAAAATAATTCATTATAATATTTAAGTATAATTTATTATAATATTTAAATAAAAATAATATGTATTAATATATATAATTACTAATTTTATAATAAAAATAATGGATTATACTATATAATAAATTATATCTATATAATTTAGCTTAAATTCAATTTATAATTTCAATGAAGTTTTGAATTAATTTTTAAAATGGTGGAATAGTTT
Organism: Tillandsia leiboldiana; assembly: GCA_029204045.2. Classification (NCBI taxonomy): domain Eukaryota; kingdom Viridiplantae; phylum Streptophyta; class Magnoliopsida; order Poales; family Bromeliaceae; genus Tillandsia; species Tillandsia leiboldiana. Next base: position 49,342,663 of record CM055064.1, on the reverse strand, counting down.
ATCCTAAGCTATCCCGGAATAACCGAGAATAGTAAGATTTGACCGGAATAAAATATCCCAATAAAAAATCATGTCGTTTGGCAAGAATAGCGGGATAAAGTGGGTTATTCTTTCTTTATCCCTCAACCAAACGATGCCTTAATGTATAGCCGTCTTCCCCTTGATATAAATCTTGGCACATATATGCCCTCCATCCTGTCAAAAATCGTTGTATATAACTAATAATATTAGATGGTGAGTATAACATTCTTGATGTTTTATATTAATCTGTCCGGTATCTTATTTAGGGCATACTTTTATTTGACAGCAAATCCTGAGTACAAAGTTATTCCCAGCTTTCTATTTGGTCAATCAATGGGAGGAGCAGTTGCATTAAAGATACACTTCAAACAGCCTGATGCATGGGATGGTGCAATCTTTGTAGCACCAATGTGCAAGGTAAATTATACCTTTGCTTTATTTTGTGAATCTTGATGAACTTCAATGGTCCCTTCTAATAAGTACAAATTTTTTCTTGCAGATAGCTGAAGATGTTGTTCCTTCGTGGCCTGTTCAGCAAATTTTGATTTGCATAGCTAAAATACTGCCCAGAGAGAAGTTGGTTCCTCAAAAGGATTTAGCTGAGTTGGCATTCAAAGAGCTAAAAAAGAGAGAACAGGTTTGTTTCTTATCCCATCATCCACAACTCTTATATTCACTGCCATGACAAAATTAAAAATTCCATTCAGCGGGATTATATTTAATCAATATTTTCCAGGCAACAGGTGTGCATTGTAACTCTTCTTTTCCGTCAAATTAGCAGCTTAATATGGCTCGTCTTTTGCCTAAATGCAGACTTCTTACAATGTAATTGCTTACAAGGATAAACCACGGCTCAGGACTGCACTAGAGATGCTCAGAACTACCCAAGAGATAGAGAGCAGACTAGAAGAGGTAAGACTTTACTTACCTCCTTTGTTTATAGTTGTGTAGTACTACTGCGACAATGGATAAAGCATTTGTGTTCATCCAATCCATGCTTTGATTCTGTTATCTATACCATATGGTAGTATGATATTCTCATATCTTTTGCAAGTGATATGCAGCAGCATAATTAACATAGTTGATCTGATACATTTCAGCAAACTACAATTGTATCATGATTTTTGGTAGCTGAAGTATATCTCTGTTGCCTACTGTGGCATGAGAATATTTATAAAAGTTTAGGAGTAAAAGTGCAGAGCTTTGTTATTGTGTTGGATGGCATTGTTTCTCATTGTTTTGATGAATAATTGAGTAGAAAAGTTACTTTCTCCATAATAATTGGGTGTGTAGGTAGATTGGATGATCTTTTCCAGAGTATTCTGTAAGGTAGATGTAGATGTGAGAGTCTAATAATTCCTATAGAGTGTGTGTGACACCCCAATAGTCCCACATCGGATAGGAATGGGGTTGTGATTGGGTATATAAGAGATATGAACATTAATAATAATAACTGAGCTTCAGCATTTTGGGCTGAGGTTTGGGCCGGGTCGTTATATTTGGTATCAGAGTCGATCACCGGTCAGAAGTGTGTGACGAGTCTTGGTTGAGCCAGGGTCTGAAAGATAAGGTGACGGGCTATGTCAGGAGTCTGAATGACAAGGCTAGCGAGACAAGTCCTACATCGCCGGGTGATCTTGGGCTATGTGTGTGTTTGGTCTTATGAGGACGTTAGACCTAAACAGAGAGAGTCTGTGATACCCCAATAGTCCCACATCGGATGGGAATGGGATTGTGATTGGGTATATAAGAGGTATGGACACTAATAATAATAATTAGGTTTAAGCATTTTGGGTTGTGGTTTGGGCCCAACGAGTTATTATTGCTAGTGGGCCGGGTCGTTGCAGTGTGCACAGTAATTTGGTGCATACATTGGATGTATTTGACTCAATCGTTGCACCAAACATTTCTACAAGGATATGTCATTAGTAAAATAGCTCACCTTGAAAGAAGCAAGAAGTGAATAATTGTTCTGATGAACTAATTTGGCTTATACAATGTATTTTAACTTAACAAAGAAATCATATTTAAGTTTCGAGACAATGCAAGAAACATTCATCAAGAACCAAACAATGATATAATCCTGATAAAGGTTACTAATACACTACTATGCCATATGTGTTTTACGTACATATATACTGAAATTTCATTTGTAACCTCCTTTTATGTACTCATGATATGTCTTTTTAAAGACAACTCGTGTTAGTGCTGTGCAATCCTAGTTGGAATTACAATTTCGCCTTCTGTCGTGTGGCCAAGGGACCACACCTTTATGCTGGTGCATAAACGCCATACCAGTTCATTATTTCGATTTTATATTCAAAACTTTCTAGTAGTTGAACAAAATTTTAGGTAGTTAAACTCGGTTTTCCTCTTAGGAGGCACTCTGCCTCATCCTTGAATATTTGCCATATATTCAACTTTTCCCAGAATATTTGCCATATACTTTTGTCAGCTAGACTTAGCTTTGATATGTTATGAGTTCCAAAGAAGTTAAGATAAAAAGTAAATTTAACATACTAATAAGGTCCCCATTGTACACAAATCATACAGTACTTGTCAGATGTGCACTGCATGCGTGTTGCATACTTCTAGAATTTGATTTCTTCATAATACGAGTATTTTAAATTTAAAAATTAGATATATCTTTAGTATTACAACAAGTTCTGTTTACTTTTTGACAACGTTGATGATAAACAAAAATGATAAAGTTAAGATGAATTGAATCGAAAATAGAAAACCTTCATTTTGGGCAGTTGGTTTGCAACAAGGAAATGGGAATCCGAGCGGACAAATCACCACTGCATTTGGTTCTTAGTTGCAATCACAATCAAATGGCTTATTCCCATCAGTATTGTTTGGTTTGTTGAAGTTAGAAATATGAATAAATCTTGGCGGATTTTGTGATTGTAGAAGCAATACTAACTGTATGAGTTATGGCAATGGTAGTGGCAAAGGTGGTGGCAACATGATTGGAAGTAATGGTAGTGATTGTGGTGGTGGTAGTAGTGGTGGTAGTGGCATTGTTATTGGGCATTTGTGGGGGCCTCATTTGTTCTGTGTTCTGCCGGTGGGAATGGTGGATGTCTGTGGCACTGGCGGCAACAACTATGGTGGTTATTATGGTAGCGGTGTTATTGGTGATGGGTTTTATGGTAATAGAGGTTTATGGGCGGTGATAATGGCGATAACAGCAATAGAGGTGCTGGCTAGTTGTGATACTGGTAGATACAGCGACGAAGCCATATGTAGACTGAGGATGGCCATGGCCCCCCTCAACTTATAAAATGTTCACTTTAGATTCCTATATTGCTATTGACTTAAAAAATAAATAGTTATAGCTAAACAAATGTTACAATAATGGCCTATATAAAAAGTTTTTTTAGTGTGTATCACTAGAAAAAAAAATTTTAAAAAAATTTTACGCACCTGATACACCATATATTATATTTTATGATATTCATAATGCTTGCATATTAAATATATAAGAAGTTATAAATTTAAGTATATAATAGTCCTAAAGACCAGCGGTGAAAAAACAATATATATTATAGACTATAAAATATAAATGTCTAAAAATTATAATTATTGATATACATGTATTTTGAATGGTGTCAAGTATATTTAAAAAATCCAATTTTAATTTTAAGTTTTTGTAATTATATAGCTTTTGGTTCCTCCAGGAATTAAATTCTGGCTTCATCCCTAGGTAGATAGGTAGTGATAACAGCAACGGCAGCAGCTGCTGCCAGTGTTGTTTGTAATGATGGTAGCGTCAACAGTTGTAGCAGCAGCTTGGATGATTTTGAAACAAGAGGTGGTTGTGGTGGCAGTTGTGGCAGCAGTGTGCTAGTATTTGTTTGGATATTGGTGATTTAAGTATGTTGGCATATTATAGATCAGAAGTAAACGAATCGTGTTTGCTGGCTCGGACATTAGGATTCATCCATGCTGGAGTACTCAAACTGAAACATAGCTCCTTCTCCTCTTTCAGGTATCATTACCGCTAATAATTCTACACGGGGAGGCCGACGTCGTGACGGATCCTTCAGTGAGCAAGGCTCTATATGAGAAGGCGAGCAGCTCGGACAAGAAGCTATGCCTATACAAAGATGCGTATCATTCTCTTCTTGAAGGTGAGCCCGATGAGACGATATTCAGAGTCCTCGACGACATCATCTCTTGGCTCGACGCCCACTGTACGACGAGTACTACATCATAATCAGGTGTACAGAATCAGGAAGCCTAGCAAAATTCTCCAAGTTAGTTTCTCCATGCCTTTCCATCTTTTATTATAATTAAAATTCCTTAGAGATGAATGACTAATCTATTTTGTCTGTAACAATTAATTCAATCCATCTATATGTCTATTGGAATATTCTTAGATGAGTTCTGTGGTACATATTTTTTCTGTATTTTTTCTCCGAGTTTGTAGTTTCAATTCCTTGCCCTCCCCATGAAGGGCATGTTCCTTGTGGCAAACTAATAAATGCGTGCTTGGTTCTTCTTTTTTTTCACTCAGGAATCAAAATCGAAATGAACGAATTCATTTGTTGATATTTGGTATGCTGGAATTTTATTTCGATTCTGATTTTCGGATGAATGAAAGTCTTTCAAATCTCTCCTGATTAAAAGTTAAATTTAGGCGGGATTATGTATTTTATGAAAATATCTCAATTATGTTTTATATTTTTTATTTAAAATTAAATTAAAATTTTAACTTTAATTTTTAATTAAAATATAAATATAAATATAAATTTAGAAATTAAATTTTAAATTTTAGATTTTGATTTAAAAATTAAATTAAAATACAAATTCAATCAAGTATTTTGAATTTGATCGGTAAATAAATTTAAATTTAAATTTAAATTTAATTGTAAGTTTGAATTTGAGTCAAATTAAAAATTAGTTTTATATTTTAAATTATTCAGTCAATTTTAAATTAAATTTTAAACTGTTTAAAAATTTATATTTAAAATATTTGCTTATTATTTTAATATTTTGATGTAAATTTTTATTATTTAACTTTTAGTTTGAATTTAAATTATAAATTTAATTTTATATTTTGAGGTGCAAATTTAATTTTATATTATTTTTATGTTTTAATTTTAATTTTAATTTTAATTTAATTATTTTTTGATAATAATTTTTTTGTTTAAATTTTTTTTTTTTGAGAAAAGACAGCATGCTGCCGTTTCATTCATAGGGTTTTTTGTTTAAATATTGAAAGTAGGAATCAATCGTAGATTCGAATTGTTAATCTGAAAAAAACATATTAGATGATTTTATCATTGCGTTTTTATTTTTCATTCATTTTGATATCTATTTTTTATTTTTTATTTTTTATTTTTTTTTTTCATTTTGAACCAAACTCTCCCTAAAACGGGTCGGATATCAGCCATATTCATTTACTCAAAATTCATATCCGATAAAAGTAGGTTCGGATGCAGGTTGGATATTAAACGATACAAATATTAATTGAATGTTTAAGAAATATATAGAACGGAAAGTAGAATGTATTTATCAATATCTTTTATAATTTATACATATATAAAAAGAAAAATATAGAAAAATTTTAAAAATAATATGAAATATTGATTTAACATGCATGCTATTTTTTGAAAATAAAAATTTGAAAATAAATTTTAAATTTTTTTAATATATTTTTTAAAAAAAATAAGCCGTCATCTATATTTAGCCTAATGTATTATAAACTAACCAACTACAATAATAATCATTTTTTTAATATATTAAATTAGGGTATATATAAATGTACATTTCATGAGGGATGTACATCCTACACCCCACACCATTCTGGATTTGGGTGAATTTTACTGGTCACATCAAAATGATCAGTGAAAAAAGCTCAATCTCAGGATGGGTGGGGTGTAGAATGTACACCCCTTATGGGGTGTACACCAGCAAAGCCCATTAAATTATATAGAATTAGTGTGTAAAAAATAAAAAGTGTGTAAAAAATAAAAAATGACAACTATACCACATTAGATTTTTTTTTTTTTTTTTTTTTTTCTTATTTTTCATTTTTCGGTTTCTCTGAAAGAGAGAGAGAGAGGGTTGGCCTGGGAAATTGGGGCCGCCGCCGCCACTCACCCGCAGGCACATGGTTTAGGTTTTATGAATTTTTAAAATTTAATTTAAAAATTTTAATATTATAACTATAAAGCATATATTTATCATTTTAAATAATTTTAAAATAAATTTATTTATATTTATTAAAAATATAAAGTATAAAAAGCCGAGCCCGGCTAGGTAGGCAGGGCTCATATGGTTTGTGCTGTAGGGGCAGAGCCGAACAGCAGGCCATCCGGCCCGTTTGACCCTACAAAGTTTTAGTCGGTCATATTTGGTTAAGTAAAATGGAAAATGCTAGATATACACCCCAAATGGGGTGTACATTTTACACCCACCCTATCCTAGGGGTGGGTGAATTTCACTCGTCACATCGAGTGACGAGTGGATGAATATCCACCCTAGGATGGGTGGGTGTAGGATGTACACCCCATTTGGGGGTGTACACCTAGCACTTCTCAAGTAAAATTGAGTCAAACTGCTGCAGTAATAATTGTGCGAGAAAGATCAAATATTAATATTGTAGTTAGAACTACGTTCAAATTTCAACTGTAGCAGTTGGTGAGAAATATGATCACCCACTAATTAACAATAATAAATAAATAATTAAATAATTAAATAAATAATATATATTTATTTATATATAGATAAATAAAAATACTTGTAAATAAATAAATACTAATAAAAGGTTGTAAGCAATACATGCTTTGTGTAATTTTTTTTTTTTAAATAATGTTATTTGTAAATTTTTATAGAATGTGATTCGTACATGTTAACTCAATAAATTTTAATTAATTATAATTATTAAATTTGATAAAAAAAATAAGAGAATCATAATAAATTTTTTAAATTTGATTTATATATTAGAATTAAATAGATTGAAAATTTTAAATTATATCGTTGATAAGTTAAAAAGTTATAAAAAATAATCCATAAATATATAATATTATAATATATAAAATTATACATAAATATAAAATTTTAATTAATAATTAAGAAATCATATGATTATTTTATACTTTACAAAAATAATCTAACCTCTTTATCTAAAAAATAATAAAATTTATAAATACAAATATCAACTTTAGCCTATTAAATAGAAAAAATAAAATATAGTGGCAACTATATAGAACCAAACAAACTCTGTATATAGTTACGACTGCAGCACTTATAACTGCAGCACTTATAACTACATGCATTTTCAACTATACTGTTTGTACAGTTATATTAAACAAAAACCCTTAAGTGCTTTTTTTCACGCGACTATAAGATGCATCGTCTATCAATCTTTTGCATATATGTTTTATAATTTTCGCTTAATTATAAAAACGTCTTATGTAAATTGCTCCGTGTCTTAAATATTTTTCTATATAAAAATTTTAAACAATATCAATCCAACACTATTCTTTCTAAAATAGCTTCTAGTACAACTCTTTTGCTTATTTTGACGGCTGAATGCTTATATGGCAATCAATACTTCTGTAATAACTATGATGGCTGTTGAGGAAAAATTCAAAATTTTGAGTTTTGAGTTATTTTATTTATATTTTATATTTATTTATTATTATTATTCTTATTTATTGATTTATCTATTTTTCTATCTTGGCATGAAAAAAAATTCAACAAAATATTTTTTATTCTATTTCTTGTGTCCAGCGGAAAAGAACATTAGTCGAAAGTTCGACTCCTTCCTTACTTTTATATTTCCTTCCCATTCTTACATAGAGGTAGGAATAAATATTATTTCTTGTGTCCAGCGAAAAAGAACACGAGTCGAACGTTCAACTCCTTCTTTTTGTATTTCCTTCCCGTTCTTACATAGAGGTAGGAATAGATATTAAAAGAAAAAAAAGATTATATCTTCTCTCTTTTTTCACATTCTTTTTATTTACTGGTAGTTGAAATTCATTATAAAATTAGGTTATAGGAACACATGTTTGTGGCACTTTTGTATAAGTGTCCTATCTATATTCCATCTATATCCAAAATTAGATTATAGGGACACATTTTTGGAACACATTATAAAAATGTGTCGCTATACACCCTAACGACGTGTCACGGACCTAAGCGAAATTGCTTGGTTAGCCCGTGCGGCGCTCGCCTTCCTTCGCGAAGTGAGCAAGCCTTCACCGTCTCTTGAGAACTTGGACCTACTCGCCCAAAGTTGGATCGCAAGAGAGAGAGAGTTTGAAGAAGAGTAGTTGTATTTCTGGAGTTGGAAGTTTACAACTGTTTCTTACTTACTAAAGGGGGTGGAGGTCACAACCTTATATAGACCTCTCTACCCAAGGAAAAGATGCCAAGCATAAGTCTTGATGTCTCCAGAAGCTTCTAGAGCGGATGTCTCCGGAAGGTTCTAGAGGGTAGCTTCTATATTGTTGTAGTAGTCTTCAGAAGCTTCTAGATTATTCTAGTAAAACCTCTCGAGGCTTTCCCCTTTGGAGTTTGGTAGTTTTGCAAAGGGGAAACTAGCGCAAAAAGTTTAGGCCCTGACAACCTCCCCCACCTAATGCGCAGACGCCCTCGCTGCGCGCTGGCGTTGGAATTCTTCAATCATGGTTGAGTATTTCCAGAGAGTGTCAGCCTTCTCCCAGCTTGCTTCGCCATGTGGGAGGTTCCTCCACTTGACCAAATATTCGACACTTGGTGGGATTCCGTGACGACGGATGGTGCGGGTGTCCAGCAAGGCCTCGACATCCTTGTCAATGGCTGTAGTCATGGTGGCGGGAGCGCGCTGCGACACGCTCCTGGTGGGATCCTCGGAGTCGCCATGGAAGGGCCGAAGGCTGCTTGCATGAAAGACCGGATGGATCCGCAGATTTGCTGGTAGCTGTAGTTTGTAGGCCGCCTTGCCTGCTCGCTTCACCACAGTGAACGGGCCCTCGTACTTCCGTATCAAGCCGCGGTGAATTTTGCGGAATGCTTTAAACTGTTGTGGCTGCAGCTTGACCAAGACTTGGTCTCCCTCCGCGAACTCCAAGGGTCGCCGCTTTACATCGACCCACTTCTTCATCCGATGTGCCGCCTTTTCCAAACAAGCCCTCGCGATGTCTCCCTTCTCTTGGAGATGCGAGGTGAAATGAAGAGCCATAGGGCTGCGGCCCAGCTCGCCCGCAGCAGCAGAGTGGGGAGCGAGCGGCTGTCTTCCCGTTGCAAGCTCGAACGGGCTGTGGTTCGTTGATTCGCTCCGCCGCAAATTGTAAGAGAATTGGGCCACATCCAGATGGTGTACCCAGTCCTTCTGGCTAGCACTCACATAGTGCCTCAAGTATTCCTCTAGCAAGGCATTCACCCGCTCCGTCTGGCCGTCCGTCTGCGGATGGAAACTTGTAGAGAAGAGCAATTCTGACCCCAAGATCCGGAACACCTCTGTCCAGAACTTGCCAGTGAACCTTGGGTCGCGATCGCTCACAATGCTCTCAGGGATCCCCCAAAGCTTCACCACATTGCTGACGAAGAGCCGCACTGCTTCCTCCGCCGTGCAATCCGCTGGTGCCGCTATGAAGGTTCCGTATTTGGAGAATCGGTCTACCACCACCAGAATTGATCCCAATGCCCCCACCTTGGGCAAAGCCGAGATGAAGTCCATCGAGACGCTCTCCCATGGACGCGTTGGCGTTGGTAGTGGCTCGAGGAGGCCTCCAGGCTTCTGGCGCTCCACCTTGTCTTGTTGGCACACAAGACAAGTCCGCACATATGCCTCCACATCGTCCCGCATGTGAGGCCAATAGTATGCGGCTTCTAGCAATGCCAAAGTTCGCTTTTGCCCCGGATGTCCGGCCCACTTAGAGTCGTGGTACTCCTTGATGAGCTCTCGACGAAGATTGCCCCACTTCGGCACATAGACGCGACGCCCCTTTGTTAGGAGAAGGCCATCGCTAATCCAGAACCGCTGCGCCTTGCCCTCCTTGACGAGTCGCACGAGTCCTTGAGCCACAGGGTCCTCGCAAGTCCCTTCGCGGATTCGCTCCCTGATCGTTCCATGGAGCTGGCACACCGCCGCTAACTCCGCTTTGCGGCTAAGTGCATCAGCCACATGGTTCTCCCTTCCGGGTTTGTATTGAAGCTCCATGTCGAACTCCGCGAGGAAGTCCTGCCATCTGGCTTGCTTCGGTGACAGCTTCTTTTGGGTTTGGAAGTAGCTTGTGGCGACGTTGTCCGTCCGTACAACAAACTTGCTTCCGAGGAGATAGTGCCGCCAAGTCCTTAGACAATGCACTATTGCTGTCATCTCCTTTTCTTGAACAGTGTATCGCCGCTCAGTGTCGTTGAGCTTGCGACTCTCAAAAGCGATGGGATGTCCTTCCTGCATGAGAACACCGCCAATAGCGAAGTCTGAAGCGTCAGTGTGTACCTCAAATGGTTGTCGACAGTCCGAAAGTCGCAACACGGGTTCATCAGTCACCGCCCGCTTCAGGTCCTCGAATGCCTCCGCGCACTGAGGGGTCCAGTCCCATGACTGGTTCTTTTTCAGCAAGTCCGTCAAAGGGGCTGCCCGCGCCGAGTAGCCCGCAATGAAGCGACGATAATAGTTGACGAGTCCGAGAAAGGATCGCAACTCGGACACCGTCGTGGGCGCCTCCCACTCGCAGATCGCCCGAATCTTCTTTTGGTCCATGTGCAGTTGACCGTGGCCGATCCAATGGCCAAGGAAATGCACCTCCTCCTTTCTAGGCGGAAGCTGTTTGGGTAGCTCTCGGGGCATGACATCCTTGAACTCCCCCAAAACAGCACCAATCTCTGTCGGAAGGTCTTCCTCCTCGAATCCCTCCTCGCTTACCTCGCGGATGCTCGCAAGATAAGTCATCTCCCCACGCTTCACTCCCTTTCGCAGTTGCAGAGCTGAGAGGATAGGGGTTTCTGTTGGTTCGTTGCGGCTAGCCAAAACCATGCAAGGGGCGGCCTCCGCCATGATGCTCAGGGCCCCAAGATGTGGCATTGGTACCGCATTTGACGATGCTAGAAAGTCGATGCCGAGAATGACTTTGAAGTCGTCGATGGTTGCGGCAGTGAAGTTCGCTGTTCCCCTCCAGGGTCCTACAGTGATCGACACGCCCTTGGCTACTCCTGAGACAGGTTGTGCCTCAGAGTTAACCGCCTTGATCTTGCTCGTGTCCTTCTCGAGCTTGAGACCCAACCGCTTGGCCTCCGTTGCTGCGATGAAGTTGTGGGTTGCTCCCGTGTCCACGAGCGCTCGAGTGGCCCACCCATTGAGGGTCACGTCGACGAACATAAGTTCCTTCTTGAGAGATTTGCCGCCACTCGCTTGCCCCTGCATCGCGCTAACGAGTCGCAGCGCTCCCATCTTTGTCTGTGCCGCTTCCTCGCCCTCCTCGGCTTGGACAGCATTGAAGGCTTTCTTCTTTGGACAGCCACGAGCCCAATGGTCATCTCCGCAGACATAGCAAGACACCTTCTTCTTCTGCGGAGGGCCCTTGTGCTCCTTGCCCTTGTGGTAGTCTTTGTTCTCGCGACGGTCTCCCCCACCTTTGGCCTTGCTCACCTTAGGCGGTTTGCCGCGATTAGACTCCGTCTTCTCATACTCCGGTAGCTTCTCCGCCATGGCTATGGCAGAGCTTACATCCTTGACGTCTCGTCCCACGAGCTCCTTGTTTGCCCACGGTTGGAGACCGTCGAGGAAGAAGAACAGCCGGTCCTCCTCGGCCATATTGGAGATAGAGAGCATAAGTTTGGAGTACTCCTTCACATACTCCTTCAGGGTTCCCGTATGCTTGAGCCGTCGAAGTTGCCTTCGCGCAAGATACTCGACATGCTCGGGGTAGAACTGTGCCTTGAGCTCGCGCACGAAGTCCTCCCAGGTATTCAGCTCGCATTGGCCCTTCTTGGCCTCCGCCGACCTCCGACGCCACCACAGCATGGCATCGTCAGTCAAGTACATGGAAGCGGTTTGGACTTTGTCTTCTTCGTCCTCCAGCCGCAACGCCTTGAGATAGCGCTCCATGTGCCAAAGAAAGTTGTCAATTTCCTTTTCATCGCGCGTACCTTTGAAGCCCTGGGGTTCGGGGATGCGGATCCTTGGGGTATACTCCCTTGGTGCTTCGCCACCACGAGCCACCGCCCTCTCGAGGATCGTCATTCGCATCTTAAGGTCCTCGACCTCATCGGCCCTTGCGACAAGGTCATCCACCAGCGCCTTCCGTTCGTCCTCGCGACGAGCAACGTCCGCGCGAATCTGCTCGAGTTGTTGGCGGAAAGTCCCCATTGCCGCAGCAACACTTTCCTCCATAGTATGCAGTCCTTCCTCCATAATCTCCATATGTTGGGTTAGGACTTGATAGTTGTCCTCCAACAAGCCAACACGGTCGTCGAGCGAAACGGACTCCCTCGCATGGGCCCGTGGTTCCTTGCTCTTGCCGCGCTTGGATTGTCGAGGTTGTTCGGCCATGTTGTCGATGACGGCAGCATCCGATGACGACATGGTTCCCAGCTCCCGAACATCGCTCTGATACCAACTGTCACGGACCTAAGCGAAATTGCTTGGTTAGCCCGTGCGGCGTTCGCCTTCCTTCGCGAAGTGAGCAAGCCTTCACCGTCTCTTGAGAACTTGGACCTACTCGCCCAAAGTTGGATCGCAAGAGAGAGAGAGTTTGAAGAAGAGTAGTTGTATTTCTGGAGTTGGAAGTTTACAACTGTTTCTTACTTACTAAAGGGGGTGGAGGTCACAACCTTATATAAACCTCTCTACCCAAGGAAAAGATGCCAAGCATAAGTCTTGATGTCTCCAGAAGCTTCTAGGGCGGATGTCTCCGGAAGGTTCTAGAGGGTAGCTTCTAGTAGTCTTCAGAAGCTTCTAGATTATTCTAGTAAAACCTCTCGAGGCTTTCCCCTTTGGAGTTTGGTAGTTTTGCAAAGGGGAAACTAGCGCAAAAAGTTTAGGCCCTGACAGACGGCACATATAGCAACACTAACAATAAGTGTCGGTATTTTTGTCAGCGATACTTTTTTTAGATTTTAGAAATATTTAAAAGTGTCGCTATAGCATAATTTTGTTGTAGTAAAAGAATTTTCGTCAATCTTCGTTACGATTGTACTCGTAGGAGGAGAAATTCTGGTTGTATCTTGGAGTGGTATTCTTAGTTAATTCTACATAAAGGACGAGAATACGTACGTCTTAGGACAGTGCTACGTACAGTTCTGAATTGATTAAATATTTTAAATTTTTAGCGCTTATCTGTAGAGCTAGTAAATGAGCAAGCCAGTTTGTGTTCGGCTCGCGTTTGGTTCGCGTTCGGCTGGATAGTCAGCTTGATTTTTATCAACTCGAAATTTAATTAGCCAAGAACAGAAAAAAAAAAAAAAGTCTCAAAAATTATTTCAAGCCGAACTCGAGTATTATTAGGCTCGCTCGTATTAGGCTCGAAAAGTTTGAATATATGCTCTAAAAACTTGAATATATATATATATATATATATATATATATATATATATATATATATATATATATATATATATATATATATATATATATATAGTTTGACTACTATGCTATTAATAGCACCAAGCACTTCGTGCTACCAAATTTTATATCGTTAGAACTACTTTTTCGATCATTTTCAACTGTTAGATCATATTATTTTTTCAACTACCTACTAAATTAATTCTAAGGGCCCACTATTATTCTAACCGTATATTTCTTAATCCAAGGACTATAAATCTAATAGCACCAATAACTTGGTGCTATCGATAGCATAGTAGTATAGTTATATATATATATATAAAATAATAATAATAATAATAATATATTATGTATTTTAATTATATGTATATAGAGTTTAGATTACTGAACTATATTTGCTGGCCTGCAAAACCCAACCAGCAAAATCCTACATACCCAAATCACACACTCTCCTTCCCTTTCATAGAATCACATTTTTACTTCTCCTAAATTCCTAACCTCTCTCCCCAAATAGTTGTCCTAAATTCCTAATTTCTCTCTCTCCCTCTCTTCCGTAGAAGTGAACATTCGTTCTCTCTCTCCCTCTCTTTCTTAGAAATGAACATTCGTTACAAGGTTAGATATATTAACTCATAATTTTTTTTTTATAATTTTATCATACTGTATTTTATATATTTATTTTATATTTTGAACTATTAGATATATTTTTGTATTAAATTTTAAATAATATTTTATAAAAATTAAACTATAAATTGTATGATATTAAAAAATTCAAGCAACTTGCTTAGAGTTCAGCTCACTCGACTCGAAATTAAGCTCTCTCAAGCTCGGCTTGAATTAATTTCAAGCCAAGCCTTGAGCCTAAATTTAGGATCAAAATTAATTTCCAGCCAAATTTAAGGTAAAATAAGTTCACTCCAGCTCCGCTCGTTTCCACCCTCTGCTTATCTTGTAAATTTAATTTATATTTTTATCACTAAATTAGTTAGATTTTTATTAGAATTAGATATAATAATATATATCTCCTAACAATCTAAGGTGTTGATCCCAATCTGATTGTGATTAAAAGTGTTAATTCACTTTTAAAATATATATTGCATATAATCACGTTGACAACCTGCACGTAACCTTGATATTAGAATTTAAATATTTTGAGATTAGCACTTTAAATTATTTATTATATTTTTTTACATTACAACAAAATTAGATTATAGGGACATATGTTTGTGACATTTTTTTATAAGTGTTCCATTTATAGTTTATCTATATCTAAAATTAGATTATAGGAACATATTTTTAAGACAAATTATAGTAATGTGTCACTATACACTCTAGCGACGGCACATATAACGACACTAATGGCAAGTGTCGGTATTTTTTCCAGCAGTATTTTTTTTAGTATTTAACAACACTTAAAAGTGTCGCTATAGCATAGTTTTGTTGTAGTGTTATAGTTTAGATTATAAATCTTTATTTATATATAATTTTTGTGGTGTAATGCTATTTAAAAAAAAATAACAAAGTTTTAATTTTTTCACAAAAAAAGATTAATTTTTTCTGTATTAAAAAACAAATCTAATGTTAAAAAAAAGGTTTTTGCTTTATGTGGGATTCGAACCCAAAGCATTTATTTTGCATTTAAAAAAAGTTTTACTAGTTGCAACAACTCAATTTACTATTATTATATCTAATCTTTTTATTACAAATTTTATTCATTTACAATGTTTGCCTTGGATCTATTCTTACTATATCCGAAAATACATAATTGAAATTAAATATTATAAATTATTTGGGTTATTTGTTTGTTGCTGAATTAATTTTAATAATTTATCTTTATTAAAATTTGAATTCTAAAATATTCTAATTGACTAAGATAAAATTCTCAAACAACATGACTGTTTTTCTAAATATTTTTTTGAATTTTTTTAGTTCATTTTAGTCATTCTTAATTTTTTTATTTTCTCAACTAGATTATCTGAAATGATCTTTGAGAATACTTTTAGTCTAAAACATGAAAAGTTTAAAGGGGTAGACTTTGCGAGGTGGTAAGAATAATTGTAGACTTGGGGTGGTAAGAATAATTGTAGACTTGGCTTATTACCTTAAACCTCATAACTGTAATTGAAAAAGCACTTTTCTATTCTACTTCTAAAGCTTATTCTGCCACTCCTCTCGCAGATTCTTCAAAATCAAAAGATTCTTTTAAATCTGCCGTTACCTTGGTTATAAAATCTGAACATGTTAGATCCCCCGATGTAGTGCACTGAACTTTTGCAAAATAGCATAGTATAGTGAGAAGAAACTTGGAATGCTATTCGAATACCGGTACCCAAGAGGAGTACTTGAACTAACACTACAACAAAACTATGCTATAGCGACACTATTAAGTGTTGCTAAAAACTAAAAAAAATGCTACTAGAAAAAATACCGACACTTATCATTAGTGTTGCTATATGTGCCGTCGCTAGGGTGTATAGCGACACATTACTATAATGTGTCCCAAAAATATTTCTATATAACCTAATTTTTGATATAGATGGACTATAAATAGGACACTTGCAAAAAAGTGTCGCAAATATGTGTCCCTATAACCTAATTTTGTTGTAGTGTAAGTTGCGTAGAAAAAAAATATGTCATCAATTCTCGGTAATGAATATCGGTTCTTCATTGTAACTTTATTGAGCTTTTGATAGTCCATGCACAATCGTAAGGACCCGTCTTTTTTCTTTTCAAATAACACCGGAGCTCCCCACGGAAACACACTAGGCTTTATAAAGTTCTTGTCCAGCAAATCTTGCAATTGAGTATTGAGCTCTTTCAACTCCGCCGGTGTCATTTGGTATGGTACTTTCAAAACTAGAGCCGTCTCGGAAACTAAGTCGATGATGAACTCAATTTCCGATCTTTCGGCATACCCGATAATTCTAAGGGAAATACATTAGGGTACTTCCTAACCACTGGGATGCTCTCAAGCACTGGATGCTCTGCTCGCTCCTCTATGATAGTGGCCAAATAGGTAATGCATCCACCGTTTTTCTTGGCTCGAGACGTGGAGACTGTCATAGAGAACAACGAGCCTCCACACCCCTGGTAGACAAACTCCTTTTGTCCTAGTTCTCGAAAGGTGATGACCTGACTCTCGCAATCGATTGTAGCATAGTACCTCGAGAGCCAACCCCTCCCTGACACTGCATCGAAGTCTCCTAAGTGTCTCAAGAACAAGAAGTCCACTGACATTATCCAATCGCCTATCCGCACCGGACAGACGGGGCAATACTCTGTGACCACGAGCGAGTATTATGGTACTTGCACCCTTGTGATGCCCTTAGGCTCCAAATACACTAAGCCCGTGTGTTTTGGCAAATGAACTTGTTGGGTCGAAAAGTTGCACTGAGATCGGCCCTTGGGTTGACCCTCTAATGTGAATGCGCCGCGTGCCAATAAGGGATCAAGCGATCGGGCCGATAAGGGATTCGCTCACCCGGGTTCTTCTCAATCAACTCTTGTGAGAGTTCGGCCTAGATTAGCCGAACTGGGGTTGAGAGGTAAACAGAGTTCGACATAGAGAAGCCGAACTGGGAGTCAAAAACTAGGATTTGGCACGACTAAGAAGCCAATTAAGAATTTGTATTGCTTGGAAAGGGGTTACAAGGGTAGCTGAGAGCCAATTACAATTAAAATTACTCCTAGGAAGTGTAGTAAATGATGGTATGAAATTTATCTAGGAAAGCAGTAAATGCAGTTATTGAAAAGTATGAAAAAATAGGGGTGGTCCTGGCTTACGAGGTTGTAGGACCCCTTTTTTTTCGTTGGTTCGTTTATTTATATATTTACGAACCATGTGTATAACCGCCGATTGTAGTAATCGGCGTGATCTATGGGGGTCATCGTGATTTTCTCAACCACTTCATTTTGAGTCAATTCTCCTCAATAGGATAGTAGTTGCTTTCCGTCTAGATTCATCCCCTAATCGACGCGCTGAAGCGTGATCTTCGGCGCTTTCCAATGTGGGGTGCTGCTTGCCATTCCAGAGTTAGTTACGAGATTCACGCCCAAATCTCATACCCTTTCCTTTTAAGGTCTTTCCTTCTGCGGCTCGAGAAGCCGAGAGTTGACCCTGACTTCGCCTTTTCGTCGTTCGACGAAGGTGGTATGATATTTGCTTTCAGCCAAGGTTAGTTCTTTGGATGAACCGATACCCTTCATTGGCCGCTTCTCCTATCGGCTAACGCCTTCGGTCGATGGCGTGCATCACGTGTCGCATTCTCACGCAACCGAGGCCGGTCCTGGTCAAGACGCAGATCCCTCTCTATTGACTTATTCTTCTATCGGCTGATGCCCTCAGCCGATGGTATACGCCACGTGTCACTTCCTTAGGTGGCAAAAATTTTGGTCTAAATAATGCTCCTTTGGCAATTGTCTAGCGTGTCGTTCGGGCGATTGTTGAAGTTTTTACAGAATGACCGACGCATGCCTTGGGATCTTTAATCATTCCCTTCATATTTTGTCGTGATGTGATCCTTTCACCCCCCCAGCTCTCCATTCCCTTCGTATTTTATCGTGATGTGATCCTTTCACTCCCCCAGCTCTCTGATCAAGAGATTTGATCTCAACGATGAATCTCCTCTCCATGCCTTTTTGATCAAATCTTTTCCAATCATGCCTCGGTCGCTTCTTCTAAGGTTTCGTTCCTTGATCTTCACAATTACTCTTTGCTTGCGCCGATCTGACGTCACCAATTTATTCGACGGTTTGTGACTGTTCGTAGATCATTTCGCCATAAATGTTGCCGATTTTCGAGGGGCGACGGTTCCTGTTTCATCGGCTCAAAACCTTTATCCCTTTTTTGCTATTCTTGGGGAGCACGTCGTCTTTTGAAGTTTAAATATCCCTTACTCCGGTGCTTCCTTACTTTCTTTTCCTCCTCATTGCATCATCTTCTTTGCCATTTGTTCGACTATTTCTTTTTCCATGGCTTCCCGCGCTGCTCCGTTGCCGCCTGACCTCATCGTTGATTTTCGCCTTCTGCGTCCGTCGGCAAAGAATCCTCTACGCTTTCTCCATGGGCCTTCCTTCGTGGCAAATCCCTCTGAGGAAACCTTTTCCACTACAACAAAATTAGGTTATAGGGACACATGTTTGTGATACTTTTTTACAAGTGTCCCATTTATAATCCATCTATATCCAAAATTAGGTTATAGGGACACATTTTTGGGACACATTATAGTAATGTGTCGCTATACACCCTAGCGACGGCATATATAGCGACAATAATGACAAGTGTCGGTATTTTTCCAGCAGCATTTTTTTTTTTTTTAGTTTTTAGCAATACTTAAAAGTGTCGCTATGGCATAATTTTGTTGTAGTGTTCGTTCACAACCGTTGTTATCCCGTTGCTGGTAGACAAGGTTTTCCTTGGCACCTAGGTCTCCGATAAGGCCTTTGGGAGGACTCTTCGTACCCGGCCCACCGCTTCTGACTCTTATATTGTGACACCCCCGGAATTTGGATTAGTCCTCTATATAAATGATATAATAGGACTAAATCTCTAACCCGGCTATAGCATTTTGGATGGTAGCAAGATCCAAGAGGAACATGAGAGTTAAGCGTGCTAGAGCTAGAGTAGTTCTAGGATGGGTGACCCCCTGGGAAGTGGGGCGTCACAATTGGTATCAGAGACATTCACCAGCCGGAAATGTGAGATGAGTCTCGGCTGAGCCAGGGTCATATAGCGGGTAGAGTGTGGCTCCCCGGCTAATGACCGTTGTGAGTGGAGTGCAGCTCCTCACAAGGTCGGCTAAGGCTAGCGAGACGAGTCTCACATCGCCTGGTGCTTGTGAGTGTGCTTGAGCCTGACGTGGACGTCAGGGCTTAAAGGGGGGAAGAATGTGACACCCCCGGAATTTGGATTAGTCCTCTATATAAATGATATAATAGGACTAAATCTCTAACCCGGCTATAGCATTTTGGATGGTAGCAAGATCCAAGAGGAACATGAGAGTTAAGCGTGCTAGAGCTAGAGTAGTTCTAGGATGGGTGACCCCCTGGGAAGTGGGGCGTCACATATATGCTGTGGCTTGACCGGGTCCAGGCTACCTACGGGGATCTATAGAAAAAGCTTGACGTTTTTGACACCATCCAACGTTTCCAAAACAGTTATCGGGCCGATCCGCTGCTTTTGGCGTTGGCCTTGTGTTTTTGGTTGCCCGCTCGAATACTTTCTTCTTCGGTTCGAGGCCGTTTACCTCGATGCTGATGGACGTGGCCGCCATCACCGGCCTTCGCCCTCATGGTATCGTTCTTTCTTCGGCCTTCTCAGTTGACGGCATGGATGACTTCTCTCCCAGTCTGGATGCGAAGATGGACCTCTCATACCGGAGGTTCGCGAAGATCTTCACCAGTCACGGGGCTGAGCCGGTGTCCAAGGACTAGAATATTGCCTTCCTTTGGTATTAGTTGTGCTACATCCTCTTCTGCACCCAGTCCAAAAAGATGAACCGGGATTTCCTACCAATAGCCGTGGCGCTGGCCGATGGCCAGAAGCTCGCTCTCGGCCCTTACTTTCTCGCCTTCCTGTATCGAGAGATATTCGAGGCGATAAAGCCGGGCCCTCGCGACGATAATCATCTAGTGATCGGCTCGTGGTGTGGCGTTCTGTGGTTCCTGCAGCTGTGCCTTCAGTTTTATTTTTCTTCACTCCTTCGCCACACGGAGTTCCCATCTGGTCTCCCTTCAACTCTTTGTTTCTTTTGGCCGATCGTTAGGCTGTCCTGTGCCCTTTTCCTCGGGTAGTTCCCTCGATTTCCCACATTACTTTTGAGTGTTTAACACTGAGGAGAGATGGCCGAATGGCCGTTGGGTGCCTTTCGCCACCTGGGGAAATGAGCTTTCCTGATTTCGGGAAAGGTTCGAGTACATCCGTAATCAGGCAGAGTTGGCGGAACTCGCCGAGCATACCGCTGTGTGGTACACATTCCTTGCTCCTCGAGACCTGGACATCGGCCTTAAAAGTCGATCCAAACTGGTGCCGAGCACCGAGGTTTACTCGCCTCACTTCGCAGCCCGACAGTTCGGGCTTGTGAGGACCCGGATCCCCCCGATGAGGTTTCTGGTTGATCAGCAGCTTCTAGAGGCCCATGTTGGGTGATAGAGGTGTTTGCGTGCATATTGGAACCAAGAATTTGACCCGGCACGAAAATGGATCAAGTTCACATTTTCGGAAATTTTTGACAAATTTAAGAAGTGGAATTTGACAAAACGGACAGCGGATTTGGATTCAGCACGCGAAAACGATCGAAATGGACTATCTACTTATTTTTTTCGTAGCCCGGATGCAAAAGCACGTTTTTCGAGGCTTGGGTTACTGTTTCGGCCGGCCGGGCATCGCCGGCGGCGGCGGAGCGCGGCGGCGCAGGCGCAGGTAGGCGGCGGAGCAGGCGCGGGCAGGCGCGCGGGCGCGGGCAGGCGCGCGGTGCAGTGCGGGAGAGTGCCACGTGGCATCTTCCTATTTGCTGAGGTCTGGACACGTGGCAGAGTTTGATTGGCGGGTGCACCGGTGCGGTTCACGGAGCAGGGCGGTAGGTGCCTCGGGGTGCGTGCGCGGCGTGCTCACCGGCAGCGCGACGTGCGCGCACTTGGGCACGCCGACCGAGGCATTGACACGCAGGAAGGCGGGCGCGGGGCATGCCATGCGGCGCGGCCGGGTTGGCTGGCGCCGCTGTTGCCTGTTTAGGGGACACGTGTCGCTCTGTGAGCGATCCGGGCGCTGATGGACGGCTGCAGATCTGGTTTTTTGGCGGGCACTGTAGCAGCCCGAATCGGATCGGGCGCCCGAAACCGGGGACACGAGGGGAATTAATGGAATTATTCAGTTTTGGCTATATATAGCCCCCCTTTGGCCTGCGATTTGGACCTTTTCCCGAGTTCTGCTGTCACGCCCCGGGTGTAAACCAGAACACGGGCTCGTCCACAGATCCGCCGTGCACATAGAATTTTTCGTGTACACGAAGCGCTGGTAATCTGCTCAGATATAAGAGATACTGAAAGAGCATAAAACAAAGCTAAACTATAACTAATACATCTCAGATAAAGCTGGAAAGTAAAAGTACAAAAAGGAAACTCTCAAATATACAAGTGTCTCTCCCAGCTCACCAAATAATACAACCTGTTGGCCGAAGCCAGGCCCAAAAGAAAAAAAAAGTACAAGTATCTGAGTGTACAGGGGATACATCAAACAGCTAAACTGGCGACCGGGTAGACAACTATCTAATCCGCAATCCTCTTACCTCGATCCGCCGAGGAAGGTCCCGCAACTCCAGCAGATGACTCTGCAAAACAAAGGGGAAAAGAGAAAAAGGAAAACAGTGGGGGGGGGTGAGAACTACTATAAAATAGTAGCCTCTTCTAGTGGGGTAGACCTCAAACTCAGACATGCCCACTAGGACTACCAGAGGCGAGAAAGAAATAAGGTGGTCTGCTATAAATATAACTACTGATGAAAAAGCTACCACTATATGCCTCTAAAATGTCAAGTTAAAGGGATAGCTAAATGTATGCACCAGAATATAAATGCCTGCCTGAAATAAACCCAATCTATACACCAGTAAACACTGGTACTGCCTGCTATGCCTGCCAAATCGGGTATGCCGGCCAATGCATAACACCGATAGGGGATAGGAGTCTCAAGGACTCAAAGTCTGTATATCGCACACTCCGGAGTGGCACTCGAGGGGAGCGACCCACACGAGTAAAGTGCCTGAGTAGTAAGTATCATAGTAGTATAAGTCAGCAGGATTGGATCATGACACTGATCTAAGTGGGAAAACCATCCACTAAAAGAAGCCCAAACCCTCTCCCCCGATCCGATGCAATAACAACTGTCCGGTCAACCGCCCAAAATTCGCGGTTGCCGCAATACCCTGCCATCACAGCCTGCCTGTCCCAAATCCCCAGTATCTGACTACACTATCCTTGCCCCTGCTCGAACCCGAGCACACTATCCCCTAAGTATAGGTAACTGGAGAAAGAATAAAAACATGGTTTCTCCTAAGTCAATTCCAGCATGATAGTGTAGCAGAAAAAGGTGGCCTAACTAGGTGACCATACAAGCATGCAAAGGTCCTCATGGTGGTAAAACAAATACAAGTATCGATGTTCAAGTAATTGTCAAAGCATGCTATTCCTGGATAATAGTAATCACATAAGACACTATGTACCAACATGATCGATGACCGCCTATCCCATATGCATATTATTCACAAAATACTAGTCTGCATACCTATTAGCATGATACTACATTTCCTGATAATAACTTTCATTCAAAGGCGAGTACTAATGCAGCAACTTGAACTCATACAAGCATTTTATCCATATATGCATCTTAATCCAACAAGCATGCTAATTTGTCCACAAATGCATTTTAACCTTTCAAAAATATATATATTATTCCAATAAGCGTAGTGGGTAGCCCAAAATAAGAGGTTCACAACGATCACCCACCTCGAACGCTAAATCCCCGTCCAAACGACGCCCTCGCCCAAACAGATCAACCGCCACAATCACTGCACAACATACCCCAAAAACATACACAATTAGACATACACATGCACCAACACAAGCTGTCCCAACACAATAGTCCAGAGTTACTCTGTTTTCACCTACGAAAAAGGCTCGAAAAATTCCAAGAAAAATACTGTCACGATCGTCGCGACGACCCGGTAGAAATGAGTACCTGCACGTTCAAATCCGAGTTTTTTACACTGAGATATAAATTCTACAAGAGAACCACCCCGAAATAAACCAAACTCAAAATCTGTAGCACAAAGTTCTATAAACAGGGATTTTTCACCTTCGGGAAGAGCTCAGAAAAATCCAGGAAAATTTGAGGATATTCCTTGCGCTGTGTAGATGCAAAATGACTATAGGCGCGTCTCGATCCGACGCCTGGGCGCGAAGATATCGCCGAAATACCCAAGTGCTGTCCAAAACTCCGCGAAGAAAAATGGGTCAAAAGAACGCTCGGGAAACTCCAAGATAAACTCGAAAAGAGGGGGAGCTCAAAACACAAATATCGAAGCCCTACCTGTCCTGAAGCCAACGGCGTGAGAATCGCCTGAATCGGAGGTCAGAGTAAGCCGGAGTAGTCCTCGCAATGAAATGCGACGAAGGGGGTCACAAATGAACGAGCATCGCGCCGCGCCGTAAAAATGAGAACCTCGAGATGCATGCCATGGAAAAATCCGGGAATCCACGGATGGAACTAGCTCTGGGAGAGGAGAAATTCTTGTGAAGGTTGCTCTGGAAGAAACATAACAGGAAAAAGTTCTCTGGGCTTGAACTGGGCCTTTTTATAGGCCCAAGCAAACAATTCCCAAAATACCGAGTGTATCCTCGGATTCGAGCGCCGGCGGAAGATTCGGGCGCTCGAATCCGCGATCGAACGACCCCTGTGGAGCACCCGAATCTCCCAGATGATGCCACGTGTCCCCCGAACAGCGGACAGCTGTGCGGGCCGCTCAGAAGCGACCGCGTGGCTCAGCCGGGTCAACGCGGTGGTTGGCACCCCCCAACCCGCGGGCGCCACGTGGCCCTGCGACAGTGCCCACGTGCGGCACTGTCGCGCCGCCTGGCACACTGACGCGCATGCGCCCCGAGGCGGACCCCCCACGCCCCCGCGTGCCGCATCCGATGAGTCCACCAATCGAAGGCTGCCACGCGTCCCCTACACCCCGTCCACGCACCTGCTTTTGGGTTTCGTGGACCGCGCCGCGTGCACCGACCAACCGGGGTGCGACACGTGCCCCCCCCGCTCTGGTCCATGCACCGCCGCGCCAACCCAGTGGACCGCGCACCAAAAGTCGTCCAATCCGTGCTTGCCACGTGTCCTGCGCCGGGCTCATGCACCCAGCCCCGCCTCCCCGTGGACCGAGTTGCGTGAGCCGGCCAATGACAGGCCGCCACGTTGCTCCAGGCCGGTCCACGGTCTCCCCTATGCATCCAAAATTCTCCGAAAACTTCCGGAAGCCCCTTTTCGGTCATCCGACCTCAGAATTGAACAAGCAAATAGCCGTTTCCAAGCGTTTTTCCGCGCTAAATCCAAATCCAACCCCTGTTTGGCCCAAAGCCTTTTCTAAAATTCAGCAAATGCAGCCGAAGGCCAAATCAGCAAAAGATACCTCACAGGGTCCATCTGTGGCATCCCTTTGATGCACTATGGGCCAGACACACCAACACTAGGTGTTCTACACAGTGGATTCACGGAAAAGATAGCATGGGAATCTGGACCATTACATCCTCCCCTACAAAAAAAAGTTTCGTCCTCGAAACAAAAGTCATACCTCAAGCCGGGGCCTCGAACAAGTGGGGGTAGGCGTCCCTCATTGCTGACTCCAGCTCCCAAGTAGCCTCGTCCTCGGTATGGCTGCTCCACAGAATCTTCACGTAAGGAATAGCCCGGCTGCGTAACTCCCTCACCTCACGGTCTCTAACCCGTAATGGCCGTTCGACATAGCTCAAGTCCTCAGTGATCTCCAGTGGGGTGAAATCGATGATGTGCGACGGGTCATAAACATACCTCAGAGTGGATACATGAAATACATTGTGAACACCAGCAAGTCTGGGAGGAAGTGTAAGCCCGTAGGCAACTGACCCTATGCGCTCCAATACCTCAAAAGGTCCAATATAACGAGGGCTCAGCTTGTGATGATCCGGACTTCCGCAGGAACTGTTGCAACATTAAACAGTGACTGTAGGAAGCTCATACGGTGTATCGGAGCTAGTAGTGTCGAAAACGAATTTTTAAAATGGATTCGGCACGAAAAACGGAGCAAGTGGGCTTTTCCGGGGGCTTTCGGCAAAATTTCGGATGAGAATTTGGCGAAATGGACAGCGGATTTGGACTCAGCGCGCGAAAACGGTCAAAATGGTATATTTACTTTATTTTTTCGCCAAATTTTACTGTTCACCGGAACAGTAACTCCGGCCGGCCGGAATTACTGTTCCGGCAGCCGGCGGCGACCGGCGGGCGGCGGCGCAGCGGCGGAGCACGGCGGAGCGCGGCAGAGCGCAGCGACGCGCGGCGCGGGCAGCGCGGGCAGGCGCGGGCAGGCACACGGGAGCGCGATCCACGGCCTGGCGTGCACCGGGAGCACCGAAGATTCCCTTGCCACATGGCAGCTCCTGATTGGCTGGCCGGCTTCTAGAAGGCTGCGTTGTCTGTGACACGTGGCATCACCCCATTGGCCGACATTTTCCGGAAGACCCGGCGCGGGGACCGGGCATGTGCACTATGTGGACACGTGGCGCAATCTGAGTGGCCCTTGCACAGGCTGTTTCCTGTTTTGTGGAAACGTGGCGCGTCCTGGTTGGTCCATTTTGGTGTTTCCTGTTCTGCCCGGATCTGGTGTGGAAGATTCCCTTGGCCCATTATAAATAGAATCCCCCACTCCCACCATTTCTCACCTCAGTTTTCGAGCCGTAGAGAGAGAAATAGAGGTTGGGCCCTCTAGGAAAATTCTCTCTCTCTCTTCTCTCTCTTTCCTAGAAATTTTAGAATTTTTGGAGTTACCGATAGTGAGTTATCTGCGATGCGGCGCACTGCGACGATTTTATTTTTCGGCCCATTTCCCATCGCAGTTCAGTCGAAAAACCCCTGTGGGCTAACCAGGAGGAATTTTTGAACGATTTTCACGGCAACGCGTTCCTAAGAGGTAAGGCTTCGATTTTCGTGTTGATCACTTCGCTCTGTTTCACACTTTTGGCGTGGTTTCGGAAGCCTCTTTGACCCCCCTTTTTGCTGTGGAAATTTTTGGACAGCATCGACTTCTCCAATTTTTATCTTGGCGTAGGAGCATCACATCGAGGCGTTTAAAGAGTCGATTTCGATCTACTCGTCGCAAGGAATGCAACCGTAATTTTTCTGGATTTTTCTGAGCACTATACAGAGGTGAAAAACTCCTCTCTTTTCGTGCTATTTGAAAAACAGCAAAAGCTGTATTTTTATGAATAATATTGTTACACCCTGTGCAATGTGTGTTGTTGTAGGGCACCGTTTTCGGCAGACAGCAGTTTTAGGGGACTGTGGACAGCCAGGAGACTATCTGGGTGTGTTTTGAGCTGTTCGAGGTGGGCGGTTGTTGCTTACCTCATTTTTGACAAGCTCACTGGGATTATTAGAACTCCCCTAAAATATTGATAAGAACCATTAGGACGAACTAATATGACAATTGATGAGAACCATTGGGACGAACTAATATGACAATTGATGAGAACCATTGGGACGAACTAATATGACAATTGATGAGAACCGCTGGGACGAACTCTCCTAAAATTTAATATGACCCCACAGATTATATGATAACTTATCTTGGGACACTGTGATTAGAACAAAGGCTATAATCTCGCATGCAAATAACTTTTATATCAGTACAGTAAATCAATCTTTTTAAAATAAATATTTTACGCCTTTCTACAGCTTTTAAATAGCGCAATTGCATGCTTGCTTGGGCATCTAGTTAGCCCCTACTTATTGCTACACTATCATATTGGGACTTGACATGTTTTATTGCTCTCTTTTGCATTCAGATGCTTGTTGCTCGAGTATGAGCAGGGGTTTGGGATAGTGTGGTCGAAATTGTATTAGATTGTGGACTGGTGGGGTATTGCGGTGACCGCGGACAGTAGGCGGTCGAACGGATGTTTGTCCTTGCATCAGATTGGGGTTGAGTCTGGTTTATTTTTGCATCAGATTGGGGATCGAGCTTTTTGCTAGTGGATGGAGTTTCCCGCTTATTAAGTACTATTGCATCAGTGGATGGAGTTTTCCCACTTTGATCATAGTCATGATCCAGTCCTGCTATTGTGATACTTGTGAGACATGTGCTACAGAGATACTTGTGATACTGATGACAGAGATACTTTACTCGTGTGGGTCGCTCCCCTCGAGTGCCACTCCGGAGGTAGGCTTCTTTTTGGACCCAGCCGTGTGTGCCGGTCTGATACTTATTTTGGGATGCGAGCCGTGCGGGCCGATCCCGCGGTTTCGAGCCGTGTGTGCAGATTCCGCTAAGCCGGCAATACCAGTTTTAGGCTTTTTGGACCCAGCCGTGTGTGCCGGTCTGATACTTATTTTGGGATGCGAGCCGTGCGGGCCGATCCCGCGGTTTCGAGCCGTGTGTGCAGATTCCGCTAAGCAGGCAATATCAGTTTTACTGATGGTACTAGATTGGGTTATTTGGTCAGACACTGTTTCCTGATGCATTCATACAATCATTTCTTTCGGTATCGCATTTAGAGGCATGCTAGTAGTGGTAGTTCCCTATTCCAGTACCGTATGTACCTTACCACTTCATCTTTTTCCCTATGCCTCTAGTAGTCCTAGTGGGTGCGTCAGAGTTGAGGTTTTACCCACTAGGGGAGGCTACTAGTTTATCTGGTAGTTCTCACCCCCATTGTTATTTTCTGTTTCTTCCTTCTCCTTTATTTTGCAGAGTCGTCTGCAGGAGCTGCTAGGCCATCGGCAGCTGATCGAGGTAAGGGGATCGCTGAATAGATAGATCTCCTGGGAGACTGAGAGCTGTTAGATAGATGCTGCACCCTTTACTCAGACTGTGGTATTCCTCTTTTATTTTAGGTCTGGCTTTCGCCAGCTGGTTGTACTATTTTGGTGAGCTGGGAGATTATTGTACTTATTACAGCTTTATTTGTAGTTCCAGTCTGAGACACTATGTGGTTCTTCTACTTCAGCTCTGTATTATGCTCTTTTATTGTTCATATTATATCGGAGCAGGTTACCAGCGCTTCGTGTACTCGGGAAATCCCATGTGCACGGCGGATCTGTTGGCGAGCCCAGGTTCCGGGGCGTGACAGATTAAGTTGGTATCAGAGCTTAGGGTTAGGTCAGTTGGGACTTAGGAAACCCTAGGCTTTTGGTAGACCCTAGGATAATAGGGTGCGAGAGACGTGATATTTGCGAAAGTCGTTGATTTATTGTTGACTCTTCCAGTGAGAGAAGAGGGATCGACATGCCCAATTTCTGGTGAACCGTTATGTTGGCTGCAGACAACATAAAGTTATAGAAATATGGGGATGTTTTTGACTTTCGCTAGATTGGGTCGTGTGAGGATATGATACTGAGTGTGGTTTCTTGTGGTAGGATGCCTCCGCGACGTAGGATGTTGACGCGTTCTCAGCCTGATTCCCCTGAGCCCGATCAGGAGGAGTCCGGGCAGGGCCAGCAGAGTGAGGTGCCAGAGCTACAGGCTCAGATGGCTCAGATGTCGGAGGCTGTTCGGCGTCAGGAGGAGGCCATGGGTCGGCTGACGCAGATGCTAGAACAGAGGGCGCAACCTGTTGTTGCACCCCCGGAGAGTTCTCCCGTACTATCTTCCCCTGCTGTGAATCCCCCAGTTGTACCGGTGACCCCGGCATCCCCTGTTGCTCGGGGTACTGGTAGACAGTCGTCTGGGTTGACGGGACCTCTGACCCCGGCAGAGCAGCGGGAGATGGTTGATTTGCTGATGAGATTTCGCCAGTTTGACCCACCCCATTTCTCGGGGCAGAATGCAGAGCCGTGGGAGGCAGAGTCGTGGTTCACGGCGATGGAGCAACGTTTTGAGACATTGTTCATCGAGGAGCGATACCAGGTGTTATTAGCGACGAACTTTTTGGAGCGCAACGCCGAGGCTTGGTGGCGGCGTGTTCGACCGGCTGGTCCGCCTGGGGCTCAGCTCCTGACCTGGGCGGAGTTCCGCAGTCTCCTTCTCGGGTCTTTCTTCCCGGAAAGCGTCCGATAGAGATTGGAGGAGCAGATGAGAAACCTTCGCCAGGGAAATCGGCCCGTACACGAATACATTGCCAATTTCAATCAGTTGATGGCGTGTGTACCGAATGTGGCCAGGGATGAGGTGCACCGGATTTACATGTTCGAGCGAGGGTTGCGCCGGGACCTTTTTCAACTGGTTCGCTCGCGTAGGTTGCAGACCTTGGAGGCCTCGATGGAGCAGGCGCTCTATGTGGAATGCGGGGAGGTAGTAATGGAAGAGGTAGCTCTAGCTCCCGTAGTGATCCCGGGGGCGAAGCGACCTGTACCGGAGGTTGGGGTACAGGCTAGTTCGTGGAGGCCGCCACGACCATCTCAGCCACAGTTTTCCGGCCAAGGACGGTCTGAGCGGCGAGGGCCTGGTGGACCCCAAAGGCCCCAGCAGCGGCAGCTGCAACAGCAGTCACGACAACCACGGGCCCCCGACAATTGTATTTTCTGTGGAGGTCAGCATTTTTCCAACACCTGCGACCAGCGGTGGGGTCGCTGCTATAGATGTGGACAGCCCGGGCACATTCAAGCTTCGTGCCCTTTTTCGGCCCCCGCCACCCCTTCTTCAGCATCTGCTCCATCTTCATCGCAGCAACGGTCGACGGCCCAGCGGCCATATGCTCCAGCGAGCAGGCCATCTTCTTCCCACCCCACGGATTATCGCCCTCCAGCTCAAAGTGGGCGAGTGTATGCTGCGCTGGTAGAAGACTCTTCGGCAGCAGATCACGTGGTGGCAGGTATCACCTTACTTTCTGGCATTAGGACTCGTACTTTATTCGATACTGGAGCATCGCATTCTTTCATTAGTAGATCATATGCATCATTACATGGGTTAGAGGTAGGACTTTTGCCACGTGAACGAAAGGTTCAGATTCCCGATCACACCTTGCACGTAGAGGAGTGTTGTTGGTCCTGCCCGATGTAAATCGAGTCCTGGATTATGCCAGCAGACCTGTTGGTCCTGAGACAATTGAAGGACTTCGATATGGTCCTCGGGATGGACTGGCTGGCTCGGTATTTTGCGACTATTGATTGTGCCGCAAGGACCGTCACTTTTAGAGAGCCAGACCAGGAAATGTTGGTATACCGGGAATGTCAGAGTGCTTTCTTTGCCTCTATGGTTTCGACTTCCCGAGCGAGGCAGATGATCCGTCGAGGATGTGTAGCCTTTTTGGCTAGTGTTGTTGAGGGGCCTACGGCGGCGCCGGGACTCGGGGATATCCCTATTGCCGCGAGTTCTCGGATGTTTTTCCACCTGAGCTGACAAGCATGCCGCCAGATAGGGAGATCGAATTCGTGATTGACGTAGTTCCAGGAACTGCGCCAATCTCAAAGGCTCCTTACCGGATGGCACCGGCTGAGCTACGAGAGCTCAAGGCGCAACTCCAGGATTTGATGGACAAGGGCTTTATTAGGCCGAGTGTGTCGCCTTGGGGAGCGCCGGTGCTATTCGTGAAAAAGAAGGATGGGTCACTTCGATTGTGTGTGGACTATAGGGAATTAAATAAAGTGACCATTAAGAACAAGTACCCTTTTGCCGCGCATCGATGATCTTTTTGATCAGCTACAAGGGTCTTGTGTCTTTTCTAAGATAGATCTGCAGTCCGGTTACCACCGGTTGAAGGTGAAGGCCGAAGATATTCCAAAAACGGCATTTAGATCACGGTATGGGCATTATGAATTTACAGTTATGCCCTTCGGACTAACTAATGCCCCTGCCGCATTCATGGATTTAATGAACCGGATCTTCCGACTGTACTTAGATCGATTCGTGGTAGTTTTCATTGATGATATCTTGATTTACTCCCAGAGTGATGCGGAGCATGAGGAGCGCCCACTACGAATTCTGGATCGAGAAGTGAAAGAATTGCGCAGTCGAACCATCCCCTATGTGAAGATCCTTTGGAGCAATCATGACGAGCGCGAGGCTACGCGGGAGCTCGAGTCGGAGATGAGGGATACCCACCCCTACTTATTTGAGACATCGGACTGAGGATTGTTGTTTAGTTTAGTCTCGTTTCGAGGACGAAACTCTTTTTAGTGGGGGAGGATGTGATGATCCGGACGTCCGCAGGAACTGTTGCAACATTAAACAATGACTGTAGGAAGCTCATACGGTGTATCGGAGCTAGTAGTGTCGAAAACGGATTTTTAAAATGGATCCGGCACGAAAAACGGAGCAAGTGGGCTTTTCCGGGGGCTTTCGGCAAAATTTCGGATGAGAATTTGGCGAAATGGACAGCGGATTTGGACTCAGCGCGCGAAAACGGTCAAAATGGTATATTTACTTTATTTTTTCGCCAAATTTTACTGTTCACCGGAACAGTAACTCCGGCCGGCCGGAATTACTGTTCCGGCAGCCGGCGGCGACCGGCGGGCGGCGGCGCAGCGGCGGAGCACGGCGGAGCGCGCCAGAGCGCAGCGACGCGCGGCGCGGGCAGGCGCGTGCAGGCACTCGGGAGCGCGGTCCACGACCTAGCGTGCACCGGGAGCACCGAAGATTCCCCTTGCCACGTGGCAGCTCCTGATTGGCTGGCCGGCTTCTAGAAGGCTGCGTTGTCTGTGACACGTGGCATCACCCCATTGGCCGACATTTTCCGGAAGACCCGGCGCGGGGACCGGGCATGTGCACCATGTGGACACGTGGCGCAATCTGAGTGGCCCTTGCACAGGCTGTTTCCTGTTTTGTGGAAACGTGGCGCGTCCTGGTTGGTCCATTTTGGTGTTTCCTGTTCTGCCTGGATCTGGTGTGGAAGATTCCCTTGGCACATTATAAATAGAATCCCTCACTCCCACCATTTCTCACCTCGGTTTTTGAGCTGTAGAGAGAGAAACAGAGGTTGGGTCCTCTAGGAAAATTCTTTCTCTCTCTCTTCTCTCTCTTTCCTAGAAATTTTAGAATTTTTGGAGTTACCGATAGTGAGTTATCTGCGACGCGGCGCACTGCGATGATTTTCTTTTTCGGCCCATTTCCCGTTGCAGTTCAGTCGAAAAATCCCTGTAGGCTAACCAAGAGGAACTTTTGAACGATTTTCACGGCAACGCGTTCCTAAGAGGTAAGGCTTCGATTTTCGTGTTGATCACTTCGCTCTGTTTCGCACTTTTGGCGTGGTTTCCGAAGCCTCTTTGACCCCCCTTTTTTGCTATGGAAATTTCTGGACAGCATCGACTTCTCCGATTTTTATCTTGGCGTAGGAGCATCAGATCGTGGCGTTTAAATAGTCGATTTCGATCTACTCGTCGCAAGGAACGCAACAGTAATTTTTCTGGATTTTTCTGAGCACTATACAGAGGTGAAAAACTCCTCTCTTTTCGTGCTATTTGAAAAACAACAAAAGCTGTATTTTTATGAATAATATAGTTACACCCTGTGCAATGTGTGTTGCTGTAGGGCACCGTTTTCGGCAGACAACAGTTTTAGGGGACTGTGGACAGCCAGGAGACTATCTGGGTGTGTTTTGAGCTGTTCGAGGTGGGCGGTTGTTGCTTACCTCATTTTTGACAAGCTCACTGGGATTATTAGAACTCCCCTAAAATATTGATAAGAACCATTGGGACGAACTAATATGACAATTGATGAGAACCATTGGGACGAACTAATATGACAATTGATGAGAACCGCTGGGACGAACTCTCCTAAAATTTAATATAACCCCACAGATTATATGATAACTTATCTTGGGACACTGTTATTGGAACAAAGGCTATAATCTCGCATGCAAATAACTTTTATATCAGTACAGTAAATCAATCTTTTTAAAATAAATATTTGACGCCTTTCTACAGCTTTTAAATAGCGCAATTGCATGCTTGCTTGGGCATCTAGTTAGCCCCTACTTATTGCTACACTATCATATTGGGACTTGACATGTTTTATTGCTCTCCTTTGCATTCAGATGCTTGTTTCTCGAGTATGAGCAGGGGTTTGGGATAGTGTGGTCGAGATTGTATTAGATTGTGGACTGGTGGGGTATTGCGGTGACCGCGGACAGTAGGCGGTCGACCGGATGTTTGTCCTTGCATCAGATTGGGGTTGAGTCTGGTTTATTTTTGCATCAGATTGGGGATCGAGCTTTTTGCTAGTGGATGGAGTTTCCCACTTATTGAGTACTATTGCATCAGTGGATGGAGTTTTCCCACTTTGATCATAGTCATGATCCAGTCCTGCTATTGTGATACTTGTGAGACATGTGCTACAGAGATACTTGTGATACTGATGACAGAGATACTTTACTCGTGTGGGTCGCTCCCCTCGAGTGCCACTCCGGAGGTAGGCTTTTTTTTGGACCCAGCCGTGTGTGCCGGTCTGATACTTATTTTGGGATGCGAGCCGTGCGGGCCGATCCCGCGGTTTCGAGCCATGTGTGCAGATTCCGCTAAGCCGGCAATACCAGTTTTAGGCTTTTTGGACCCAGCCGTGTGTGCCGGTCTGATACTTATTTTGGGATGCGAGCCGTGCGGGCCGATCCCGCGGTTTCGAGCCGTGTGTGCAGATTCCGCTAAGCAGGCAATATCAGTTTTACTGATGGTACTAGATTGGGTTATTTGGTCAGACACTGTTTCCTGATGCATTCATACAATCATTTCTTTCGGTATCGCATTTAGAGGCATGCTAGTAGTGGTAGTTCCCTATTCCAGTACCGTATGTACCTTACCACTTCATCTTTTTCCCTATGCCTCCAGTAGTCCTAGTGGGTGCGTCAGAATTGAGGTTTTACCCACTAGGGGAGGCTACTAGAAATTTGACATACAGCGGCACTATTCCTTGCAATATTTAAGTAAATGTTGCTAAATATAAATTATACAGGCATTTATTGAAAATTATTGCTAAATATATCATTTATCGATATTTACAAATTATTGTTGGTGAATATGACATACAGCGGCACTATTCGTTGCAATATTTAAGTAAATGTTGCTAAATACAAAATATACAGGCATTTATTAAAAAATATTGCTAAATATATCATTTATCGATATTAACAAATTATTGTTGGTGAATATGACATACAGCGGCACTATTCGTTGCAATATTTAAGTAAATGTTGCTAAATACAAAATATACAGGCATTTATTAAAAATTGTTGCTAAATATATCATTTATCGATATTTACAAATAATTGTTGGTAAATATGAATATTTAGCTATATTTATTTTTAAATGCTGGTAAAAGATAGTTTAAATACCGGCAATTACTTTTAATGCCACTAAAAACTTTATTATGCAATTTAAAAGCAAATATTGGTAAAAGATCTTAAATTCTTACTTAAGATATAAATAAATAATATTAGATTTTTATTCCTGCAAATTGCACATTTTTCAGAGCAATATTTGTTCACCTTTTAGATCCAAGTTTGATCTCGAAAATTTGAAATTGCTAGTGTGACCGTCTCGTCGAACCGATTGAAAATTGTATA
Source organism: Tillandsia leiboldiana (assembly GCA_029204045.2). NCBI lineage: Eukaryota > Viridiplantae > Streptophyta > Magnoliopsida > Poales > Bromeliaceae > Tillandsia > Tillandsia leiboldiana. The sequence goes on along the minus strand of CM055064.1, from coordinate 49,307,910 downwards.
GACTGTTTTTCGATCAGACGGTCGGATTGCCTAGAAATCAGCTAAGTTGTTGGTGGGACCCGCAACTTAAGTTAATAGTACTGATGAATAGTAACCCCTGATTCGGTTTTTTCGACGGTGAACGTCAGCCGATTCACTGTCTAGTGACCGAATCTAACGGTTCAGGTAGTTGATTTTAACCGCTTCATCATTCTGAGCGCAGTGGCGCTGACGAAATTTACATTTGACGAACCTATAGCATCGTAAAGCGTGCCAAACTGTATAAATTATAGTATTTTATGAATTTTACATTTTTAGAGGATCAAATGTGACAAACCAAAATCACTACTTTATAGATTTCGTCGAGCCGGACGTCGTGGTGGTGTCCGTTTTTCAGTTTGACAAACCGATTATCTCAAAATATGTGAAATATATAAAAATTTATAGTATTTTGTGAAAAAGTCCAATATTTTATGTGTCAAATTGCACAAAACTTGTAGAGGAAGGGCTTCTCTGTGATTTTGTTCTACAGTAAAGGACCTAGGTTTTTATGTTGAGAGTTAAAGGACTATCTAGCATTTTGTACAAGTTCCTATGGTGTATGGAACCTAGGGCACTTGTAGTAATCTAGAAATTCAAAATTTAATTTGAAAAAGTTCAAATGTGAATATGAATGAGAAATGGCAAAGTTGAACCTATGGGTTGTATACCGATGTGCAAATTGCACAGTTTTCGGAGCACGATGTCTGCCTTTCAGATTCGAGTCTGATCTCGAAAATCTGAAATCGCCAGTGCGACCGTCTCGTCGAATCGATTGAAAATGATATAAACCGATTTTCGATCCGACGGTCGGATTGTTCAGAAATCAGTGAAGAACCTAGTGGGGCCCACGACTTAAGTCGTGAATAGTAACCTCCTGTTTTAATTCCCCGTCGAGCGAACGTTGACCGATTCACTGTCTGGAGTCCGAATTTGACGGTCCAGATAGTCGATTTTAACCGCTTTGTCATTCTAAGCGCAGTGGCGCTGACGAAATTTGCATTTGACGAGCCTAAAGTATCGTAAAACGTCCCGAACGGTATAATTTACAGTATAAGATGGATTTTAAAAATTATGGAGTTGAATTTTAGCGAACCAAAATTGGTACCTGATAGGTTTCGTCGAGCCGGACGTCGTGGTGGTGTCCGTTTTTCAGTTTGACAACTCGGTTGTCTCGAAAAGCGTGAAATATGGGAAAAATCATAGTATTTTGTGTAAAGATGCTATATTTTATGTGTCAAAGTGTACCAAACTTGTACAAGAGGGACTTCTTTGTGAAGTGGTTCTACAGCAAGGGACCTAGCTTTAAGGGATGCAAGTTGAAGGGCTAGTTGGCATTTTGTTGCAATATAGGTGTAATAGCAACATAGGGTTGCTTTAGAAACCCTAGCCGCACCCGTTTGTGAAACTTAACCACCCCACGACCCCCACGACCCTCTGCTACCATTCCCGAGAGACTGCGCCGCCGGCCGCCACCCCTGGTCGCCGGAAAAGCAAGAAGCTTCAAGGAGCATTTTGATCCCGGGTTGTTGGAGAAGGAGAAGAGCACCAAAGCTTTGGATCTGTGCCTGGACCTCTCTGTGGTGGTGTTATTCATCCAGAAGGCAATCCGAGGTGGGCTGGTGCACCGTCGTGGCCGCGCGACGCTGGGAAGATCACCGTCTTCTTCCTCGGATCCGGCGAAGGTGAGGTTGTTTATTCTTGTGTTTCTTGCTACCTAGACCTCCTGAGTATATCCATCACCTCTTGGTGAACCTCCCAGCCGAACCCCAAAGTTGGGAATGCCCCCGGTCGCCGGCGGGGAAATTGCACCCGCCGGAAACCGAAACTGCTCCGCTGCGGCTGTTTGCCGCACCCAATGCCTCAGCTTCGAAAAAAAAATCATGGGCACCTTCTGTAGGGCCTGTGGAACCTACCCTAGAAGTTTGGTTGCGTCTGGATTAGTGTGCGCTTCGCAGTTTGATGCCCTAGCTTTGGATTATATTGGGTTCGCCCGAGGTTGCGCCGCCGCCGCCGCCGCCGCTTGTTGCCACCGGCCACCTGCACAGTTAGCTCCACCAGGTTGTGACTGACACACAGAGGCCCTTGCATGAGACCCATGCTGCTCGGTTGAGGCTTCACCATTGTTGGTGCATATTCCGGCCAAGAGTGCTCCGCCGCCGCCGCCACCGGGTCTCGTCGCCGGCCATGCGCCCAGCAAGCTTCGTGGAGTCTAGTAGCACCTACAGGTGCTGGTGCTTGAGACCCATAGCCTAGGTGTAAGGATCCACCATTGTTGTCTTCAAGATTATGTGTTAAGTTTGTTGCATACCATGTGTTCGAAGAAATGCTCGAGAGAACCAAATTGGTTTTGTTCATCCAGCAACGAAGCATTCGACTCCTGCAACCTTTTGTAGTGTCTCCTATCTTGAAGTTTGGGAGAAAACAAGTTTTTCTGTTATTGTGTACGATGAGAATTAATCAAGTTATTGTGTACAATTTTTTTGTAGTGTTTCCTATCTTGAAGTTTGGGAGAAAACAAGTTTTTCTGGAGGGATTTGGGGTGTGAAGCCCTTTTTTTTTTGGAATAAGGAGAAGTTAGAGGAGACAAAGGCTAAGGAGAGTTATAGAGTTTTGAGATAGAGTTTTGAGATAGAGTTTTGAATTTAACTCTTATAAATAGAATTTTAATAAATCTTAAGCTAATCTAAATTACAAATTGTAAAGATTAGTAATTGGATTTGGATTTTACCGTAATTTTTGAAAAATTCTAGAAACAATTAGGATTGTTGTAGTTTCAGGATTTAAAAATTATATGATCCTTTAGAACTCTAATTAATTATTACAAAATGCGGGGAACAAGTTTGCTTCAAGGAACCAAAACATTTTGATAGTCGATTTGAAGTAACGAACCGATTTCGATGTTTTGGGCTAAGCTTGCTTGGAGCTAAGTAAAAAGTCTACAGAAATTTAATTGTAAGTGTTTATAATTAATTAGAGATAAACCGGGATATGGAATGCCTCCAAAATAGTTTAATCTCTTCTTTATTCTTAGTTTTTTTGGATTAATAGCATACATATTGGGTGGTAAATAAACTAAACATGGGTTTAGCGCATGTTAGTGAAAAAACGAAAAACAATAACACACTTAGCTTATATATTTTTAGAGCAGATGTTAAAAAATATATATTTTTAGTGAAGTTTTTAATTTATCTTCTTGTGTAGAATTAGTAAAATTATACGATGAGAATTAATTTAGCTTCCTGAGCTTGATGCTCACTCTACTTCAGCAAATAGCTGAGTAGATGGAAGGATTTTGCAATTTGAACCCTTCAAGCTTATGTTTTTAGAGCCATGTTGCTCCGGCGATGTCTCCGGTTACCCCGCAGCACCTAGTTGGTGAGCCTCTGATGCCTTTTGACCTGATGAGCATGATGCTCACTCTAAGTTTGGGTTTGGTCGAGTGTGTGTGTGAAGTTAAGCATTTTGAGCCTTTAAATATAGGAATTGTTGGCTCGAAGTTTTATTCGAGTTCCGCATTATTTCCAAAAGGTGAGCACGGTGTCCAGCAAGTCGAGGGCCACCTGCTGGTGGTGTCGGTTCGTTAAAATAGCACTCCAAAATTAAATGCAAGAGAAAAAGGCATGAAATTGCATGCTTTTATGCAATTTGGTAAAACCCTAGGGGTCATTTTGTAAATGTAGCCTGGTAGGCTGCTGTAGACAGCGCGAACGTGGTCTCTAAACCTTTCGTTAGAGGTCCAACGGCTTTCGTTGAGCGGGGTTTGGATATCGAACCGTAAATCGGCAAAATCGCCGGTTTAACGGCGATTCGGCGGTAATCATGCAATTCAAGAAATTGTGGTGATTAATTTGTGATGCCAAATATCCGTGACTGTTCCCGGTGCTGTTCCAGAGAGCCCGGTGATTTTAGTTTCTCGTTTGCAATTTTATTATGCAATTTACTTTCCGATGTTTTAAAGTTTTTTACTAATAGTTTTGTTTAATTAGGATTTGCAAGGACCTATTTAGTCTATCTGCCGCCATATTAGACATCAATCTATGGATAAGAGTTGGATGAATGAACCCAGGTTTGATTTAGTACGATTTTTCAAGCTACGAAATATGGTCTTATTTGGAATTAATATTTTGACATATTAACTCACGTCCACTTAAATAAATATAGGGTGAGCAAAAAGTATCTTGATGGAGTCTCGAACTTTCTTGAATTTGCATTTCTCAAAGTGGTCCGAGAAGGAACAATTCTCTGCCCTTGTAAAAGATGCGCTAATTGTTTTTGGCAAAATAAGGATACTGTACTAATTTTATATCTTTGCCTCATTATAGGACCGTAGTGCAAAAAATAAAGCTACTCGTGCAAAGCAAGATATCACGCATACCGTAGGCACAAAGAGCTTTGCAAGGGTTTGCGCAGAGGTAAAAATCTTCTTTCTCTTTGAAATTGTGTATATAAATTTGTTATTATATTTTCTAAACAAACTAACTTTTCTACGTGTTGCTAGATGACAAAGGAGAATAAAGTTGCACCGAAAAGACATGAATTATATATAAGAACACATACTAAAAAGAATGGCGAGGCTCTGGAAAGCTGTGAAAGTAACATTGTATGTTTTAAACATGTTAAAATTATATCTACTATCTCAAAATATTTGTCTCTCATTTACTTTCTTTTTTGTAGGCTGCAATCAAAAATTTTTCATCTCAGAATCCAGAAATTGCACAAAAAAATGCAGCTCGAGATGATCTTTTAGTGATGGCTTTAGGAAAAGAAAAAGGGGGAAATTATGTTCGTTGTTACGGGTTGGGTGCTGCTCCCTCAGAAGTCTTTGGCACAAATCCAACTCGAGCTGAATGCTTAAGAATGCTCTCCGAAACTAAAAGGTTAGCTGAAGAGGAGAAACATACAATGCAAAAGGAGATTGTTGAAATGAGGCAAGAATTATCGATGATGAGGGCAAGGTTGGAATCAATGGAAAAAAAATCACAAGACTTGAATTTGACTGAAGATAGAGACATTCCATCTAATCCAGTAGGCACATCTAATCCAATAGGCAGTCCACAAGTAAACTCGAGTGTACTTATATTTATTTTACTTTTTTAAAATAACCATCTAATTATAATGAGATAAATCATCTAATCTTTTTTTTTTTTCTTTTTTTTTTTTTTTTTTTTTTGCAGAATGATAATAATAATAACATTCCCTTTGAAGAACCGCCGAGTAATGAAATACAATCTTCTGAATCTAGCTTTGAAGTACCACGAAATCAGGTAATTTTATTGTAATTAATTTATCTTAATTTTTTTGTATAAATTTATATGTACTTAAGATCAATATAGATATCCAATATATACTATATTTGAATGCAGGGTTATCGAGCAAAAGTTGTTGAAAAGGATGTCCATACTTTAGATAATGGGGTACCTTCTATTTCTTATTCTGAATTTTCTTATTACTTATTTCTAATATATATAAATCACAAGTTTTATTTCATTTTTTAGTTATTATTTAATATTATTTCAATATAAAGACTAGTACAAATTACTTATTGCACTTTAAAAGTTTAACTGTATTTACTTATTTTTACTCAATATTAGGGCGGAATTGAAGTATATTTGAAGAGCTTGAGAAAACCTGACAAGCATGTTGTGCAAGATTTTTTGTTGAGTACAAATCCAACAACGAAATTAGGTGGTGTCGAGTTAGGATCACAATGCTGGGAGGTGCAAATAAATGTTTCAATAGAGCATAACGAGCCATTATTAAGATCATATGGAGGTTTTCAAATAATTGGAAATGCTGTTGGAGCATCTGTGGCTTGGCCCTTTACATTTGTATAAGATCTATATTTTTATCCTTTCGTCAATTTAATTATTTAATATATAGACTTTTGACTCGTTAAAACTAACTTTTAACGTGTTCTTTTTTGACAGGTTCAACGCAGGTAATGCTACCTTTGGAATTCAAGACAATTTAAACAATTTTAAGCTGTATTTTTATATTCGCAAACAACTTTATGTCGTGTACTGACCTATTTGGATGCGTTATTTATGTACGTATTGGTACTTTTGTGTTTAAAAATATTTTGTGGTCATTTGTTATTTTTTTGGATGTTGAATGTACTGAAGATTTTAACTTATTGTTTGTTTAATTGAAAATGAGCTTAGTAAATTATTTTTGTTATTTTGTTATGTACGATTTATGCATAAATATTGAAAATATTGAAATCTCATATTATCCATTGAATTTGTATTTTTTGAAATTAATAAGATTTCATTATTTTATGATAATGCAAATAATAATTTATATTATTTTTATTTATTTAAAAATATAATTTAAAAATATTTAAAATTAGCGGCATTTATTAATGCCGGAATTAACAACAGATTATCAACATTTGTATAATATTGCAAATAAACTAATAATTACCGGCATTTATTAACAATATATTACCAATATTTGTATAATATTGTAAATAAACTAATAATTACCGACATTTATTAACAATACATTACCAATATTTGTATAATATTGCAAATAAACTAATAATTACCGGCATTTATTAACAATACATTACCAATATTTGTATAATATTGCAAATAAACTAATAATTACCGGCATTTATTAGTGTTGTAGATAATAAAAAAATACTGGCATTTAATAATATCGCTAATAACCACATCTATAACGGCATTTATTTAATGCTACTAATTATTTAATTTTAACGGCAATATAATTAAATGCCGGTAGAAGAATCAGCAACACGACTTTAGGCGGCACTAATTGCTAAATGCCACTAATTATTTTTACGGCACTTTTTGACCTTTAGGCGGCAATTATAGAATGCCGCTAAATCACAATTTTTTTGTAGTGTGCGCTACTGGTTTATCTGGTAGTTCTCACCTCCATTGTTATTTTCTGTTTCTTCCTTCTCCTTTATTTTGCAGAGTCGTCTGGAGGAGCTGCTTGGCCATCGGCAGCTGATCGAGGTAAGGGGATCGCTGAATAGATAGATCTCCTGGGAGACTGAGAGCTGTTAGATAGATGCTGCACCCTTTACTCAGACTGTGGTATTCCTCTTTTATTTTAGGTCTGGCTTTCGCCAGCTGGTTGTACTATTTTGGTGAGCTGGGAGATTATTGTACTTATTACAGCTTTATTTGTAGTTCCAGTCTGAGACACTATGTGGTTCTTCTACTTCAGCTCTGTATTATGCTCTTTTATTGTTCATATTATATCGGAGCAGGTTACCAGCGCTTCGTGTACTCGGGAAATCCCGTGTGCACGGCGGATCTGTTGGCGAGCCCGGGTTCCGGGGCGTGACACAGCTTCCCACGAATCCCAAATCTCCGGATCCCCTTTGAAGGCGAGACTTTCAAAAAGACATGATCCCCCACCTGAAACTCTAAGTCTCGCCGTCGAGTCTCAGCATAACTCCTCTGTCGACTCTGGGCGGTCTCAAGATGTCGTCGTATCAATCGGACATTTTCCTCTGCCTCTGACAGTAGATCAGGACCCAAAGTCTTCTTCTCACCCACGTCACTCCAATATAGGGGTGACCGACACTTGCGTCCATACAACGCTTCAAACGGAGCCATCTGAATGCTCGCTTGATAGCTGTTGTTGTACGCAAACTCAACCAATCCCAAGTGTCAGTACCACCCTCCTCCAAAATCCAGGACGCATGCTCTCAACATATCCTCGAGGATCTGAATGGTGCGCTCTGACTGTCCATCGGTCTGTGGGTGGAATGCTGTGCTGAGACGGAGCTGTGTCCTCAAGGCTGTCTGTAAACTCCTCCAGAAATGCGAGACAAACCTCGGGTCTCTATCTGATACAATGGAAACGGGTACACCGTGCAATTTGACCACCTCAGCTAAGTACAACTGTGCCAGTCGCTCCAAAGGCCACGTCACCTGCACCGGTAGAAAGTGAGCGGACTTGGTGAGTCTATCCACGACTACCCAGATCGAATCCGCTCCAGTCTGTGCTCTCGGCAATCCAGTGACAAAATCCATAGTGATATAATCCCATTTCCATTCAGGGATTGGGAGACTCTGCAACTTGCCAACAGGTACACGATGTTCAGCCTTTACTTGCTGATAAGTTAAGCAGTGTGCCACGAATCTCCCAATATCTCTTTTCATACCACTCCACCAAAAATGTGCCTTGAGATCCTTATACATCTTAGTCCCACCAGGATGGATGGTATAAGGTGTATAATGGGCCTCCCTTAAGATCTGCTCTCGAATCTCTGAATCCATAGGCACGCAAGCTCGGTCCCTGTACCTCAGTACTCTCGAAGCATCAACCGCAAAGTTCCCTGTCTGATCACTCGAAATCTGCTCTCTGATCCTGGTCAAATGGGGGTCCTCACTCTGTTTCTCCCTAATCCTGTCCAACAAAGGGGGCTGCACAACTAAAGACGATAGTCTAGCAGAGACCCCAGGGGACACAACCTCAAGCTCGAGCCGCCTCATCTCCTCCAGTAATGGCGCCTGGTCAGTGATCATCATGGATAGGCTCTGTACTGCTCTCCTGCTCAGGGCATCAGCAACCACGTTGGCCTTGCCAGGATGGTAAAGTATATCCACATCGTAGTCCTTTAACAATTTCAACCATCTGCGCTGCCTTAAGTTGAGCTCTTTTTTTGTGAACAGATACTTCAAGCTCTTGTGGTCTGTGTAAATCTCGCAGTGTTCCCCATACAAGTAGTGGCGCCACAACTTCAGTGCGAAAATCACAGCATGAAGCTCCAAGTCATGGGTAGGGTAATTCTTTTCATAATCCTTGAGTTGCCGTGAAGCATAAGCGATTACCCTACCCTCCTGCATCAGCACGCAACCAAGTCCACTGTGCGATGCATCACTGTAAATCACGTATCCTTTCCCCATAACAGGGAGGGAAAGGATAGGAGCCGACATCAATCTGTTCTTCAAATCCTCGAAGCTCCTCTGGCAATCCTCACTCCAGATAAACTTAACTCCTTTATGCGTTAGACGAGTGAGGGGTGTGGAAAGTTTCGCAAAACCTTCCACAAACCGACGGTAATATCCGGCCAAGCCCATAAAACTGCGAACCTCTGATACCGTCGTCGGTCGGGGCCAATCCCGGACTGCCTCAATCTTCGCCGGGTCCACTGCCACTCCTGCGGCTGAAATCACATGGCCTAAAAAGACTACCTCCCGAAACCAAAATTCGCATTTTGACAACTTGGCATACAACTTCCTCTCTCGCAGAAGTTGCAGCACGATCCTCAAATGCTCCTCATGCTCTGCATCACTCCGGGAGTATACCAGAATATCATCGATAAATACAACGACAAATCGATCCAGGTAAGGTCGAAAGATCCTGTTCATCAAATTCATAAAAGCGGCAGGGGCATTAGTCAATCCAAATGGCATGACAGTAAACTCATAATGCCCGTACCGTGTCCTGAATGCCGTCTTTGGGATGTCCTCGGCCTTCACTTTTAATTGGTGGTAACCTGAATGCAGATCGATCTTGGGAAAGACACAAGACCCTTGCAGCTGATCAAATAAATCATTAATGCGCGACAAAGGGTACTTGTTCTTGATGGTCACTTTGTTCAACTCTCGGTAATCCACACAAAGCCGTAGTGAACCATCCTTCTTTTTCACAAATAGCACCGGTGCTCCCCAAGGCGATACACTTGGCCTCACAAAACCTTTATCCATTAAATCATGAAGTTGCGCCTTTAACTCACGCAGCTCAGCCGGTGCCATTCGATAAGGAGCCTTACAGATTGGCGCAGTTCCTGGAACTACGTCAATCAAAAACTCAATCTCCCTATCAGGCGGCATGCTAGTCAACTCCGGTGGAAACACATCCAGGAACTCGTGGACAATAGGGATATCCGCGAGTCCCGGCGCCGCCGTAGGCTCCTCAACCACACTAGCCAAAAGGCTATGCATCCACTGCGGATCATCTGCCTTGCACGGAAAGTCGAAACTACTGAGGCGAAGAAAGCACTCTGACACCCTCTATACACAAACACCTCCTGGCCTGGCTCGGTAAAGGTAACTGTCCTCGCGGCACAATCTATAGTCGCAAAATAGCGAGACAACCAATCCATCCCAAGTACTATGTCAAAGTCTCGCAGCTGACTAAGGACCATCAGGTTCGCTGGCATAATCCACGACTCAACCTGTACTGGGCAAGACCAACAACACTCCTCTACATGCAAAGTATGATCAGGAATCTGGACCTCTAATGCACGTGGCAACCGACCTAACTCTAATCCATGAGATGATGCAAATGCTCTACTAATAAAGGAATGTGATGCACCGGTATCAAATAAAGTACGAGCTCTACTACCAGAAAGTAAAATGATACCTGTCACCACGTGGTCGGCTACCGAGGAGTCCTCAACCTGGGCGGCATAGACCCGCCCGCTCTGTGCTGGTGGTCGGTAGTCTGTAGGGTGGGAGGAAGGAGCCCTGCTCGCTGGAGCATAGGGCCGCTGCTGGGGCGCAGAAGGAACTGATGCCGAGGAAGGAGCCGTCGATGTCGCAAAAGGGCAAGTAGCTCGGACGTGGCTAGACTGTCCACACCGATAACAGCGGCCAAACCTCAAGTCACAAGTATCAGACGGGTGCTGACCCCTGCAAAAAATGCACCTAACAGTAGACTGGGGCTGCCTCGCCTGCTGTTGTTGTCTCTGCCGCTGAGGCCCCTGCTGCCGTGACTGTGACCTCTGTTGCTGTGAGTGCTGCTGCTGTCGCTGGTGCTGCTGCTGCTGATGCTGTGGGGGCCTCTGGGATCCACCAGGCCCTCGCCGCTCCGAACGCCCACGGCCCGTGAACTGAGGCAGTGGCGGTCGGGGCGGCTTCCATGAACTGGCCTGTCCCCCGTCATCCTGCGCTGGTCGCTTCCTATCAGAGCTCTGAGCGACCAACCCACCACGTCTAGCGACAACGTGGTCTCCCCTCTCGACCCACTGAGCGTGCTTCGCGGCCTCCTCAAGAGTCTGCAACCGCTGGGCATGCTCCAAAGTATAGATCTCTGAGCGAAGACCTGTCTCGAAGAGCTCCACCTGGTGCGGTCCATCCCGGGCGACATAAGGCACGCAGTTGAGCAACTGCGAGAACTCCTGGAAGTAGGCTAATACTGTCCGGTCGCCTTGCTGTAGATTCTTCAAATCATCTTCTAGCTTCTTCTTCACGCTCGAGGAGAAGTAAGTATCCAAAATCATCCGTCTGAATTCTGACCAGGGTAGCTGTCGGGTGATCTGGAACTCCAAAGGCTCTACCCGACGCCACCAGGCATCTGCATCCCCATCTAAGCAATGTACTGCCATATGTACTCTGAACCTCTGGTCAATGAAGAAGTCCCGAAATAACTTCTCCGTTGCTGCTAGCCAAGTCCCGATCTCCCAAGGCTGAGTGCTCCGCCCTGAAAACCTAGGCGGTCCCCGCTGACAAAACTGGGTGAGCTTGTCAGCAATCGAAGGCTGCCACGCATCCCCTACACCCGGTCCACACACCCGCTTTTGGGTTCCGTGGACCGCGCCGCGTGCGCCGACCAACCGGGGTGTGACACGTGCCCCCCCCGCTCTGGTCCATGCACCGCTGCGCCAACCCAGTGGACCGCGCACCAAAAGTCGTCCAATCCGTGCCTGCCACGTGTCCTGCGCCGGGCTCATGCACCCAGCCGCCTCCCCGTGGACCGAGTTGCGTGAGCCGGCCAATGACAGGCCGCCACGTGGCTCCAGGCCGGTCCACGGTCTCCGCCATGCACCCAAAATTTCCCGAAAACTTCCGGAAGCCCGTTTTTGGTCATCCGAACTCAGAATTGAACAAGCAAATAGCCGTTTCCAAGCGTTTTTCCGCGCTGAATCCAAATCCAACATCTGTTTGGCCCAAAACCTTTTCTAAAATTTGGCAAATGCAGCCGAAGGCCAAATCAGCAAAAGATACCTCACAGGGTCCATCTATGGCATCCCTTTGATGCACTATGGGCCAGACACACCAACACTAGGTGTTCTACACAGTGGATTCATGGGAAAGATAGCATGGGAATCTTGACCATTACATCTTCTCCTGCTGAGCCTTTAAGCAAAGATGATCATCATCTTGTGCTCCATCTACTGAGGGATTTTCAAATTTTTTCTGAGGTCTCGACATCCTCGCTTTCTGCGACGCGGCGCACTGCAACGTTTCTTGGATTTTGGCTTCTACTGTCGCATTTCAGTCCGCGAGGCACCCTGGATCACTCCGATGGAATTTTGAGACGATTTTTGCGGCAGCACGTTCACGAGAGGTATGCCTTCGATTTATGTACTGATCACTTCGCCTCGTTTTGGGTTTTTGGCATGGTTCCCGAGGCATACATTGACCCCTTTTTCTGCTGTGAGATTTTGGTGTCGATTTTCTATCTTGACCTACGAGCTTCGGATCGGGGCGTATGAGGACTCGATCGGCATCTACTTTTCGAGAGGGACGCACCTGTATTTTTATCAGAATTTTTGGAGGACTCCTCGAAGGTGATAATTGAGCTTCTTTGGGACTGTTTTTCCTGCAGAATTGTATTGTGGATTGTTTGGCTTACTACAGTGTTTCATTTATATCTTGGCCTACAGGTGTCGGATTGAGGTGTATAAATACTCGATTTGTATCTACTCGTCATGAGGATCGCAACGGTGATTTTTTTAGATTTTTCTAAGGACAGAATGCAGGTGAAAAAGGGGCTTCTTTGTGTTGTTTTGGAAAAACGGAAAGTGTTTGTTGTGGGTAAGTTGTGATGTTGTTTAATTGTGGGCTGTGTTGTTGGTTTGAGCAGAGGCTGGTGCGACTGTGTACCGAGGGTGCGGTTCTGGTGGATTTTGTTAGCAAGTGGCTGCGCACTTCACCGACTTCGGCTTTGCCTGCGGAAAGCGAATCAGGTGGGTTGCTTCGCCTCCAGAACCGGTGGACGGTTCTCTAATTCTATTTAATAGAATGCATGCATGTTAGGGTACCAATATTTGATTGAGATGCAAGCTTGGTAATGACATTGGTTTGAGGAATTGTATGATATGATATTCAGATATGTCTAATGGAAACTTGCAAGATAAGATATTCATGTCTGGTAATTTGAGAGCATGCATAATTCATTGTACAACCTATAGTTTTGAGATGTGAGCATAAGAATGATATAGTTCAAGTGGATTGAGGCTTACATGATTTATGGTACACATTAGATACATTCGAGATATTATATGTTCAATGATTGTATTCACCTATGCTAGTTGAGAGCACGTGTAGGGAGATGAGGCTTATTTTGTTTGGTTTTGGTGATTATATCCATTAATGTTTCTTTCTTATGATTCAGTTTATTTAAATGCTATTATTGGAACTTGACCTAGCACCCCCGTCATATGCTACGTGTTTAACCAGACCAATAGAGAACCTTCACTTGGGCTAGGTTCTTTTATGCTCTACACATCCCACACTTTGCATCTTTTCTTAGACATAGATTTTCCTCGCCCAGGTAGTGGGCTGAGTAGTCAGGTTTTTGTGGGACATTATTGCACTCGTGCCTGGGGGGCTGAGTGGAGTCTGGTAGCTGAGTTTAGATATGTGCTAGTGTCGTTGGGAGCTGTTTGGGTAGACGGTGGTCCCGGGCCGTCGAGTATCTTCCGGTCAATGTTGTTGGGAATCGTTCGAGTTGACGGTGGTTCCGGGTCGTGGAGTGTCGTTCGACTAGTTTTGTTAGTCCTGAGTTGTGGGTCGATCCCGGCTGTGGAGTATCTCCAGCCAGCGTGTTTTGTGCCACGAGTTGGTTGAGTTCGCTAGTGTCTCGAGATTCGTGAGAGCTGATCGACTGAGTCGTCGAGAGTACTCCAATCGTCGTGCGAGATGTTTGAGGATCTTGGGTCTTTCCGTTCTGAGGGTGAGCGTGGATTTTGACTATAGCATGCATGAGCCACTTTGAGCTCGACAGAGTGCGTGGATACCTTTTTCCTCGGTGGGGTCGCGCCCCTCGAGTGCCCCGTCCGGAGTGGGCCTGTTACTTTTGTATCGCGACTTGTCGATGCTGTCCCTCTAGCTGGGCCTTTTTTTAGGCTGTCACGGATGTAGTCCCTCTGGCTGGGCCAGTTTTGGCAGTCACGGACGCCCTATGTAAGTCCCGTCCTCTTGTGGATGTGTGGCAGTAGATAGGCGCAGGCTTGACTGGACCCTATGAGGCAGTCAGTTCGATTGGGTCGATTGAGCACCTTGGGTGCGAGTAGTTGCATATATTTTCATCTGTACATCCCATTGAGCATTTAGATAGAGGCATGATAGCTATAGAGTACCTCTAGCTTTTCTTGTTCAGTTTTTACTGCATTGTTATCTTATGCCTCTAGTAGACTTAGTGGGTAGACCGTCAGGCCTGGTGGCGGTACCCACTGAGAACTACGTGTTGATGTAGTTCTCACACCCGTTGGGGGTTTTTCCCCACCTTTTTCTTTCCTATCATTTGTTTTGCAGAGTCATCTGTGGGATATGCTAATTCTGCTGTTGTTGTTCGAGGGGAGGGAGTCGCGAGCTAGATCCCTACCTGTCTTTGGAGAGTAGCTGTACCCCCACTTTGGAGACTTGTAGTGCAGTCCGTAGATTAGTTTTATTTATGCTTACGAGAGATTATTGTAGTGAGGTTATGACTTGTACTGAGAGCCTGTACACTGATGTATTATTTCAGGTTGCCCTCCCTGTTGAGTTCTGGGTTTTGTATCTTTATTTTCAGTTGTATAGTGTTGGATTTGAGTTCTTTTCAGCTTTTTATTTTACAGCTCTGATATCTGTTTAGCTATAGTAGTTTTTCTTTGCAGGTTGGACGCTTCGCCATTGCGGGGTTCTGTATAGGCGGCGGATCTGTTGGCAAGCCCGGGTCGCAGTTTCGACCCCGGGCGTGATAGGGCTAGTCCAAGCGCTTCTGACCCCGGCCTCTTACTTTACCGATAACTCCTATCGCGGTCGTCATCCAATAAAGGGAGTGGTCGAGGTAGATCGGGTCACGGCTGTCGGGAACTGCCTAAAACGATACTTCATCCCCATGTCATTTGAAGCAATTTCTAAAGGCCTTTTTGACGAGCTCTTTCGGCAATCGTGGAGGGACACCTGCGATGCCTTGTTTGGCATTGCTTTTGACGAGATGGTTGGCGGGTTTGATTTTGACGTCGACCCTCTATCCAAATCCGAAGGTATGTCTGCTACTCATTTTCCGAGTTTTCTTGATACTGTCTTACTCAGCTTTCCCCATTTTCTTCCAGCCGGAGCGTCAACTTTGGCTTCCGGATTAGTCATTGCGGATAGCTTAGCTCCACTTCAGGCTCTTCAAGTACATTCTTTTTTTTTGCTCCGGATTTATATTGCCTTGAGCGCAAACTTACCTGTTCACGGTTCTTAACCACCTCGCCTGGCCAAAAGACTAGTTCATGGCTCCCCTCCGGTTAGACGCTCTGCTAGGCACGCTCTGGCTGCTTCGCATTCGGCCCAAGAGGATCCGATTACTGGGCGCTCGGATCGGGGAACGTCGGCTATTCTGGAGCCGATGGTAGCTCAGGGAAAATCGGCTATCGTGGAGCCAATGGTATCTCAAGCATCATCCTTACCTGAGGATGAGGCCTCCCCTCCTGAGGAACTTCTTTAGGTACTTCATTCGTTTCTCATTTTCTAGCCATTTGATCGGCTGATATTTCTTTTCTTTTTGCAGTTGTGCCGTCATTCGTCCAAGCGTCCTCCTGAACCAACCGTAACTATGCCGCGGCCGGCCGAGGCTACCCCTCAGCTATAGTCTCGTGCTGCCCCTTAGCAGGTTGCACCTGTCGCGCTGCTTTCGGTGGCTGAGCCTGGTTATCAGCCGAGTATTCCCAATGTCTCACCTATTGAAGTGGCTCAAGAAGTCAATGATGCGGAGCCGGGATAGGCTGAAAAGGAGCAAGAAGGTGTAGGAGAAGAAAAGATCGAAGAAGAAGAAGAAGGATGAGAAGAAGAAGAAGAAGAGGAGGAGCAAGAAGGTGGGGGAAAAGAAAGGATCGAAGAAGAAGATGATGAAGGAGAAGACAAAGAGAAAGATGATGAAGAAGAAAGGGGAGAAGAAAAATATGGAGAAGAAAGAAAGGAAGGATACAACCCTGAGGAAGAAGAAGTAGAGAGAGTCGTCGTTGGTACTTCGACATCCGATATTGCGTCGAAACCAATTCGTTGGCCATCTCAGACCTGCCTTCCAATTCGGCTCTCGGAGATGGAGGGGACCTATCATTCCCTTTATCGAAGCTTCTTACCCTCAGCCCTTCTTCAGATGACGGCGTTGGAGTGGCGTCTGTCTTTACCAAGGACCCTCTCCAACCAATCCAAGATGTTCTTCGTCTCTGGTCTGAGGGATTTCAACCGCTTCTCCAAGTTCTGGGGAGGCTTCAGCGGCTTGAGGAAGTTCTCAATTTCCTCACCATTTCTACTCACTGCTCTCTTATCCCTTCGCGAGCGCAGCACCTTGTCTTTTCCTTGTCCTCTCGATTGCCCGCTCTCGTTTCTCTCTAGAGGACCGTCCTCAAGGATCTCGAGGCGGTTGGAGCTCACTTCCGTACGGTCGAAAGCTACCGAGCGTCGGCCACATCCCCGGTGACACCCGTGGGCGAATGTGCGAAGCAGCTGTACAAGCTCCGACATTATTTAGTCGGGATCGATAGGGAGATTGCCGAGACAGAGCTCCGCCTTGCCGGCCTGAGGCGAGATCTGGCTGCAAATCAAGCAGCCATTGATGTGGCTAGCGCTTGTCTGCAATCGGAAACAAACCTCAGTGCCTCCCTCTGTCATGGGTTCAATGATTTTCTAAGCATGCATCTAGAGATGAAGCGACGGAGAAAAGCGGCCCAAAGCTCGGAGGCATTAATTGACGCCGAATGGAAGCAACTCTACGACGTGATGTTATGAACATTCGGCATCTTCTTTTTCGCATATTTTTGTAAATAGCTGACAACGATTGTAATATTATTAATTTTTTGAACTGAGTTTACATCATGTCTTTATTTTAATTCAAATAATCAGCTTTGATTCTCGGCCGTTAATACAAAGTTTTTTCACCGTTTTTCGGCGCCTTTTATCGAAGCGTTCTATCAGAACAGCTTCGGCTACACTACTTATTCTCGGTCTTTTTGGCCGATCATTGTCTTTCACCTATTTTCGGCTTTGAACCTGCGGTAGACAAAAATTTCTTCCGGCCGGCCCCTTTTAACCGTCCTTCTTCTTTCGGGATTAGGTAGAGCCCAACTCAATAATCTATTAGATAGGGGCCTCTGTTAGGCCTATCTTGGTCGAATTGTCATCGGCCTGAAGCTTCTTGTCTTCGGTCTCTTCGATTGAAGAGGTGGTAGTCGAGACCTCCGCGTCTTGTTCTTTTGGAAGTCGTTTGTTGTGATTTCCCAAGGCATTGGCTTTGGCCAGATCGTCGCCTTGAGAGCTCGAATTCGGACGTCCAGCTCCTGACGGACACTCGTCGGCTCTTTTGCCGCCAATTGCGGCACGGTTGACTTGCCTCAAGGCAATGCACTCGACCCCCCGGCCTCGTAACGTTCTGCCTCGGTTGAAACGATGTGCAAAGCATGGAGCATGCTTCACTCGGTCCAAGCCGCGGCCCTCGAACCGTCGCCGCCTCCCTCTTTGCGTCGACTTGGGCTCTCTGTTGCCGACGTTTTTGTGTCTTGGTCATGGCCGAACCGTACCACCAATTCGGCCCATATATAGTGGGCCTCTGTTGAGCCATCCCTTCGGCCGGTGGGTCCACTTCCCTTAGGAGTTCCCTAAGGATTTCTCGCCTCTGCTATGGCTTTGGCCATGGCTGGATTTGGAGCTACTCCACTAGGCGAATTGTTAAGGCGTCCACTTCCCCCGCCGTAAGCTAGGGGAACTCAACATCTGGCGCAAAGGGGGTAGCTTGTGCCCCCAGCCTGTTGTCCCTATGGTATGAGACTCCGGGCTTCTGCCCCATGCTCTGGTAGCTGCCTGCCAGTCCAAGCCTCTCGTGGGGGCCTGGCCTAATATGGGCGTGATTGTCGCCTATATTTTCATCATTCTTCAGCCTCTCGGCTGAAGGCTACTCGGGGTGCCCCATGGCCTTGGCTTTCTTAGTAGCCATAGTGGGGGCCTTGCTGCCGTAGTGGGGCTCCTAGTCCCTCGTGACCACCTGTTCGCGGCCTCGACCTCCTTAGGCCGTAAAGATCACCCAGGACCCGTTGGATAGTCTGGTCCTGTTCGTCCTTCTCACCCTTCTTCTTGGGAGATTGTTTGTTGGATCTCTTGGCTGAATGCTGATCCAGCGCTGGGTCACGGCGAACCACGCCTTTGCCCAAGTCGGGTTGGGCGAACTACTTCTTGACTTTCTCAGGTATGCCGAGGAAGAACACGCCCTAGTCTTCATTGGTCATCTCAGCCTTGCATTGGACGCAGAGCCGAGGAACGCTGTTCGCCGGCATCCTTCTTTTAAGGGACTCGAATTTTGATGCTGGCTCCTTTCCCTTCGTGTCCACCATGTTTATCTGCGGGGCAGAGGGACTAATTTTTATTTCATTATTATTTTTGTGGTGGGCGAAAATAAGCCGACTCTCGTCAATCTCCCTTTGTATCTGCTTCTTCCAGGCGGTGCAATCGCCTATTCGGTGGCTCCCTGAATTATGCCACTTGTAGTACTTTCGCTTTCGGAGCTCCTCGTATGGAGAAATCGTCTGACCCTTCTGGAGTCAGATCCTCCCATCTCGGAGCAGCCGATCAAAAATCTGATCGGCTTTGTCAGTGTCGAAGGAGTATGCATTAGTCGACGCTCGGGCTTTATGCTCCCGAATCCTCGTCGGCTTCAATAACTGGCACTTGTACGGCTGATGATCTTTTAATAATTCAGCCACGTATACTTCGGCATAATCGACCGAACTCAAATTCTTGACATTCGGCTCCTCATGTGCCGAATGTTCTTCAATTAAGGCGATGTCATTCTCTATTGCCTTCTTTCAATCTTTGCCTCGGCTCCATTGTGGCCGATTGTCATTATTATTCTTGCAGAATTGCTCATATTGAGCAACCCTGATGCCTAGATCGAAAAGATTGGCAAATTGCCTATCCTCGAAATGATCGCGCGTTTTAAAATGGAGTTTGTTGAACGTGATTTTCGCGAACTCAGACTTAGGCATCCTCACAAAGCAACGGTTTCTCGCCGTCTTAAAGCGGTTAAGGTATTTTTCAACCGTTTCCCCGGCGTTCTGCCGATATGATGCAATATCGGCAATTGACAATTCGGGCACCACCCGATAGAACTGCTCATGAAACTTCACCTCCAGCTCGTCCCAATCCTGGATGGAGTTATGAGGCAAGCTCGTGTACCATGAGAATGCCGTCTTTGTTAACGACGTACTGAAAAGCCTCATTTTAAGGAATGGGATGGTGGCCGCCTCTCAGCATTAGGCCATGAACCGAGCAATGTGCTCGATCGTGTTTTCGTTCTCTTCGCTCGAGAACTTGTCAAACTTCGGCATCTTCCAATTGCCTGGGTACAGATGGTCCGTATCTATGTGAGTGGGATATGGAGACCTAAATACTGGCTGAATTGCCGGCCTGGCCTCTATGCCAAAAGTGTTGCGGATAATCCCCTCCACATGGGCATGGATGTCGGCGAGCCCTACTAGAGGTGCTGGGGCCGCCGGTTGCGCCGGTGAAGATGGCAGCCCTTATTGGTCGGCCTGATTGTGGGGCGGTCCCTGTGGAGGGACCTGCCTACCATTCCTGTCCCCAGCCATCTTGACGAGCCCGACCTGAGGTATCGGAGCCGCCGATTGCATTAGTGGAGATGGCGGCCCGTAATGGCCAGCCTGCTATTGAGGCAGTCCCTGAGGAGGGACCTGCCCGCCGATCCTGCCCCTAGCCTGAGGCTGGATGAATGGCGGTGGGGGAGGCAGAGAAATCCCCCAGTAATTCTCGAGTTGATGATCGATGTTCTGCCTCATCGGCCCCGCCCCTATCTGGTACGGGGTCACTTGCGACTGTACTGCCCCCAGCGGCTGCATCGCTTGAAAAGTAGCCGCCGGCGATGCAACTCCTTACGGATGCACTGTCGGCATTGCCGGCGCCATCGTGACCGATCGCGTCGGCAATTGCTGGGGTAATGTGGAGGCAAACCCTCCATCGTACGGCTCATCTGGGGACAACGCTTGGCCTATTCGAGCCGTATTTTCATTCGAGGTTGCTACTACGGCCAACATCGAGTCCAGGCGGGCGCCTTGTGCCTGGCTATTTCTTTCGAGGGATGCTTTGTGGGTTATGGGATCCAAGGATCTAAAATAGGGAAAAAACTACCTAGAGGGGGGTGAATAGGTGCAAACAATAAAGCTTAAAAATCTTTGCGTAAAAACAACCCAATACGAAAAATAAAGAGAGTACTCAAGTTTTTATGTGAAAAGCTATAATCCAGGAGTAAAAAATCACGGGACTGATCACACGAAAAAATTCACTAAGATTAAAACACTACAAGGTGATATAACGCAAACCTACGACTCAACCTTTTCCATACGCTCCAAGTAGATATTCTCCGCTCGTCCTCAATGCTCTTCGATCACACGAATGCGTCCAACTTCGAATCCATGAAGTCTAACCAAATCCACGGTCGTCACCAATGTAGTAGGTACCAAATCCACGAACGCGCCTAGCTCCAAATCCACGAAGTCGTAGCCTTGAATCCACAAGGCCTTCACCGAATCCACGATCTTCACGCGAATCCACGCGCCAATGTTCCTTCCGGAACTCGTTGATAGTTTATTGGTGACGGTGATTTTGAATATTTAGAAAATCATAGATGGACAAGAAAAATACCGTCTAAGTATTCATCAATTTGATTCTTGCAAAAGATTAAAGATTTGAGAAACCCCAAGAATCAAATCAAAAAATTTTCTTGATCAAAAGATGATCATGATAATAAAAGAAGAAATCTAAATTAGAACGTGTTTTTATTTTCTTCTCTATATGTGGATTACCCTAAAATAAAATCTCTAGAGTTTATTTATAGGTTAGAAGCCTTAGAGATAAGATAAGAATAAAAACTGCCCATAATAGAATTTTTTCGCGTCACGGTCTGGACTAGATTTACGGTGGTCCGGACTGTCGTAAAAAATTTCAAAAACAATGGTTCGGGGTTCGGACTGGAATGAGTCTGATTCGGACTGTTTCATGCGAAATAAGAAATTCAATGTTCGGGGTCCGGACTTAAGCCTAGCTGATTCGGACTGAAAATTCGCATGAACCAACCTATGATCGGGGTCTAGACTAAACCTATTTGGTCCGGATCCTGAATACTCAAAATTCGTATGCAACGACGTGGTGGAAGAGACCGCGGCCGCGTCGTCCATCGCGCGCCGTCGCGTCGTCCGTCGCGCGTCATTGCCGCCGCTGTGCCAGGTCTTTTGTCATATTCTTGGGTTTTGGACTCCGTTTCTTTACAGAATACATTTCAGTTCTGACCGCGGTTCTTTTGGGGACTTTTTTAGGTTCGAGTGCCAATTGTGAGCGTGATTCGGCCCCAGGTGTTCCGGTCAGCATATCTCGAGGTGGGTACCTTTTTGGTATTTTAGGTGTATAGTCGTTCCCGTGTATTTCGTGAGATTAAAGTAGATGTTCTGGTAAACTGTCTAAGCCCATTGCATGAGAGTCCCGTTTTATTTCTAACTATGGCGGCTGAGGTCGCGGTACTGTATTATATGCTCATATTTGCTTATATGCACACCGGCGGTCTGGCCACCGCACAGGGTGTATTTTTCCGAAAAGATGGTACGATTACCTGTGTACCCCACGACTAGGGATGATGGGGACCCCTCATGGTGAGGCGACTGCTTCTTGGGCAGTAGAGGGGTTGGAGGCACCAAGGAATGAGCGCAGTATCTGGGGTAGGTGCCCAGCATGTTTTCAATCTGGGGTAGGTGCCCAGCGTGTTTGTGACAGCGAATTTAGCGATTCATGAGGGGAAAGTAGAATGCTCTTGTGTATCGGTTTGTCCATTACAGTTTTATAGCATTTACTTGTTTATCATCTACTTTATCAGTCACAGACTACCCACACTATGACAGGTCCGAGCAGGGGTGGGAACCAGGACGACGGTGAGGCAGCATTTAGAGGACCCTAGCTGTCGAGGCTAATGAACTTTTCAGTTTTACGGTTATCTTTTATTGTTCTTGGTTAGTAATCTGTGATTGCTTGTGAATGGATTATTGTGGATGTTGGGTTGAGATCTTAGCTTAGGAATGACATCTTATATCTGAGATTGTTGAGACTTATGTATGCGGCTTATTTTCAAACATCAAAATGGTTTCAAAAGTGTTTTCAAACCAAGTGTCGTGTGGGTACTGATTTCTAAACCCGTGGATTCATCCTTTCAAGCAATGTTGCCGCTTAAAAGAGATTGCGAAAACGTTTTGTAAAATCGGGTGTCGTGTGGACACCGTCTTTCAAACCTATGGATTTATCCTTTCATTGCGATGTGGTGATTATGACTATATGGTTAAGTGTGATCTCTCCATCTGATTGCTCAATGATTGCATGGTTAAAGTACTAGTCGTGTTCGGAACGCCGTATATATACAAAGGAGGCTCCGCCCGTTTGGGAGGTGAATTTGTATATGTGGCGGGTCCGGCGTGCACCGGAGGCAAGGTTAATTTAAAGAAAAAAAATATATACGTTTTTCCGCTCTTTTAGAATCCTCCAGGGCGTGACACCGGCAGACGTGACGGTTTGGTAGCAGCTCCAAGACTTTGACCGAGCACCCAGGATGGACCGGTTAGCGTGGTATCATGCGACGACTGATTGCGAAATGAGAACAGTGGCCCTTCTGCGAGTTGGACGGGAGGAGTTCATTTACACAGGTTGCCAAAGTACCCTTCTTACAGCGATGGCTTCAGTGGCAAAGGACAGACGCCACTACTAGAGCAAATGAGACGTGGAGGGATAGAGATTGTGTCCCTAGGGGTCGTGGTAGATCGTAGCCTTCGTCTGTGCAGCCATAGTAGGGACAGCTTCAACGCTTCTCTCTATTTTTTTAGTCTTTATGCCGAAGCTCGCGAATGGGACGAAAACTTCAAAAGACTACTTCAGAAATGGAGACGGTGCCGGAACTTGTTCTTGTTTGATTAGGGTGAAGGCACTGGCCTTTCAAAATTTTTTGACTTTTCGCAATTTTCGGCTGCTTTCCAAATTGAGAGTTGGGGTTGATGATGTTCCTGATGTTGGGCTCTATCCTTTTTGGTAGGATGTGGGTGAGTTGGTTTTGTGGTGGTGTTTGTTTTTGTTTAGTCTTGTTTCGGGGACGAAACTTTCTTTTAGTGGGGGAGGATGTGGTGTCCTGAGGCCTCGTGTGACTTGACTATGTGGTCAGCGGTAAGAAAATACCTATTTTTGGTGTATCGAGTACGTTGTGCGTCAAACGGACATAAAAAACGGACTAATCGCATGAAAACAATCAAAATCGGCTATTTCCGGGCTAAATGGGCCTATTGGGCCCAATTTAGTAGCAGGCCGGTCCACGGCCCTTGGCGCGTGCACTGGGACCAGCGAGCGAGCGCGCCAGGCCACGTGGCGCCTTCTGATTGGCCGGGCCGCGCCAATCGCGCCACGATTGGTGAGGCGGTGCCACATGGCAGTATGCCATTGGCCGGCAACGACGCGGGAGACCCGGCGCAACACGCGGTGTGTGGACCGCAGCGTGGACCGCGCCAGGCCATGTGGCACGCTACGATTGGCGAGCGCCAGCCGCCGCGCGTGCGCGGGGCGCTCGGAGCACGGGTCCGGGACACGTGGCGGCATCATGACGATTCGGGCGCTGAGCGGGAGCCGCTCGGATGAGCGCTGCATGTCCAGGCGCGGCGCTGTTCGGATCCAGGCGCCCGAAAATCCCCCCTTGACCCGAATTGACTTCTTTTGGTCTTTCTTCTATAAATAGCCTCTTTTGGGCTTCTTTTGAGGGGTTTTTGGATCCGATTTTGGGTCTATTTTCAACAGAGAGTTTCTTCAGTGAGTCTTCTTCGCGTTTTGACATCTTGGAGGATTTTTAGACGCCGCTTCATATTTTTCCTCCCCGACCTCGCGAGATTCGACGTTTCTTCGACACCAATCTTTTCCGTCGACTCTTCATCCGCGTGCTCCCCCGAGTTGAGTTCTTAGAGTTTTTTGTCGATTTTTGTGATGGCGTTTCCACGATAGGTAGGCCTTTGATTTTGATACCCATTACTTTTCACTATTTTGAGCTTTTATGGGAGTTCTCGCAGCATCTTTAGACCCCTTTTTGCTATTGCATTTTCTGGATAGCGGAAGAGTAATCTTGCATTTTCTCAGCCTACGATTGTTGGAATTGGGAGGTTAAGGACTCGTTTCACATCTACACTTCGCGAGGATCGCAGTCATATTTTTCTTGGAATTTTGTTAGGGCATATCGTAGGTGGTATTTTACTGTTTGGTGGACAAATTTATGGCGATGTTATCGTTTTGGTGATTTGGGACTTACCGCGATGTTCGGTTTATATTTCAGCGACCGGGAGGAGTTTTTGGGTGATTCTTGGGTTGTTGGAATCGTGGGAACCTGAGGAACGCACATGGTGAGTTTTAGCTTATTCAGACTATGGATTAGCGCATTCCCGGTGGGTTGGATTTCTTCCAAAATTAATGGGTGACGTACTAATTCTATGTCGTAGAATGCATGAATGTTAAGTAAAGTACTCATTTTTGTGGACTAAGATGCAAGCATGTACTATAGAATTAGCAAATTGATTATTTCTTACGATAACGAAATATTGGAACTTTGACTATCATCCCATCATATATTTGCATGTATTTAACCATACTAGTAGAAATCCCTCGCTTGGGCTAGTTTCCTTGATGTTCTAGACTTCCCACACTCTATATTATTTATTCCCTGGACTTAGAGTTTCTCCTCGCCCGGGTAGTGGGTCGAGTGGTCGGGTTATTGTAGGATGCATTGGCACTTATGCCTGGAGGGCGAGTGGAGTCTCGTAGCTGAGGCTAGATCAGGGCTAGGGTCGGGAGCTATTCGGGTTGACGGTGGTCTCGCGTCGTCGAGTATTCTCCGACCAGTGTCATTAGCACTGTGTTCGTAGTAGTGTTGAGCTGGTGATAGCAGGACCTTGAACCCAGATTATTTTTGGACACCCACATGATTTCAATATACCAATATTGAAATTTCGAATTTCGAAGGGTCGCCGAAACCTGTTCTTGTTTGATTGGGTGAAGGCAATGGCCCTTCGGGGTTTGGAAAATAAAACTTGTTTTAACTGACCTTTCTTAAAGAACTAAAATTCATTAAATTGGGTTTCTTAAATCAAAATGGTTTTCAGTAATAACTGTCATCTTTTCTTGCAAACTTCCTCACCCGAGAGGGTTTGAGTGATCTGGGTTCTAGGGGCTGTTTCCATATTTTTGGACGAAAGCTACGGGGGTTGTGCCTAGAACCTGTTCTTGTTTGATAGGGTTGTAGGAGCGAGTTTCCCGGAACTTTCGGACCTTCCTTCGTGGTTGGCGGTTGAGTACCTCCGGTTAGTAGATTTAGTATGATCAGTCGAGTGGTCTGTTCTTGGAGCCATTTGGGGATGGTGGTCCTGAGCCATTGGGTGTTTTCGACTGATGTGGTTAGCATTGAGTTATTGTTTCCGATCTGATTAATCGTGGATTTGAATTATAGCCTGCATGAGCGACACTGAGCTCGACAGAGATACGCGGATACTTCCTCGGTGGGGTTGCTCTCCTCGAGTGCCGCTCCGGAGCTAGGCCTGTTATTTATCTTTCGCAGCTTGTTGACGTAGTCAGTGTGGGACTACCTACATAATTCCTGTCCGAGTGGGGATGTGTGGTAGTAGGTAGGCGCAGGTTTGACTGGATCCTATGTGGCAGTCAGTGTGATTGGGTTGATTAAGTATACCAAGTTACAGTCGATGCATCATTTTCATCTATATCACTCATTAAGCATTATAGATAGGTGCATGGTAGCAGTAGAATTTATTTCCTGCTTTTTTACCTTTCCTTATTACATTGTTATCTTATGCCTCTAATAGACTTAGTGGGCAGACCGTTGGTCATGGGGACGGTACCCACTGAGAACTACTGTTTGATGTAGTTCTCACACTCACTGTGGTGACTTTTTCTAGAGGCATCTACTTCTGTCCCTGCTACTCCAGTTGCTGCACTTGCTGATCGAGATAAGGGAGTCGCGAGCTAGTTCCCTACCCGTCCTTGGAGTGTAGTTGTACCCCTTTTGGAGCTTTGTAGTACAGTCTGCTGGATTATTGTATGTAGTTACTTTTGATAGTTTTATTTTGAGAGACTTATGTATTGTGAGGATTAGACTTGTACCATTTTGGAGTTGTATCTTTAATTTCAGTAGTTTACTTTCCAGCTCTAATATCTATATAGCTGTAGTATTATTTTTTGTTGGTTAGACGCTTCGTCTATGTGGGGCTTCCCGTATGGGCGGCGGATCTGTTGACGAGCCCGGGTCGCAGTTTCGACCCCGGGGCATGACATCCACTTTAGGTTCTTCCTAAGTTAAATGCCACTCGATTTAACCTAGATTCTCTCCTAGGTTCCATGCCACGCATTTGCCACACCCTTCAACCTAGGTTTTTCTCCTAAGTTCATTTCCATGCAAGATCAACCTACAACTAGGTTTATTAATCACTATCATGCATGGCTAAACCTTGAAAAATTTCTTTTACACCACTTAGGGCTAAAAGCTAATTTTAACTCATTACATAAATATTTTAGGGTTTTACTCTTACAACATGCTTCTAAAATCATAAAAAGAAAAGAAAAAGAGACGAGTTCACCATTTTCGATGAAATCCCCCACCTTGGATGCTTTTTTTGAAAGAAAGATGGTTTGATCACTTGAATCACCACGAAATCCAATTTCACAAGTTTTTAGCCAAAGGAGATGGGAAAATGGCTCTTTTCTTCTCCCAAAGCCTTCTTCAAGGTCTTCTCCACCCTTTCTAGGTATTTTGGAGATCAAAACCCGAGCTAAGGGTTTCCCAGCTGCTGGCTCTCCTCCTCCCGCTGCTGCTTCTTCTTCTTTTGGAACAGCACGCAGAGAGAGAGAGAAAGAAAGAGTTGGAATGTGAGAGGGAGATAGAGAGAGTGAAGAGGCTTTAAAATGGGTTTTGGTCAGAGGGTAGGCAGGAATGACAGAGAGTGTGAAATGACCCAATTGCCCCCGAGAAAATCCCTAATTTATGACAAAACCATATCAGCGTCCACCCATTTTGGGCACCCGCGACCCTGTTCGAGCATCCGAAATGTCGGAACTACTGTTTCTCTGGGCGGTCCAGGGCGCCCTCACCTGCGCCCGCTACTGTTCATCTAGGCGCCTATAGGACACCCTGGGCATCCCAAAGCCCGTGCGCAGCAAAAACCCAGCTCTCGGGTTGATAGTCTGAAAGTACAGACAGGGCGCCCATGCTTACGCCCGCTACTATGCTTCGGGCGCTCGCAGGAAATTCCGTGCATCCGAAACTAGTCTGAAGCTCCATAATGAACTATTTTCGCCCATTTTCGACTCAATTTCTATCTGAATGTGATTTGCTTCGAACCAAACTTACTCGAACTCATTTTTATCATGTTTTTAAACATGCTCAGGGTGACTTATCCGTACTTTACCATTTAGCGAAAGTTGATGCACTATATCCCTCCTTTATTATAGGAGTTTCATATGTGAACCTAAAATTCTGCATACCTTAGATTAATCCTCGAACAAGTGAGGATGCCGCTCCCGCATTGTGCTCTCTAGCTCCCAGGTAGCCTTTCGCTCACCGTGGTTAAGCCCATAGCACCTTCACGTACGGAATGGAACGGTTCCTCAAGTTCTTCTCCTACCGATTAACTATCTTCCACTAGTACTCATTATAATCCAAGTCCTACCATAGATCCAGCGGTGGATAGTTGATAACGTGAGCCGGGTTGTGAACATATTGGCGGAGTTCGGATACATAGAAAACATCGTGTATTCCCGTCAACTCCGAAGGCAATGCCACTCTATAAGCTACAGGGCTGACCCGCTCCAACACCTCATATGGTCCAATAAAGCGAGGATTTAGCTTTTCCCTCATCCCAAATCGCACTACGCCCTTAGTGGGCGATGCCTTCAAGAACACAAGATCACCGACACCAAACTCCAAGTCGCGTCACCTTTTGTCGGAATAACTGTTTTGCTGACTTTGCGCCGTCAATAACTGTTAACGCGCAATTCTCACTTTCTCCTCGGCTTATAATCCCGTTGAGCGACTTGCTCAGACAAAGCAACTCACAAATCTACCCATATAACACTCCCTTTTCCGTTTTGTCATCGTGTTGTCTGCAACCAACATATGACTACCAAGGGAAAATAGGACAACACCTTTTGATCCATCTCCAACACGCAATTGGAGACACCACTTGACTCAATCAACTCACTTTCGCCGTAGATTATGTCTATCGTGCATCTAAATCCTTAGGTCTACCATTGCCTAGGGTTTGCTGAGTCCACCTAGAGACAAAAACTTTTTACCTAGCTTTTGATGCCACTCTAATCTAGCATAACCTGAGCTCGAGCGGAAGCACCAATGCCTAAAATGCTATCATGTTAGAAAACTCACAAGCATAAAGCAATGTGAGACTTGTCTCGCTAGTTTTAGCCGACCTTGTGGGGAGCTGCACTCTGCCTGCTATATGGCCTTGTTTTAGTCGTGACTCATCTTACACTTCCCGTTGGTGATTGGCTTTATTACCAACTATGACGCCCTACTTCTTAGGGGGTCACTCATCTTAGAACTACTCTAGTTCTAGCATGCTTAACTTTCACGCCCCGAGACCACCAATTTGGAACAGTTCGGGCACGCCAACTGACCTGCCAATCGGGCATGACTTCTCTATATCCGAAAAGAATGGAACAACCATCTCAAGCAATACAATGTGCATGACGAGATACAATATCAGAGTGAAACTACCACTAAACTGAGCATTCAACTTTACACATAAATACAACTGAATAAAACTGAAATACAATGCTGGAATGAACAATTAATATATATATATATATATATATATCAATTAGTTACAAATTTTTTTCTTCGTTAACCTCACAAAATACAAAGTTCACTTCAAAATACAAAATGGTAATAAACCGCTAGACCCTCTAGGTCTCTATACTATTGGGTCCTTACCCTTGTCGTGTGCCTCACCGGCTGTACATGGATCTGTAAAAATGGTAACCAACAGGATGTGAGAACTACGAATAGTTCCCAGTAGGTTCATCCACCTAGAAATATGCTCTACACCTATTGGTCCAATGGAAACATTAGTACCAAGATAATAGGAAAGCAGTAAATTTTATATTAGCATGCTGATATGTAAATCACTACACTACTAGTCGATACTCGATGCCATAATGCTACTAAGCTATATCCCGGCCTCTATGTCGCTATAAAAGGGTTACAACTAATCCGACCACACCCGCCCACACTAATCATATTATGATTTAGATTTCCTAATTGTGCTTCGTAGAGAATCGACTTATGCGTGGAACCCTCTCTATTAGGCGGTTGCTTAGGCCCTTTTGTGCCATCTTTTCCACGGAGAGCTGAGTCTTGCTCACGCACTCTCCCCCTTTTTGCCTCGAATGAGTTTAAGACACCTTAGCGCTTATTCACTTGGGAAGCTGAGTCTTGCTCACACACTTCCCCCGAAAGTCAAAATATGCTCAGCCCCTACCGTTGGCATTTTTGCCTGTACGCTTCCGGAAGCTTCCATTTTCTCTTTTATCCTAGGTTATTTACCCTAGGTTGGTTTAGGTGCCCCTAGGATACCAATTCAGGTTAGATTTTTTTGTTTACTCGCCATTTCACAATTAACCCTAATTTTTTACTCTACGACCTCAATCATGCCACTTGGGCGCCAATTTGCATTTTAGTTGCTTTTAATCCTTTCGGAAGTTCCTCGTCCGACGGGTCCCTACCCAAGGAGCCCAATTGACGAGTCTCAAATCCGAAGGTGCCATTTTTCATTACTCTTTTACCCCAAGTTACTTACTCTTGGATAGCTTGGATGCCCCAAGGACATTAATTTGAGTTAGAGTTATTTTTTTTTACTCACTTTGCCCATTTGACCCTAACTAGGGTTACGAGATGTTCCATTGACTCCAACTCATTTATACTCATTCATTTACCCTATGTTTACAACCCTAGGGTGGCACGATGTCCCAAGGACACCAATTGTTCAAATCCCATTAACCTAGAGTTCATTGACTCTATATTCTCATTTCACATTTTACTTAGAGTTCATTAACTCTATATTCTTAATCCACATTTAACCTAGAGTTCCTTAACTCTATATCACATTTCATACTTAACCTAGAGTTCTTTAACTCTATGTTTCCAAGTTAGAGTTTATACTCTACATGTTTGCCTTAGGTTATCTTTTTCTAAGTTCAATACCACACCATTCATGGCTTAGATTCTTCTTAAGTCCATTTTTCATGCAAAAGCAACCTACATGTAGGTTTTCTTGTCGACAATATACAAGACTAAACCTTGAAATCCACTAAAACCCTAAATATACATGCTCTTATACTATACTTCTAGATCATAGAAAAAGCAACGGAAATGAGAATTAGTTCACCCTTTTTGGTGAAATCCCTCACCTTTGTATCCTCTTGCAAGACCTACTTCCTCTCCAAGAAAATTTCTAAAAATAGGATAAGGACTCATAAGAGATCCATAGTTCTCTTCTAAAACCATTAAAATCCAAAAATGCTTAAACCCTAGAACCTTGCCTCTTATTTTTGCTCCAAAAATGTTGAGAAGAGGGCTCTTCTTGCTCTAAGATCCTCCTTTGGAAGCTTCGTTCAAATCTCTTGCCCTCCAAGAGATCAATCCCCTTCAACCTTCCAAGCTAGGGTTTCTCTCCCAAGTTTCTAAAGAGAGAAAGGGATGAGAGAAATGAGAGGGGAGGGCGGAAATGGGTGTTTGGCTGTGAGGGAAAGAGCTTTAAGCTCACCTAACCCCAACTGAACTCTCCACTTAACTATGGTTAACCCAGTTTGCTAGTGCTGTCTGGGGCTTGGAGTACCCGTACACGGGCTGGGGTACCGGTACGTGGCCTGGGGTACCGGTACGCGAGTGCTAGTTCCGGTACGTCTCCCCTGAATTCCCAAAAACCTGAGAGCTAGAATTTTTGTTTTCTATGGGGTACCGGTACGCGAGTGCTAGTTCTGGTACTCCAACACTTAGAAAATTTTCAGAATCTCTCCAACCCGAGAGTTGAAATCTCCAACATTCAATGGAGTTCCGGTACATGATTAGGGTACCGGTACTTCACTCAAAAATATGAAGTTTGTAAATTTTGATCTTCCCAACCTTACTTTCTCGACTCAACTTTGGTACGAATGGCCTTTACTTAGAACCAAACTTGGTTAAGCCCATCTTGACCATATTTTAGACGCGTTGAGGGTCTCTTATCCGCACTTTGCCACTTTAGCGAAAGTCGGAGCACTACATTAACTCTCTTAACCTCTTGGGTCTAGTCATTGCCCAACATGTTATAGCCGAGTTAAGAGGTTTAGCCCTATTATATTTTATATATAGGACTGGTAAAGGGATAATGGAATAGCTCTGTGGTAAAGATGGTGGCGAAGTTTGGGAAATGGTGACATACGAAGGACTTATTAGTGATGGGACGACAAGAGTATGTATGCTTGTAGTATGTTGATGGGTTATATGGGCAAAAAGGAATAATGAAATTTTCATCGGAATCAACTCTAAACTGTTGGCGGTGGTAAGTAGAGATTTTTGTGCAAACATACATCACTTACCTTAGTGTTAGGTTTTTTGTATGTAT
This sequence comes from Tillandsia leiboldiana, assembly GCA_029204045.2. NCBI lineage: Eukaryota > Viridiplantae > Streptophyta > Magnoliopsida > Poales > Bromeliaceae > Tillandsia > Tillandsia leiboldiana. Next base: position 49,276,013 of record CM055064.1, on the reverse strand, counting down.
TTTTTCTTTCTTCTTTGCTCGCCTTTTTTGGTGCAATTTTTTTTTTATGCCTGTTGCCTCACATATGTAACTCAATTTATATTCTTGATGAATGAAGTGGGTAGCATGCCTATTTTTTTCTCCAAAAAGAAATATATATACACAAACTAGTTAACTATTATCATGACGTCGAAGAATAATTTGGCCTTCCAAGGAAATGTGAAGCACATTGAAGTACAACACCATTTCATCTAGAATCTCATCAACCTCATCAATAGGAAAAAGAATGGATTCCCAGGGTCCCAAATGAATTGGCTTATTCGAAAAAAAACCTTGTTCTTTGAAGGATCTATCTTGTGTCTGATATCGCATGGTTCTACTCTGGAAGAACTCCGAATCATTCTTTTGAAGCTTATCTTCTTTATGATAAATGATCCACTTGCCCCGAAATGACCCGGCCCAATAGAGAAATTAATCACAATTCAGTGGACCTTTCGATCCAATCAAATAGATTGCCACAAAGGCACCATCTAGGAAGCAGTGCTAAAGCATCTCGGTTCGAGTCTGGGTAGCGGCATCTTCCAAAAGAGACACAATAAGCTAATTGAGATGAAGGATTAATCTACGAATGATAAAGTCCCTATGACAAAAACTCTCTTTCATGTGTTGTGGGAGAAAATATATATAATTGTACAAAATCTTGTATGTTGTTTGTAGTCCCAATAATTAATTTCCATTTTTTGAGTAAAAAAACAAAAAATCCTATTTCTAGCTCTTCTCTTTATGTCCTATAGCAAGTTAGTACAATGTTTTTGTACAACCTTTAACCAGTTAGTTGTATTTTCTACATCTTCTACCAACAAACACAATTCATGTCAGACTAGAGTAACAAAAAATGGTGCCAAGCGACCTATATATAAGCATCTGTTGAAGATAAAGATCAAATCCAACTTAATTTTATTGTTAATCTATATGGTGTTGTGTTGAGTTGCTCCCACATCCACCCATATCATGTTCCTCTTCTCGTACCTTACATCTTAGCATGTATGCTTCTCAAATAGGGTATATCCCTAGCTGTTTAATCAAAAAACTTCTGCCATAAGTTAGTAGATAAAATGTTTTAGTTGGGTTAAGCTCTTTGTCCTTTAGTCACACCGGTTAACTTTTTATTTGGCATTGTTAATTAGTTACTAGATAGTTCTTATCAAAAGAGCAATTACGCACTATATATATCAGTGAACTCGGCCATGAAGCTGCGTGGCCCCTGAGCACTTCGAATTAATTAGCTTCTTTCACCTTAATATATTATTTCTTTGTTCTTCATTTTTTTCTCATCTAGCCGCATCTCTCCTTTACTTCTCTTTTAATTTTTGTGTGAAGCTACACTCCATGACAAGTGTGTAGTAACTTGTGAAACAACACGAGCTATTTCCTCTAGCCCTTGTAAATATAACTTCTCCAAAAAAAAAAAAAAAGTTCCATCCTTAACTAACCAACTTCAAAGCCCAAGTTGGTAATCTGTACAAAATCCTATCATATATAGTGCTTACTGAAGTACATATGATTAGTCTAATGGAAATAGTACCCATGTAATGGAAATAGTACCCATAAATTACACCGTTGGCGCTCAAATTATTGTTCAGATTGCATTTCTCCCAACGCAAGTAACAATATCCCATACCAAGCAAAACATTCCTCCAATTAACTGATGGTGCTAAGGGGTTGATGGCGGTTGGTTCTCGAGTTCCTAAATTCGAAATCTAGTTGCTTCACATTTCTAATTGAATGTATTTTGTTTAAAAAATAAACAAAGCTAGTAGTTTGCTATCTTTCTCTGAAAAACTTTCTCCAATTAATATTTTATTTAGACTAAATTACAAAAAAACCTCCTATAATATATCGCTTTTTCACTTTGCCCCCCTGTCTTTAAAAAGCCTACATTCTGCCCCCTCGTAATTACGTAATTATTTTTAGGAGGCAACGAGGTTAACACAATAGACAAAATAACGATAATGCCCTCCTTATTCCTGTGCTTTACAATGACGGCAGAGAAGCAGCGCCGCAGAGCCCTCGCATTGCTCCCCTCCGACTCCACCGCCGCCCCCGCCCCCGTCCCCGCCGAAAAGCTCTCCTCCTCCTCCCCACCCTGTCGTCGTCGTCGTTGTCGTCTCCCCCGCCGTCGGAGAGGTCGGGGGTGCCCAGGGAGCTGCGTCCCCGCGCGGACGCGTGAAGCGCGACGCCCCCAGGGAGCAGGTCAACGTGCGGGGGCCTATGGGGGCCCGCCACGTGGCGGCCCCCCTCACCCCGCGCTGACCCGCGCCAGAGGAGGCGCAGGTCCCCGCGTGCTGACCTGCGCCAGCACGCGCGCACGCTTCCCCGTGCGCGCGTGCTGCGCGCAGTGGTGCGGCGAGTGGGGCGCCGCCATGTGGCGCCCCACCAGCCTCGGGCCGCGCCTGACCTGGAGCGCCGTCGCCGGGGTGGGCCCGGGCGGCGACTGCACCGACAATCGCCGAGGGATCCCTCACGGAGCGACGGAGCTCGGCCTCGGACCGATCGGGAGAAGAAGATGTTGAAGGGTACATATTTTCAGTATATTACCTAAGAAATTGACGGTTCACTAACGAAATGCTGACGGCGGGGGTGTAAATACATAATTTCATAATTACGAGGGGGCAAAATGTAGGCTAGTAAGGTAAAGTAAAAAAGCGGTATATTATGAAAAATTTTCTGTAATTTAACCTTTTATTTAAGGTGCTCGAGAACAATGTATTAATCAAATTTGTATACAAAATTAGCTTATTAGTAACTATGGAGTTTGTTGAATCTTGGGGACAGCAAACCAAAGCTCTGATCTGTCGGGACTAAAACCTATATATGGCATTTATATTACCGCAGGAAAACTGAGTGATCCCCTTGTAATTAATATGTCTGATGCTACATAACTGGTGCATAAGTCAACACATATCCAACAGTCACTAGATTTGTTTGGGCCAACAAAGTAAAGCCTGAATGGTGCCGACTTACTTAACCACGTACGTCCTTGTCATGGAAATCTTATTACTCCTACTAAACACACTTGTCTCAATGTTCCAAACAGGAACCCTCCAAACTATATTCAATACTAGCTAGTACTATCCCAAATTGGTCACAAGGGTATTCCTTCTTCCCCTAAATATTGTCTGCAGACCTGGTGCATAGGAAACACCTAAGCACCAGCTAATTTGTCCTAAATATATGTCATAAGAGGTATTCTGTACTCCAGATACGCAGAAAATTTCTATGCATAGATGATTTGGCTGTCCATGTAAAGGCAGAGTGCATCTTAATCACTAGTTCGGATGCTATCAAATCACCAACGACGATGGCGAAAATGCTGCCCGGTATTTTGAACAGGCAATCAGTTCTTCTGAGTCAAGTGAGTCATCAAAGAGTAGGCCACTCTGCCCTCTCAATATATGGTGCAAAGTTTTTATAGATCTCAGTATAAAGAAAATTATGTGTTGATTGATCTGGCTATTCTTCTAAAAGCGGAATAACATATCTCAAATACTAATTCCAACTACTGTTGGATCCTCAGCAATGGTAAAAATACATATCACCTTACATTTTGGATGGATGGTCAAATTTTTGGCGCACCAGGTCTACCGACAATATGAGCCACTCCATCCAAAGCTAAGGTACCCTGTGATGGCCCTCATCATGCATAGGCCCTATTCAGACTATAAAGCCTAGCATTAGCATGCCCTTCTTAACTAAATATCCGGGTAGGACATTGTAAGAGGTGCCCTTGTCTTTATTGCCCTCCAAGGGATATACGAACCCTTCAAAGTGTCTACACCCCACAAGAGCCAAAACGATACACCGCACAGTCACACAAATCTCACATGGTGTACCCTAATTAATGAACCCTTATCCACTGATCCAACGGTGGGGAAGAAGAGTTTGTACATGATAGGTAAAAGTGTGGAGAAACACAGGGAAAAATCTCACCCTGTAATTATTCATGCAGGGCCTCAGTTTATCTATCACTGGTTACAAGATATGAAGCAGTAGTAAAAGATAAGTAGGGTTGGACAAGAGCCTAGAGTAGGTTTCGTAGGGAGGAGAGAGAGAGAGAGATAACAAAGGCCACGTCCCTCTCACACTTCTCTCATCCCAACCAAATAAAAACACTACTACTACTACCACCCCAAAGCCCCTCGTCGTCTAACAGTCACATTATCCGAGGCTACTTTGCTCCTTTTTCGTAGTATAAGAGGAGAGAGAGAGAGAGACAAGGGAGAGAAAGTGGGTGCAATGTAGATAGAGAAAGCGACGGCTGGGGCAGAGGGGGAACTGATAGAGAACTTTTAGGCTTCTCTCTCTCATCTCAAATCGCCCTCACTTTAAAACATGCTTCTCCCCAACATTGCAGTTTCAAACTGCAGTCTTTTGCTTTTCTAACTCTCCACAACTCTCCCTTCTCACATCTTTTTCTTCCAAAAGAAAAACAAAAAAAAATTCCCATTTAAAATCACCTCTCTGTGTTGGTTTATTCTCTTGTCTTCCTTCTCCTTGACAAAACAGCAATGTATGCATACACTTCCCTTGATGTATTTCCGTCTCTCTAATTATGCATAAGTGCACAAAAAACCCATCTGTATATATATATATTCCATTGCTTTTGATTGTAGGAGACCAGAAGGGAACCCACTGGACCTCAACAACTTGCCAGAGGAATATGCCAAGCAGGCGTTGGAAGAGAGTTCGACGACAACCGCAGCCTCCGCTGAGAAAACAGGTGATTAAGAAAAGTTGGAGTTCTCTTCAGAAGGCAGTTTAGATGACACTGATGTTAAAATTTTGCCTATAAGTTATAACAAAATTTATCTAATCTCTTTTAGGGTTAAAGAAGAAGAAGAATGGGGGAAAAGATGACACTGCGAAGGTCTACGAATGCCGATTTTGCTCCCTCAAGTTCTGCAAATCTCAAGCACTGGGCGGTCATATGAACCGACATCGTCAAGGCAGGACGATAAGATAATTTCACCTAGCTACATAGTTACACCATGAAATTGAGCATGATTTCCTTGTTCCGTTTATCATTTTACCTAGTGCTATTTTACCTATTTGTGATAACTTCAATTTTTTTTTTTTTTTTTTTTTTTTTTTTTCTCGCTCTCTATTTGTATGATTTGCCAGAGAGGGAGACCGAAACCCTTAACCGTGCTCGGCAACTTGTTTTTAGCAACGAAAGTCTAGCTTCTGCAGGGGGTCATATGAGGTATAGTTATTTAGATGAAATATATTTAACTTTCTCAGCTTATCATGCATAATTTTTATTCTCCCTTTCTATTTGTATATACAGTGCAATTTTGATTTCTAGGGTTTCTCTTCTCTTTTTAATCTTACCACTTTTCTTCTCTTAAATTACAATCATATATTCATATATGATATTGGTTTTTCATTATTTGAATCATGAGCTGAAAGGCCTAATTTGAAATCCTTCTTAACAGCAATCATCTTTAAAATAATAATGAAAAAAAAAAAAGAGACTAGGTTTTGATGGAGGACGCAACAGTACATATCTTTGAATGTTTAGCTTGAATATTTTCTTCTTCTGTTACAGTTTGAGAGATGTGAATATCGGAGGAGGCTCACAAACGATTTCTCCAGGAGCTTTTCAGCATAGAGGTCCCTATCCGAGGCTATCGCCATACCCACCACCATTGCAACCGTACCTCTATTCTTCGTCCAATCCACACCCCATGCACTACCCAACAACCTATCCGCCTCCTAATCCAACAGTCGGTGATTACTTTGTCGGTCATGTCCTCACTGGAACCTCGCAATGCCAACCGCATAACCCTAACCCTAATTTTGGGCCCAACTCAAGCTTCAGTTGCTTTGGGGCACCACTGGCTCGTAGCTTTCCTGTGGATGGAGTTCGAGCACCGACAGATAGTACCCCAACAAATCGACCAGATAACACGAGTTGGAGTTGCAGTAGTGGCCATCGGCCGCAGATGGATTCTACTTGTCCGGTCGATCGGTTTCGAGATAGAATTTAGGATTGATCAAAGTGGTTGTGAGCACTTGCACCATCTAGCTAGCTCGATGGCAGTAGTTCAATGTGAGGTAAGAGACTGGGTTATAGCAAGAATTGATCACCGAAGAAACTAAATTTCTGTAAAGAGCTTCTAATTGAAGATTTGTGTGTTCTTCCTCTAACTAGTATTTTTAAATCATCAATCATACCAATATTTTTCAAAAAACAGTTTTTAAATCAAAAATGTAATGATTGGTATAAAAGATTGTGATTGTGAACACTGGTTAGATAAAAAAAAAACATTCAACCCTTCCTTGTTATATCTTATATAATTAAGGAGCTTCCTGTAGAAATATTTGTAGGCCAACAAAGTGTGTTTTTGGGAGGAATCCTACTTACCTTCTTCCTTTCTCTTTATCATATTTTTACTCTATTTTATTTTACTTTGTGGTTTTGAGAAATAGCTACGGACATTAAGATCCTCTGAACATCTACTGATCAACATAGTAAAATATATATTATTTGGTCCCTCTCTCTCTCTCTCTCTCTCTCTCTCTCTCTCTCTCTCTCTCTCTCTCTCTCTCTCTCTCTCCCTCCAGTGTACAAATCGGGAACCATGTCGCCTACGAACAGTTGTTGCAGTTGAAGGCGTGAGGGTTTGTTGGGGACAATAGGAGAAATGGCCTAGAGAATAAAGGCAACGACGATAGTTTCATCCCACATACAATTTTGAATTATTTGTTTACTTTTAGTTTATCGAGCATCTTCATATATACACATGACCTGTCATGGGGCTAGCTAATGCTCCTAGAGTTCTGGGTGCTATCAAACGCTTTAATCAGTGAGCCTGCGAGCCGCATAAAAAAGCTTTCCAGTTAAGTGTTTTGGCAAAGAGCCGCCCAGCTAAGCTTTGTAGCCCCTGCAGCAATCTAGGTTCTATATAGATATGCTGCCCTTTTTATCTTCAGCCTTGGCACACAAACCACAAGAAAATCCAAGGAAAAGAATACAAAAAAAAACCTGAAAAAAGTACTAATGCATATTACAAAACTATTTAAGTAAAAGTACTACGTATCATTATCTTTATTCAAACGGCACATATATATATATATATGTATGTTAATAAAACAAATTGTAGTAGCGAAAGCATATAGCAGCAGTATATAGAAGAAGAAGAAGAAGAAGAAGAAGAAGAAGAAGAAGAATAGAATGGAAGAACAAGGAAGAAGAAAGCTGATGATAATGATTCAAAAGATAAACCTTTCCCTTCTAAATGAAAGGTTATACTATTGTGTTCCCTTCCAAGTTTCAGAAGCACCATGATTGTTCATTATGTAATTTAAACCAAGCTAGAAAGTTATCGACTAGAAATTTAAATGATGTTGTAAATGATATAAAATATAAGACTTTATTGCAAGTGAACATACTACAATAGCTATGCCAAGTGACAAAGTACTTGGTGATTAGTATTCGAGATTCCGAATTCGAAACTTAATTATTTTATATTTTTATTTAAATTTATTTTGTGTTAAAAAATAAAATAAAATGAATAACATATTATTTTTCTCTCAAATATATATATATATATATATATAGGAAAATGCTATGTGTACACCCTTTTCGGGGTGTATATATATATATATATATATATATATATATATATAAAAGAGAAGACTATATGATGCACATTAATTAAAATCTCAACCTAAAATATAATGAGATGGGTAAAGATTTTGCTATTTAACTATCTACATATAGTCTAATAAGACGTAATAATGTGATTTTTTAATTAGTTTATGGGTTTGAGGATGAGTTTTAGGCGTACTTTCCATCCAAAATCCACGACCTTTCTAGTATTTTTGTCAGCACTACAAAAAAAAATAATATTTACAATTTTTTTTTTTTATATTTAATGATACTTAAAAGCATCTTAATATATTCTAGCGATACATTTAAAAATGTCGATTAAAATGTCGGTAAATAAAGAATCATTACGTATATATCGATATTTATGCCAAGCGTCGGTAAAATATCTTCTGACGTTTTAAAATATCAAGATTTTTTAAATTTCTGACGTTTTAAAACGTCAAAAATTTAAAAATAATAATAAAATTTATTATTTAATAAATTAATTTAATATAATAAAAAATTTATATGACGATATTTTTTGAAAAATCAATATTTGTTATATTATAAAAATACTTGGAAATATTTGTCCCTAGCGATGTTTAAAAAGCGTTTTTATATTAAAAAAAATTTTGTAGTGCTCTTACACTACACCAATGTTGGCTTTTAGCGGCACTTTTGTGGTGGCATTTAGGAAAAAAGCCACCAAAAATAAATTTTTGCCGGCAGTTTTTTAAAAATGCCGTTAAAAAAAAATTATATTTATTTTATTTTATTTATTTATTTAATCTTAAAAAAAATTATATTAAAAATACCTAAAAAAGTTTTTACTGGCATTTTTTTATTGGCATTTGCAAAAAATGCCACTAAAACCTAATTAATATCCTACCAAATGTCAGCAAAGGGAAATTTTAATTCCCGCTCACGGTCGCGCAGGGGAAATTTTTTTCCCGCTAGGTAGCTATCGCGCGCAAGAAAGAAAAAAAAAAATCCCAAAAAAAATCCTTAGCTACTTCCCCAACCTCTACCGCGAGGCTTCTCCCTGTCCGCGTGCTAGCTCCCCCGGCCACCGTCTCCCTGCGGCCACCTCTACCGCGCGCCTCCGCCGCCTCGGCCACCGCCTCCCCTGCGGCCATCCATCCCGCGCGCAAGCGGCCTCTCCCTGTCCGCTCCCCCGGCCGCCACAGCCTCCCCTGCGGCCACCTGTACCGCGCGCCTCCACCACCATTAAGCTGCCGCAGATAATTAAGGTTTCCTCTAGCTTCCCCCCTCCACCACCATCGATCTGCCGCGCACCCTATTTTTCTAGCAGAAGCTTTGCGACTACTGGCATTTCCACGCACGCGGTGTCGTCGATGCTCTCAGGCTGAAGATCGAAGCTTTGTGGCACCAGCGACGGAGGAGATGAAGACGATCGAGCCGCGTCCTGATTCCTTCAGGAGCGGATGCGAGAGCTGGCTCAAATGATAGGCTGATTCGAAGTTAGTGGCCCATATGTGCGCAGTATCCTCTTCCCCGTACTCTGTAGTTGATTTTACTATGTTTGTTCCTGCGTTGTTTATCTGCGTATAAATAAATTAATTATATCAGAAAGAAAATAACTATTCATATTTTTTTATTTTCGGATGTATGTTGTACGCTTTATTTTTTAAAATTTAGATAAAAATTTTACAATTATAAAATAAATATATAAATAGTATTATTCTATATAAAATGTTGAATAATTTAAAAATGTTGTTGGCTAATAACTTAAATTTTTAGAAATAGAAAGTTATTTATATTGTAAGGCCTCTCATGGCTGATCTGTTGAAGACTCAGGCTGAAGATTACTGGCATTTCCACGCACGCGGTGTCGTCGATGCTCTCAGGCTGAAGATCGAAGCTTTGTGGAGCGTCTTCTCCAACGACGGTCGGAGCTCTGTCCAGGTTCGAGCGTCTTCTCCAACGACGCTCGGAGCTCTGTCCTGGTTCAAGCGTCTTCTCCAACGACACTCGGAGCTCTGTCCAGATTCGAGCGTCTTCTCCAACATTAGAAGCTCGAAACTCTGTCCAGGTTCGTGCGGGACATCAATTTTTTTTTCTTCATCAGTTTTTACGTCATCTTAGTTGTAAGCGTATTGTCTTTCTTCTCTTAATTGTTTAGTTTTGTTGTAATATATCAAACTTGCTACCTCTTTTTCAGCCTAATGGCATAATTTTGTTTAATTTTTGTGTTATGACTGATTGTAGCTTTCTAAGCTTTTAGAATGTAAAGCTTGCAAAAGCAGCTCTGAGGCCCGGTGCAGGGAATTTGGTTAATGCTATTATGCGAAAGCTACTTCTGTTGAAGGTATGAAATACATACGTATTATTTTATTGGGGAGTTGAACAGATATAACTGTACTTTCGCCTCAAGTCTTTTCTTTTGGTGCAGGAAACAGAATCTCTACCTCTCCCAGTGGTAGAAGGTGATGATCGCACTCGAGCACGTGCTCTTGCCATAATTCATTCACATCCTGTTGTAAGTCCCTTTTTTGACATCTTATTATAACCTTTGCATTTTATCACACTTCTTTGAATAAGGCCGAAAGGCTTCTATATCACACTTGCTACTATTGGTTTGTATGTAAGTGACACAAAGTATCTAGAATGATGCAAGCAAAATTTTGCAAAATCTTAAATGTTTCTTTCTGTAGTGGATGGTCAGGAGATGGATAAGATTTCTCGGGCAAGAAGAAGCTATCAGACTCATGAACTGGAACAACAGTGATCCCTATTTCTGTTTAAGGTTCTAAAAAGTATTTGACTCTTCAACAACCCACTCTGCCACCTACTTCTTTTTTCTTTTTATTCTTCATGTGACTTATTAACAATTGATAATTACTTCTTATGGTAGGGTGAACGGTGGGAATGGTTTTCCAATTGCTGATCTTGTTAAGAAATTGCAAGATTTGAAGGTGCCTTTTTAGTTATCTTAACTGTTTTTCTATTATCATTCCATCATATGTGTCCTACATGTGGGTTGGGAAATTCCTATATAATGTCTTGCTGCATGGCTGGAATGTGTTTCCCACTAATGCGATGTCTCGCTTAGAATATACCATAGTTCTTTAGCACTTAAGCTTGAGCATCATTATTTTTTAAAATTTGCAGCTTTAATTTTAGTTCTCTCTATTTGTAGTTTAATTTCTTTCTTGAATCAAATGGTCGTGAACATTATATTGGAGTGTTTCTTTTTGTTTTTTCAAATGCAGGTTCCTTATGAGCATTCTGCTGTTTTGCATGAATTTCTTCGTATTCAAACTGGCATGCAGGTATTTAAAACAATGATGTTCTTAAGTAGATTTAGATGTACACTTTTTGCTTGTAATCGGACCTCTTGTTTTCTTTATTATCTAAGGTGAAGTCAGTATGCATGGGCCTATAAGGAAACTTCAGTGTAAATTTTGTGAACTAGATGTTAGAATGGATCAGATTCAATCTTTTGTTTGACATTTCAACTGTTTTTCTTCTCTCCCTCTTTCTCTCTCTCTCTGTTTTTTTTCTTTTTCCGCATTAATAGATCAACTATTAAATGCAGGATTGGTGGTTTCTGTGGTGGATCCACAGCCTGGAGAAACAATTATTGATTGTTGCGCTGCACCTGGTGGAAAAACTTTATTCATGGCATCACGCTTAAAAGGACAAGGTGTTCTCCAATATGATTATTGCAATATTCACCCATTTGTAATGATGACCTGAACTACTAAACTGAGGTATGGCATACTATTGTGCAGGCAAGGTTCATGCAATCGACATAAATAAAGGCCGTTTAAGAATTCTCGAAGAGACAGCGAGATTACACAACCTTGACAGTGTGATCGCTGCCATCCACTCAGATATTCGACTATATGTTGTAAGTGTCCCTTAAGTTTCATAGTAACAAGTAGAAACAGTACTTCTTATAACACTAGCAATTATGGATTTTTAAGTGATGGCGTCAGGTAGGATACTTGAAAATAGTTAAAATGCTTCCTCAAGTTACCATAACAGATGATGAGAACCGCTGCTCAAGCAGCAGCCTTGCTGCTGCTTTGAGCAGCAGCAAGCTGCTGCTCAAAGCAGCAGCAAGCTGCTTGAGCAGCAGCCTTGCTGCTGCTTGAGCAGCAGCACAGGATGCTGCTCAAGCAGCAGCCTTGCTGCTGCTTTGCTTGAGCAGCAGCAAGCTGCTGCTTGAGCAGCAGTTGCTCAAGCAGCTGGTGCTGCTGCTGCTGCACAAGCAGCAGCTTGAGCAGCACCTGCTGCTGCTCTGCAGCACCTGCTCTGCAGCAACTTAATCTCAAGCTTGTGCCCGCTCGCGAATTTACAAAATGGCGAAATGCGGCGAAATGACCTGTAACATATTTTAAATATGATTACAGTCGAGTTCGGTGCGTTTCGGACCGACGCGAAGTGCATCGGGTCGAAAAGTGAGTTGAAGTTCAAGAAATTAGCCAATTTCATAAATTCTGATTTTTGATATCGGCAAGCTCTTTTCATCTGCGTTTTGCCGCCAACTAGAAAATCGAAAAAGCTTACCGATAACAAAAATCAGAATTTCTGAAATTCGCTAAGTCCTTGAACTTCAACTCACTTTTCGACCCGATGCACCTCGCGTCGGTCCGAAACGCACCGAACACGACTGTAATCATATTTAAAATATGTTACAGATCATTTCGCCGCATTTCGCCATTTTGCAGATTCGGCGAACGGGGATTTAAGCTTTGCAATTTAAAGCTTCAAAGTGATTCCAATCAAGCTTCAAAGCTTTGCAATTTAAAGCTTTAAAAATGCGGCGAAATGACCTGTAACATATTTTAAATATGATTACAGTCGAGTTCGGTGCGTTTCGGACCGACGCGAAGTGCATCGGGTCGAAAAGTGAGTTGAAGTTCAAGAAATTAGCGAATTTCATAAATTTTTATTTTTGATATCGGCAAGCTCTTGAGCAGCAGCACAGGCCCTTGCTTCTGCTTTGAGCAGCAGCTTTGCTGCTGCTCAAAGCATGTTGCTTTGAGCAGCAGCAAGGCAGCTGCTTGAGCATCAGCACAGGCTGCTGCTCAAGCAGCAGTGCCTTGAGCAGCAGCCTGTGCTGCTGCTCAAGCAGCAGCTTCTGCTTTGGCTGCTGCTTGAGCAGCAGCCTGTGCTGGCTGCTGCCTTGAGCAGCAGCCAGCAGCTGCTGCTGCCTGGCTGCTGCTTGAGCAGCAGCCTGTGCTGGCTGCTGCCTTGAGCAGCAGCCAGCAGCTGCTGCTGCCTGGCTGCTGCTTGAGCAGTAGCCTGGCTGCTGCCTTGAGCAGCAGCCTTGCTGCTGCTCAAAGCAGCAGCTGTGCTGCTGCTCAAGGCAGCAGCCTGCTGCTTGAGCAGCAGCCTTGCTGCTGCTCAAGCAGCAGCCTGGCTGCTGCCTTGAGCAGCAGCCTTGCTGCTGCTCAAAGCAGCAGCTTGCTGCTTGAGCAGCAGCACAGGCTGCTGCTTTGAGCAGCAGGGCTGCTGCTCAAAGCAGCAGCCTGCTGCTTGAGCAGCAGCACAGCTGCTCAAGCAGCAGCTTGCTGCTGTTATAGCAGCAGCCTTGGGTGCCTTGAGCAGCAGCCTTGCTGCTGTTATAGCTTGCTGCTGTTATAGCAGCTTGCTGCTGTTATAGCAGCAGCCTTGGGTGCGCTTGAGCAGCAGCCTGTGCTGGCTTCTGCCTTGAAGTTCAAGAAATTAGCGAATTTCATAAATTCTTATTTTTGATATCGGCAAGCTCTTTTCATCTGCATTTTGCCGCCAACTAGAAAATCGAAATTGTAATTTTTCTTCTTCCCTTTATTCTACAAATTATTCTTAAACTTCCCACGATTTATTTTAAATTTTTGGGCTGCTCTAAGCCCTCGGAATAGGGCTTCGAAAAAGCTTGGCGATAAACTGCATCAGCAAAAACTGCAGTTTCAGAATTCTTAAAGCATTTTGCTTCGCTTCGTTCTCCTATTTTCTTTCAATCTCTCACCTCGGCAGTTCATCCCTTTTAATCAGCAGACTTTTCTGAGACACCTCACGATTTCTTCTTAATTTTTTGACTACTCTAAGTCTTCAAAATAGGGCCTCGAAAAACCTTACCGATAACAAAATTCAGAATTTCTGAAATTCCTAAGTCCTAGAACTTCAACTCACTTTTCGACCCGATGCACTTCGCGTCGGTCCGAAACGCACCGAACTCGACTGTAATCATATTTAAAATATGTTACAGATCATTTCGCCGCATTTCGCCATTTTGCAGATTCAGCGAACGGGGACTTAAGCTTTGCAATTTAAAGCTTCAAAGTGATTCCAATCAAGCTTCAAAGCTTTGCAATTTAAAACTTTAAAGATTCAGTGAACGGGGACAGCCTGTGCTTTGGCAATTCAAAGCTTTGGCTGCTGCTTGAGCAGCAGCCTGTGCTGGCTGCTGCCTTGAGCAGCAGCCAGCAGCTGCTGCTGCCTGGCTGCTGCTTGAGCAGCAGCCTGGCTGCTGCCTTGAGCAGCAGCCTTGCTGCTGCTCAAAGCAGCAGCTGTGCTGCTGCTCAAGGCAGCAGGCTGCTGCTTGAGCAGCAGCCTTGCTGCTGCTCAAGCAGCAGCCTAGCTGCTGCCTTGAGCAGCAGCCTTGCTGCTGCTCAAAGCAGCAGCTTGCTGCTTGAGCAGCAGCACAGGCTGTTGCTTTGAGCAGCAGGGCTGCTGCTCAAAGCAGCAGCCTGCTGCTTGAGCAGCAGCTTGCTGCTCAAGCAGCAGCTTGCTGCTGCTCAAGCAGCAGCCTTGGGTGCGTTTCGGACCGACGCGGTGCATCGGGCGAATTTGCAAAATGCCGACATGCGGCGAAATGACCCGTAACATATTTTAAATATGATTACAGTCGAGTTCGGTGCGTTTCGGACCGACGCGAAGTCCATCGGGTCGAAAAGTGAGTTGAAGTTCAAGAAATTAGCGAATTCCATAAATTCTGATTTTTGATATCGGCAAGCTCTTTTCATCTGCGTTTTGCCGCCAACTAGAAAATCGAAATTGTAATTTTTCTTCTTCCCTTTATTCTACAAATTTTTCTTAAACTCCCCATGATTTATTTTAAATTTTTGGGCTGCTCTAAGCCCTCGGAATAGGGCTCCGAAAAAGCTTGGCGTAAACTGCATCAGCAAAAACTGCAGTTGCAGAATTTTTGAAGCATTTTGCATCGCTTCGTTTTCCTATTTTCTTTCAATCTCTCACCTATGCAGTTCATCCCTTTTAATCAGCAGACTTTTCTGAGACACCTCACGATTTCTTCTTAATTCTTTGACTACTTTAAGTTTTCAAAATAGGGCCTCGAAAAAGCTTACCGATAACAAATATCAGAATTTCTGAAATTCGCTAAGTCCTTGAACTTCAACTCGCTTTGAGACCCGATGCACCTCGCGTCGGTCCGAAACGCACCGAACTCGACTGTAATCATATTTAAAATATGTTACAGATCATTTCGCCGCATTTTGCCATTTTGCAGATTCGGCGAACGGGGACTTAAGCTTTGCAATTTAAAGCTTCAAAGTGATTCCAATCAATAAAATTTAGAACTTTACCAAATCCTGTTTGAAAGTGGCCATAAAAGACGAAGTTTGATTGAGTCTTTGATAAAAAACAAAATATAGTATCGAAAGTAATGACCTTTTTTTTTATAACTGATGTCGATCTAAGCCTTTTTTTTTTATGGGTTCTTTTCATTATTTGTAAAAGGTAAATATTCGATATTTATTTATTCTGTGTGTTGAATGTGGAAATGATTAGGTTATTTTCTTAGAATTTTATCTTCTCATATAGATTGAAAATAGTATGCTAATTAAATCTTTTTGTTGTTTCAAAGTCGCTTAATAGTTTTTTTTTTTTCTAATGCAGGTTTGATTAAGTTAAGGAGAAGTAATCTGGTGACTAATTGCAATGGCGATCTCCTCCTTTCCTTCATTTTGTATATGACTCAAATATGTATATGAAGTATATATGCCGATATAATTTTCTTGTTGCAATTAATTAAATTGATGGTATATTTTTTTGTCTATTATGGATGTTGATTAATTAGATGATATATATACTTGAAAATTTATAAATTGATGGTATTTTTTGTCTATTATGGATGTTGATTAGATGATATATACTTGAAATTTTATAAATTGATGGTATTTTGCCTATGACTAAAATTTATTGTGCTTAATTGTAATTATTTGCATGTTTTTAAATATCTTTTAAAAATCTTCTGTGTTGATATGAAACAAGTATTTGACATAATTAAACTATTATTTTATTGCTAATTATAAAAATGAATAATTAAATGAAAAAACTATAATTTTATAATTATTTTGGCACTTATGAGTGCCACTAAAAAGGGGTATGCTGGCGGTTTGGAGTGTCGGAATAGATCGTTTTGCTGGCACTTGTAAGTGCCACTAAAATGGGAAATGCTGGCATTTTGGAGTGCCGGGATAGATACTTTTGCTGGCACTTTTAACTGCCACTAAAATCAGATACGCTGGCATTTTGGAGTGCCGGGATAGATACTTTTGCTGGCACTTGTAAGTGCCACTAAAATAAGATATGCTGGCGGTTTCGAGTGCCGGAATAGATCGTTTTGCCGGCACCTTTAACTGCCACTAAAATCAGATACGCTGGCATTTTAGAGTGCCGGGATAGATACTTTTGCTGGCACTTGTAAGTGCCACTAAAATATGATATGCTGGCGGTTTCGAGTGCCGGAATAGATCGTTTTGCCGGCACTTGTAAGTGCCACTAAATAGGGATATGCTGGCGGTTTTGAGTGCCGGAATAGATCATTTTGCTGGCAATATCGATCGTTTTGCCGGCGGTTTAAAGTGCCGGCTTTACCATCTATGCCGGCGGTTTGATATAAGTGCCGGTAAAAGATTTGCCGACGGAGGTTTCGCCGGCACAAAAAAATGCCACAAAAAAATGCCGGGAAAAACTATTACCGGCACTTTTATGTTGTTTCCCGGCATTTTAAAGTGCCGCTAAAAGCCAACATTGGTGTAGTGTTAGAAAAGTGTTGACTCTGTGTTTTCTTGAACCCAAATATCTGTCTCTTATTCATATTTAATTAGATTTATGTGAAACTAAAATGTTTCGCCATAGTAAGTTGTGTCCGAGGGATTAATTTGATTAATTAATGTTTTCTCGAAATGTATGATATGTAAACAATTAAGTTGGTAGCTGTACTTTCCATGACCTGCATGGCATGCATGATGGTTTGGTGGATATATGCTTGCTATGACTCAAAAATAATCACACGATTTTCTAATTTCGTTGCATTTTTACCATGTTGGCGTGAAAATAAAT
Organism: Tillandsia leiboldiana; assembly: GCA_029204045.2. Taxonomy (NCBI): domain Eukaryota; kingdom Viridiplantae; phylum Streptophyta; class Magnoliopsida; order Poales; family Bromeliaceae; genus Tillandsia; species Tillandsia leiboldiana. Next base: position 49,259,062 of record CM055064.1, on the reverse strand, counting down.
TTTCATTCCTCAAATACCCGAAGGGTTTTCAAAACTGCGGCACTTAAATTACTGTGTTTGGATTAGAGCTAGGACCACTAAGTCATAGAAATTACAAATTAAGGACCCAATTGTTTCTGAGCCACTTCTATGCAAGACAAGAAGTACTTTTGCAGAAAAAAACAACATGCATGGCCTGGATATATGTTGAGATTTAAACTTTCATAATATGAAAAAAAACTTTAGGCCTAACACCGTGAATTATCCACATGACAAGAGAATGCAATTAAACTTTGATGGAAACGAATGTATTGTATGTACTATAATTATTTATGATTAAAGTTGGTGTAACTTAGTAATCATTGTACTAAGTTGGAATACATTCACTACAAAGATAGACAATGAAAACTTTTAAAATGTAAGGCCAGCTTTATCAAAGAGAAACATGATTTCTTTGATGGACTCCAGCGAAATTAACTCCAAAAAGATAAAATGGAAAAAACCTAAATGAGAACATGATGCAGCTAGTCTAGAGATTGGTTTACGGAGAAGCGTGATTCCGCTAAGCCGAGTCGAAAATCCCGTTAGGCTCAGTTCGTGGTTCTCGGCTCGCAGTTCTCGGCTCTTCTTAAGTCACACTCGGATCTCGATTGAGTTCGGTTCTTGATCCTCGACTTTTTACTGCCACTCGGTTGTTCAACCCTTCGTTTGGTATTTAGAATATTTTAAGAAAAATTTATATTTATCCTATTTTGATTTTGATTTCAAACTTGTTTAGATTTAGATATATACTTGAGTTAGTTATGATTATATTAGAAAAATTGCTAAATTTTAGAAATTTGATTTGCAATAGAATTCGAGTATTATCTCTATAAATAGGCGTAGAGTTTTAGTTAATATAATTAGATAGTTTTATGCATTGAAAAATATTGTTTAGTATTTATTGAAGAACTGGGTTTTTTATTTATCCCCTCTTTTGTCCTTGTGTTTCTTCATCTTATCACGCGACTTTTATCTATCTACACCAGTTGGTATCAGAACTAGTTGAATCTTGGAGCAGTGCTTTCGCAAGATATGGCTGGCGGCCGAAAAAGGAATGAAAATGTGAACCAGGATGCTGCGAATCAAGGACGCAACATTGGTGGACGCAACATTGGTATCGTAAACGATGATGAACATGCAAGTGTTGGACCCCGATGTAATGTCGTGACTTTTCTATACTCTTTTATTTCCTTGTTAATAAAGTCTTTGCCATGGGGTGTTGAATAATCGAGTTTTCTTGTGTAGACCGTCGAAAACTGTGGGTATTTTTTCATGTTAGAGCCCGAAAAATGATGAGCGGCAGTGCGATTGGATCTGAAATCCAACTTACGAATCTCCCGGAATGGGGTTTTGAAGGTCGCGGTATCCGTAGTGTGCGCCGGAATCCGTGCTAAGTGTTTGGCACGCTTTTTGAGGAGATTGGGATTTTTCTTTTAGCATTTAAATATTCGGATGTGGGGTTTTAATCGTACGCACAAAGAAAGAAATTATTTTCCTACAAGAAAAGAAAACCCTAGCCGGAGAGAAAAGAGGAGAAAAGGAAAGCGGAGATCCCGATCTTCTTCGATCAAGGTGCCGGAAGCCGGGAGGGTGAACGGATCGTCTTCTCCGATCGATCGAGGTAAGCAGTGTGTTATTTTCGTACTTTCGTCGGGCGTTTTCGGCTTTTAGGGTTTTCGCCTTTTCCGTTTCGTTTTGGTATCGCCGTTACCGCCGTCGCGATGCCCTAGAGAACCGCCACCGCCTCGTGACCGCCGCCGCACCCCGGGCGACTCGGCCGCACCGCATGCGGCGCCGCGCGGGGCAGGTACCCGCGCGGCTGTGCCGCAAGCGGCGCCGCGCGGGGCAGGTGCCCGCGCGGCCGCACCGCATGCGGTACCGCGCGAGGCTGGTGCCCGCGCGGCTGTGCCGCCTGCGGCGCCGCGCGGGGTAGGCGCCCACGCGGCCGCACCGAGTGCGGTGCCGCGTGAGGCGCGGTTGCGTCGTCCGTCGCACGCCGCTACCATCGCCGCTGTTGAGTCTTCGTCTTACCTTTGAGTGTTCGGGAGCCCGGTCTTTTCTTACAAGCAAGTTTAAGTCTTACCTACTGTTCTTTTGGGGACATTTTCGGTCTGGGAGCCGGTTACGAGCGTGGATCAGGTTCAGGTGTTCCAGTCCTTACACTTCGAGGTGGGTACCGTTTGTGTGTTCAAAGTATGGTTTCAGTTGCAGTATACAAGAGTAAAGTAGATGTGCCATTTGTTACTATCTAACCCCTATTGCATGAGAATCCCTTTTTATTTCTAACTGTGACGACTGAATATCGAGGTGCTTTACTACACGGCGGTTTCGGCATTTATGCTCATGGTTGCTTACACGCACACCAGCGGTTTGGCCACCGCAACGGTGTACTTTTCCGGAAGGGTGGTCCGTGGACCCGTGTACCCCACAAGGTGACGTAGTGGGGACCCCTCGCGGTTACTTTAGGGGCTTCACAAGTGCCGTGGAGGGGTTGGTGGTAACAAGGTAAGTGCAAGGTGTTTTGTCTCGCTAGGGGTCTTTAAACCTTCTGGCAGGTGCTTTGTTTCTTACTAAACAGGGGATACGGTGACTCATGAGGGGAAAGTTGGATGCTCTGGTTATCGGTTTGTTTGCATTTCAGTATTTACTGCATTATACTTGTTTACATCTACTCTTTTTGTCACTGACTTCTCACACTGTGACAGGTCCGTTCAGGGGTGGGATCCGGGACGACGGTGAGGCTACGACATAGAGTACTTTAGCCCTTTTGAGGCTGGTGACATGTTTTTACCTTATTTTGGTTATCTTGGTTGTTTTGGTTAGTGTGTTTTGTGGTTGCTTTATATGTTGATTATTGTGGATGTTGGATTGAACTTGTGACTTAGTGTTGGACTGTCCTTTATTATGTTTCTACTAAACTGGCATGCGGCATGTTTTTAAATGAAAAGTGATTGCGAAACCGTTTTCAAAATTGAGTGTCGTGTGGGCACTATTTTACAAACCCATGAATTTATCCTTTCAAAGTTATGTAGCCGCCGGGAATGAGATTGTGAAAATGTTTTAAAAGCCAGGTGTCGTGTGGACACCGTTTTGGCAACCTTGTGATGGTATTAGTCGTTGTGGTAGATTGTAATCCTTCCCCTTGCTTCTCATCTTGGCTGTGTGGTTAAAGTGTGTATCGCGATGGTGACGCTGTGCATATACAAAGGAGACTCCGTCCGTGGGGTGAATTTGTATATGTGGCGAGTCTGGCTCGTACCGGAGGGTTGAGTTGTTTCAAAAAAAAGATATACGTTTTCCGCTTATTTAAAACCTCCGGGGCGTGACAGATTATATGGTATCAGAGAAAAACGACTTTAACCACGGTAGTCGGTGTCCAACATCCACAGAGTGCAATGCCACTAACAACTGACCAACGGGATAACCAAGGTGTAGGTGCGTAGAGCGCGAGTGTGTGCGGGAAAAAGGGATAGAGTCCCGGTGTGTTCGTAGGTCAGGGTGCTAGACTAGTTAAACGTAGGATTAATGCGGTTTCTTTGTTTGCACAAATAATAGCCCGGACTTGGCATTTAATCAGCATCATAGAAATAGATGGGATGGCCTCGGCAGCTGCGGTGAACCGTCTACTCCGACAACATTTGCACGACATGGCAGGGCAACTGTTATCGCTCGCAGAACGCATGCACTCGTTGACACAAGATACTGGTTGAACATATCCCGTCACCTCGGGTAGGAGGGATGAACCCCATACGACCCGTTTCGTCATGGACGGCTGGAGGAGCGACACCTTTCGGGAAATGCCAACGGCAGGATTGCCCACTTTTCGAGAGACAGTCGACATGTTCACCTAGGTGGAGCGGGAACTGAACGACGCTCGTGCCCGGCGGGAGCGCTATAAGTCCAATCGAGGCCAGAAGTGACCCCACCCTTATCCTGGGAAGGGCTTTTACAAGGGAAACCGATCAACCAAACCTCCGAAGACGAGACAAGAAACTAACAGTACGCCGACAAGAGAATAGGAACCGGGGGAGAGGCCTTGCCTCATCTGTGGAAGGGCACATCAAGTGATCGATTGTCCATGGAGGCACGACCATTGCTTCGGTTGTGGCAAGCCGGGGCAATCCCCATTCACCCCACCCTGTCTCTTTCGCCCTACCCATAGTACTAGGATAAACCCCCATTCTCCCCATTTTAGAGGTAAGTCCTCTCGGACTACTGGGTGAACCCTCTAGACTTGTAGCTAGGTTCTTCCCGGCCAGAGAGGTCGGGCCAGGTTCTTTCACCCTAAGAATCAATGGGGATCCCTGCTTGGGGCCTCGGCGTGGCGCTCGGGACCGGCTATTACGGCGATCTTAAGCGGTAGCCAACCGCATGGGCTCCTAAGTGCGACTCCGGGAACCGGGCGTGCTGAAACGTGGATGCTCAACTCATAAGAATGTTTACAACTTACTGTTCTTTCTTTCGTCGCGAGCGTGAACGTCGGGGAAAGAGTAGTTGAGTAGCATGCACAACTTCGGTAGATCCGACCTCCCGACCCAGAGCTTTACCTTCCGACATCCTCGCTTAATCAATGACTGGCAGGGAATTAATCCGCCGGAGGATTGTAGGAGGTGTCGGGATACTACCGGTCGTAGGTGTCGGGAAAGGAGATACCCTATCTAGTTTGTCGGGGAGGTCACCTCTTGTACCGACCCGACCCCCTCCGACCCCGCGGCGGGAGGAGGGGGCATTACCGCAACCGGTGGGAGGAGTTACGCTACGGCAAGGAGCGTCCTTACCAAAGTTAGTGACACGAGTGAAGTGGGAGGGTGAGGCTAGTTGAGCTGTAGTAAGCGTAGGTCAACGGAGTGGTCTCGGGGATATACAGATGCAACGGGGGAAAGTTAGGACCTACGCACCGAGGCAACTCAAGGAGTGCGAAGTCTAGCTCCGCGGAGTGGACTTTTTGGGGCACATAGTCTCGGCGTCGGGAATAGCAGTAGACCCGAGGAAGGTAGAATCGGTGACCAACTGGCCCGGACCAACAATGGTGACGGAGATCCGGAGTTTCCTAGGATTGGCAGGGTACTATAGACGCTTCGTGGAAGGTTTCTCTAAAATCGCCACTCCCCTAAATCGTTTAATCAGAAACGGGGAGAGTTTCATTTGGACAGCTCAAGGCCAAGAGAGTTTCGAGAAACTCAAGGACAGGCTAACGTAATCACCCGTGCTCACACTACCAAAACCCGGGGAGGATTTTGAGATCTATTGCGACGCATCACGGAGCGGCCTTGGAAGCGTACTAATGCAACAAGGGAAGGTCATAGCCTACGCATCGAGACAACTCAAAGATTACGAGCAGAACTACCCTACACATGACTTGAAACTTGCAGCAGTCGTTTTCGCTCTCAAACTTTAGAGACATTACCTTTACGGGGCGCGTTGTAATGTGTTTTCCGACCACCAGAGCCTTAAGTACTTGTTCACACAAAAGAAATTGAATTTACGGCAAAGACGGTGGCTGGAGTTGCTGAAGGACTACAATTTGTCCATTCATTACCACCCCGAAAAGGCAAACGTAGTGGCCGACGCCCTGAGCAGGAAGGGATAGACAGGAGAGTTGTCGGTGAACGCCATTACTCAACAGGATCGTCTAATTGCAGATTTCTCGCGGATGATGCTGGAGGTAGTTCCGACGGGTACGATTACGCAGCTTTTGTCCTTGGTAGTCAAGTACATGTTGTTTGAGAAAATCTTGGAGGGTCAGTCAACGGACACACAACTGCGACTCGTGCGGGACAGAATATCTTCGGACCAAGGGGGGACTTTGCGATTGGCACGGATAACGCAATGCGGTTCCGGGGACGGATTTGTGTGCCTGATCTGCCGGAACTGAAGGAAGAAATACTTAGGGAAGCACATAGTGCCCCCTACACGGCGCACCCCGGTGGTACGAAGATGTATAAAGACCTTTCAGACCTTTTGGTGGCCTAAACCGAAGGAAGCCGTGACGCGCTTTGTGGCACACTGTCTGATTAGCCAACAAGTGAAAGCTGAACATCCCCGGCAGGAAAACTGCACCCTTACCTGTGCTGGAATGGAAATGGGAGAGGGTCACTATGGACTTCGTGACCGGTTTTCCCCGATCGCAACAGGGTCACGACGTGATCTGGGTCATAGTTGACCGTTTGACGAGGTCGGCTCATTTCCTACCCATCCATACGACGTGGACCCGAGACCGCTTGGCGCAAGCTTACATCGACGAGGTGGTGAGGTTGCACGGTGTGCCGGCGTCGATTACCTCTGATAGGGATACACGATTTCTGCCGAACTTTTGGCAGAGTCTGCAACAGGCATTGGGAACTAAACTACAGTTTAGCACTGCTTTTCACCCTCAAACTGATGGGCAATCAGAGCGGGTGATCCAGATTCTCGAAGATATGATCCAAGCTTGCGTGCTCGATTTGGGTGAGGGGTGGTCGCGCTATCTGCCCCTCGTGGAGTTCGCCTACAGCAACAGTTACCAAGCAAACATTCAAATGGAGCCGTATGAAGCCCTGTATGGACGCCGATGTCGATCTCCTATATGTTGGGATGATTTGGGGGAGCGAAAGTTTTTGGGACCAGATCTAGTGGAGGAGACTGAAGCGAAGGTGCGCCTTATCAGGCAGCGGCTATTGACCGCCCAGAGCCGGCAGAAGAGCTATGCAGACCAGAGGCGACGCGATTTGGAGTTTATGGTAGGGGAACACGTGTTACTCCGGGTATCACCATCTAAAGGAACCAGACGTTCCGGCTTGAAAGGGAAGCTGAGCCCACGGTATGTGGGACCGTTCGAGGTCTTGGAGCGCGTGGGCCCGGTGGCATACCGGTTGGCCTTACCGCGAAACCTCGAACGGGTGCACAACGTGTTTCATGTCTCGATGCTCCGAAAATACCTCCCCGATCCGTCGCACGTCCTCGATGTTTCTGCTATCAAGTTGCGTGAGGACTTGAGCTTTGAGGAAACACCGGTACCAATTTTGGCGCGTGAAGATAAGAAGCTACGCAACCGGACGATCCCCCACGTGAAGGTGCAATGGAGTAACCACGAGGAGCGTGAGGCGACTTGGAAATTAGAATCGAAAATAAGAGAGTGCTTCCCCGACTTGTTAAACGGGGATTGAGGGCAAGTTTCGAGGACGAAACTTTTTTTAAGGGGTGTGTGATGTAATGTCATGACTTTTCTGTACTCTTTTACTTCCTTGTTAATAAAGTCTTTGCCATGGGGTGTTGAATAATCGAGTTTTCTTGTGTTGATCGTCGGGAACTACGGGTATTTTTTCATGTTAGAGCCCGAAAAACGATGAACGGCAGTGTGATCGGATCTGAAATCCGACTTACGGATCTCCCGGAATGGGGTTTTGAAAGTCGCGGTATCCGTAGTGTATGCCTGAATCTGTGCTAAGTGTTTGGTACTCTTTTCGAGGAGATTGAGATTTTTTCTTTAGCATTTAAATATCCGGATGTGGGGTTTTAATCGTACGCACAAAGAAAGAAATTATTTTCCTACAAGAAAAGAAAACCCTAGCCGAAGAGAAATAAGGAGAAAAGGAAAGCGAAGATCCCGATCTTCTTCGATCAAGGTGCCGGAAGCCGGGAGGGTGAACGGATCGTCCTCTCCGATCGATCGAGGTAAGCGGTGTGTCATTTTCGTACTTTCGTCGGGCGTTTTCGGTTTTTACGGTTTTCGCCTTTTCCATTTCGTTTTGGTCTCACCGTTACCGCCGCCGCGATGCCCTAGAGCACCGCCGTCGCCACGATGCCCGAGAGCACAACCGCCGCCTCGTGATCGCCGCCGCACCCCGGGCGGCTGGGCCGCACCGCATGTGGCGCCGCGCGGGGCTTGTTGTCGCGCGGCTGTACCGCCTGCGACGCCGCGCAGGGTAGGCGCCCGCGCGGCCGCACCGCATGCTGCGCCCCGCGGGGCAGGCGCCCGCGCGGCCGTACCGCATGCGGCGCCGCGCGGGGCAGGTGCCTATGCGGCCGCACCGCATGCGGCGCCGCGTGAGGCGCGGTCGCGTCGTCCGTCGCACGCCGCTACCGCCGCCGCCGCTGAGTCTTCGTCTTACCTTTGCGTGTTCTGGACCCCGGTCTTTTCCTACAAGCAAGTTTAAGTGTTACCTACTGTTCTTTTGGGGACTTTTTAGGTCCGGGAGCCAGTTGCGAGCGCGGATCAGGTTCAGGTGTTCTAGTCCTTACACTTCGAGGTGGGTACCGTTTGTGTGTTCAAAGTATGGTTTCAATTGCAGTATATAAGAGTAAAGTAGATGTGCCATTTGTTACTATCTAACCCCTATTGCGTGAGAATCCCTTTTTTATTTCTAACTGTGGCGACTTAATGTCGCGGTGCTTTACTACACGCCGGTTTCGGCATTTATGCTCATGGTTGTTTACACGCACACCAGCGGTTTGGCCACCGCAATGGTGTACTTTTCCGGAAGGGTGGTCCGTCGACCCGTGTACCCCACAAGGTGACGTAGTGGGGACCCCTCGCGGTTACTTTAGGGGCTTCACAAGTGCCGTGTAGGGGTTGGTGGTAACAAGGTGAGAGCAAGGTGTTTTGTCTCGCTGGGGGTCTTTAGACCTTTCTGGCAGGTGTTTTGTTTCTGACTAAACAGGGGATACGGTGACTCATGAGGGGAAAGTTGGATGCTCTGGTTATCGGTTTGTTTGCATTTCAGTATTTACTGCATTATACTTATTTACATCTACTCTTTTTGTCACTGACTTCCCACACTGTGACAGGTCCGTTCAGGGGTGGGATCCGGGATGACGGTGAGGCTACGACATAGAGTACTTTAGCCTTTTTGAGGCTGCTGACATATTTTTACCTTCTTTTGGTTATCTTGGTTGTTTTGGTTTGTGCGTTTTGTGGTTGCTTTATGTGTGGATTATTGTGGATGTTGGATTGAACTTGTGACTTAGTGTTGGACCGTCCTCTATTATGTTTCTACTAAACTGGCATGCGGCATGTTTTTAAATGAAAAGTGATTGCGAAAACGTTTTCAAAACTGAGTGTCGTGTGGGCATTGTTTTACAAACCCGTGAATTTATCATTTCAAAGTTATGTAGCCGCCGGGAATGCGATTGTGAAAATGTTTTAAAAACCGGGTGTCGTGTGACGCCCCACTTCCCAGGGGGTCACCCATCCTAGAACTACTCTAGCTCTAGCACGCTTAACTCTCATGTTCCTCTTGGATCTTGCTACCATCCAAAATGCTATAGCCGGGTTAGAGATTTAGTCCTATTATATCATTTATATAGAGGACTAATCCAAATTCCGGGGGTGTCACATTCTTCCCCCCTTTAAGCCCTGACGTCCACGTCAGGCTCAAGCACACTCACAAGCACCAGGCGATGTGAGACTCGTCTCGCTAGCCTTAGCCGACCTTGTGAGGAGCTGCACTCCACTCACAACGGTCATTAGCCGGGGAGCCTCACTCTACCCGCTATATAACCCTGGCTCAGCCGAGACTCATCTCACATTTCCGGCTGGTGAATGTCTCTGATACCAACTGTGACGCCCCACTTCCCAGGGGGTCACCCATCCTAGAACTACTCTAGCTCTAGCACGCTTAACTCTCATGTTCCTCTTGGATCTTGCTACCATCCAAAATGCTATAGCCGGGTTAGAGATTTAGTCCTATTATATCATTTATATAAAGGACTAATCCAAATTCCGGGGGTGTCACATGTCGTGTGGACACCGTTTTGGCAACCTTGTGATGGTATTAGTAGTTGTGGTAGATTGTAATCCTTCCCTTTGCTTCTCATCTTGACTGTGTGGTTAAAGTGTGTATCGCGATGGTGACGCCGTGCATATACAAAGGAGACTCCGTCCGTGGGGTGAATTTGTATATGTGGCGGGTCTGGTTCGTACCGGAGGGTTGAGTTGTTTCAAAAAAAAGATATACGTTTTCCGCTTATTTAAAACCTCCGGGGCGTGACACCCGAGGTCAGCAAGATCTTCGTGATATCGAGAACGATGAATTGAGAAGGCAGATCGAGACCTTAACCATCTCCCCCTTTTTGATGATGACAAATAATGTGATGTATAATGGAACAAAAAGAATAAAGCAATAAAAAGCTCCTAGTGTGCAAGTGGCAAAGGACTTGGTGGTTGATATCCGAGACCCGAGTTCGAAGCCTAGCTGTTTCACATTTTCAGCTAAATTTATTTCAAAAATAAAAGAAGCGGGTAGCAGGCTACCTTTCTCTCTCTCAAAAAAAAAAGAAGCTCCTGGCCCTGAATATACGCATATTTTCAAAGTTGATTTTAAGACAGTTTCAAGCAACATATGCATAAAAAGTGTAGCAACATAACCAACATATGCAATAGAATAAGCATAAAAAAAGTAACTACTTATATCCAAACATCACAAGTATCATAAGCATAAAAAATGCAACTTATATCCAAACATTACAAACGACGTATGTAACTAAGCATCACATAACTTTCTCCCCCTTTGTCATCAATCGAAGAAAAAAAAGTTCATAACATAAAGTAGCAAAAAGAATATATTCATCAAAATAAGGAAACACTAAGCCACACAATCTCTAATCCTCATCATCTTGTTCATCATCATCATCTTGATCCATAGGGTTCGCCGGTGGAGGTGAAGTGGATGATAATGGTTGACCACTATAGGTCTCAAAGAAGGTGCTCTACTCTGAGTGAAATCTATCGAACCGGTCGTCGATTCGCCGAATTTGCTCACCAAAACGGGTGAGTGTGGTCAAACGAGTCCAGGCGAGTGTCTATTCTATCGAGGCGGCAAGTGATGTCCTGATAGTAGGGCTCATATGGAGAAGGAGGAGCTTGATGTGGCGGAGAGGGAATCGGTGCGTTGTCACTCATCATCACCGTCATTTCCAACGTTATCCTCAGCTTCTTCTTCTTCCGAGCTTGAGGATGATTCTTGAATGTGCTTCCTTATCCACTGTCCCTGCCGGTTTTGCTTGAATTTGATAGAGATGAAAGTATCCGAGTCGATGCGAGTGGTGACTTTCCTTGACCTTTCATTTGGAAGGGGATGCCAAAATGCTCGAAGATGGCGGTAAGGAGAGATCCACAAGGAAGAAAGCATGAAGTACGAATTATGGAGGCTACCAGATGGTGCATGAGAATGTACCCAAGATTTACCATGATCCCTTCCCGAAGGTGATGGAGAAGTACTAAGTCCATTTTTCTGGATAGTAGTATGATGACCTGTCACGCCCCAGGGTCGAAACTGCGACCCGGGCTCGTCAACAGATCCGCCATCTGTACGGAAACTGCCGCACAGACGAAGCGTCTATCCTGCAAAAGATCTATAGCTAAACATGTATCAGAGCTGAAAAAGAACTAGTAGCTACTGAATCAAACACTGAACATCTGAATAAAAATAAATCCTCAGTACAAAGTCTCTCACCCTCACAAGTAAAAAAATACGAATCTCTCAGACTGTCTAGTACAAAAGTGGAAATCAAAAAATACAGGGTACATCTACCTCTGACCCTCAATGCTGGTAAGGAACTAATCGGCCACGTCCTCACCTCGATCAGCTGTCTCCGCGCGAGCTAAGCCGGAACAGCAGCCTCAGGAAACCTGTCACCGCAACGGGTGTGAGGACCCAAAAATTCCCACGTTTGGATTACTGTTGGATCTGCGGCATCTGGAGACCCATGTTGGGTGTTAGAGGTGTTTGCGCGCATATTGGACCCAAGATTTGGACTCGGCATGAAAAACAGATCAAGTTTGCTTTCCCGGGAATTTTTGAGAAATTTTAGAAGTGGAATTTGGCAAATCGGACAGTGGATTTGGATTCAGCGCGCGAAAACGCTCAAAATGGACTATTTATTTATATTTTTCGGAGCTCGGATGACCCGGCATGGATTTTGAGGCGTGGGGTTACTGTTCCGGCGGCCGGAGTTGCGCCGGCGGCGGCGGCGGGCCGAGGAGAGGCCGGTCGGTCCACCGCGGGAGTCGTGCACCGGGCGCGGGCCACGTGGCGCCTCCCGATTGGCCGGCGTGGCAGGGGCGGTCCATGGAATATCGCGGGTGCACGGTGGACCGGAGCGGGACACGTGGCGTGATGGCATTGGCTGGTGCACGAGCGCGCGGTCCACTCAGCTGGCAGCAGGTGCCTCGGGATGCGGGCCCGACACGGGGCCGTGGGCGGCGCGGCCGCGCACGTGGGCGCGACGTGGGCGCGGCCGGGCGCACGTGGGCGCGAATCCCGAGGAGTTGACTCCGCATTCGGCGGCAGAGCAGGAGGACACGTGGCGCGACGCGGTTGGCCGCGCTCGCTGTTGCCTGTTCAGGGACACGTGTCACTCCAGGGACGATTCGGGCGCAGCTGGTTTGGGGTACATTCTGGGTCACTGTAGCAGCCCGGAAGTTTTGGGCGCCCGAAAGTTGGGACAAAATGGGTATTTCAGGATTTGTTGAGTTGGGGCTATAAATAGCCCCCTTTGGCCTGCGTTTTGAAGGTTTTGCCGAGCTCTTCTCAGGCAGAGGTTTTAAGAGGAAATGTTCCTCACCTTGTGCTCCACCTTGTGATGGATTTACAGAATTTTTGGAGGCCTCGAGATCCGCGCTTTCTGCGACGCGGCGCACTGCGACGTTTCTTGGATTTTGGCTTCTACCGTCGCCTTTCAGTGTGGGAGACCCTCTGAGCTACCCCGATGGAATTTTGAGACGATTTTTGCGGCACCGCGTTCACGAGAGGTACACCTTCGATTTCTATGTTGATCACCTTGATTGATTCTGAGTTCTTGGCATGGTTTACGAGGCATTTCTAAGCCGCTGTTTTCTGGTGGAGTTTTTGGACAGCGGCCCCTTGCCGGAATTTTATCTCCGCACTCGAGCGTCGGATTGAGACGAGCCTATACACTTTTTTCATCTACTCGTCACTAGGATCATCGCCATATTTTCCTTGGATTTTTCCGAGACCTTCCCGGAGGTATACTATTCCCCTTTTTTCTGTGTTTGGGTTTGCAGTTGTGTGGTTGTGAGTGTTTGCGCGCCTATACTGTGGAATTTATAACTTGGCCTACGGGGCTCGGATTTGGGCGTGCAGGTACCCGTTTCGAAGGTCTCGACGAGACGATCGCTGTGATATTTTTATCGGAATTTTCAGGGCACTTTCTGCAGGTGGAAATTTCAGATCTTCAGGACTGTCTTATGCAGATTTTTGTACTTGGTTATTTTGTGGAATAAAGTGTAACCTTGGACCTTTTTGTTGTACCTAGGGGTATTTGCGGATGTTTGTGAACCCGTTGGTGTTGAGGATTAGTGAAGGTTGTTGCTTCTGGTGTTTTCAGCTGTGGAACTCCGGACAGTTAGGATTTTCAGGTGGGTGGCCTCGTCTTCATGACCTATGGACTGTGCATTAATTCTATCGGTGTAGGGACTTGCATGTTGTAGATGTATTTTGTATAGCATGCTAGAATTTAGGAATTGATGTTCCTGATGCTGTTAGATGATCATGTATTTATTGTCCTTCCCTACAAGCCGTTGATTATTGTTATCTTGGAACTTGACCTAGCACCCCGTCATATGTTGCATGTGTAACCAGACTAGTAGAAAACCCTCACTTGGGCTAGAGTTATTTCTGCTTTAGACATCCACACATCTACTTTCCTGGACATAGTGTTCTTCCTCGCCCGGGTAGTGGGCCGAGTGGTCAGGTGTTATCTTTTAGTGTGGGATGCATGTTACACTCGTGCTTGGGAGCAGAGTGGAGTCTGGTAGATGTAGTTGGTTGTTCATCTGTAGCGGGAGCTGTTTGGGTAGACGGCGGTCCCGAGATGTTTTATTCTCTTGTTTTATCTGTCGCCGCTGTGTTAGTGGCAGCGGTATATCAGTGTTAGCAGGACCTTAAACCCAGAACCTTTTTGGACACACATATGATTTTTGTCAACCAATGGTTTCTTCCAAGCATCGTAGGGTCGCCGGAGTCTGTCTTGTTTGATTGGACGAAGGCATTAGCCCTTCGAGGCTTGGATATAAAACTTGGTTTCAACTGTTTTCCTAAAAAGAACTAAAAATCATTAAATATGGATTTCTTACAGATCAGATGGCTTCAGTAAGAAATGTCACCTTTTTCCTATAAATTAACCACCCGAGATGATTCGAGTGGTCTGGGTTCTAAGGTCTGCCTTCTTCTTGGGACGAGAACAACGAGAGGCTATGTCTAGAGCCTGTTCTTGTTTGGTTTGGATTGTAGGTTCTAGTCTTTCGGGGTTCCCGGACCCTTCCTCGTGTCAGTGGATGCGATGTTGGCCTGTTGAGGCAGTTGTTCGCAGTGGATGCGGTGTTGGACTGTTGAGGCAGTTTCTCGCAGTGGATGCGACTTTGTGCTATGAGTTGGTAGAGTGTGATCTAGAGGTTGTTTTTCTGATTTAGTGGTGGAGGTGGTTCTCCCACTTAGCTTTGAGGATCTTGGGGTTCTGGCAGATCGAGTCGTGGAGGTTTCCCGACTCAGCCATGGTCGTGCATTTATCAGATTGAGTCGTTGAGGGTTCTCCGACATAGCTGTGAGAGTGTTTTGGGCTATTCCTGTTCGAGTCGAGGTTCTTTTTCCGACTGAGTTGTGCTTTGAGCTTGGAGTTACCGATCTGTTTGATCGTGGATCATAGCCTGCATGAGCCACATTTGAGCTTGACAGAGATACTTTACAGAGATACTTGAGATGGGTTACTTTTTACTCGAGCGGGTCGCTCCCCTCGAGTGCCACTCCGGAGTAGGCAAGACCGGGTTGTTTTACCGGCGTGATATTGAGCTTTCTATCGCGACTTGTCGTTGCATTTGTCCCTCTGGCTGTGCTGGTGTTGGCAGTCATGGACGTCCTATATAAGTCCGCTCCTCCGGGACGTAACGGCAGTAGGTTGGCGCAGGTTTGACTGGACCCGAGGAGGCAGTCAGTTCAGATTGGGTGATCTGAGATGAGAGTTAGTTGTGGCATCATGTTCTTTCTGTTCCACTCTTTGAGCATCTAGATAGAGGCATAGTAGCTGTAGAGTTTACTTTTCCCAGCTTTCCTTACAGTACTGCATTTGTTGCTTTATGCCTCTAGTAGACTTAGTGGGCAGACCGTCGGGCTTGTTGGCCGCACCCACTGAGAACTACTGTGGGATGTAGTTCTCACACCCGTCGTGGTGTCTTTCCCCAGGGACTCTACTCCGGTTCCTGTTGTTCCTGTTGCTGATCCTTCTGACCGAGGCGAGGGAGTCGCGAGCTAGTTCCCTACCCGTCGTTGGTGTGTAGCGGTACCCCTTCAGAGGAGAGCTTCAGTAGATTAGTTATTTTATTTTTTCCTCCTTTGAGAGACTGTTGTAGTGAGGATTGTTATGTATTGAGAGCCTGTACACTGAAGTATTTATTGGAGATACCTCCCGGTTGAGTTCTGAGTTTGTATATGAGGATACTGTATGATTATCATTTTTGGGAGACGGACATTGTTGCTTTATTTCCAATTGTACAGTGATTGATTTAGTTACAGCAGATTTTTATAGCTCTGATATCTGTTTAGCTGTAGTACTTTTCTTGCAGGTAGGACGCTTCGCCTATGCGGGTTTGGCATAGGTGGCGGATCTGTTGGCGAGCCCGGGTCGCAGTTTCGACCCCGGGGCGTGACAGATTAGAGTGGTATCAGAGCCTAGGTTGTAGGTCATTGAGGACTTAGAAACCCTAGGCTTGTGGTTGGACATTAGGATGACTACGTGAGAGTAGTGACTTTTAGCGAGAGTCCTGATCGAGTTTTGTACCTCTCCCAAGAGACGGGATGAGTGATTGGCATGTTTATACTCCTAAGCGATTATGTTGGCTGCAGACAACATAATGCTGTGGAATTGATAACATGTCTTAGACTTTCGCTGGATTGGGTCGTATGGTTGTTGTGTCCTGATGTTTGTTATTGTGCAGTGGTCTACGATGCTTATGAGACGTCGTGCAGTGAGGAATGCGCATTCCGCATCTGATGAGTAACCCGAGCAGCGGGAGGCAGAGCTATCAGAGCAGAGCGAGACCCAAGAGCTATGGATCCAGATGGCACAGATGTCGGAGGCTGTCCGATGCCAGGAGGAGGCCATGGAACGTTTGATGCGCTTGTTGGAGCAGAGAGCACGGTTAATTGCAGTACCGCTTGAGTGTCATCCAGTACTTTCTTCCTATGCAGTGGTATCTTCAGTTGTACCAGTGGTGCCGATGGAGCGAGCAGCCCCCTCCGTGCCGACAAGCAGTGCCGAGGCACCGAGGCAGGGTGGATAGTGGATAGTAGCTGAGCTTCGGGACGTCATTGGTCGATGGAGCCAGTCCCGGCAGTCTGAACCATCCCGATTCACAGGTTTGAGTTGGAGCCTTTGTAGGCAAAATTGGGGTTGGTGGTGATGGAGAGACTATCTGAGAGCCTTCTTGTGCTAGGGAGTTTATACAGTTGTTGAACTGCACGCTCCAGGTTTCGAGGGACGAGGCGCATAGGATATGTTTGACGGGGAATGGTTTGCGCCAGGATACCTTTCAGTTTAGTTGGTCCCTCCGTTTTGGATTATTGACGCTTCGATGGGTAGGCTTTGTGTGTGGAGCGTGGCGTTGCAGTTCCTTTGGATAGAGATCTGCCGCCAGAGCTGAGTTCTGGATATTGGCGCTTGGCGCCGGGTGATGGAGGACAGATCGGCCGGCAGAGATATTTCTGATTTTATTTTCCTGGATAACGGGTTCCCGTGATGCCAGAGATCGGGTGGACCCCGATGGCAGCATCAACCTCTATATCGGAGTGGCGCAGCGGTAGCGTGGATTTGTTATCTGCGGAGGACTTTATTCGTCGCCTCAATGTGAGCAGAGACATAGGTCGTGCTCCCTTGTGGATAGTCCTGATTTTCAGGCAGATTGGGCGACAACCACTTGCTTTGAGCGGATGAATCTGTGCCGCCCGGTTGGAGGGCGCCACGGTAGTGGATCGAGTTGTCGCAAGTGTGATTTCATCACAGCAGTCGGAGTAGGAGCATGTTGCATTCCTGCATGGACTAGAGGCAGATTTGTTACCACATGCACTTGAGGTACAGGCTCCTGTTAGTGTTGTGTATGTGGGGGAGGCTTGTGGATTATGTCCTATGCAGTAGAGGCCGCGAGTTATACGGGTAGATTTATTGGTAATTATGGCAGTTCGGCGTTTCGACCTAGTGCTTGGGTTTTGGTTGGCACAGTGCCACAGGATGTTAGACTGCGGAAGGAGAGGACTTTGACCTTCTGCGAGGCAGACGAGAGGAGTTTTGGTTGTTGAGGTCGTTAGAGCACACTGGTTATAGCGACAGTGTGAGAGGTGCTTACGGCGGCACCGGGACCCAAAGATATCTCTGTTGCCACGAGATTCCGGGTGTGATTTCACCTGAGCTGTTGATAATGCCGCCGGTTAGGGAGATAGAGATTGAGTTTGGCGTGGTTCGGGGAACCGCGCCACCCTCGACAGCACCTCATTGGATATTGCCAGTAGAGCTGTGAGAGCTGATGGCGCAGTTGCAGGATCTGATGGATCGAGGGGTCTGTTTAACCTAGTGCCACATCGTTGATACACGACTGTGAGGGCCCTTTTATGGTTCGTGTGTAGACAGGTCCGAGTATTATTCTGGACCTTTTGATGGAGTTATACTCCGGCAGTTGTACGACTGATGCAGGTACAGATTTTGGAATCATACGGCTGAGTATTTCGCCAAGATGGTGTTCAGGACACGGTAGGGGCATTATGTTATAGTGAGGCCAATTGGATTGATTAACGCCCTGCCACTCTTTTGGTTTGAGGAATTGTGCTCCAGCTGTACTTGATTGCATTGGTAACAAGATCCTCCAGGGATATTATGATCTACTCCCAGAGCGACTTGGAGCATGAGGAGCACTGGTGGATGTGTTACCATGCTGTGTGGATAAAGCTGTATGCCAGGTTGTTGAGATACAAGTTTTAGCTTTAGAAGCTTACCTTCTTGGGTCACATTGTGTTAGCCATAGGAGCGGCGGTGGAATTCCGGCCAATGTGGGTGCTATTTGAGTTTGGCTGAGATCAACATTTATTGTTGAGGTGAGGAGCTTTTTGGATTTGGCAGTACCAGGAGAGCATGGCGAATGGATGATGAGACTGGTACTAGCGCCGATTGCAGCTTTGCCAGAGATGGGGGATGGACCTTTGTGTTAGTGATGCCTCCCATAGTGGCTGTGGAGTTACCATTGGGTTATTCTTGAGCATTCAGTATCACCCCGACAGGGCCACTGTGGTGGCGGATACCTGGAGCCGGATAGCTTTTCGGGGTTGAGTTTAATGGTTCCACAGCTGGCGCGGTGTGGACTGTTGAGGAACAGGGCTTGAGGTTGTGTCCCTGAGGGTCCCTTTTGACGGTAGACTGCGGTGAAGCAGTCCCTGCGGATGGTCAGGATCCGAGAGTGATTGAGCGAGGACCCTAGCCGATTAGGGCTTCTTTTCTTTGGATGACCGTATGGGTATGTCTCGGATCGCCTGGTTGAGCTGGCACCAGGGAGCGGTGTTGGTGCGTGCTACATTGGTTGTTCTCTCTTTTCCCCCAGCCTTTTGTTGGCGTTCGTGATGGTCCTCCCACGTCTCAGCTCAGGAGTGTTAGGCTTGTGGATTCCTCGCCCGTGTTGGACTCGTTTCCTTTGAGATCTGCGAGTACTTGTGGTACGAGGGACGCCCGTTGCGAATTCTGGCTCGTGAGATGAGAGAATTACGCAACCGGGCCATGCCGTACTGATTATTATTTTGTTGAGGAGTAATCACGGGGAGTGAGTAGCGACTGGGGAGTTGGAGACTGTGTTGTTGGATGCTTACCCTTGGCTTTGAACTCCCTTTTGAGCCGTGTTTGTTTCGAGGACGAAACTTTCTTTTAGTGGGGGAGGATGTGAGGACCCAAAAATTCCCACGTTTGGATTACTCTTGGATCTGCGGCTTCTGGAGACCCATGTTGGGTGTTAGAGGTGTTTGCGCGCATATTGGACCCAAGATTTGGACTCGGCATGAAAAACGGATCAAGTTTGCTTTCCCGGGAATTTTTGAGAAATTTTAGAAGTGGAATTTGGCAAATCGGACAGTGGGTTTGGATTCAGCGCGCGAAAACGCTCAAAATGGACTATTTATTTGTATTTTTCGGAGCTCGGATGACCCGGCACGAATTTCGAGGCGTGGGGTTACTGTTCCGGCGGCCGGAGTTGCGCCGGCGGCGGCGGCGGACGGCGGAGCGCGGCGGCGGGCCGAGGAGAGGCCGGTCGGTCCACCGCGGGAGTCGTGCACCGGGTGCGGGCCACGTGGCGCCTCCCGATTGGCCGGCGCGGCAGGCGCGGTCCATGGAATATCGCGGGTGCACGGTGGACCGGAGCGGGACACGTGGCGTGATGGCATTGGCTGGTGCACGAGCGCGCGGTCCACTCAGCTGGCAGTAGGTGCCTCGGGATGCGGGCCCGACACGGGGCCGCGGGCGGCGCGGCCGCGCACGTGGGCGCGACGTGGGCGCGGCCGGGCGCACGTGGGCGCGAATCCCGAGGAGTTGACTCCGCGTTCGGCGGCAGAGCAGGAGGACACGTGGCGCGACGCGGTTG
>CM055064.1:49117656-49239341 GCA_029204045.2 Tillandsia leiboldiana | reverse complement strand
TTCCTTTGGATGAGGATCTGCCGCCAGAGCTGAGTTTGGATATTGGCGCCTTGGCGCCGGGTGATGGAGGACAGATCGGCCGGCAGAGATATTATGATTTTATTTTCCTGGATAACGGGTTCCCGTGATGCCAGAGATCGGGTGGACCCCGATGGAGAGCATCAACCTCTATATCGGAGTGGCGCAGCGGTAGCGTGGATTTGTTTCTGCGGAGGACTTTATCGTCGCCTCAATGTGCGCAGAGACATAGGTCGTGCTCCCATGTGGATAGTCCTGATTTTCAGGCAGATTGGGCGACAACCACTTGCTTTGAGACGGTATGAATCTGTGCCGACCGGTTGGAGGGCGCCACGGTAGTGGACGAGTTGTCGCAAGGTGTGATTCATCACAGCAGTCGGTGTAGAGCATGTTGATTCCTGCATGACTAGAGGCAGATTTGTTCCACATGCTTGAGGGTTTACAGGCAGCTTATAGTGTGGTTGATGGGGGGAGGCTTGTGGATTATGTCCTATGCAGTAGAGGCCGGAGTAGTTATACGGGGAGATTATTGGTAATTATGGCAGTTCGGCGTTTCGACCTAGTTGTTGGAGTTTTGAGTTGGCACAGTGCCACAGGTGTTAGATGCGGAAGGAGAGGACTTTGGACTTCTGCGAGGCAGACGAGAGGAGTTTTGGTTGTGAGGTCGTTTAGAGACACTGGTATAGCGACAGTGTGAGAGGTGCTTACGGCGGCACCGGGACCCAAAGAATCTCTGTTGCCACGAGATTCCGGGGTGATTTCACCTGAGCTGTTGATAATGCCAGCGGTTAGGGAGATAGAGATTGAGTGTGGCGTGGTTCGGGAACCCGCCACCCTCGACAGCACCTCATTGGTATTGCCAGTAGAGCTGTGAGAGATGATGGCGCAGTTGCAGGATCGGATGGTCGACTGGGGTCTGGTGAACCTAGTGCCACATCGTTGATACACGACTGTGAGGGCCTTTTATGGTTCGTGTGTAGACAGGTCCGAGTATTATTCTGGACCTTTGATGGAGTTATACTCCGGAGTTGTACGACTGATGCAGGTACAGATTTTGGAATCATACGGCTGAGTATTTCGCCAAGATGGTGTTCGGACACGGTAGGTGCATTATTTATAGTGAGGCCAATTGGATTATTAACGCCATCCTGCCCACTCTTTTGGTTTGAGGAATTTGATCCCGCTTCCTTGATTGCATTTGTAACAAGTATCCTCCAGGGACTATTGATCTACTCCCAGGAGCGACTTGAGCATGAGGAGCACTGGTGGATGTGTTACCATTGCTGTGTGGATACAGCTGTATGCCAGGTTGTTGAGATACAGTTTAGCTTTAGAAGCTTACCCTTCTTGGGTCACATTTGTGTTAGCATAGGAGCGGCGGTGGAATTCCGGCCAATGTGGGTGCTATTTGAGTTTGGCTGAGATCAACATTATTGTTGAGGTGAGGAGCTTTTTGGATTTGGCAGTACCAGGAGAGCATGGCGAATGGATGATGAGACTGGTACTAGCGCCGATTGCAGCTTTTGCCAGAGATGGGGGATGGACCTTTGTGTTAGTGATGCCTCCATAGTGGCTGTGGAGTTACCATTGGGTTATTCTTGAGCATTCAGTATCACCCCGACAGGGCCACTGTGGTGGCGGGATACCTGGAGGCAGCCGGATAGCTTTTCGGTGGTTGAGTTTAATGGTTCCACAGCTGGCGCGGTGTGGACTGTTGAGGAACAGGGCTTGAGGTTGTGCCCTGAGGGTCCCTTTTGACGGTAGACTGCGGTTGTGAAGCAGTCCCTGCGGATGGTCAGGATCCGAGAGTGATTGAGCGAGGACCCTAGCCGATTAGGGCTTCTTTTCTTTGGATGACCGTATGGGTATGTCTCGGATCGCCTGGTTGAGCTGGCACCAGGGAGCGGTGTTGGTGCGTGCTACATTGGTTGTTCTCTCTTTTCCCCCAGCCTTTTGTTGGCGTTCGTGATGGTCCTCCCACGTCTCAGCTCAGGAGTGTTAGGCTTGTGGATTCCTCGCCCGTGTTGGACTCGTTTCCTTTGAGATCTGCGAGTACTTGTGGTACGAGGGACGCCCGTTGCGAATTCTGGCTCGTGAGATGAGAGAATTACGCAACCGGGCCATGCCGTACTGATTATTATTTTGTTGAGGAGTAATCACGGGGAGTGAGTAGCGACTGGGGAGTTGGAGACTGTGTTGTTGGATGCTTACCCTTGGCTTTGAACTCCCTTTTGAGCCGTGTTTGTTTCGAGGACGAAACTTTCTTTTAGTGGGGGAGGATGTGAGGACCCAAAAATTCCCACGTTTGGATTACTCTTGGATCTGCGGCTTTCTGGAGACCCATGTTGGGTGTTAGAGGTGTTTGCGCGCATATTGGACCCAAGATTTGGACTCGGCATGAAAAACGGATCAAGTTTGCTTTCCCGGGAATTTTTGAGAAATTTTAGAAGTGGAATTTGGCAAATCGGACAGTGGGTTTGGATTCAGCGCGCGAAAACGCTCAAAATGGACTATTTATTTGTATTTTTCGGAGCTCGGATGACCCGGCACGAATTTCGAGGCGTGGGGTTACTGTTCCGGCGGCCGGAGTTGCGCCGGCGGCGGCGGCGGACGGCGGAGCGCGGCGGCGGGCCGAGGAGAGGCCGGTCGGTCCACCGCGGGAGTCGTGCACCGGGTGCGGGCCACGTGGCGCCTCCCGATTGGCCGGCGCGGCAGGCGCGGTCCATGGAATATCGCGGGTGCACGGTGGACCGGAGCGGGACACGTGGCGTGATGGCATTGGCTGGTGCACGAGCGCGCGGTCCACTCAGCTGGCAGTAGGTGCCTCGGGATGCGGGCCCGACACGGGGCCGCGGGCGGCGCGGCCGCGCACGTGGGCGCGACGTGGGCGCGGCCGGGCGCACGTGGGCGCGAATCCCGAGGAGTTGACTCCGCGTTCGGCGGCAGAGCAGGAGGACACGTGGCGCGACGCGGTTGGCCGCGCTCGCTGTTGCCTGTTCGGGGACACGTGTCACTCCAGGGACGATTCGGGCGCAGCTGGTTTGGGGTACATTCTGGGTCACTGTAGCAGCCCGGAAGTTTTGGGCGCCCGAAAGTTGGGACAAAATGGGTATTTCAGGATTTGTTGAGTTGGGGCTATAAATAGCCCCCTTTGGCCTGCATTTTGAAGGTTTTGCCGAGCTCTTCTCAGGCAGAGGTTTTAAGAGGAAATGTTCCTCACCTTGTGCTTCAGCTTGTGATGGATTTACAGAATTTTTGGAGGCCTCGAGATCCGCGCTTTCTGCGACGCGGCGCACTGCGACGTTTCTTGGATTTTGGCTTCTACCGTCGCCTTTCAGTGTGGGAGACCCCCTGAGCTACCCCGATGGAATTTTGAGACGATTTTTGTGGCACCGCGTTCACGAGAGGTACGCCTTCGATTTCTGTGTTGATCACCTTGATTGATTCTGAGTTCTTGGCACGGTTTACGAGGCATTTCTAAGCCGCTGTTTTCTGGTGGAGTTTTTGGACAGCGGCCCCTTGCCGGAATTTTATCTCCGCACTCGAGCGTCGGATTGAGACGAGCCTATACACTTTTTTCATCTACTCATCGCGAGGATCATCTCCATATTTTCCTTGGATTTTTCCGAGACCTTCCCGGAGGTATACTATTCCCCTTTTATCTGTGTTTGGGTTTGCAGTTGTGTGGTTGTGAGTGTTTGCGCGCCTGTACTGTGGAATTTATAACTTGGCCTACGGGGCTCGGATTTGGGCGTGCAGGTACCCGTTTCGAAGGTCTCGACGAGACGATCGCTGTGATATTTTTATCGGAATTTTCAGGGCACTTTCTGCAGGTGGAAATTTCAGATCTTCAGGACTGTCTTATGCAGATTTTTGTACTTGGTTATTTTGTGGAATAAAGTGTAACCTTGGACCTTTTTATTGTACCCAGGGGTATTTGCGGATGTTTGTGAACCCGTTGGTGTTGAGGATTAGTGGAGGTTGTTGCTTCTGGTGTTTTCAGCTGTGGAACTCCGGACAGTTAGCATTTTCAGGTGGGTGGCCTCGTCTTCATGACCTATGGACTGTGCATTAATTCTATCGGTGTAGGGACTTGCATGTTGTAGATGTATTTTGTATAGCATGCTAGAATTTAGGAATTGATGTTCCTGATGCTGTTAGATGATCATGTATTTATTGTCCTTCCCTACAAGCCGTTGATTATTGTTATCTTGGAACTTGACCTAGCACCCCGTCATATGTTGCATGTGTAACCAGACTAGTAGAAAACCCCCACTTGGGCTAGGGTTATTTCTGCTTTAGACATCCACACTTCTACTTTCCTGGACATAGTGTTCTTCCTCGCCCGGGTAGTGGGCCGAGTGGTCAGGTGTTATCTTTTAGTGTGGGATGCATGTTACACTCGTGCTTGGGAGCAGAGTGGAGTATGGTAGATGTAGTTGGTTGTTCATCTGTAGCGGGAGCTGTTTGGGTAGACGGCGGTCCCGAGATGTTTTATTCTCTTGTTTTATCTGTCGCCGCTGTGTTAGTGGCAGCGGTATATCAGTGTTAGCAGGACCTTAAACCCAGAACCTTTTTGGACACACATATGATTTTTGTCAACCAATGGTTTCTTCCAAGCATCGTAGGGTCGCCGGAGTCTGTCTTGTTTGATTGGACGAAGGCATTAGCCCTTCGAGGCTTGGATATAAAATTTGGTTTCAACTGTTTTCCTAAAAAGAACTAAAAATCATTAAATATGGATTTCTTACAGATCAGATGGCTTCAGTAAGAAATGTCACCTTTTTCCTATAAATTAACCACCCGAGATGATTCGAGTGGTCTGGGTTCTAAGGTCTGCCTTCTTCTTGGGACGAGAACAACGAGAGGCTACGCTAGAGCCTGTTCTTGTTTGGTTTGGATTGTAGGTTCTAGTCTTTCGGGGTTCCCGGACCCTTCCTCGTGTCAGTGGATGCGATGTTGGCCTGTTGAGGCAGTTGTTCGCAGTGGATGCGGTGTTGGCCTGTTGAGGCAGTTTCTCGCAGTGGATGCGACTTTGTGCTATGAGTTGGTAGAGTGTGATCTAGAGGTTATTTTTCTGATTTAGTGGTGGAGGTGGTTCTCCCACTTAGCTTTGAGGATCTTGGGGTTCTGGCAGATCGAGTCGTGGAGGTTTCCCGACTCAGCCATGGTCGTGCATTTATCTGATTGAGTCGTTGAGGGTTCTCCGACATAGCTGTGAGAGTGTTTTGGGCTATTCCTGTTCGAGTCGAGGTTCTTTTTCCGACTGAGTTGTGCTTTGAGCTTGGAGTTACCGATCTGTTTGATCGTGGATCATAGCCTGCATGAGCCACATTTGAGCTTGACAGAAATACTTTACAGAGATACTTGAGATGGGTTACTTTTTACTCGAGCGGGTCGCTCCCCTCGAGTGCCACTCCGGAGTAGGCGAGACCGGGTTGTTTTACCGGCGTGAGATTGAGCTTTCTATCGCGACTTGTCGTTGCATTTGTCCCTCTGGCTGTGCTGGTGTTGGCAGTCATGGACGTCCTACATAAGTCCGCTCCTCCGGGACGTAACGGCAGTAGGTTGGCGCAGGTTTGACTGGATCCGAGGAGGCAGTCAGTTCAGATTGGGTGATCCGAGATGAGAGTTAGTTGTGGCATCATGTTCTTTCTGTTCCACTCTTTGAGTATCTAGATAGAGGCATAGTAGCTGTAGAGTTTACTTTTCCCAGCTTTCCTTACAGTACTGCATTTGTTGCTTTATGCCTCTAGTAGACTTAGTGGGCAGACCGTCGGGCTTGTTGGCGGCACCCACTGAGAACTACTGTGGGATGTAGTTCTCACACCCGTCGTGGTGTCTTTCCCCAGGGACTCTACTCCGGTTCCTGTTGTTCCTGTTGCTGATCCTTCTGACCGAGGCGAGGGAGTCGCGAGCTAGTTCCCTACCCGTCGTTGGTGTGTAGCGGTACCCCTTCAGAGGAGAGCTTCAGTAGATTAGTTATTTTATTTTTTCCTCCTTTGAGAGACTGTTGTAGTGAGGATTGTTATGTATTGAGAGCCTGTACACTGAAGTATTTATTGGAGATACCTCCCGGTTGAGTTCTGAGTTTGTATATGAGGATACTGTATGATTATCATTTTTGGGAGACGGACATTGTTGCTTTATTTCCAGTTGTACAGTGATTGATTTAGTTACAGCAGATTTTTATAGCTCTGATATCTGTTTAGCTGTAGTACTTTTCTTGCAGGTAGGACGCTTCGCCTATGCGGGTTTGGCATAGGTGGCGGATCTGTTGGCGAGCCCGGGTCGCAGTTTCGACCCCGGGGCGTGACAACGGGTGTGAGAACTACTGCAGAAGGTAGTTCCCAGTGGGTACCGTCACCAATATCCATGGTATGCCCACTAAGTCTACTGGAGGCAAACAGATAGGTATGCAGATAGATAGATAGATAGGAAAGCTGAATGAAACTACAGCTAATATGTGTCAACCATCATGCTCAAAAGGAAACTCTACTATGAACATGCTATGCATACACTCTCCACTACTAATAAGCCTCAAGTAATATGCTCAAAGGAAAGCTCATCTAAGAACATGCTATGCAATCACCCACTCATATCACCCAATCTCAATGACTGCCACATAGGTTCCCGTCAAGCCTGCGCCTAACCTACTACCACTAGCCCACAAGAGACTTAGACTTACGTTGGGCGTCCCACACGGACTATCCCAATCTCACGCAAAGCGAACTCTAGTGTATCAACTAGTCGCATCATCATCGCATCCGGAGCGTAACTCGAGGGGAGCGACCCTACCGAGCTCAAGCGTGTCTCATCTGTCTCAACAAGCGGCACATGCAGGCTATGATCACGATCAACAGATCGGAAGCTCAATGCTCAAATAACACAACTCAGTCGGGAAACCCTCCACGACTCGATCAGGAAATGCCCAAACACTCTCACAGCTATGTCGGAGAACCCTCCACGACTCAATCTGATAATGAACAACCCATGGCTAAGTCGGGAAACCTCCACGACTCGATCTGCCAGAACCCCAAAACTCTCAAAGCTAAGTCGGAGAACCACCTCCACAACTAAATCAGAAAAACACAATTCATGATCTAGAATAATCTCCTCAATCCCCACAAGGAATCTCAACTCACATGACACTAGAACTCAACACACAATGCTCTAAAAATCCACTCGGCCCCCTGGCACGAGTATACATGCATCCTGAACCAACTCAACCCCTCTGGAAGATCTCAATATTTTAAAACCATTTTCAAAGCCCAATTTTCATTAAAACAAGTCCGACGATTTTTAAAACGGTTCAGATGCCAATCTAATGCCAACTAATCATGCAGTCTAGTGTCAAATCACCTCTAGATCATGCTAAAAATATCTGGGGCTCAGAAAAATCTTCCTACAATTTTCTAGGCAACTATCAGATTTACCAAACATAAAAACAGGTAAACTAAACATGATCAACATGCATACAGAAGCTTTAGAGGGCATTCCATACATCTTGAAGAATTTCCAACCCACCTCAAATGCTTTCCGTAGGCAATCGCTGAAGTCGGTGAAGCGCCGCATCGCTCACTGTCAAAACCCGCCGAAATACCAAACCACGCCGCGCGCGCGTGCACTGTCGCGATCTTCGGAAAAATTCCCGAAAGCTCGAACAACCCTCTCGAGTCCGCTAATAAAATCCTGCGCACTCCAGCTCCCTTGCTGTCAACTCACAACATGCGCGCATGCCCTCGCTCCGCGCAGTAAAAATCGACATGCTCACAGCACAAGTGCAAAAGATGGAAGGAATAATCCAAATAAGCTCAAAGCTTCATCAAAAATCCATCATCAAATCCAAAAACCCATGCTAGGAAAAATCTGTCACATACCTCTCATGCGGCTCGACGCGCGTGCGACTCCGCTCAAGACCAAGCAGCAGGAAAACAGCACACTCCTCAATCCTCTTCTTCTCCTTCTTCTTCTTCTCTTTTTTTTCCTTGCTCTCTCTCTTTTCTTTCTTTCTTTCTTTCTCTGGTTGTCGTGGAGAAGAAGGCAGGCGGCTGGGGGGGCTCTATATAGAGGGTGGCGTAGGTGTAAGACAGTGGAGAAGGAAAAGACCAAAGTGCCCTCGAAGAAACTGCTTAATCTGGACACCCTGAGGTGCTGGGTACCGGTACCCCAAGCTGGGTACCGGTACCAAACCGTTTAGTTTCGGAACCAAATGTCGGGTTCCGGAACACAGCCTGTAGTTCCGGAACCCAGACTTTGGATCCGGAACTCAAGCTCCAAACCCTCCAAATCCGAAGTTTGAAGCTTCCTTAATGCCGCGGCCAACTCACTTCTTGTCCCGAAAGCTTCTGCTGCGCTCTGAAATCTCCCGAACTTCACTGTAACCATAAAATACACTTGTCCAAAGTTTTTCCCACTCAGAAAACTCAACTGTGGAGTCGGTGTGCTCAATCCAAGATCCGATACTCTTACAAGAAAAACCCTCACTGCATTCTCTTCTCATTTCTTTTCTCGTTCCTTTTCTCAACTCCAAAGCGGGTTACAATTAATTACTTAAATCCTTTAATTGCCAACTCCAACTCACTTTTCGCCTTCGGGGCCTCCGCATCAATCTGAAACCTCCCGAACTCCGCTGTAACCTGAAAATACACATGTTCCAACACTTTCCAATTTCCTGCGCACCACGGCGGAGTCGGTACTCTATCCAATCCAATATTCTACAAGTACACCAAGCCCTGAAATCACTGATTCAAACTGGGCTTCCAAGTTTCGATGCCGCTAACTCACTTTTCATCCCGAAGGCTTCCACGTCGATCCGAATCAATCCGATCTCAACTATAAGCACAAATGGAACACGCCTAAAGCGATTTCTCCGCACAACGCCATCTTGCGAGGTCGGTGGACTCTACAAGGTCCCGGTACTCTACATGACCGCCTCGAAGAAGAGCCACTTTGGTAAGAAGTAAATAGGTGACACAATCGTAGTAGGAGAGTTAAGGACTATCTTCTCGGGAAGTGGTATGCTCACAAAGGAACCGTCGACGAATTCTTCTTTCGGTGACTGCCGAAAAATTTCAAACATTTGTTGCAAAAAATTCAACTCCCTCAATAGGAATATTTAGGAGAGAGTTTAGAAGTTGAGGAGTGACAGCAAAATTTACGCCCCTAACCCTTGAGGTGATATGAGAATGATACAGATTGAAGGTCACATTTGCATAAAATGTTCACATTAGATCAGGATAGTAGGCTCTACCATTTGCTAAAATAGTGTTCCAACCAAGTTGGGTTATACTTTGAACTACTTGAGGGCAATCAAAGTTTGCAAAGTTAACAAATCTTCAAGGTTGGGTTGATCTACATAAAGCAAATTTTTCTTGAGCATCCCTAGAGATAAAATTAAATTGGTCAAAATCAAGCTCTAGAGGTGGATGAGAGACATTTCTACATACCCTACGACAGCTAGAGGCACCAGAGCTTAAAATTTTGGTTCTAGGCATTTTACTGTGATAATATTAAAAAAAAGAGTGCACTGTAAAAGGGTTGGAAACTAGGTTAGGTTAAAATGAAAAAAACAAAAAAAAAAAAAAATCAAAAGACAGTAGATCTAAGTGGAAGTAGTGGAAAAAGTTGTAAAAGCACTGCTAAAAATTGAAGAAAAACTAAATCTAGGAAGAGACTTGAAATTTAGGGTTTCTGGAGAGAGAAAATAACATATGGTAGAATATGTGAAGAAGATGAAAAACGAAGGGGAAAATAAAAGATTTTTACCTTAGAAGCTAGAAGAGGAAGAGATCTTGATGAATCGGGCTCAAAACAGATAGATCCGGGCGGCCGTCGAGGGTGCGGGAGGTAGGGTCGCGAGCGAAAGCAAAAAAGAATAGAAAAAAAAATGTCTGGAACGGATTTATTTATACCCAGATACACTTCGCGGGAGCCCTAAATGGTCTACCAGGCGCTCGGAAGTTTGGGGTCCACAACTTGTTGGGCCAGTGCTGAGGACCGGGTCTTGGTGTCCTTGCTTCGGATGGGTCTAAGAAATTTTTGGGTGCCCGCGTAGACAGCCTGAAACTTTAGGACGTCCGCAGGACATGTTGGGCGTCTGCGACCATGAATACCTAAAAAGGGTGCTCTCAGGTTGGGAGTTCGAAGCACTTTTTGGACATCCTGGTAAGGACTTGAGGAAACCGAGGGTCCGTAGGATGTATAGGGTGCCCGAAATGAGCAGTCACAACAACAGAGGTTGTTCTACAAGAATCCGAACATCCGGATCATAGATCGGGCGTCCGAAACTTCCCAGAGTTTTATAAAATTACCAAACTACATACAAGAATGAAAATATAATGACAAGCATATTAAATACCAAGAAAAGAACCATCATAAGCATGTTCAGATATCTTGGAATCAATCAATTAAAATAATTCAAGCATTCCTAATTCTCTTCTAAGAGTTGAAAATCTGTTTTCACTTAGGGATTTAGTAAAAATATCCGCTAATTGATTTTCAGTGTGTACAAATTTTAGGATGATATCTCCCTTTTGAACATGATTTCTAATAAAGTGGTGTCTAATCTCAATGTATTTAGTCCTAGAGTGTTGAATGAGATTTTTAGAGATGTTGATGGCACTAGTATTATCGATTTTGATTGGAATTTGACAAAAATGAACTCCGAAGTCTTTAAGAGTTTGCTTCCTTCATAAAACTTGTGCGCAACAACTACCGGCCGCAATATATTCGACTTTGGCGGTTGAGAGTGCAACGGAGTTTTGCTTTTCCGAAGACCAAGAGACTAAGGAATGACCAAAAAATTGACAAGTTTCGTTTGTACTTTCCCGATCAACTTTGCATCCGGCAAAGTCGGCATCCGAAAAGCTAATGAGATTAAAACTAGTGCCTTTGGGGTACCATAACCCTAAGTTCAATGTACCCTTAACATATTTAATGATTCTCTTTACGGCCACTAGGTGAGATTCTTTAGATTCAGCTTGAAAACGAGCACATAAGCAAACAATGAGCATAATACCCAATCTACTTGCGATAAGATATAGTAAGATACCAATCATACCTCTGTCCACATTCTTGCATTTTTCATCTTTCTCAAACTTTGTTGATGCACTCATTAGAGTGCTCAACTCTTTTGAATTTTTTAAGCCAAATCTTTTGATTAGATCCTCTGCATATATACTTTTCTTGGTTGATGAAAGTTCCATCCCTCATTTGTTTGACTTGAAACCCGAGAAAGAATGAGAGTTCGTCCATTATGCTCATTTCAAATTCATCTTGCATTAACTTAGAGAATTTTTTGTAAAGAAATTTGTTAGTAGCACTGCAAATAATATCATCTATATAGACTTGTACTATATTTTTTTAAAAAAATTAGTTTTAATAAATAGTGTAGTGTCCATCATTCCTCTTGAAAAGTCATTTGAAATAAGAAAGGTACTAAGTCGTTCATACCTAGCTCTAGGAGCTTGTTTTAAACCACAAAGAGCTTTGGTGAGTTTAAAAATGTGATTTGGAAAAGCGTGATATTCAAAACCAGGTGGTTGCTCAACGTAGACTTCTTCGAAAATATATCCATTTAGGAAAGCACTTTTGACATTCATTTGATATAATTTGAAATTCATATAAGAAAGTAATGCCAAAAGAATTTGTATTACTTCTAATCGAGCAACCGGTGCAAAAGTTTCATCAAAATTAATGCCCTCAATTTTGTTGAAACCCTAGACCACTAACTAATCTAATATTGTTTCGAACCACGACATCATATTTATTTCGCTTGTTGTGGAAGACCCATATAGTGCCTGTGGGTTATGGGATCCAAGAATCTAAATAGGAAAAAAACCACCTAGAGGCGGGGTGAATAGGTGTAAACAATAAAACTCAAAAAACTTTACGTAAAAATAACCCAATGCGGAAAATAAAAAATATGCGCAAGATTTTACGTGAAAAACTCTAATTCATAAGTAAAAAATCACGGAACCGATCACACGAAAAAATTTACTAAGATTAAAACACGTATAAGGTGATATAACGTAAACCTACGACTCAACATTTTCCATACGCTTTAAGTAGATCTTCTCCGCAATCCTCAACGCGCCTCAATCACATGATTTGCGTCTAACTTCGAATCCATGAAGTCTAACCAAATCCACAGTCGTCACCAATGTAGCATGTGTCGATTACACGAACACGCCTAACTTCGAATCCACGAAGTCGATACACCATGAATCCACAAGGCCTTCACGTGAATCCACGCGTCGATGTTCCTTTCGGAAATTGTTGTTTGTTTATTGGTGTTGGTGATTTTGAATACTTAGAAAATCATAGGGAGACAAGAAAAAACACCGTCTAAGTATTCATCAATTTGATTCTTGTAAAAGAACAAAGAGTTGAGAAACCCAAAGAATCAAATCGATAAATATAGAAGAAGAAACATAAATTAGAACGTGTTTTAATTTCCTTTCTTCTCTATATGTGGATCTTTTTCGGCTTGCCCTAAAATAAGATCTTTAGGGTCTATTTATAGGTTAGAAACCTTTGGAAAGAGATAAGAATCAAAAACTGCCTAAAATAGAATTTTTTCGCATCACAGTCCGGACTGGATTCACGACGATACGGATTGTCGTTAAAATTCCAAAATAATGGTTCGGAGTCCGAACTGGAAAGAATATGATCCGCACTGATTCATGCTACATAAGAAAATCAATGTTCGAGGTCCGAATTGAAAGTAGGTTGATCCGGACTGAAAATTCGCATGAACCAAACCATGTTCGGGGTCCGGACTGGATCTGTCTGGTCCGGATCCTGAACACTCAAAATGTAGTGCACCAGCTTCACTAAAGTCGCCAAGTGCGGGTAAGTCACTTCATACGTATTTCAAAATATGATTAAAATAAGGTGGAACAAGTTTGGTTCGAAGAAAATAACGTTCCGATCAAATTAGAGTTGAAACCGGACGAAAACGGGCGAAAATGGGCGAAAATGGGCGAAAAAATAACAAAGTCTGGAATTTGGGCTCACTTTCGGGCGCCTGAAAATGCCTTGGGGGGAGCCCCCCGAATGTGTAGTTCCGGGCCTTGGAAGGGCCACCCGTAGGAACAGTGTCCCGAAGTTCCGGGCGCCCTGGGAGCAAGTTTAGGGCGCCCGAAACCTGCGAAAAATTCTGCGATTCAAGCAGAAATTGGGAAAAATGATGGGGGCACTTTGGTCATTTCACTTTTTCCTGCCACCCCACTTACTCCATTGACAAAACCACCCTCTCACACACTCTCTCTCTTCCATTCTCTCCCTCCCAATTTCTCTCCTCTCTCTCTCTCCGGGTTCAGAAGAATGAGAAGAAGCAGCAGAGGTGGGCAGTGAAGGCTGGGGCGGCGCCTCTCTCTGGGCTAACAGCTGGTCAATCCCCTGCTCCTGCCGGTGGGTACTCTCCACCAATTGGGCCACCAAGGCCCTCAGCTCGCTCATCTCCGAAGATCCGGTCTGCTCCGGCTCATCAGGGGGTATAGGGGTACCCCGAGTAGGAATCCGACGTCGGGGAGGCATCCTGCCAAAAGAAACCACAATCAGTAACCCAACCGCGCACGACCCAATCTAGCAAAAGTCAGGGGCATCCCCTTATTTATGTAGCTTTATGTTATCTGCAGCCAACATAACTGCCCACAGAAACAGGATATGTCGATCCCTCTTCACTAACTGGAATAGTCAAATAAATAAATCACCGACTTTCGCAAAATATCACATCTCTCACACCCTATCATCCTAGGATCGGCCAAAAGTCTAGGGTTTCCTAAGTCCCAACTGACCTATCCCTAAGCTCTGATACCAACCTAATCTGTCACGCCTCCGGGTGTAAACCGAAATCCGGGCTCGTCGACAGATCCGTCGTGCACACGAAATTTCCCATGTACACGAAATGTCGGTAACCTGCTCAGATATAAGATATACAATAAAAGAGCATAAAGTATAGAGCTAAACTAAAAGGAACTACAAATAATCTCAGACTGGAAATAAGATACAAGCGTAAAGATACAATAAACTCCCAGCTCACCAAAATAATACATCCAGCTGGCCAAAGCCAGACCTCAAAATAAAAGTAAACTACTATAGTCTGAGTAAAGGGTACAATATCTGTCTAACTGCAGCTCTCGGTCTCACAGGAGATCTATCTACTCAGCGATCCCCTTACCTCGATCAGCTGCCGATGGCCGAGCAACTCCCGCAGATGACTCTGCAAAACAAAGGAAAGAAAGGGGGAAAAACAACTATGGGAGTGAGAACCACTGATAAAACCAGTAGCCCCCAGTGGGCAAATCCTCAATATCCGACGTACCCACTAAGGCTACAAGAGGCAAAAGGAAGGTAAAGTGGTAAACTAAATGAACTGCTAAAAGGGAAACTACCACTACTATGCCTCTAATGCAGTACTGACTAAAATGACTGTATGTATGCATCAGCAAATAGGAAATGCCCCAGAACAACCCAATCCACGAACCGATACAAGTCCAGTGCTGCCAGCTCTACCGTCCACATCGGGTATGGGAGCCACGTATAACACCATTGTAATAGTATCCAGTAACCGACCGGTGGCTACCTGGTCCTGTCGCACACTCCGGAGTGGCACTCGAGGGGAGCTACCCACACGAGTAAAGTAACCATGTCACGAGTATCTCGAAATAGCAGGACTAGATCACAACTATGCCCAAGTGGAAAAACCCATCCACTGAAGAAACCCCCAATCTGATGCAAAAGTAAACATCCGGTCAACCGCCCAATGTCCGCGGTTGCCGCAACACCCCAGAAATCCCACAACTAGTACAACCTCGACTACACTATCCTAACCCCCTGCTCAAACCCGAGCAACCAGAATCATAACTCTGAATAAAAGGGGAAATAGAGTAACGTGATTTCTCCTAAGTCAAGTCCCAATATGATAGTGTAGCGATAAATAGTGGCCTATCTAGATGTCCATACAAGCATGCAACTGTCCTCATGTAGAATAAAATGAAGCACCAATAATACTCTCGCATATAGGTTAGATGTAATGTTCCAACATGATAATCTCTTTTTGTACAAAAGCTAGATACTAACATGATAGTGATATTTCCAATATGATAGATCCACAAGAATAGTCTCACATGATAAGCTCACAGTTATTTTAATTTAAGCATGACCGTCAATGGGGTGATCAATTGCTAGATTTAATATAGGGATTTCACTCTCTAGTAAACTTAGTGAGCAAGTCGAAAAAGAGGGATGCAACAACCACCCACCTGGTACATGCAACTCCCCAAACTGTAAAAGAACTCCTCGTTGTCCAACAACTGTCCCCGCAACCCCAGAATCCGCGAATCACAGCAAAATATTCTAACCCGGCATAAATGGACCTCCCCCGAAAACAGACTTTGCTGTTTTGCAAAACAACACAGAAAAGGGGGATTTTTCACCTACATGCGGTTCTCAGAAAATTCTAGAAAAATTACGGCTGCGATCCTCGCGACGAGCAGATCCAAAACAAGTACTTATATGCCCTATTATGATGCTCGTAGGCCAAGATAGAAAATGAACAATCCCACGCTGTACAAAAAGTCACCATAGAAAATGGGGTCAAATGATGCCCCGGGAACAATGCCAAAAACCCAAAACGGAGCGAAGCAATCAACATAAAAATCGAAGGCCTATCTTTTAGGAACACGCTGTCACAAAAATCGTCCAAAAATTCCTCCTGGGTAGCGCAGGGGACTCCTCCGACTGAACAGCGTCAAAAACGGGCCGCGAAAGGGAAACGTCGAAGCGCGCCGTGTCGCCGAGATCACAATGCCGTGGCCTCCTAAAATCCTGGAATCTTCTGGAGAGATGGAGGACAGAGAGAGAAACAACTTTCCTTCAGGCCATACCCTCTTTTTCTCTCTCTAAAGCTCGAAAAAACAAAAAAAAAAAAGAGGAAGAATGGGTTATTTATAGCCCAGCCCACACTCGAGCCGAAGCCCAAAAACCGGGCGCCTGAATCCCCCGCGAAGGCCCGCGTCATCGGCGCCCGAAACGCCCGGGGTGCGACGCATGTCCCGAACACGGGACAGCAGCGCCCAGCCGCTCCAGCGCTGCCGCGTGTCCGTGCGGGACGGCGGGGTGGGTGGCGCCCGCCAATGGCGGGGCGCCACGTGGCGCACGCCTGCGCCACCCCGCCCGCCACGCCAGCCGACGCCGCCCATACGCCGCCTGCCACGCCTGCGCCCCCTGCCACGCATGCGTACGGCGTCAGCGCCGCACCCCCGCGTGAACCGCGCATACGTGAACCGCCTAATCCGGGGCCGCCACGTGGCACGCCCGAGTCCACGCACTCCGCCGCGTGACTCCGTGGACCGCGCCGCGTGAGCCAACTAATAACAGGCTGCCACGTGTCTCCCGCCCGGTCCACTACACTAGCGCCCAATCTCCGTGGACCGCGATGCGTGCGCCAGCCAATGACGGGCCGCCACGTGTCCTTCCCGTCGGTCCATAGCTCCCCCGTGCACCAAAATACACTGAAAACTTCCGGGTATCCGTTTTTGGGCGTCCGGACTCCGAAAAATACAAGTAAATAGTCGTTTTCAAGCGTTTTTCTGCGTTGAATCCAAATACGACCTCCGTTTAGCTTGAAACCACTTCTAGATTAGGCGAGAGCAGCCGAAAGATAGGTTTGATCCAGAATCCTCATTGAGTCCGTCCAACGCGTCCATTTGACATGTTGCGGGCCCGACACACCAATAATAGGTGTTTCACTACCACGGATCACAAAAAAAGCTGCACGGGAATCTGGGCCACTACACGACACGCGTCGGCCATCCATAGCCGCGCATCGACCGGCGCCACGCGGTCGCGCCTGCTACAGCTACCTGTCCATGTCAAAGCGGCCCGGCCCACATCATTTGGGCGCCCAATTACTTTATCATGCGCCCAAATCCACAGTAAACCCACAAAATATGGTTTTTGATCAGAATTTCACATAGAAACTATTTTTCGCATCCGTTTGGTACTCAACCGACTCTTGAAACACGAAGGTGTCGACACGCCACTGATCAACCAACCATCCGGTCAACTGGGATTCAGGTCTTCACATCGGAGGCAATTCCGGTAATTTAGAATAGAAGAAATTTTTGGCACAGTGGTCGGGATCATTGAATTGCCGGTTGGGATAAAATTATTAATTATTTTATTTTGGACTTTGAGTAGGTCCAGATAAGGTTTTGAAGGCATAGGAGGGTCGCGAGCGTGGTCGTTTATCTCCGTTTGAGGTGGGTTCACCTTTAGAACCCCTTTATTGCACAATTCGTTATTTTTGTATGATTTCTGGTAATGGGGAATGTTACGGGTGTTATGACTTGTGTTTTGATTTCCGGATGAGAGAATGTTGCGGTAAAGACTTAGTGGACAGTCTGTCCCTATCCGAATAACAGTTTTGTTGTTCGGGGCATATTTATGATTGGTATAGTGATCGATGCGACTACTCAAAAATCGGGAGGAGGTTCCGGTAAATTGGAATAAAGGGAACTTTGGCAGAGTGGTTGGGACCACTAAATTGTCGGCTAATGTAAAATTAGAAAATTGCTATTTGTGGACCTTGGATAGGTCTAGGTGATTCCCAGGTATTCGTAGAGGAGCCACGTGCTCAGGTTGATTTTTTTGGCAGATGTGGGGATCCCGATCCGAAGTCAGGAATGTTGTCGAATTAGTAACATCCGACCTTATTCTTTCTCTTTATTGTTTTCCTTATGACTAATGTGTGTCAATAGGATGGTCGTCGGTCACGGTTATTGTGACGACATGGTATATTATGATACTTTCTCTACAGAAGGGCGTACACTAAACACGGACATTGTGTGGCTTACCCGTCTATTGGGCGGCATAAGCAAAAAAAGTATACTTTTCGATAATTAAACAATATATGTCATATTGTAATAGGACAAAGGACATTTTTGGATAAATTTTTATGTTAGTACTATATTTGACATGTGGGTCAGTCTCTTCTATATATCACTTGAGCGACTGTTTGTCGCGAGACGAGGTTATTGGATTTGATTATATGATCGTCATGCTCATGGCGCTTTTCACGCACACCAGCGGTTTGGCCACCGCATGGGTGTACTTTTTCGGAAAGGTGGTATGATTGACCCGTGATCCCTACGCGGCGATTTGAGTGGGGGGAGCCCCCTGCGGACATTGCAGTATCGCGGCTTTTGCGATTGCACATGTTTGCAACGGCTTATTGAGCAAGATTGTGAAGGTGTCTGAGGTCAGTGGACCAACATGGTGGGTACGTTGGATGACAATGATGTGGAGTACTCCTTCGTGGGATATTTTGGTAGCGACATGATTTCTGGTATCTTGAGATACGGTTTGGTGTTCTTTTACTACTACCGTACTTGTGTTAGTACTATGATATTAGTTGATATGTTTTATCTTATCATAGTTTATGTCACTGATTCTCACTGTGTGACAGGTTTGGTCGGGGGTGGGGATCAGGATGATGGTGAGGACGCTACCTTGTGAGACGTAGATTTTTCTCAGTCAGGTTATTCTCCTTCTTTCCTTTCTTGTTGGTTATTTCATTATGGTCAGTTATTATACATGTGGATGTGGATCTGTATATTGTGGACAGTGTGGACGTTGGGACGGACTTGTGCTCGGTTTATGGCTTTCTAGATGCGTCGTGTAAACGCGGGCTTTTAATGTCACGCCCCGGGGTCGAAACTGCGACCCGGGCTCGCCAACAGATCCGCCGCCTACACAAAACCCCGCATAGGCGAAGCGTCCAACCTATAAGAAAAGGTACTACAGCTAAACAGATATCAGAGCTATAAAGAAAATAGCTGTAAAACTAAAATCCAACCATTTGTACAATCGGAAATAATGATACAATATCCATCTCCCAAATATGATCATATACAAAATCCTCTGATACAATAACCCAGAACTCAACAGGGAGGTAAACTAAAATAATACATCAGTATATAGGCACTCAGTACAAATCAGATCCTCACAATACAATAGCCTCTCAAAAGTGGAAATAAAACTAGTCTACTGACAGTACTACAAATCTCCAATGTGGGGGTACAGCTACTCTCCAAAGACAGGTAGGGATCTAGCCTGCGACTCCCTCGCCTCGAACAACAACAGCAGAATCTGCAACACCCGCAAATGACTCTGCAAAACAAAGAAGAGGAAAGAAAAGGGAGGGGGAGAACCCCCAACGGGTGTGAGAACTACACCAACACGTAGTTCTCAGTGGGTACCGCCACCAAGCCCGATGGTCTGCCCACTAAGTCTACTAGAGGCATAAGATAACGATGCAGTAAAGACTGAAAGAAAAGCTGGAGATACTCAACAGCTACCATGCCTCCATCTAAATGCTCAATGGGAAACACCGATGAAAAATATGCAAACCCTCGCACACAAGGTACTCAATCGACCCAATCGAGCTGACTGCCACATCTGGTCCAGTCAAGCCTGCGCCTCCCTAGTATATCAACGTAGGGTGTCCAATCAGACTAACTCGCTATCGAATAATGGCACATGCAGGCTATAGTCGAAATCCACGCTCTCTCTTAGAACGGATAGACTCAAGATCCTCAAGCATCTCGTACAACGTTCGGAGTACTCTCAACGACACGGGACCACCGTCAGCCCAAACGGCTCCCAACAACACTAGCACTGGTCTAATCTCAGCTACCAGACTCCACTCAACCCCCAGGCACGAGTGCAACAATAAAAGTATCTGACTGAATAAACTCAATCAATGGACCAGTAAAAATTGGCACTGCCTACTCAAACTGTCTCGAGTATCTGCTAACAGATCGGCACTCACTGACCGGCACTCATCTGTCCGGTACTCACTGGCCGCTGTGTAAATCGCCTACTCTGGAGTGGCACTCGAAGGGAGCGACCCGCTCAAGAAAATAAGTAACCCATGTCAAGTATCTCTGTCTAGTATCTCAAAATAGCAGGACTGGATCAGGACTCTGATCAAAGTGGAAAAATCCATCCACTAAAGGAACCCGATCCCAATCTGATGCAAAAGTACACAATAAGTGGGAAACTCCATCCACTAGAGAGATCCGATCCCCAATCTGATGCACAAGTAAACATCCGGTCAACCGCCCAATGTCCGTGGTTACCGCAACACCCCATAATCCACAATCTAGTACAACAACCAACATCCGGTCAACTGCCTAATATTCGCGGTTGCCGCAACACCCCACAACCTACAATCAAATCCAACCTGTCCCAGACACAAAGTCTCGACTACACTATCCCAAACCTGTAACACCCCCGGAATTTGGATTAGTCCTCTATATAAATGATATAATAGGACTAAATCTCTAACCCGGCTATAGCATTTTGGATGGTAGCAAGATCCAAGAGGAACATGAGAGTTAAGCGTGCTAGAGCTAGAGTAGTTCTAGGATGGGTGACCCCCTGGGAAGTGGGGCGTCACAAAACCCCTGCTCGAACCCGAGCAACATTAATCACATGTCTGACTAAAAAGAAGAAAAGAAGCAAAGATGGTTTCTCCTAAGTCAAGTCCCAACATGATAGTGCAGTAGTAAAAGATGACCTATCTAGATGTCCATACAAACATGCAATTATCCTCAACTAAGATAAAAGGGAGTATAACAAATAGTAGCTCCACAAAGGTATAATCACATGCCAAAATCACAAATCAACTACACCTATCCATAATCCATGGTCCAGCATAAATCATCACAGTGATACCCACACATAGATATATCATCCTACCCCATCGAGTAATCAAATCTCATAAAAGACTATGTGCTAACACATGGCATGCTAACATATCACTACTATAGTATGTCGATTCACATGATCTAGGCCATTCTCATGCTTACATCTCAATCCTATTGGTTGTAAATTAATTATGCATGTTATCAATCACAGAGGGTAACATTCCCTTAGGTAGGCTTACATTAACTATCATCATGAATATCCAAATCTTGCAAATTCTCATAATACGTAACATGGGTTCCATTTTGCAATTCTCAAACAATTAGCATTACTAAGCTTACCCCTCAATCACATATATTGTACCCTAAACATGCATGCATTCTAACGGATAGAATTTTAGAGAACCGTCCACCGGTTCTGGAGACGAAGCAACCCACCTGAAGCGCTTTCCGCAGGCAAAGCCGAAGTTGGTGAAGTGCGTAGCCACGCTATCAAAATCCGCCGAAACCGCACCCTCGGTACTAGCTCGCACAAGCCTCTGCTCCAACCAACATCACATCCAACAATCAAACGACACCACAAACACTTCCCAAAAACAACGCTTGCTGTTTTTACAAACTAGCACAAAAAAAGGGATTTTTCACCTGCGTGCAGTCCTCCGAAAAATCTAGAAAAATCACGGCTGCGATCCTCACGACGAGTAGATGCAAATCGAGTATTTATACTCCTCGTTCCGACACCCGTAGGCCAAGATACAAATAGAACATTGCGATAAGCCAATCAATCAACAACTCGCAAATCTGCGGAAATCAGTTACGAAGAAGCTTAAATATCACCTACGAAGAATCCTCCGAAAAATTCGATAAAAACACGGTCGTGTTCCTCTCGAAGCGTAGATGTCAATCGAGTCCTCAAACGTCCCGTTCTGATGCCCGTAGGCCGAGAAATCCCAACAATACTCCCCTGCTGTCCCAAACATCGCAGCAGTACAAGGGGGTCAAAAGGTACCTTGGGAACACCACCAAAAACTCGAAACAGAGCAAAGTGATCAGCAAGAAAATCGAAGGTGTACCTCTTGTTAATGCGCTGCCACAAAAATTGGCTCAAAATTCTGTCGGGGTAGCTCAGAGGGCCACGCGCACTGAAATGCGAGGGTAGAAGCCACAAACGAAGGAGCGTTGAAGTGCGCCGCGTCGCAGAAAATGCCAATGCCACGGCCTCCAAAAATTATGTGAATCCATCAAGAAGTAGAGGACAAGGTAAGGAACAACCTTCCTTAAGGCCTCAACCCAAGAGGAGCTCGGGAAAAAGGCCCAAAGACAGAAGAAAGGGGCCATTTATAGCCCAGCCCACAAAGAAAAAGGATCCGGATTCGGGAGCCGGATTCGGGCGCCCGAATCCGGCTCCGGCCCGCTACTGTGCGCGCCCGAATCAACCACAAAGCACCACGTGTCCAGTCCGCGCCCCGTGTTCCCTGCGCACAAGCGCCCGCCAATCGCGGTGCGCCGCGTGGCAACGCGGTCCACGGCGGGAACCGTGGGCCACGGTTCACGGTGGCCCAGCCGGGTCACTCCGCCCGCCAATGAGCGGGCGACACGTGGCCTGGCGGGGTCCACGGTGCGCCGCGCCCGGCGCACTATCGCGCATGCGTTGACCGCCCAATCCGCGCGCGCCACGTGGTCTTCCGCCACGTTCGCTGGTCCCGGTGCACACCAAGTCCCTTGGACCAGCGTGCCAGCCGTCGCGCACGCGCCTGCGCCGCCGCGCTCCGCCACCTGCCTGCGCCACCGGTGCTGCCCTAGCCTACTGGAACAGTAACAAAGTGTCTCAAAATTTGTGTTTTGGCATCCGAGCTCCGAAAAATATAAGTAAATTGTCTATTTTCATCATTTTCGCGCGCTGAGTTCAAATCCGATGTCCGTTTTGCCAAATTCCACTTCTCAAATTTATCGAAGGCATCCGGACAGGTAATCTTAATCCAAATTTCACGCTGGGTCCAAACCTGAGGTCCGATTTGCGCTCATGCACCTCCATCACACCGAATAAGCCTCCAGAAATCGCTGATCACACTGCAAATGCTCTGCGGAGATCTGAGTCATCACATCCTACCCCACTAAAAGAAAGTTTCGTCCTCGAAACTAACACAACTCAAAAGAGAGTCTCAAATACCAAGGGTAGGTACTCATCATCACCGTCTCCAGCTCCCAAGTCACCACTCACTCCCCGTGATTACTCCTCATGTCACGCCCCGGAGGTCTAAGAATAAGCGAAAAAGCGCATGTATTTTTTTTTGAAATATAACCTCGCCTACCGGTGCGTGTCAGACCCGCCACATATACAAATTCACTCTTCCAACGAACAGAGTCTCCTTTGTATATGCACGGCGTCCCATTTACAATAACATCCTTTAACCACACAGTCACAGAATACATAGCAGAAAAGAATTAAGACTACTGGTTTTGCAAACGGTGCCCACACGACACCCAAGTTTTGAAAACGTTTACACATCAACACTAACGCGGCTTCATCTTTTTCAAAGGATAAATCCAGAAGTTTACAAAATTGTGCCCACACGACACTTGGTGTTAGAAAGCATTTTCGCAACCATTTTGTTTATAAAACATGCCGCACACAAGTCCACAAAAGTATATCCAATCCACAGTGCCAACTAATTATCCATTCAACATTCAACATGATCCACATTCAAGCAAATTAAACTAACAGTTAAGCTAAAAGAGAAATGAGATAAAGCCAAGATGGATAACGTAGCTAGCCTCCTACGGCTAAGGTCCTCTCGACGCAGTCTCACCGCCATCCCGGCTACCACACCTAGTCAGACCTGTCACAGAGTGGGTAAAGTCAGTGATAAATAAAGTAGATGATTAGCATTTGACATTAATTTTAAAACAAACCGATTACACTAGAGCCTTTCGCTTTTCCATCTCATGTATCCACATCATTTGATTTAATTACAACTGGTACCTGTCGGGGAGTCGACGATCTCCCCTGGTGCACAAATTCTTTACTTGCGTGATACTTTTAACCTATTCACGGAGCTAGTGCGGCACTTTTAGCAGTCGTGAAGAGGTCCCCACTGGCACCTACACGAATAGTGGGGCACACGGGTCATTCAGACCACTTCTCCGGAAAAGTACACCCATGCGGAGGCCAATCCGCCTGTGTACGTGTAGAATCCAAAAACATGATTTGCCGAAGTCGGCGTGTGTCAAGCACTACGACACTCAGTCGCCACAATATAATAATGAAAGAGCAATACACATTCATGCGAAAGGTTCAACAGTTCATCTACTTTATTAGACAGATTACTAAGTCATTTATTATGATATGGTGCACTTATTGCACTTGTTGCACTTATGGCAAGGGTACCCACCTGGTTGCGGGGAAAACTGGACACCTGGATCTTTCGCACACTCCCGCTACGCACCTGGACCTAAAGGAGTCCCCAAAGAAAAATGATCATCAATACAACGCACTAACATCGCGAAAACAGAAGTCTGAAACTAACCCCGTAAAGAACAACTCAAAAACGTCACAATTACGACACCCGACGGGTCCCCGCGCGGATGCCGCCGCCCACG
This sequence comes from Tillandsia leiboldiana, assembly GCA_029204045.2. Lineage (NCBI taxonomy): Eukaryota > Viridiplantae > Streptophyta > Magnoliopsida > Poales > Bromeliaceae > Tillandsia > Tillandsia leiboldiana. Next base: position 49,215,006 of record CM055064.1, on the reverse strand, counting down.
GATGCCCCGCGCGGCTCGAAACCGCGCGGTGTGCGTCCGCGGGTGGCGCCCGCCTGCCCCGCGGGTGCCCCGCGCGGCGCAAGGCCGCGCGGCGTGTGCCCGGGGCGGCGCCCGTACGGCGCCCGCGCGACATGCGCCCGCCTGCGGGCGCCCCGCGAAGCGCATGGCCGCGCGGTTGCGCGTCCGGGACGGCGCCCGCGCGGCACCCGCGCTGCGCAGCCCGCCCACTGGCGCCTCGCGCGGCGCAAGGCCGCGCGGTTGTGCGCCCGGGGCACCGCCCGCGCGGTTGTGCGCCCGGGGCACCGCCCGCGCGGCGCCCGTGCGGCGCCGCCCGCCCGCGGGCGCCCCGCGCGGCACAAGGCCGCGCGGTTGTTCGCCCGGGGGCGGCGCCTCCTGCCCGCGGGCGCCCCGCGCGGCACAAGGTCGCGCAGTTGCGTGCCCGGGGGCGGCGCTGCCCGCCCGCGGCCGCCCCGCGCAGCGCAAGGCCGCGCGGTTGCGCGCCCGGGGGCGGCGGCCGCGCGGCTGCCGCGCGGCGCCCTAGCGGCGCCGGCGTCGTCCGCCCGCCCGCGCGGTGCCCTAGCGGTACCGCACGTCATCCGCCCGCCCACTCCGTGCCCTAGGTCGCGCGGTGGTGGCGGCGGGTTCGGCGTGGACGTCGGGGACGGAGGCGGCGATGAAGACAACGAAAAAGACACCGAAAAACCCCAAAAACAACGAAACGAAAAACACTTACCTAGATTCCCGACGGGGGAGTCGACCGATCGCACACCTAGTCTCCGGTGCGTTGTTCGGGGTGGTCGGATTCCTCCGTCTCCTTCCTCTTTCTTTCTTTCTCCTCCTCCGATTAGGGTTCCGTCTTTTCCTTCTCTTTTCCTTCCGCGTTCTCTCCGGCTAGGGTTTCTATTTTTGCGAAAAAGTGGGATTTTCCTTTTCGTACGTACAATTAAATCCAGCCTTTTAATTTCCGTCACCAATTAATTAATTCTTTAATTAATTACTCCTACGGGATAACCCACCTTTTAATATCTGTAACCGAATAACTATTTCTTTAATTAATTAATCACACAAGATAAACCCACCTTTTCCTCGGAAAGCGTGCAGGATATTCTGCACGGGTTTCGATGCACGTTAAGTCACCGCGACACTAAAAACCCTGTTCCGGGAGATCCCTAAGTCGGATTTCAGATCCGATTGCACTGTCGGTCATCATTTTTCGTGCTCTTTCATAGAAAAATATTCATGCAACTCACCGATCGACTTACAGAAACTCGATAATTTCGATCCACTAAAGGGAGTACTTTATTAGAAGGAAGTAAAACATCACTAAAAAGTCGTGTCATTACACCTCAACAACAACAATAACCAGTACGGCATGGCTCGGTTGCGCAATCCTCTCATCTCACAAGCCAGAATTCACAACGGGCGTCCCTCGTACTCCAAACATTCACAAAGCTCAAATGGAGTGAGTCAATCACGGGCGAGGGATCCAAACACATAACACCTCTGAGCTGAGACGTGGAAAAACATCAGGGACTCCAACAAGGAGGCTGGGGGGAAAGAAAGAACAACTAGTGCAACACGCACCAAAACCACACCCTGGTGCCAACTCTACCAAGGCGACCCGAAATACACCCACACGGTCATCTAAGAAGGAAAGGAGCCCAACAAGTTGAGGTCCTCACTCAGTCACTCTCGGATCCTGACCATCCGAGTGGACTACACAACCATAGGTTACAATCTAAAAAGGACCCCCAGGGACACAATCTCAAGCCCTGTTCACCTCAACAATTCCACACAGCGCCAGCTGTGGAATCATCAAACTCAACCCCAGACAGCTCTCCCGCTCAAGGTATCCGCCACTACAGTGGCTTGTCGGGGTGATACAGAATGCTCAACAATAACCCAACGGTAACTCCACAGCCACTATGGGAGGCATCACTATCACTCGCAAATCCATCTCCCATCACTGGCAATGCTAAAATTGACGCTGATTTCATTCTCATCATCCGTTCGTCAAGCTCTGCCGACACTGCCCAGTCTAAGAAACTCCGCACCTTAACAACTTGGCATACGGCTTCTTTCCTCACAGACACTGTAGCACTATCCACAAGTGCTCCTCATGCTCCAAGTCATTTCCGGAGGAAATCAAATATCAAAGATAAAGACTACTACCAATTTGCCCAAGCATCGCTGGGACACACGGTTCATCAAATCAACAAGGCGGTAGGACATTAGTCAATCCAATTGGCCTCACTGTGAGCTCATAATGTCCCTACCGTATCCTGAGCGCCGTCTTGGCAAAGTCCTTGACTGTATGATCCCAAATAGATACTTGCATCATAAACAAACAACTGTCGGAGTATAACTCCATCAAAAGGTCCTAAATAATACCCGGACCGGCCTGTGCTCAAACCACAAAAGAACCCTCACTGTCGTGTATCAACGACGTGGCATCACCACCGTGAATCAACGACGTGGCACCAGGTCAAACAGACCCCTCGATCTATCAGATCCTACAACTGCGCTAACAGCTCTCTCAATCTCCCTAACCGGCGGCATCATCATCAGCTTAGGTGGACTCACACCCGGGATCTCACGGCAATAGGGATATCCTTGAGTCCCGATGCCGCCGTAGGCACCTCTCACACTATCGCTGTAACCTGTGTGCTCTAATTGTCTCTACAAACAAGCCTCATGTTGTCTACCTCGCAGAAGGTCATAGTCCTCTCTCTCCGCAGTCAAACATCATGTGGTACCGTGCCAACCAATCCCAAACACTGGGTCAAAACACCGAACTTCCACAAATACCAATAAGTCTGCTGGTATAACTCGTGGTCTCAACTGCACTGGACATGATCCACAAGCCTCCTCCACATGCACAACACCGACAGGAACCTGTACCTCTAGTGCACGTGGTAACTACTCTGCCTCTAGTCCATGCAGGAATGCACAATGCTCTAACTCAGACTGCTATAATGAAACCATACTTGCGACAACCCAATCCAATGCCGTGGCGCCCTCCAACCGGGCGGCACAAACTTATCCGCTCAATGTAGGTAGTCGTCGCTCAGTCTGCCTAAAAAAAAAATTTAACTAACCACAAAGGGAGCACGACTTCTGCCTCTGCTCACACTGAGGCGACAAATGCGGCCCTCCGCAGATAACATATCCACGCTACCGCCGCTGCTAATACTAATGCTGATACTACTATCGGGGTCCACCCGACCCCTGGCGTCTCAGAAATTCACTACCCTGGGGAAGGAAATTGGGAATGCCTCTGCCGGCCGATCTATCCTCCATCACCTAGCGCCAAGCGCCTCTATCCAGAACTCGCCTCTGGCGGCAGATCCCTATCCAAAGGAACTGCAGTGCCACGCTCCAAGTACCACGTCTACTCCATCGAGGCATCCAAAATCAGTAACGGAGGGACCGAATAAACTGAAAGGTATCCTGGCGCAATCCATTCCCAGACACACAAATCCGATGCGCCTCGTCCCTCTAAACATGGAGCACGCAGTTTAGCAATTGCGTAAACTCTTTGACACGAGGAGGCTCTCAAGTAGTCTCGCCATCACCACCAAACACGACTCTGCCTCCAAAGGCTCCAAGCTCAATCCTACAAGTCGAGGTGGTTCATCTGCCAAAACTGGCTCAATAGATCGATGATGCCCCACAGCTCATCTGCTATCAACTGTCCACCCTGCCTCGGTGCCTCGGCACTAAACGTCGGCACAGAGGGGGCTACTCAGTGCTCTGACTACTATGTCACCTAAACCAGCTGCCCACTCCGCCGTTGATCTACCTCTAACAATCTTGCCATCTGGGTCCGGAGCTCTCTGACCTCAATCTGGGTATCCGGCCCGGATCTAACAGCTCAAGCTCAACTGCTGTGACAAGGTGCACACGGGTCAAAACCCAGCGTCGGGGAGACACCGCTCACCAAGACAAAACCGCAAATCAGCACACAACAAACACTCGACCCAATCTAGCGAAAGTCTAGAGCATGTCACCCATTCCACAGCATTATGTTGTCTGCAACCAACGTAATCACTTAGGAGAATAAACATGCCGATCACTCATCCTGTCCCTTGATAGAGATATAAAACTCAATCAGGACTCTCGCTATAAATCACGACTCTCACGAAGTCATCCTAAGGTCCAACCACAAGCCTAGGGTTTCTAAGTCCACCCTAACCTACAACCTAGGCTCTGATACCACTCGAATCTGTCATGCCCCGGGGTCGAAACTGCGACCTGAGCTCGCCAACAGATCCGTTGCCTATACAAAACTCCGCATAGGCGAAGCGTCCGACCTGTAAGAAAAGGTAATACAGCTAAACAAATATCAAAGCTATAAAGAAAACAGCTGTAAAACTAAAATCCAACCATCTGTACAACTGAAAATAATGATACAATATCCATCTTCCAAATATGATCATATACAAAATCCTCTGATACAATAACCAAGAACTCAACAGGGAGGTAAACTGAAATAATACATCAGTGTATAGGCTCTCAGTACAAGTCAGATCATCAAAATACAATAGTCTCTCAAAAGTGGAAATAAAACTAGTCTACTAACTATACTACAAATCTCCAATGTAGGGGTACAGCTACTCGCCAAAGACAGGTAGGGATCTAGCCCGCGACTCCCTCGCCTCGAACAGCAACAGCAGAATCTGAAACACCCGCAAATGACTCTGCAAAACAAAGGAGAGGAAAGAAAAAGGAAGGGGAGAACCCCCAACGGGTGTGAGAACTACACCAACACGTAGTTCTCAGCGGGTACCGCCACCAAGCCCGACGGTCTGCCCACTAAGTCTACTATAGGCATAAGATAACGATGCAGTAAAGACTGAAAGAAAAGCTGGAGATACTCAATAGCTACCATGCCTCTATCTAAATCCTCAATGGGGAACACCGATGAAAAATATGCAAACCCTCGCACACGAGGTATTCAATCGACCCAATCGAGCTGACTGCCACATCTGGTCCAGTCAAGCCTGCGCCTCCCTAGTATATCAACGTAGGGTGTCAAATCGGACTAACTCGCTATTGAATAATGGTACATGCAGGCTATTGTCGAAATCCACGCTCTCTCTCAGAACGGATAGACTCAAGATCCTCAAGCATCTCGCACAACGGTCGAAGTACTCTCAACGACACGGGACCACCGTCAACCCAAACGGCTCCCAACAACACTAGCACTGGTCTAATCTCAGCTACTAGACTCCACTCAGCCCCCAGGCACGAGTGCAACAATAAAACTATCTGCCTGAATAAACCCAATCAATGGACCAGTAAAAACTGGAACTGCCTACTCAAACTGTCTCAAGTATCTACTAACAGATCGGCACTCACTGACCGACACTCATCAGTCTGGTACTCACTGGCCGCTCTGTAAATCGTCTACTCCGGAGTGGCACTCGAGGGGAGCGACCCGCTCGAGTAAATAAGTAGCCCATGTCAAGTATCTCTGTCTAGTATCTCAAAATAGCAGGACTAGATCACGACTCCGATCAAAGCGGGAAAATCCATCCACTAAAGGAATCCAATCCCAATCTGATGCAAAAATACACAATAAGTGGGAAACTCCATCCACTAGAGAGATCCGATCCCCAATCTGATGCACAAGTAAACATCCGGTCAACCGCCCAATGTCCGCGGTTGCCGCAACACCCCACAATCCACAATCTAGTACAACAACCAACATCCGGTCAACCGCCTAATATCCGCGGTTGCCGCAACACCCCACAACCCACAATCAAATCCAACCTGTCCCAGACACAAAGTCTCGACTACACTATCCCAAACCCCTGCTCGAACCCGAGCAACATGAATCACATGTCTGACTAAAAAGGAGAAAAGAAGCAAAGATGGTTTCTCCTATGTCAAGTCCCAACATGATAGTGTAGCAGTAAAAGATGGCCTATCTAGATGTCCATACAAACATGCAATTGTCCTCAAGAAAGATAAAAGGGAGTATAACAAATAGTAGCTCCACAAAGGTATAATCACATGCCAAAATCACTAAACAACTACACCTGTCCATAATCCATGGTCCATCATAAATCATCAGAGTGATACCCGCACATAGATATATCATCCTACCCCATCGAGTAATCAAATCTCATAAAAGACTATATGCTAACACATGGCATGCTAACATATCACTACTATAGTATGTCGATTCACATGATCTAGGCCATTCTCATGCTTACATCTCAATCCTATTGGTTGTACATTAATTATGCATGCTATCAATCACATAGGGTAACATTCCCTTAGGTAAGCTTGCATTAACCATCATCATGAATATCCAAATCTTGCAAAATTCTCATAATACATAACATGGGTTCCATCTTGCAATTCTCAAACAATTAACATTACTAAGCTTACCCCTCAATCACATATATTGTACCCTAAACATGCATGCATTCTAACAGATAGAATTAGAGAGCCGTCCACCGGTTCTGGAGATGAAGTAACACACCTGGAGCACTTTCCGCAGGCAAAGCCGAAGTTGGTGAAGTGCATAGCCATGCTATCAAAATCCGCCGAAACCGCACCCTCGGTACTCGGTCGCACAAGCCTCTGCTCCAACCAACATCACAGCCAACAATCAAACGACACCACAAACACATCGCAAAAACAACACTTGCTGTTTTTACAAACCAGCACAGAAAATGGGATTTTTCACCTGCGTGCAGTCCTCCGAAATATCCAGAAAAATCATGGCTGTAATCCTCCTCGTTCCGACACCCGTAGGCCAAGATACAAATAAAACATCGCAATAAGCTAATCAATCCACAACTCGCAAATCTGCGGAAATCAGTCACGAAGAAGCTTAAATATCACCTTCGAAGAATCCTCTGAAAAATCTGATAAAAATACGGTCGTGTTCCTCTCGAAGCTAGATGTCGATCGAGTCCTCAAACGTCCCGTTCCGAAGCCCGTAGGCCGAGAAATCCCAACAATACTCCACTGCTGTCCCAAACATCGTAGCGGTACAAGCGGTCAAAAGGTACCTCGGGAACACCATCAAAAACTCGAAACAGAGCATTGTGATTAACACGAAAATTGAAGGCGTACCTCTCGTGAACGCGCCTCCACAAAAATCGGCTCAAAATTCCATCGGGGTAGCTCAGGGGGCCTCGCGCACTGAAATGTGAGGGTAGAAGCCACAAACGAATGAGCGTCGAAGTGCGCCACGTCGCAGAAAACGCCAATGCCACGGCCTCCAAAAATTATGTGAATCCATCAAGAAGTAGAGGACAAGGTGAGGAACAACCTTCCTTAAGGCCTCAACCCAAGAGGAGCTCGGGAAAAAGGCCCAAAGATAGAAGAAAGGGGCTATTTATAGCCCAGCCCACAAAGAAAAAGGATCCGAATTCGAGCGCCGGATTCGAGCACCCGAATTCGGCCCCGGCCCGCTACTGTGCGCACCCGAATCAACCACAAAGCACCACGTGTCCCGTCCGCGCCCCGCGCGCCCTACGCACAAGCGCCCGCCAATCGCGACGCGCCGCGTGGCAGCACGGTCCACGGAAGGAACCGTGGGCCGTGGTTCACGGCGGCCCAGCCGGGTCGCTGCGCCCACCAATGAGCAGGCGACACGTGGCCTGGCGGGGTCCATGGTGCGCCGCACCCGGCGCGCTATCGCGCGTGCGTTGACAGCCCAATCCGCGAGCGCCACGTGGTCTTCCGCCACGTTCGATGGTCCCGGTGCACGCCAAGTCCCGTGGACCAGCCTACCCGCCACCGCGCACGCGCCTGCCCGCGCCCGTGCCACCGGTGCTGCCCTAGCCTGCCGGAACAGTAACAAAGTGCCTCAAAATCCTTGTTTTAGCATCCGGGCTCTGAAAAATATAAGTAAATTGTCCATTTTCATCGTTTTCGTGCGCTGAGTCCAAATCCGATGTCCGTTTTGCCAAATTCCACTTCTAAAATTTGTCGAAGGCATCCGGAGAGGTAATCTTAATCCAAATTTCACGCTGGGTCCAAACCTGAGGTTTGTGCACATGCACCTTCATCACACCGAGTAAGCCTCCAGAAATCGCTGATCACACTGCAAAAGCTCTGTGGAGATCCGAGTCATCACATTTAAAATGATAAAAGGTTTTGCGAAAACGGTTTTAGAAAATTGAGTGTCGTGTGGGCACTATTTTTAAACCTTATGGATTTATCCTTGCAAATTTATGATGCGCCGGGTGGGCATAGTTTTCACATGAATGATTTTATTAAATACTCGCACTTTTTGTATGTGAACGAAATGTGGTTGATGTATTGATGTATATGTGATTGCGACGCTGTGCATATACAGGGGAGACTCCATCCGTGTGTAGAAAGGGATCTTATATATGTCGCGGGTCTATGCACGTGCAAGAGCGGGAGATCTTGAAAAAAAAAAATCTAGCTATTTCTGCTTTAAAATTGCTCCCAGGGCATGACAATGGGCTAAGGCACATTCGGGCGCACCCACAGGAGGAGAGGGCGTACAAAAACACACGGAGGAGAGGGCAAAGCTCAGGTTGGCCAAGCGCAGGGTGGGCACAGACGCGGGCGCGGGCTCAGTAAGGCGCAGGTCAGGCGCCCGAAGCGACCGGGCCAAGGAAAAGGAAAGCGTGGTTAGGGAGGCGCAGCACGCACGCGCGTGTGCTTGTGGTGCTGTCTTCCCTCGAGGCGTGCATCTGTAGTAAGTTGCGGAGGTCTGGGCGCCCGGATCACCACAAGGAGAGCCCAAAACCCATGTTGTCTTCCTCGAGCTTCGCTTCTCCGGTTTCGAGTTCGATCTCTAGCTATATATGGACGAGGAAGGGGAAGAGGGAGTTGGTGGCTGAGGGGAGGAGGAAATTAGGGTTCTTTTTTAGGTTAAGATAATCCCCAAATCCCTTTTTTATAACTTTTGTAAAAATTACGCTTATATCCCCAAAAATCCAATTTCTTAGATTCAATCCCCTCCTTCGAAAATTCGATTTCAAATTCCTCAAAATGCGTGCCAAAAGCCGAATTACCTCAAAACGACCAATTTTACGAATCTCAGTGCATAAAATGTCGAGACTTTCCCGAATTTTTATGTCAGGTTAGGCTATCCTTCATGGAGACCCTAGAATTTCGAACTTTCGAATTCCCGTAATTTCAAAAATCCAATTCTCTATTCAAATTTTCAAATTTCTAAATTCACAGTTATCACAACCTGATATTGCATATGCAGTAGGGATACTTAGTAAATTTACAAGCAAGCCGAGTACATAGCATTGGCATGCCATGAAACGTGTGATGAGATATCTTATTTGTATCAAAACTTATAGCTTATTTTATAGGAAGTATCCTGCTATGATTGAGGGTTGTAGTGATACTGATTGGAATATCTTATCAGGTGATTCTCTCTCTACCGCTGGTTATATTTTTACCTTAGTAGGTGGTGTTATATGTTGAAAATCTAAAAGGCAAACTATCATTGCTAACTCAGTTATGGAAACCGAACTTATTGCTTTAGCTTCAACTAGCGAGGAAGCTAGTTCGTTGAGAGATTTATTATCTGAGATTCCATTTCTAGATAAACTAGTTTCATCTGTGTTAATACACTATGATAGCACTGCTACTATTGGTAGAGTAAGAAACCGTTATTATAACTATTAATTCAAATCCGTGAGAAAATAACACAATATTGTGAGATCATATATGAACAATGGTATTATTAATGTAAATTATATCAAATCTACTGATAATCTAACAGATCCATTAATCAAGACCTTAGGAAGAGAAAGGATCTGGAACACATCGAGGGGGATAGTGTTAAAGCCCATAACATCATGAACCACGTATAAGGATACCCAACCTGATGATCAAAGATCCTGAAAATTGAGCTCAATGGAAAAAAACGAAACATATGGTAGTTGTAAAGAATGCATAACATATAAATCTTCGTGATCTAATATTTACCTATCCCTGTGGTGTGAGTGCGTTCATCCTATAATGGAATGAGGGTTGAATTATTACTCTCTTAACAAAATATGTGGCTCTTATGAGTAGGGTATCAGAATTACAGGAGCACCCTTGACGGATTTCACCTATGTGAGTATGGAAGTGGAGCCGTTTCCTATAAGAACGGATTTTTTTCTCAAATGTGCTCATGAAAGCCAGGGTCAGCACAAGGTCGTAACGTGTTAGCTAGTAAAGCTCATATCAACACCTGAATTGTTATATATGAGTACACACTCTATTTTCTTTAAGCAACCAAAGTTCAAGTTTAAGACCACTCTAGCTCTGGAGTAGAGATCATTGTTTGACTAAGTGAAGGTTCAATGTGTCACGCTCTGAGACCGCCTATTTGGTCAGTTCGGGTGTGTTAACAGACCCGCCAATCGGGCATGACCTCTCTATACCCAAAAGGAATGGAACAATCATCTCAAGTAATACAATGAGTATAATGAAATACAATATCAGAGTAAAACTACTACTAAGTTGAACATTCAACTTTAAACATAAATACAACTGAATAAAACTGAAATGAAATACTAGAATGAATATTTGTCATATAATGAATAGTTATAATTTTTCTTTTGTTTAACCTCACCAGATACAATGTTCACTCTCAAAATACAAAATGGGTAATATACCACTAGACCTTCTAGATCTCTATACTATTGGGCTCTTGGCCCTGTCACATGCCTTACCGGCGGCACCTGAATCTACAAAAAGTGAAAACCAACAGGGTGTGAGAACAACGAATAGTTCCTAATGGGTTCATCCATCAAGAAACATATTCTACACATCTTGGTCCAATGGAAGCAATGGTAGCACGATATTAGGAAAGCTATAAATACTACACTAGCATGTTGATATGAAAATCACTACACTATTAGTCCATACTCAATGCCAATATACTATCATGCCATGCCAAACTAGGTCACTATACCACAACTCGGCCATTATGCCGCTATAAGGGTTACACATAACCCGACCACCTTTGGTCACTTTATTTTCTTTTACTTTTAGCCTTTCGAAAGTATCTCGTCCGATGCGCCCATGCCCTAGGAATCATACTCCCAATTAATGAGTCTCAAATTCAAAGGCACCATTTGCAATAGATTTTATCTTTACCCGTTTTGAAGTATCTCGTCCGATGGGCCCATGCCCTAAGGGGGCCGCTATGTGCGCTCACCCCAAATGACGAGCGTTAAATCCGAATGTGCATTTACATTACCGTTTACCTCTTTTAACCTTTTGGAAGTACCTCGCCTAGTAGGCCCGTGCCCTAGGAGTCGGCATCAACACAAACCTCCCAAATTACAAGTCCCAAATTCGAAGATGTCATTTTCATTCTCTCTTTTTTTTACATTTTCTCTTTTACCCTAGGTTATTTACTCTAGGATAGCTAAGATGCCCCAAGAACACCAATTTAGGTTAGAGTTCTCTTGTTTACTCAATTATGCACATTCACCCTAAGTTCTTTACTCTAGGGTCGCTAATTATCACCACGGACACCAAATATCGGCATATCACTCTATGCTTAGAGTTTGATGACTCTATGTTAAAACTCTATACTTCCTCCTTAGGTTTCTCCTAAGTTAAATGCCACTCATTTTAATCTAGATTTTCTCCTAATTTTCATGCCACACATTTCACCCCTTGACCTAGGTTTTCTCCTAAGTCCATATGCCATACAATTCCATGCAAAAATAACCTACAACTAGGTTTTTTATTTACATATACCTCTTAGGGTTAAACCCTAGCTTACTCAATAGCCATGTGTTCTCTACACATCTTCTCTTACAATCATACTTCTAAATTTGAAAACAAAGAAAAAAAAAGTAGAAATTACTATTTTCGGCAAAATCCCCCATCTTGAATACCCTTTTGAAGGAAAGGTGGCTCGATATCTTAAATCACCACGAAATCCCCTCTTGTTCTTACTCAAAAAACGTGAAGAAGAAGACTCCTTCTACCTCCAAGAATCTCCTTTAGAAGCCTCCTTCAAGTCTCTTGCCTCCCAACAGATCAATCCCTTTAATCCTTCAAGCTAAAGTTTCCTCTCCCAAGCTTCTAGATCGAGAAAGATAAGAGGGAAATAAGAAAGAGAGGTGGGTAATGGTGTTTTGCTGTGAAGGGGTGTATTTTAAGCTGGGTTAACCCCACCTAAACCCCCATATTAATCATGGTTAAGTCATTCTGCACGTGCTGTCAGCGGCTTAAGGTACCGGTATACAGGTTGAGCTACCGGTAAGCGGGCTCTGGTACCGGTACGCGAGGTCCAATACCGGTATGTCTCCACTAATTCCTCAAAACCCGAAAGCTGGATTTTTCAGCCTTTAATAGGGTTCCGGTATGTACCTTGTGGTACCAATATGCCATGCAATAATCTAAAATTTTGCAGATTTTGTATTTCTAAGCTCACTTTCCAACTCAACTTTGGTCCGAATTCCTTTTGTTTCGAACCAACATACTCTTAACTCATTTTAATCGCATTTTTAAACAAACTCAAGGTGTCTTATCCGCACTTTACCACTTTAGTGAAAACCCATCACGCCCCGGGTGTAAACCAGAATCCGGGGCTGTCCACAGATCCGCCGTGGACATGAAATTTTCCGGGTACACGAAGCGCCGGTAACCTGCTCAGATATATAAGAGATATAATAAAAGAGCATAAAAATATAGTTGAACTAAAAACTACTACATCTCATACTGAAACTGGAAGTAAAATACGGTACATCTGTAAAAATGATACATCTGTCTTTCCCAGCTCACCAAAAAATATACAACCAGCTGGCTAAAGCCAGACCTCAAAAGTAAAAGTACAACAGTCTGAGAATAATGGGTACAACCAAAGTCCAGCTAAACTCTCTCATCCTGCCAAGAGATCTATCTACTTATCTGTCCTCTCTCCTCGATCTGTCGCTGTACGCCCAGCAGCACCCGCAGAAGACTCTGCAAAACAAAGGAGAAAAATAAAAGAGGAAAAGAAGAATGGGGGTGAGAACTACTAGTCAACCAGTAGCCTCCCTTAGTGGATAAAGCCTCAAACTCCGACGCACCTACTAAGTCTACCAGAGGCAAAAAGGGGAAGAAGAGTAGTAAGCAATAAAACTGCTGAAAAAGAAAACTACCATTACAATGCCTCTAAATGCAGTCCCATAATGGAATAACCGTATGTATGCATCAGCAACCAGAACCGTCTAGATAAATCCAATCTATCCACTAGTAAAAACTGGTACTACCTGCTGCCGCCCTCATCATCGGGCAAGCAGAGCCGCGCCGATGTGATGGCAAAACTCAATAACTATCTGCTGCCGCCCTCATCATCGGGCAAGTAAAGCCGCGCCGATGTGATGGCAAAACCCAATACTATCCGGCACCTATGGCACCATGATAATTGTCCAGCGCCTATGGCAATACTGCATACTATAACTGTCCGGCCCCGAGGGGCCACTGCTCACTCCAGAGTGGAACTCGAGGGGAGCTACCCACACGAGTAAACTAACCATGTCACAAGTATCATAAAAGCAGGACTGGATCACTACCGTGCTCAAGTGGAACAAATCCCTCCACTAAAGAAACCCCGATCCCAAATCTGATGCATAAGTAAACATCCGGTCGACCGCCCAATATCCGGGGTCGCCGCAAAACCCCCAACAATCCATGACCCGGTACAACAACTAACACCCGGCCAACCGCCCAATATCCGCGGTTGCCGCAATACCCCACAATCCATAATCCAATAACCGACATCCGGTCAACCGCCCAATATCCGCGGTTGCCGCAATATCCCACAATCCATAATCCAATAACCGACATTCGGTCAACTGCCCAATATCCGCGGTTGCCGCAATACCCCACAATCCATAATCCAGGCCCAGGTTACACTATCCCAAACCCCTGCTCAAACCCGAGCAACATGTAACTAGAGTCTAGAAAGAAAGGAGAAAAGAACAGTTAAGGTTTCTCCTAAGTCAGATTCCGACATGATAGTGTAGCAATAAAAGATGGCCTATCTAGATGTCCATAAAGCATGCAAGTGTTCTCAAGAAAGATAAAAGAAGGATTATCATGCAATAATCTCGCAAAGTATAAGTCATCGGTCATAACCACCATCCACCTATGCATGTCCATAATATCCTCAAGTAGTACCCACTAACAGGATAAATCACTTTGTCGCAATTTAATATTCAATTCCACATGCAAGGTTAAGTGCTAACATAGTAAACCATATATCCAAACAAGCATTCATAATTTTCAGCCACAAGTGATAATCAATAATCCTATCATAGGGGGAATCTCTCTAATATTCCTAGTAAGCATGCCAAAATAGAGGTATACAACAGCCACCCACCTCGATCGCAAAGCACGGATCCAAACTCGCCCTCTCACAAAGAAAACCCTGGCTCACTACGAACACTGCGAAAACGACCATAATGGTGCACAAATTAATCCTACAATTAACACAATACCGCTGTCCGCGCAACAGTCCAGAAGATGGTCAATTTTCACCTGCGATATGGCCTCTAAAAATTCCATAAAAATATTCTCTACGATCGCCGCATCGAGTAGATGCAAATCGAGTACTCGCACGTCCCGTTCCGATGCCTGTAGACCAAGATACAAATAAAACACTGCTGTGAGCTAAATCTCCTCACAATCAAAATCCTGTAGCATTCAGTCCAGAAAAAGTGGAATTATCACCTTCGCAGCAACCTCCAAAAATCCCAAAAAAATTATGACGACGTTCCTCGCGACGAGTAAATGAAGATCAAGTACTTGCACTCCTCGTTCCGATGCATGTGGGCCGAGATATCCCACAAAAACTCCAATGCTATCCAAAACCTCGCCGCAGAAAATAGGGTCACAAGATGGTCCGAAAGACCCAAGAAGAGCTCAGAATGGAGAGAAGCCGTAAATATAAGAAATGTAGCCCTACCTGTCATGGAAACACCGGCACAAGAATCACCTGAAAACTTCTTTGGGGTAGCCCTGGGGAGTCCGCGCACCGAAACGCGACGAAAACGGCAGCTGAAGAAGGAGCATCACAGTGCGTCGAAATGCAGTAGGCGTCGAAGTCGCGTCCTCCAAAAATCCTAAAACTCCTCCACCAAGTGTAGATCAAAAGGGTGCACAACTTTCCTGTAGAAGGCCCTCTGCGAAAAGCCTAGCAAAAGAGCCAAAGAAAGCCAAAAAGGGGCCTATTTACAGGCCCAGCCCAGAAAGCCCCAACAAACCCGGATTCGGGCCCAACATTCGAGCGCCCGAATCCGGTGGGCGCACGAAACGCGCCCATTCCCCCCGTCCGACCAATGCCCGGAATGACCCGCGCTTGACATGTGTCCCGAACACGGGACAGCGTGTGTGTCACGCCCCGGGGTCGAAACTGCGATCCGGGCCCGCCAATATATCCGCCGCCCATACGGGAAGCCCCGTATAGACGAAGCGTCAACCTGCAAAAAGAAGGATACTATAGCTATACAGATATCAGAGCTGAACAAAAAAATAAATAAACTACTGAAATAAAATAATACAACTCCAAAAGTACAGGTCTGAACCTAACTACAAAAGTCTCTCAAAAATAAAACCCTCAAAAGTAACTAACAACAATAATCCAACAGACTATACTACTAAGCTCCAAAAGGGGTACAGCTATACTCCAAGGACGGGTAGGGAACTAGCTCGCGACTCCCTCACCTCGATCAGCAAAAGAAGGGTCAGCAACTGGAACAGCAGGAACTGGAAAAAGGGTCCCTGGGAAAAGTCATCACGGCGGGTGTGAGAACTACATCCCACAGTAGTTCTCAGTGGGTACCGCTACCAAGCCCGACGGTCTGCCCACTAAGTCTACTAGAGGCATAAGATAACAGAAAAACTATAATAATGGAAAGATAAGCTGGAAAGAGTCTACAGCTATCATGCCTCTATCTACAATGCTCAAAGGGTGATACAAATGAAAATGATGCATCGATTCTAACCCAAATACTCAATCAACCCAATCACAGTGACTGCCACATGGGGTCCAGTCAAACCTGTACCCACCTACTGCCACATATCCACAAGAGGACGGGACTTACGTAGGGCGTCCGTGACTGCCAAAACTGGCCCAGCCAGAGGGACTGCGTCGACAAGTCGCGATAGCAAAGTAACAGGCCCAGCTCCGGAGTGGCACTCGAGGGGCGCGACCCCACCGAGAAAAGTATCCGTGCATCTCTGTCGAGCTCAATATGGCTCATGCAGGCTATAATCCAAATCCACGATCAATCAGATCGACAAAGTCCAACTCACAATACTAACCCACTGGCTGGAGGTACTCAATAGCCGGGACCGTCGTCAACCGAACGGCTCCCAAAACAGGACATCCAACTCACAGACGAGAAAGAACCAACCGACACAGTAAGGGTCTGAGAATTCCGAAAGGTCTATGTCTAGAATCCCAATCAAACAAGAACAGACTCCAGACTCAACCTTTCGAAGTTCTCGACCCCTTACAGTTTGGGAAAACAACTCCCTTGGTAAAACATGCGGAAGAAACCAACCAAGGTCCGAAAGTTCCGGGAGACCAACACCTACAACCCTATCAAACAAGAACAGGTTCCAGGTACAGCCCCAGTAGTTTTCGTCCCGAAATAAGGGAACGGCCCCTAGAACCCAGGTCACCCAAACTCTCTCGGGTGAGGAAGTTTGTAATAAAAGATGGCAGTTATTACTGAAAAGTATTTTAATCTGAGAAACCCAATTTAATATATTTTAGTTCTTTAATAAAATCAGTTCAAATAAGTTTTATTTTTCAAACCCCGAAGGGCTATTGCCTTCACCCAAATCAAACAAGAACAGGCTCCGGCGACCCCTCGAAATTTGGAAGGAAAAATATTAGTTTATAGAAATTATGTGTGTCCAAAAACAGTCTGGGTTCTAGGTCCTGCTATCACTAGTATACCCCTATCACTAACATAGTGACGACAAATAAAACAGAGAAATACGACAACCCGGGACCACCGTTTACCCAACGGCTCCCGCCACAGATATAAGACCAGCTAGATCTACCAGACTCCACTCGGCCCCCAAGCACAAGTGTAGCATGCATCCCACACTAAGAAAAATCCCGACCACTCAGCCCACTATCCCGGCGAGGAAAACACTATGTCCAGGAATAGAATATACAGTGTGGATGTCTAAAGCATAAATGAACCTAGCCCAAGTGAGGGTTTTCTACTGGTCTGGTTATACATGCAACATATGACATGGTACTAGGTCAAGTCCAATACTAACATTTAATCAACACAGATAGGAAGTAATAATCAACATGATCACAATCACGTACACTAGAAAATCCTATCTGATACAACATGCTGTCTAATACTGCTCACATAATGCATGCTCACTAACAATATAGAGTTAGAGAACCGTCCACCGGTGGTTTTGGAGACGAAGCAACCCACCTGAAGCGCACGTCAATCCAAGATTCAAAAAGGCTGAAACTAAACGGGGACAATCCTCGGATTCCCACGATTCCAACGAGTCCAAAAACATCCAAAAACTCTTCCTGGGTACAAAGATATGGCCCAAACATTGCAATAAGTCAAAATTTCCATAACACATACACTGCTGAAAAATCTGTTCCAAAGAAGCTTAATTCCCACCTGCGAAGTAATCTTCAAAAATTCCAATAAAAATACGACGGTGATCCTCGCGAAGACTATATGTCAATCGAGTCCTCACAGGCCAAAATCCGATACGCGAGCGTAGAGATAAAAATTCGACAAGCCTCCTCTGTCCAGAAAAACCACCAGCAACAAAGGGGTTCAAAGATGCCTAGTAAACCATGCCAAAAACTCAGAATGAAGCAAGGTGATCAGCATGGAAATCAAAGGCCTACCTCTCATGAAACCGACGCCATAAAAATCGTCCAAAAATTCCTTCGGAGTAGCTTTGTGGACCTCGTTGACCGAAATGCGACGGAAATGGGCCACCGAATAAGAAACGTCGCACTGCGCCAAATTGCCGAAGCCGTCAATGCTGCACCTCCAAAAATTCTGAAACTCCTTCGTAAGATGCAGCACAAGATAAGGAACAAACTTGCAAGAGGGCTCAATAGCAGAAGGGCTCGGGAAAAGGGGCTAAAGGCCTAAGAAATCAGCCTATTTATAGGCCTCCACCAAAAAACCACAAAAATCCAAGTTTATTGGGCTTTCGGGCCCAATATTCGGGCGCCCGGGGGATTCGGGCGGCTACAGTGCCCGAATCTCGCGCCCCGGCCCGGCCCACGACGAGAGCCCGGAACCACCTGGCCCCGACACGTGTCCCAAACAGCGGACAGCGTGTACGGGGCCAGTGGGACGCCGCCACGTAGCCCGACCGGGTCAACGGAGCAGGTGGCCGTGGCGAATCATCGGGCGACACGTGGCGCCCGTACACCTGACAGCTGTGCCCGCACGTCGCTGTACCTGCCTCGCTACCCACTCCCCGCGTTGCGTGCGCCGCGCGCACGTGGACCAGCCAACCCAGGGCCGCCACGTGGCCCGCCCTGGTTCACTACACCCGCCGCAAAAGTGGGTGCGTGGACCGGGCGCAGGGGACAGGTGGCGGCATCTGGTTGGCGGGCTCACCGGCTGCAGTGCACGGAGGTGCAGGGGACCGCCTCGGGGCACGTGCGTGGCAGGGCGGTCAGTCGGCGCCTGCCCGCACGTGCAGCCCGTGACGCGGGGGGGGGGGGGGCACGTCGCGCCCCGCTATTCGCGGGTGCCACCTACCCCCGTTGACCGCCACGACATGTGGCAGCGCCCGGCTGGGCTTGCACGACTGTCCCGTGTTCGGGACACGTGTCAAGCCCAGGAAGATTCGGGCGCGCACTGTTGAGGGCATATTCCCGCAGATTCGGGCGCCCGAAACTTGTCCGAGCGCCCTAATCCTGGGACATACTCGGCATTTTTCAAAAAGATTCTTTTGGCCTATAAATAGGCCCGAGCCACCTTCCATGCTCCTTTTTCTTCCTTTTTTGAGCCTTTTCTCACCGAGGTGCCTTCTGCAAAGTTGCTCCCCTACTTGTGCTGCATCACCTAGAGGGTTCCTGGGATTTTAGGAGGCACGCACTTCGAGGTTTTCATTTCTTCGACGCATCGCGACGTTCCTTCATCGGTGATCTTCTCCATCGCGTTTTGGTACGCGGGCTCCCCCGGCCTATTCCAACCATCTTTTTGGGTGATTCTTGCGTCGTTGGCTTCACGACAGGTAGGGCTATGTTTTTCATATTTTTAGCTCCCCCTCATTTTGAGTTTTTCTTGGAGTTTTCTGAGCTTCTTGTGACCTTTTTTCTGCGGCGGAGTTTTTGGACAGCACCGGAGTGTTTCGAGGATTTCTCCGCGCTCGAGCACGGATTGAGGCGTGCCTATACTCGTTTTGTATCTACGCATCGCAAGGATCATCATCGTATTTTTCTGGGAATTTTCTGAGGCTTTCTCAAAGGTATAAATTCTATCTTTTCTGTGCGGAGTGCTACAGTGTTTGTGTTTGTGGAGTTTCGCGCTCACCGCGTTGTGGATTTTATAACTTGGCCTACGGGACTCGGTTTGAAACGTGCAGGTACTCGTTTCGAGCGGCTCGATGCGACGATCGCAGCGGTATTTTTGTCGAAATTTTCGGAGTCCATCCTACAGGTGAAAACCGAGCCTATTCTTGACTGTATTTTTTGACAACGATTAAGTATGGAATTGTATGTTTATTTGGGGCCGTTTGGACACTTTTGCAGTTACCACGGCGGGCGACGTTTTTCTTGGGCGAGAGTGCTTCCTGGTTTTGGAGTTAGCGATCGAGGTGGGTGTTTTTGTGAACCTCCTATTTTTGACTACCCACTAGGCATATTGGAGTAACCCCTTTGTGATAATATATTAATTGCGCCCTTTGGATAATTATTGCATGCTTACCTGAGTTCAAAGGACATCCTTCTAGTAATGAGCCTTCATGAGAAGTTGTTTATTTGGGGTTGGAATATCATGTTATATTAAACGCTAGAAAATTGTTAACTGTATTTCTTATCACTTTGGGACATTTGCATGCTTGTATGGACATCTAGATAGGCCACTTTTTTCTGCTACACTATCATGCTGGAATTCGACTTAGGAGAAACCATGAATGTTATTTCTTTCTCCTTTTATTGTTAGATTAAGGGTATTAGCAGCTCGGGTTCGAGCAGAGTTGTAGGATAGTGTAGCCGAGATTGTTGATTTAGATTGGTTATACCAGATTGTAGGTATGTGGGGTGTGGCGATGACCGCGGACATTGGGCGGTTGACCGGATATTGTACTTGTGTATCAGATTGGGTATCAGATTTCCTTTAGTGGATGGAGTTTCCCACTTATTATTACTGTTGTAGCAGATTGGGGATCGGGTTCCCCTTTTGTGGATAGGTTTTCCTACTTTGATCAGAGTCATGATCCAGTCCTGCTATTTTGTGATACATGTGACTGTGACACTTTACTCGTGTGGGTCGCTCCCCTCGAGTGCCACTCCGGAGTAGGCTTTAGACCGTGACGGGTGCCGGTCAGTTGGATAGTTGGAGATACTGAGTTCGTGAGATTGATGACAGGGCAGGCAGTACGGGGGTTATACGGCCGGTTCATCTGATTGGGTTTTTATTGGTAGACTCATTTACTGATGCATTCTGTAGTTACTCTTTCCGGATCTGCATTTAAATGCATAGTAGTGGTAGCTTCATTTCATCAGCTGTTATACTTCTAGCATGCCACCTCATTTTCCGTTTCGCCTCTGGTAGACCTAGTGGGCATGTCAGAGTTTGAGGCTTAACCCACTAGGGGAGGCTACTGTTTTTATGGTAGTTCTCACCCCTATTGTCCTTCTTCTTTTTGTTCTCCTCTGTTTTGCAGAGTCTTCTGCGGGAGTAGCTGGGCCATCTTCGGCAAATCGAGGTAAGAGGATAGAGGACTAGATAGTCATCCACCCCGTCTGCGAGCATAGCTGTATCTTGGTTGTATCCCCTATACACTCAGACAGTTGTATTTTCTTTTATTTTGGGTCTGGCTTCGGCCAGCTGGTTGTATTTTATTTGGTGAGCTGGGAGAGACATATGTATTTATTTGAGAGTTTTATTGTACTTTTACTTTCCAGCTGTGGTCTGAGATACATTAGTTTTAGTTCAGCTCTGTTGTATGCTCCTTTATTATATCTTTTATATTTGAGCAGGTTGCCAGCGCTTCGTGTACACGAAAAATTTCGTGTGCACGGCAGATCTGTGGACGGGCCCGGGTTCTGGTTTACACCCGGGGCATGACAGATTAGGTTGGTATCAGTGTCATGCCCCGGGGTTGAAACTGCGACCCGGGCTCGCCAACAGATCCGCAATCTATACGGAAACTGCCGCACAGACGAAGTGTCTACCCTGCAAGTCAGATCTACAGCTAAAAATGTATCAGAGCTGAAATAGAACTAAAACCAAATGTTAAAGGAATCCACTGAACATCTGATATAAATAAAATCATCCTCAATGCAACATCTCTCAACTGTCAAAATATACAAAAGCCTCACCAATCTCTCAGATTGCCCAGTACAAAAGTAGAAACATAAAATACAGGGTACATCTACCTCTGACTCTCAATACGGTAAGGAACTACTCAGCCACGTCCTCACCTCGATCAGCTGTCTCCGCGCGAACCCAGCCGGAACAGCTACCTCAGGAACCTGTCACCGCAGCGGGTGTGAGATCTACTGCAGAAGGTAGATCTCAGTGGGTACTGTGACGCCTCACTTCCCAGGGGGTCACCCATCCTAGAACTACTCTAGCTCTAGCACGCTTAACTCTCATGTTCCTCTTGGATCTTGCTACCATCCAAAATGCTATAGCCGGGTTAGAGATTTAGTCCTATTATATCATTTATATAGAGGACTAATCCAAATTCCGGGGGTGTCACATTCTTCCCCCCTTTAAGCCCTGACGTCAACGTCAGGCTCAAGCACACTCACAAGCACCAGGCGATGTGAGACTCGTCTCGCTAGCCTTAGCCGACCTTGTGAGGAGCTGCACTCCACTCACAACGGTCATTAGCCGGGGAGCCTCGCTCTACCCGCTATATAACCCTGGCTCAGCCGAGACTCATCTCACATTTTCGGCTGGTGAATGGCTCTGATACCAACTGTGACGCCCCACTTCCCAGGGGGTCACCCATCCTAGAACTACTCTAGCTCTAGCACGCTTAACTCTCATGTTCCTCTTGGATCTTGCTACCATCCAAAATGCTATAGCCGGGTTAGAGATTTAGTCCTATTATATCATTTATATAGAGGACTAATCCAAATTCCGGGGGTGTCACAGGTACCGTCACCAATATCCACGGTATGCCCACTAAGTCTACTGGAGGCACAAAAGATAGGTATGCAGATAGATATGTAAAAGAAAGCAGGAAAAGAGCTACAACTAAATGTCCCAACATAATGCCCATGAAAATCTCTACTATGAACCTGCTATGCATACTCCCTCACTACTAAATGCCTCAAGTATCATGCTCAAAGGAATACCCATCTAAGAGCAAGCTATGCAACACTCGCAAACAAGGTGCTCTCAAAACCCAAAACTCAATGACTGTCCAAAGCTGGCACAGTCGAGCCCGCGCCTGTCGTCTAGGAACGCACCTGCCCACTCCACATGGGGCGTCCTACCGACCACTATGGACGCACCTGCCCACTCCCCGTGGGGCGTCCTACACACCTATCCACTGCGTGTGGGGCGTACCACGCACCTGCCCACTCCCTGTGGGGTGTACTACGCACCTACCTACTCCGCATAGGGCGTACTACTGACTACTATGGACGCACCTGCCCACTCCACGTGGGGCGTTCTGCCGACAACTACGAACGCACCTGCCCACTCCACATGGGGCGTCCTAGTCGGTCCATCTCAATCATCGTCACGCATCCGGAGCGTACTCGAGGGGAGCGACCCCACCGAGCTCTAGTATCTAGTCAGTCTCAACCGTCTCATAAAAGGCACATGCAGGCTATGATCCTCGATCAAACAGATCGGATACCCAATACCAGATAACACATCACAGTCGGGATCCCTCCACGACCGAATCAGGGAATGCCAAACCCTCTCTTAGCTATGTCGGAGAACCCTCAACGACCCAATCTGATAATGCACAACCCATGGCTAAGTCGGGAAACCTCCACGACTCAATCTGCCAGAGCCCAACATCTCAAAACCAAATCGGAGAACCATCTCCACTACTAAATCGGAATATATATATCCCCATGATCTAGAATAATCCCACCAGGGATCTCAACTCACCTGACACTAGAAGCTCGTCACACAGAGCTCTAAAAATCCACTCGTCCCCCTGGCACGAGGATACATGCATCCTAAACCTACTCAAACCCTCTGGAAGCTCACAAAAGTCCCAAACTATTTTTAAAGTCTCATTTCATTAAAATCGGTCCGCCGATTTTTAATACGGTTCAGATGCCAATCCAAAGTCAACTAATTATGCAGTCTAGTGTCATATCATTCCTAGATCATGCTAAAAATATCTGGGGCCCATAATTGCCTTTCTATAATTTTCTAGGCAACTATCAGATTTACCAGCTATATAAATAATGAACTAATCATGCTCAACATGCATGCAATAGCTTTAGAAGGCATTCCATATATTTTGGAGAAGTTCCAACCCACCTGGAAAGCTTTCCGCAGGCAAACGCTGAAGTTGGTGAAGCGCCAACTTGCACTCTGACGAATTCTGCCGGAAAAACTCCAAAACCGCGCCGAGCGCGCGCGCAAACTGCAGCGATCCTCGGAAAAGCCCCGGGAACTCAACCGGCAACTTCGAATCCTCTACAAGTCCCCTGCGCACCTCAGCTCCCTCTCAGCCAAAACCCACATGCGCACGTGCATGCATGCAAGCACGCTCGGCCCCGCGCAGTAAACCGTCCAAATAGCCAAGCAGCACAAGCTGCTTTCAACAATTTGCAGGGAAGGAGAGAAGAAAGAAACCAAATCCAATCTCAATAAATCACTTTAAATCCATAAAATAAATTCCCAAAAACCCAATTAGAAAACCTGCCAACTTACCTTGTACGTTGCTCGACGCGCGCGCGGCTCCACCGGGCTCCAAGCAGCAGGAATACTCAAGTCTTGCACCTCTCCACTTCCTTACTTTCTCTCTCCCTCTCACATTCTAATGTGGAGAAGAAGGAGGTTGGAGAGCTTCTTATAGAGGGTGAAGAGCTTGGGAGGAGAAAAGACCAAAATACCCTCAAAATATCCAAGTCTGCATCAAAAACAGCCCCCTGTTGCCTGTGTTCCGAAACCAATGGGCCAGTTCCGGAACACCAGGCCCTGTTTCGGAACACAATGCTGTGTTCCGGAACACAATTCCCTGTTCCGGAACACAGCATCCTGTTCCGGAACAGAAGCAGCCAGCCACTCCAAAACTCTGCAGAACCTCCAAAAACTCCGCCGCCGACTCGCTTTTCGCCCCGGAAGCTTCCGCCAGAGTCTGAAACCACCCGAACCTCACTGTAAACATAAAATACACATGTCCAAAGCTTTTTTTTTCCCACTCAGTAAGCTCAACTGTGGGGTTGGTGCGCTCAATCCAACAATCTGGTGCTTTCGCAAGAAATCCTCACTTGCCAAGTCCAACTCACTTTTTATCTTCGGGGCCTCCACATCAGTCCGAGTCAACCCGAACTCCGCTGTAACCTAAAAATACATGTGTTCCAACACTTTCCAAATTCTATATACAACCGCGGAGTCGGTTCTCTAACCAAACCAGTACCCTACAAGATCACAATGCCCCGAAATCACCGATTCAAACTGGGCTTCCAAGTTCGACGCTGCTAACTCACTTTTCATTCCAATGGATTCTGCGTCGATCCAAAACACTCCGAACTCAAATGTAACCACAATTGGAACTCGCCCAAGGCGATCTCTCCGCACCACGCCATCTCGCGAGGTCGGTGCACTCTACAAAAGTCCCGGTACTCTACAATCAGAGCTTAGGGATAGGTCAGTTGGGACTTAGGAAACCCTAGGCTTTTGGCAGACCCTAGGATGGCAGGGCGTGAGTGACGCGATATTTTGCGAAAGTCAGCGATTTATTTATTGAACTCTTCCTCTGAGTGAAGAGGGATTGGCATATCCTACTTCTGGTGGACAATTATGTTTGCTGCAGACAACATAAAGTTACAGAAATAGGGGGATGCCTTTGACTTTCGCTAGATTGGGTCGAGTGTGGTTTTGGTACTAACGTGTGATTTCTTGTGGCAGGATGCCTCCCCGACGTCAGATCCCTACCCGGGGTACCCCTATACCCCCGGAGGAGCCAGAGCAGTCTAGACCTTCTGAGCTCAGTGAGTTGAGGGCCATGATGGCCCAGTTGGCGGAGAGCCATCGCAGGCAGGAGTAGATGATCGATCAGTTGCTTGCCCAGAGAGAGGCATCGCCCCCGACTGTTTCTGAGGCCCCGGCACCACCAGTTGTACTACCTGTACCGACGGCACCATCGTCGAGTAGTGGGGCATAGGGAGTGATCCTGCCGTTGACCCCGGCTGAGGAGATGGACATCGCCGACAAACACACCAAGTTTTGTCAGAGAGGATGCCTAGATTTTCGGGGCAGGATACACAACCGTGGGAGATCAGGATATGGTTGGCAGCGATGGAGAAGCTGTTCAGGGACTTCTTCATCGATCCGAGGTATCGGGTGCACATGGTCGTGCACTGTTTGGACGGAGATGCAGACGCCTGGTGGCAGCGAGTAGAGCCACTAGAGTTTCAGGTTACCCGGCAGCTACCGTGGTCCGAGTTCCGCCGTATGATATTGGACACCTATTTCTCGACTAGTGTGAAGCGGAAACTTGAAGATGACCTGAAGAACCTGCAGCAAGGCGACCGATCAGTACTGGCCTACTACTAGGAGTTCACGCAGTTGCTTAACTGCGTGCCATTTGTTGCTCGTGATGGACCCCATCAGGTAGAGTTATTTGAGGTTGGTCTCCGCACTGAGATTTATACATTGGTGCATGCCCAGCAGCTTCAGACTCTCGGGGAGGCCGCGGAGCATGCCCAGTGGGTAGAGAGAGGAGACCATGTAGTCGCCAGGCGTGGCGGTGCAATCGCACAGAGTTCCGATAGGAAGTGGCCAGCACCGAAGGACGGGGGACAGGCCAATTCGTGGAGACTGCCACGACCGCCGCGGCCTCAGTTTTCCGGCCGTGGGCGTTCGGAGCGGCGAGGGCTGGTGGATCCCAGAGGCCACCGCAGCAGCAGCAGCAGCATCAGCAGCAGTACCAGCAGCAGCAGAGATCCCAATCGAGGCAGCAGAGGTCACAGCGGCAGTCTCAGAGACAGCAGCAGCAGCAGTCGCGGCAGTTACGGGTCCCTGGCAATTGTATCTTCTGTGGAGGTCAGCATTTTTCAGGCACCTGTGATCAGAGATGGGGACGTTGTTATGGCTGTGGTCAGGCTGGGCACTTACGAGCCTCATGCCCTCTTACGACATCAGCGGCACCTTCTTCGGCATCAGCTCCTTTTCCACCTCAGCAGCGACCGCCAGCTCAGCGGCCCTATGTTCCAGCGAGCAGATCCTTTTCTTCCCACCCTACCAACTATCGACCTCCAGCTCAGAGCGGACGGGTCTACGCCGCCCAGATAGAGGACTCCTCGGCAGCCGACCATGTGGTGGCAGGTATCACTTTACTTTTTGGTATTAGAGTTCGCACTTTATTTGATACCGGTGCATCACATTCTTTTATTAGTCGATCACTTGCATCATTACATGGATTAGAGGTAGGTCGGTTGCCACATGCATTAGAGGTCCAGATTCCTGATCATACTTTGCATGTAGAGGAGTGTTGTTGGTCCTGCCCGGTGCAGATTGAGTCCTGGATTATGCCAGCGGACCTTATGGTCTTGAGTCAGCTGCGGGACTTTGATGTGGTACTGGGGATGGATTGGCTGGCTCGATATTTCGCGACTATTGATTGTGCCGCGAGGACGGTCACCTTTTGCAAGCCATGCCAGGAGATATTTGTATATCGGGGCTGCCAGAGTGCCTTCTTCGCCTTTATAGTTTCGACTTCTCGAGCGAGGCAGATGATCCACAGTGGATGCGTAGCCTTTTTGGCTAATGTGGTGGAGGAGCCTACGGCGGCTCCGGGACTCGGGGATATCCCTGTTGCTCATGAGTTCTCGGATGTTTTTCCCCCGAAGTTGACTAGTATGCCGCCGGATAGAGAGATTGAGTTTTTGATTGACGTAGTCCCAGGAACTGCGCCAATCTCTAAGGCTCCTTATTGAATGGCACCGGCTGAGTTGCAGGAATTGAAGGCGCAGCTTCAGGACTTGATGGATAAGGGTTTTGTCAGACCCAGTGTATCGCCTTGGGGAGCACCAGTGCTATTCGTGAAAAAAAAAAAGATGGTTCACTTCGACTTTGTGTGGATTATCGAGAATTGAACAAAGTGACCATCAAGAACAAGTACCTGTTGCCGCGTATTGATGATCTATTTGACCAGCTGCAAGGGTCTTGTGTGTTCTCCAAGATTGATCTGCAATCAGGTTACCACTAATTGAAGATGAAGGCCGAGGATATCCCGAAGACGGCGTTCAGGACCCGGTATGGGCATTATGAGTTTACCGTCATGCCTTTTTGATTGACTAATGCCCCTGCCATTTTTATGGATTTGATGAACCAGATTTTTCGACCATATCTGGATCGGTTCGTGGTTGTGTTCATTGATGATATCCTAGTTTACTCCCGGAGCGACACTGATCATGAGGAGCACTTGAGGATTGTGCTGCAACTTCTACGAGAGAGAAAGTTGTACGCCAAGTTATCGAAGTGCGAGTTTTGGCTCCGGAAGGTAGTTTTCTTGGGCCATGTGATTTCAGCCGCAGGTGTGATAGTGGACCCGGCGAAGATTGAGGCAGTCCGGGATTGGCCCCGACCGACGACCGTTTCTAAGGTGCGCAGTTTCATGGGATTGGCTGGTTACTATCGTCGGTTTGTGGAAGGCTTTGCGAAGCTCTCAACACCCCTTACTCGTCTGACACGCAAAGGAATTAAGTTTATCCGGAGTGAGGACTGTCAGAGGAGCTTCGAGAACTTGAAAGGCAGATTGATGTCGGCTCCTATCCTTTCCCTCCCTGTCATGGGGAAAGAATATGTGATTTACAGTGACGCATCGCACAGTGGACTCGGTTGTGTGCTGATGCAGGAGGGTAGGGTAATTGCTTACGCGTCTCGACAGCTTAAGGATTATGAAAAGAATTACCCTACCCATGATCTAGAGCTTGCTACTGTGGTATTCGCATTGAAACTGTGGCGCCATTATCTATATGGGGAACACTGCGAGATCTACACCGACCACAAGAGCTTGAAGTACCTGTTTACACAGAATGAGCTCAACTTGAGGCAGCGCAGATTGTTGGAGCTGTTAAAGGACTATGATGTCGATATATTGTACCATCCTGGCAAGGCCAATGTAGTTGCAGATGCCCTGAGTAGGAGAGCAGTGCAGAGCTTATCGCTGATGATTACTGACCAGGCGTCACTGCGTGAGGAGATAAGGCGGCTTGAGCTAGAGGTTGTGTCCCCTGGGGTCTCTGCTCGACTGACATCTTTGGTCGTGCAGCCCACTCTGCTGGACAGGATCAGAGAGAGACAGAGTGAGGACCCCCACTTGACCCGGATTAGAGATCAGATTTTGAGTGATCAGCCTGGGGACTTTGCAGTTGATACGTCGGGAGTACTATGGTACAGGGACCGAGTTTGTGTGCCGGTGGATCCAGAGATCAGGGAGCAGATTTTGAGAGAGGCCCATTATACACCTTACACCCTCCATCCTAGTGGGACTAAGATGTATAAGGACCACAGGGCATATTTCTGGTGGAGTGGTATGAAGAGGGATATTGGGAAGTTTGTGGCTCACTGTTTAACTTGCCAGCAGGTAAAAGCTAAGCACCATATGCCAGCTGGCAAGTTACTGAGTCTCCCAATCCCTGAGTGGAAATGGGACCACATCATGATGGATTTTGTGGTCAAATTACCGAGGGCCCAGGAAGGAGCAGATGCCATTTGGGTGATTGTTGATCGACTCACTAAATCCGCTCACTTCTTGCCGATGCAGACTACTTGGTCACTTGAGCGGCTGGGTCAGCTGTACTTGGATGAGGTGGTGAGGTTACATGGGGTACCCGCCTCTATTGTATCAGATCGAGACCCGAGATTTGCTTCACGTTTTTGGAGGAGCTTACAGGATACCTTGGGGACGCAGCTTATATTCAGTGCAGCTTTTCACCCACAGACGGATGGGAAGTCGGAGCGCACTATACAGATCCTTGAGGACATGCTCAGAGCTTGCATATTGGACTTTGGCGGTGGATGGATCCGACACCTATCCCTGGCTGAGTTTGCGTATAACAATAGCTTTCAGGCGAGCATTCAGATGGCTCCGTTTGAAGCATTGTATGGACGCAGGTGTCGATCACCGCTTTACTGGAGCGATATGGGAGAGAGGCGGACATTGGGGCCAGAGTTACTGCGAGAGGCAGAGGAAAAGGTCAGAGTGATCACGCAGCATCTACAGACTACTCAGAGCAGGCAGAGGAGTTATGCAGATGTGCGGCGACGAGACATAGAGTTTCAGGTTGGAGATCACGTTTTTCTGAAGGTCTCACCGTCCAAGGGGATCAGGAGATTTGGCATTCGTGGGAAGCTCAGCCCCCGTTTTATCGGACGTTTCGAGGTATTGCAGCGTATCGGGCCAGTTGCCTACCGGCTTGCACCCCCCAGACTTGCTGGTGTCCACGACGTGTTCCATGTGTCCACTCTGAGGAGGTACATATATGATCCGTCGCACGTCATCGACTTCACCCCACTACAGATCATCGAGGATTTGAGTTATGTTGAGTGCCCACTGCGAATTCTGGATCGAGAGGTGAAAGAATTGTGCAGTGGGGCTATCCCTTATGTGAAGATATTGTGGAGCAACCATGGCGAGCGCGAGGCTACCTGGGAGCTCGAGGCGACGATGATGGACACCTACCCCTACTTGTTCGAGGCCCCGGCTTGAGTTATGACTTTTGTTTCGCGGGCGAAACTTTTTTTTGTGGGGGAGGATATAGTGGTCCAGGTCCCCATGTAGTTTTTCCCGTGAATCCACAGTGTGAAACACCTATTGTTGGTGTGTCTGGCCCATAGTGCATCAAAGGATGCCACAGATGGACCCAGTGAAGTATCTAGTGCTGGATTGGCCTTCGCCTGCTTTTACTAAATTTTAGAAAGGGTTTTGGGCCAAACAGAGGTTGGATTTGGATTCAGCATGGAAAAACGCTTGAAAACGGCTATTTGCTTGTTTGATTCTGAGTTCGGAGGCCCAAAAATGAACTCCCGAAAGTTTTCAGTGGATTATGGTGCATGGGGGGACCGTAGACCGCCGGCATGCCACGTGGCGGCCTATCAATGGCCGGCTTGCAGCGCTCGGTCCACAGAGCGGCGCGGCATGGTGCATAGACCCGCCGCGGGACACGTGGCACCACCGGATAGGCGGGTTCTTGGTGGGCGGTCTACAAAGCGGGGCGCGGCGGTGCATGGACCAGGGCGAGGGACACGTGTCAGTCCCCGGTTGGTCGGCGCACGCGGCGCAGTCCACGGAACCCAAAAGTGGGTGCGTGGACCGGGCGCAGGGGACAGGTGGCGGCTTCTGGTTAGCGGGCTCACCGGCTGCGGTGCACGGAGGCGCGGGGGACCGCCTCGGGGCACGTGCGTGGCAGGGCTTGCACGGCTATCCCGTGTTCGGGACACGTGTCAAGCCCAGGAAGATTCGGGCGCGCACTGTTGAGGGCATATTCCCGCAGATTCGGGCGCCCGAATCTTGTCCGAGCGCCCGAATCCGAGGACATACTCGGCATTTTTCGAAAAGATTCTTTTGGCCTATAAATAGGCCCGAGCCACCTTCCTTGCTCCTTTTTCTTCCTTTTTCGAGCCTTTTCTCACCGAGGTGCCTTCTGCAAAGTTGCTCCCCTACTTGTGCTGCATCACCTGGAGGGTTCCTAGGATTTTAGGAGGCACGCACTTCGAGATTTTTATTTCTTCGACGCATCACGACGTTCCTTCACCGGCGATCTTCTCCGTCACGTTTCGGTGCACGGCCTCCCCCGGCCTACTCCGACCATATTTTTGGGCGATTCTTGCGCTGTTGGCTTCACAACATGTAGGGCTATGTTTTTCATATTTTTAGCTCCCCCTCATTTTGAGTTTTTCTTAGAGTTTTTTGAGCTTCTTGTGACCTCTTTTCTGCGGTGGAGTTTTTGGACAGCACCGGAGTGTTTCGAGGATTTCTCCGCGCTCGAGCATTGGAT
This sequence comes from Tillandsia leiboldiana, assembly GCA_029204045.2. NCBI lineage: Eukaryota > Viridiplantae > Streptophyta > Magnoliopsida > Poales > Bromeliaceae > Tillandsia > Tillandsia leiboldiana. The sequence goes on along the minus strand of CM055064.1, from coordinate 49,183,658 downwards.
TGAGGCTTGCCTATACTCGTTTCGCATCTACGCATCGCAAGGATCATCATCGCATTTTTCTGGGAATTTTCTGAGGCTTTCCCGAAGGTATAAATTCCATCTTTTCTGTGCGGAGTGCTACAGTGTTTGTGTTTGTGGAGTTTCGCGCTCACCGCGTTGTGGATTTTGTAACATGGCCTACGGGACTCGGTTTGGGACGTGCAGGTACTCGTTTCGAGCGGCTCGACGCGACGATCGCAGTGGTTTTTTTGTTGTAATTTTCGGAGTCCATCCTACAGGTGAAAACCGAGCCTCTTCTTGACTGTATTTTTAGACAACGGTTAAGTGTGGAATTGTATGTTTATTTGGGGCCGTTTAGACACTTTTGCAGTTATCGTGGCGGGCGACGTTTTTCTTGGGCGAGAGTGCTTCCTAGTTTTGGAGTTAGCGATCGAGGTGGGTGTTGTTGTGAACCTCCTATTTTTGACTACCCACTAGGCATATTGGAGTAACCCCTTTGTAATAATATATTAATTGCGCCCTTTGGATAATTATTGCATACTTACCTGAGTTCAAAGGGCATTCTTCTAGTAATGAGCCTTCATGAGAGGTTGTTTATTTAGGGTTGGAATATCATGTTATATTAAATGCTAGAAAATTGTTAACTGTATTTCTTATCACTTTGGGACATTTGCATGCTTGTATGGACATCTAGATAGGCCACTTTTTTCTGCTACAATATCATGCTGGAATTCGACTTAGGAGAAACCATAATTGTTATTTCTTTCTCCTTTTATTGTTAGATTCAGGGTATTAGCAGCTCGGGTTCGAGCAGGGTTGTAGGATAGTGTAGCCGAGATTGTTGATTTAGATTGGTTATACCAGATTGTGGGTATGTGGGGTGTGACCGCGACCGCGGACATTGGGCGGTTGACCGGATATTGTACTTGTACATCAGATTGGGTATCAGATTTTCTTTAGTGGATGGAGTTTCCCACTTATTGTTACTGTTGTAGCAGATTGGGGATCGATTTCTCCTTTTCTGGATAGGTTTTCTTATTTTGATCAGAGTCATCATCCAGTCCTGCTATTTTGTGATACATGTGACTGTGACACTTTACTCGTGTGGGTCGCTCCCCTCGAGTGCCACTCCGGAGTAGGCTTTAGACCGTGACGGGTGCCGGTCAGTTAGATAGTTGGAGATACTGAGTTCGTGAGATTGATGACAGGGCAGGCAGTACGGGGGTTATACCGGTTCATCTGATTAGGTTTTTATTGGTAGACTCATTTACTGATGCATTCTGTAGTTACTCTTTCCGGTTCTGCATTTAAAGGCATAGTAGTGGTAGCTTCATTTCATCAGCTGCTATACTTCTAGCATGCCACCTCATTTTCCTTTTCGCCTCTGGTAGACCTAGTGGGCATGTCAGAGTTTGAGGCTTAACCCACTAGGGGAGGCTACTGTTTTTATGGTAGTTCTCACCCCCATTGTCCTTCTTCTTTTTGTTCTCCCCTGTTTTGCAGAGTCTTCTGCGGGAGTAGCTGGGCCATCTTCGGCAGATCGAGGTAAGAGGATACCGGACTAGATAGTCATCCACCCCGTCTGCGAGCATAGCTGTATTTTGGTTGTATCCCCTATACACTCAGACAGTTGTATTTTCTTTTATTTTGGGTCTGGCTTCGGCCAGCTGGTTGTATTTTATTTGGTGAGCTGGGAGAGACATATATATTTATTTGAGAGTTTTATTGTACTTTTACTTTCCAGTTGTGGTCTGAGATGTATTAGTTTTAGTTCAGCTCTGTTGTATGCTCCTTTATAATATCTTTTATATCTGAGCAGGTTGCCAGCGCTTTGTGTACACGGAAAATTTCATGTGCACGACGGATCTGTGGACGGGCCCGGGTTCTGGTTTACACCCGGGGCGTGACAATACTGCTAGACCCTCTAGGTCTCTAAGCTGCCGGGCTCTTGCCCCTGTCACGTGCCTCGCCGGCGGTATCTGAATATGTAAAAATGGTAACCAATGGGGTATTAGAACTACGAATAGTTTTCAGTGGGTTCAACCACCGAGAAAATATGTTCTACACCACTTGGTCCAATGGAAACAATAGTAGCAAGATAATATATAATATGGAAAGCAGTAAAGGTTATACTAGCATGCAAATATAAAATCTCTACACTACTAGACATGCTTCAAAACAAATGCCACTATGCCATACCACACTAGGCTACTATGCCACACTCGGTAACTATGCCGCTATGCAAGGGTTACGTCTAACCCAGCCACCATCGCCACTCTACATTTTCTTTTAATTCTTTAGCCCTTTGGAAATATCTCGTCCGATGGACCCATGCCCTAGTAGTCATGCTACCAATTGATGAGTCTCAAATCTAAAGACGCCATTTGCACTTTAAATTTCTCTTGTTAACTTTTCAGAAGTATCTCGCCCGATGGGGCCCGTGCCCTAGGAGCCGCTATGAGTGCTACCCCCAGATGGCGAGTCGCAATTCTGAAGGTGCCAATTTTACTCTTTTCACTTTTATACCTTTCGAAAGTACCTCGTCCGATGAGCCCATACCCTAGGAGTCGCTATGTGTGCTACCCCAGAATGACGAGTCTCAAATCCGAATGTGTCAATTCTCATTCTCTTTTATCTTAGGTTATTTATTCTAGGATAGCTTGGGTGCCCCTAGGACACCAATTTAGGTTAGAGGTTCTTGTTTGCTCATTGTAGTTTACTCACCCTATGTCCATCACATTAGGGTCGCTAATTGTCTCTAGGGACATCAACTCACATAAAACACTCTAACCCTAGAGTTCATTAACTCTATGTTGAAAACTCTACATTCCACCATAGGTTTTCCCTAAGTTCAATGCCCACTCGTTTTAACTTAGAGTTATCTTCTAGATTTTACGCAACACATATGACCTCTTGACCTAGCTTTTCTCCCAAGTCCAAATACCCCTTAACCACTTGCAAGAACAATCTATAACTAGGTTTAATTTCAATTATCCCTTAGAGTTAAACCCTAATTTGTTCAATAGCCATGAGTCCTATACAAATCTATTCTTACTGTCATACTTCTAACTTGAAAAGCAAAGAAAAAGAGTAGAGATCACTCTTTTTTTGGTAGAATCCCCTACTTTGTGTTCTCTTTGAAAGGAGAAAGGGCATGATCTTTCAAATCTCCAAAAAAATTTCTATAAATGGGATTAAAACTCATAAGAGATCATTTTATCTCTTTTAAACCCATAAAACTCAAAACTACTAAAGCCCTAAAAATTTGCCTCTTAATTTTGCTCCAAAAACGTGGAGAGGAGACTCCCTTCCACCTCCAATGATCTCCTTTAGATGCTTCCTCCCAATCTCTTGCCTTCCAAGATATCAAATCCACCAATCTTCCAAGCTAGAATTTCTCTCCCAAGCTTATAAAGAGGGAAAGGGAGAAGGAAATGAGAAAGAGATGTGGAAATAGGTGTTGGCTATGATGGGGAGGGGGTTTAAGCCAACATAACCCCGGTTAAACCCTCCAAATAACCATGGTTCACCAACTCTGCACTTGCTGTCAGGAGCTTGGAATACCGGTACGTACACAGGCTGGGGTACCAGTACGCTGGCTGGGGTACTGGTACCCGGGTTCTGGTTCTGGTACGCCAACACTTGGATCTCCAACCTGAGAGCTCGATTTTTCTCCTTTCTATGGGGTATCGATGCGTGCCTTGGGGTTCTGGTACACCATGCTACAACCTGCAGTTTTGCAGATTTCAACTCTTTGACCTCGCTTTCTAACTCAACTTTGGTCCGAAAGGCTTTTTGCTTCGAACCAACACACTCCTAACTCATTCTTAAGATCATGTTAAACATGTTCGGAGTGATTTAGCAGCACTTTACTATTTAGCAAAAGCCGGAGCACTACATAGTAATTATGTGTCGAAAGAGAGAGAGAGAGAGAGAGAGAGAGAGAGAGAGAGAGAGAGAGAGAGAGAATATCCTTAGTAATTTTTGGTGATCTTAGTAACCGCTCATGAGCCCTTAGATGATATTAGGGTTCTTTGTGTTGGGAGTTTAGTATTCGCCCTGATACCAGATTTTGAGAATTCGCAATTTGCTCCGGTATCAACTGTTGTCGATTCGATATTTGTTTTGGTACCAGTTGTGGGGATTCCACAACAAAAGCATCAAATCGGATTTTTATCAGAAACCTATTTTCTCAACAAAAGCTTGCCCCACCACAAAAGAGAGAAAACTAAACAAAAAAAAAATACAAGTGAAATAAGATTCAGTACTAAAGAGAAGATTACACCTGACTCCTCTTCTACGCTGAGTAATTTCAACCCGAACCCTCTTTTAGAATCTATCTTACCCCTCTTTTGTCTTCTATAACATGCATGAGAAGACTTCTCTCATCTTCTATAAATTTAAAAAACTACTCTCTTTCTCTACGCATCCATGCATTAGGTGCACTAAACACTTGGCCAAATTGCTGTCTCATACGGCACACCTAGGACTCAGTCCTGCACCCGTGAGAGCTCTCCAACTTTTTAATTAGATGTCATAAAGCTATATATAAAGCTCTACCAAAGATGTACCCAAATCTAATATAATTAGGAATCACACTCTAGTTAATATTTAAATCCTAATCAATTTTACTTCAACAGATTTAAATATTTATTCTAATCCAATTAGGATTTTACTACAAATCTAACCAAATTCTTACACTTTGGTCCAACCGAACAGCACCATGCTTATCAAAATCCATTATTCCTAAAGCTTATTAAAATTCATTTAATTTAAAAGCTTAAGGCTATAGATTTGAGCTCAATAATCTATATCAGCTCTCTTAATTATTATTGTTATTCCATGTGATAATATTTTACTTGTGAATTCCTAACTATCTCCCACTGTCACATGTTACCACGCGAGCCGAATCTTTAATTTACTCTCCAAGCATTCCACTGTGTTTTTTCTACTCGTCTCCAACAATTATCCTTTGAGTGCATTAAACCCTTTTGAGTGCATTAAACCCTTATACTGCATTTTCATGCATGGCTCCTCCATGAGCCCGTTATGTTCACAAGAGCAACCAAATTGATTCCACAACACTACTTCGACTAGTAGTGCAACACTTTGTAACTATCATGACTCTTATACCAATGGCTAGGGAAGTTCAAGCGTAGCCCAAGCGTAGATGACCCACGGCTTTCTAATTTTCGATTTTATATCCATTGTTACATAGGGGAGTTTCGACCAAGTCTAAACTCTATTGTTATTTTTCCAGGTGAGACTATCTGACATGTGAATTAATTCCTAACATATGAGTCCTGATCAAATCCCATATGCATGTGATACATCTACTAAACTTATCCAGTCAAAAAGTTTAAGGTTTTAGATTTATGCCCATTAAAATATATCAATACGTTTATACTCTAACGTATGAATATCGAACATATTCTAGTCGGCATGCAAGATCAAGTGACTAAGCAATGCAAAGTTTTGGCTAGCTTTGAAAATTATAATATCGAACTAATTTTTAGGTTCAAGCTCAATTCATCAAATTTCAAGCAGAATCATGATCTACCATCCATTAGGCCTTTAGATTCCAGTACAGAGTTTTGAAACTGAGGCAAAACTTTGCCATTCAAGCTAGCGTAGGGTGTATCAAGCGGCTCACCACAATACCTTAAATACGTATACCTTGCTGAGGAGCTCCTCATTAGCGAAGTTGCACCCCCACTAGCTAGGAAAGACAGATACAAACACAAACAGATACAAACACAAACACTCTCTCTCTCTCTCTCTCTCTCTCTCTCTCTCTCTCTCTCTCTCTCTCTCTCTCTCATTTCTAGTTGAAGAAACACAAAGAGGAAGTGAACTGGTCAAGTTCAAGAAGCCAACAAAAGTTGTGTCTGGGATGCCCACCATCTGATTAATTTGCCATCTAAACCCTCCTAGTAAGACAAAGGAAAAATTAAAAAAAGAGAGAGAGAGAGAAAGAGAGAGAGAGAGAGAAAAAAAGAAAAAAGTGGGCATGAAGTGACAAGATCTAAAAGATTTCTAAGAATGGATTCTGCCTCCCCACTGACAGTTTGGGACTGATAAGGAAGGCAAGTGGTTGGGAATTAATTAATAAATTATATATAAAAGGTGCTTTTCTCTTTTCTTTCTTTCTTTTTTTTTTTTTCTTTTTCTGTTCTGACCCCCTTCACATGATTTGATATGTTTCTTTCCTTCCCAGTCCTTTCCTTGTCTAATGCTGCCGCAGTTTTTGTCAATCTCTTGTCTCTTTACCTCGATTTCTCTCCAAGCCAATATAGGCCACTCTTGCAAATCTTATTGCCCCTGTACCACGTACCCATCGTAATTTTGGATACTATCTATATAATTTGGCAGGACCTACTATAAAATTAGTGGGTCCAAATTAATTTATTAGAAGGGAAATATTTTTACTTGTATATTCTAAAATTTAAATATTTTTTATTATTTAAAATATATATATATATATATATATATATTTGATGTGGCAAATAGTGAAATTATGGCTCTGGTTTGAATGAAGGTGGTGTATATTGTACATCCAATTTTAAAATATGCCACTAGTATATATTGCTCTTAATTTAAATAAATTTAGTTCCGAAACGAATCAACTCATTTAACCTGATTTCTTTTTAAATGGTTCATAATTGAGTTCATCTGTGCTTGACTAGTTAACAATCCGATTGATATCAAATCTAATATGTTTTGTGTAAAATGAATGGAGATTTCTTGAACTTTAGTTCATTTGTAAATAGACGTCTAAACTTTTAATTTCGACAAAAAGACTCTCTAAACTTTATCAAATAGCTCAATAGGTTCATCTTCCTAAGTGAACTAATTTAGTTATATAATTATTTTAGTCAAATTTTGTGCATATAATTTTGTAAGACTAGTTAAAAATATATAAAAAAAAAAAAAAAAAAAAAAAAAAAAATTATTTTTTCTCTTCTAATTCTAATAATTAAGCAGGACAATCAAACAATAAGTTGAACTGAACTTTAATTTTCTCACTTTTCTTATTTATTACAATGCAAATTACAAATATATATATATATATATATATATATATATATATATATATATATATATATATATATATATATATATATATATATATATATATATATATATATGTGTGTGTGTGTTTTAAAGCTTTAGAGAACTATATGCAATATATAAGATCAAAACAATGTATAATTAATAAATATAATTGAATAGATCTACTTATTGAGCTATTTGATAAAGTTTAAGGCACTTCTTTGCTAAAATTAAAAGTTCGGACGGGTGTTTGCAAAGAGCTAAAGTTTAGGTATCTCCATATATTTAACCCATATATTTTCTAATATAAATGTGAATAGAAATATATAAAAATTTATATAATTATATTATTATATATAAGATAGAAGATTTCAATAATTTTTAAGCTTTTCTATATAATTTAAATAATAGAAATAATAACTAATATATTTTTGGTGGATCAAAATTTTTTTTATTAATTTTAAAATTTTTTTCAAATATATATGCGACTATAGAGTTTACTAATAGAAGTTAAAATTTAAAAAGATATTTTGGTAATAAATGAATAAATTAAAAAAATTTGAATAGTATGTAGTGAAGTGTATTTAAGCTAAAACTCCTAAATAATTGTTTGCATTCGGTCAAACAGAATTCGATGGGTCAATAATGATCGGACTCGATCCGACGGTTATTGTGTTGTTTAATTAGACTAGATTTAATTTTGCTTTTAATTTTAAAAGCTAATTAGAGATATACTCCAACTATATTAGGATAGCAATCATAAACTGATTCGAGCTAATTATATTGTACTTATCTATTAGGTGTTGCGATCACTTATAAATATAAAGGTGATTCCTTTGTGAGAATATGAACAAAAAAATTAGAAAAATTAATTTGAAATTCGTGAGAAATTTGCGAACCATTTTGCGAGAAAGATAAACCACATCTTTCATTAACCTATTATTTGAATGATAGATTATAGATCTAGCTCGTTCGTAACTCTGGCTAGCTACTACCAGTTTGGAATGTTAAAAAAACTGTTATGATCATTCAATTTAAAGGCTAGCTTTGTTTGGAATTTTAAATTATTACCATTCAATTTAAATTAGATAGTTAATTATAAAAGGTGTTATAAGTAAATTGGTGAAATCTTTATAGATTTGGTCCTCAAGCTATAAAGGGCGTGATACTTTAGTCTTTAAACTTCAATTTGTTATAATTTTGTACTTCAAATTTTTAGAATTATTATAATTAAGTTTCACAATCAAATTTAGTTGATTAAATACTGATTTATTACAAAAACGTTATGACCGATGAAATAATAATAATTAAATTATCACGCCACAATCATATTAACAACATATTATACCATCTAGTCAAGTAAATTAAGCGGTTGGATTCAATTTTAACAATTTTTAAATATTCGATCTAAAAATCATAATAAATTAAAGTTTGAAAATCAAATCATAGTTTGAATACCAAAGGTACAATTTTAACCTATCAATTAATAGTTAATAGTTAGGTTTTACAGTGAGAATAATATCTTTGGTAGTTATTTTCTGATTTATCAACTTTATTTTTATTTTCTTTTGATAGTAACATATCATATTTCAATATCTCTCCAATGTCCTTACTATTTTCTTTCACATACTATATCTTAAAAAAATATCTCTGAAAAATAATGCATGTATAAAAAAAATAACTATAAATAAGTTGGTGTTGTAATTCTAGTAATATTTTTTTTTGTTTAATATGCATGTATTTGTATTTGAAATTTTTTAATTTTAATTGATATTTTTTATTTTCGTATTTGATATTATTAATTATATACAACTTAATAATATTATTCAATACTATTAAAAAATTATTAATTTATATTTATAAAATATTAATAATATTATAACTTGTAAAAAAAAAAATTTATTGGCGGAGCGGATTCGGAAAGCCAATCCATCCCATTTGTATCCGTAATTATTTTATATTTAAATAAATCTTATTTTCAATATTGGACTCAATACCTAAGGGGGTGTTTAATTCTTTTGGGGGTGTTTAATTCTTTTGGAAAGAAAAGTTTTTCATGAACAATAGTTTTTCTATAATTTTTATTTTTTAAATAAAATTTAATAAAACAATTATGGTTTTAATAACTAAACAGATAATATATATATATATATATATATATATATATATATATATATATATATATATATATATATATATATTAACTAAAAAATTATTTCTAAAAAAATATTTTTGGAAATATTTTCTATGGAGCCAAACACCTGCTAATAAATTTTATCTTTTGATGAGTGAAAAGTTTGAGAAGAGCCAAAACCACTGAAATTTCTAGAACCAAACACCTGTTAATAAATTTTATCTTTTGATGAGTGAATAGTTTGAGAACAGCCAAAACCACTGAAATTTATAGTACACATGCAAGGCATGCACAGAGGAGGTGGTCTCCAATGTATAGTGCTCGGTTTGGAATCTTAGTACGGTAGTACGATATATAATAATAAATTAAATTTAATTAAATTGAAAAAATATAGTTTTGTATTTTCATGGTGTGCTTAATTAGTTTTTTTTTTTTTTTTTTTCATTCAGAAATCAAAATCAGAATGAGCAAATTCGTTTGTGAATGATTGATATATGAAAAGTTCATTCAAATTTGGATTGCCCAATGAATGAAAATTTTTCAATCATCTTCTTTTTCAAATTTCAATTCAAACGAATATATATATATATATATATATATACTTTACGAAAATATCTTAATTATTTATATATTTTTATTTAAAATTTAATTTAATTTTTTGACTTCAACTTTTTATTGAAATATAAATTTAAATTTATAAATTAATTTTCTAAATCTAGATTTTGATTTAGAAATTAAATTAAAATATAAATTCAATCAAGCATTTTGAATTTGATCTATATATTTAAATTTAATTACAAGTTTACATTTGAATCAAATAAAAAATTAGTTTTATATTTTGCATTATATATCCACTCAATTTTAAATTTTAAATTTTTAAAAAATTACAATTAAAATATTTTGATGTAAATTTTTAATATTTTAATTTTAGTTTGAATATAAATTTTTGTTTTGAGGTGCAAAATTAATTTTAAATTATTTTTATATTTGTATTGATTCATAATAATAAAATGTTTGGTTCAGAACAATAAAATTATTTTTATAGTTTTATATGGTTGAAAGTAAATATCAAAAATATCGATTTCAATTATTATTCGGAAAAAATTAATTATATTAAAAAGTTTTATTATTTTATTTTTTTATTCATATCCATTTAAATTTTTATTCCGATTTTATTTTTATTTTGAGATAAACGTGCTTTTAGTATTTTTTAAATATTTTTAAATATAGAATTCAAAAAATTTATTTGCATATAGGTAGAACTATTCAATTTTGTCATTATTATTTACCATGCAAGTCATGGTATATTCTTGATAGTACTTTTATTAAGTTACGAAGATTTTCGTACCTTTTCATGATAGAATTTTCGTAATTATGTACTTTTGAAATTTATTATTTACCTTGTGTACTTTTTTTTTTTTTTTTTTTTTTTTGATGATAGAATTTTTTATTTGACAATTTGTTTTCTTACATTTGATTGATTAAGAGTATTTAAAATATTTAAAAAATAAAATTTATAAATTTTTTATACTATTTATATTATAACCGAAAGGGTTAGAAATTAACGACTGAAAATAAAAATTTTATAAAAAATAATATTATAATATTATAATATTAAAATTTTAAATCAAAAATATTAATCTTATTATATATCGTATAAAAAATTTTCTATCAAAATTTTATAAAATTTGAATATTTTACATCGCTAAATTCGTAAAAGATTCACATCGATTATTAAAATTATTATTTTTTGAGTCCAGATAAATGACATCGACAAATAACGAAATTTGATTTTCGACGCTACTCTAGATCAAATCTATCCGATGATCAATTCAAAAATCTCATCATCAAAATTAACTTTAAAAATACAGAGACCTATGTGCTTTCGAAGACATACTAGCTCTCCTCTTCAAATGAATTTGTACTTATTTTTCTTAGTAAATAATTCTTTTATTTACTATTAACATTTTCTAAATTTTTTCTTGAAAGAATACTGTCTTCTTAAAAAATAAAACATAATTATATTATTGGCTTAAAAGGTCAGTATCTTGCTTTATGGTGGGAGACCATATTAGACCGAGTCATATTCGAAATGACAAGAGCTCGGGTTGAGCCGAGTCATGTTCGAAGCGGCGTGATACTGGTTAGATCAAATTACAATCGAGATCCGTGAGCGTTATATCTATACACTTTAAGTAAATTTATTGTATCATTCTAATAGCTCAAATTTTTAGAATTAATAATTAGTACCAACGATCTGACAAGTAATTATATCGAGATCAAAAGTCACGAGTTCGATTTTCACATGCTGTGAATTTGTGTAGGTGTTGAGAGGGAGGAGTTATTTGCTTAACTATTAAAACATGTGAGAATATATCTATACGCTTTAAATAAATTGATTATGTATTTTAAATTTTTTAAATTTGAATTTGAAAATTAATATTTAGCGCCAATAATCTAGCACATATAAATTCATAAAAATCGATGCCACAAATTAGAAAAAAAAATGTATAAAAGTTTTGTAAAATTTTTTAGCATTTTTGCAAATAGATATATAACAAAGTTTTAATTTTTGACAATTAGAAATCCTAACCTTTATCTAATAGTTTAATAGCCCCCCACTTCTCTATAGATTTCATTAATTATGTAGTCATTTTGTCCACATAATCTTTTGTAAAACTTTAAAACACCAAATATATATATATATATATTATCTTATTCTAACACAAGAAAAAGTTAATAAAATAAAAATAATTTCACTCTATTTTTTAATCTTGATCAATGATCATAAATAGAAGAGAAACAAATAAGATCTTTTATATTTTGAAGTTATACAAAATTATATAAAAAATATGCGAGCAAAACGACTGCTTCATTAGTAATTTCACTTAGAGAGCGGTATATTTAACTATCTTATAAAATTTAATTATTAAAATTAAAAGTTCAGGTGCCAGCTTGCAAAAGTGTTAAAGTTCATAGGCTCTTTGGACATTTTACACTAAAATTTATTAGAGAAATATTATCTTCTTTCTAAAAAAAAATAAATTAGAAACATAAAATCTGGGAACATTTTTCTTTAAATGTAATTAGTTTTTCAAGAATTAATATCAGGCAGAGCAATTAAATAAAAGATAAGAAATTAGCAATAAAAAATAGGGTTAATTGCATACGGCTCCCTGTAAACATATCGAATAGCAGATATATCCCTACAAAGTTTAACTTTTCATATTTATTCCTTCAAAAGTCCAACGTTATTCATATATATCCCTACCGTCTATCTCTGTTAGAAAATTTTAGTTAACCGTTAAATACTTAATCTTGGTTAGTTAGTGAGGTAAATTTACTTTTTTACCCTTTCAAATATTTCTATATTATTTTTTGGAGAGACATTTTTAAAAGGGCAAAACTGTCATTTCATATATAATCTGTTAAAAAATAATCAGTGAACTAACGATAATAAACCGGAGGGATATATATGAATAACGTTGGACTTTTGAAGGGATAAATATGAAAAATTGAACTTTGTAGGAATATATCTGCTATTCGATATGTTTATAAGGAGCCGTATGCAATTAATCCTAAAAAATAATAACACGACATATTTAAAAATGTTCAATCTATGTATGTTTTCATCACGAGCAATGCTATCTGTACATCCGAAATCGGATGTACGATATCCCACCCATCCTTAGGTGGGGACTTTCCTGCACCGGTCATTTCGAAATGATCAATAAAATTCAACCCACTCCAGAATGGATGGATTGCAAGATGTACACCCGATTTCGGATGTACAAGAAGCATTTTTCTTTCATAGTGTTTTAAAATTTCACAAATGTTGGATTTTATATGGTTTTTGTGATTTTAAACTTGTGGTTTTAGGCCTTTGGGCTTTGGCTCAATATCAATGGGCTTTGTCTGTGAGCCCAAACCCATTTTCCCTCTACATGTGATGTTTAGTCCCACATCGAAAACTCATCATATGTAGAGTGGGTTTATTTACTCCCTCACTTGTGCATATGTTAGTTAGAAAAAAATGAGAGCAAGGCTTCTTTTAAACACATGCGCGCACGGCATGAGCCGGGTGGCATTCGTGATTTTGACTTGGTTTATTTTTATTTTGACGTTTCTTTTTGCATTAGGGCCTACCTTGGGAAACTGCTTCTCGGGCTACCCAAGAGCCTTCCTTGGGAAGAACCTTGTGGGCTGCCCGAAAGATCACCCATTGGAGCTTCTCCTAGTGAGTTCTTGGGCTCTTTAAATGGAGAGCAAGTGAGAGCTTGGTTAGAGAATCACCTTAAGCTACTACATTCTACTCTTCTATATTACAGAGCTCAACTATTACACTGAGATTTTATTTTATTACTCCTCTTTTAATTTCGAGTCTTTCTCTTGCTGGATTTTTGAAAGTCGTTGGGTTCGCTACGCACCATCCCGGAGTCGTTGCCGACGGGATGGACAGTGATCGTTGTATCGCTAGGGGTGATTGCCAGAGCCTCGCACGTGGAGGGGTAATCTCGCTTCTAGGACAGTACTCGCGCACGCCTCGACATTCACAGGCTTCATCTAAACTATACTATATAGTATTTCGAGTTTAAATTATTTAAAATAATTAATTTGAAAAGATAAATGTTTTACAACAACAAATACCCCTGCAAATTGTAGATTCTATCATCAACATTCTCACTCTCAAATGTTGCTATCAGGAATCGAATTAATTCGAATTATACACTAATAAAACTCCAATAATAAATCAAGCTGTTTCCGACTTTCTAATCCCTTCCAAAGACAATGCCATTGTAGAACTTTATTTTGCTATACAAAACCTCAATTCCAGCCTTTACATTTCAATGTGTCATTGTACAAATATATGTCTACACTCTATCGCCGAAGGAATGATACAATCCTTCAGCATGATACAGTAAATTCACATACAAATCTGCTTACTATTGTAAAACAACTACCTAGAACTGTTCTAGTGTATAAGAGAGACTTAGAATAGTATTTTTGCTGGGCTCGACGAAGTCCTACTGATCTCGCGGCCGAGTTCGTTAATCTTACCGAGTAGCAACGCCTTCTCCTTCTCGAGCTGTAGAATGTATTCCTCCTGGGAGTCCTCGACAGTTTCAACTTCGCTCAGCGCCAGAGACAGCCCCTCGAGGTCACCATCCTCCACGAAGCCTCCGAGTTTCTTTAATAGATCTCTCATCTGCGAAAAAATTTTCAATTCAATAACCATACTTTGATAATAATTGGAAAGAAATCTAAAGATTCTACAGTATATCAATTTTGACACTAATCAGAACAGAAGAAAATCCTCCTTCCTAAGTGCTTAATTTATTTTCATAATATATTAGAGAATTCTGATAGCGTGATGGACGTAATAGTTTATAAACATCAAATAAATTAGGAGTTACAGAAGTGCAAATCGCGTAATTTGCACCATTAGCTCCTTAGTCTGCCCCATTGATGAGCTGGTATCAAAAGAACCAAGATACGCATCGCATTTGAAGTTTCTCTTCGTAATTTTCCATCTCAAAAGCATTTCCCTGCTCTCCTTTTATTCGTAGAGCCAAAAAGAGCATCAAGCGAAAGCATTATACGCAAGAAGCTGAGATCAACGCAAAAATGTCGAACTCCATTTGCCTTCATTACAGCTGACAACAAGTCATTAAAGGCAATGAAAGAATCCAACCAAATCATTAGCTTTTTAGTCATACCATTTATCTTCTGGTATTATTACTTCTTGTTGTTCTTTTCTGTCATCTGTATAGCTCTTGTTTGACTTCTTGTGCTCAACAACTTCTCCAATTCACATCTCCCAGAAAACAGATTTTTTTTCACCCTTTTTTCCTTATCGAAACGAAAATCTCAGCTCATAAGAATTCTCATGAAATATAATGTAACAATCAATAAACAATTTGTTACAATTTATGATAAATAAATGAATCACTCAACTTTAAATGCTTTTGGTGGGCAAACTTTCACAGCCAAATTAGGTCCAATACTAAACCTCGGGCCACAAAAATTAAAAAAAAAATAAAAAATAAAAAATCATGCATAATAAACTAGCTGAATTTAAGTTGCATGTCAAACAACTAAGGTTATAAACATCATGCAACATTATACTCGATCAAGACCACATTTCTTGGAGTATAAAAATCAAGTAATGAAGACAAACTAGTATATATAGAATACTAGATAAAAGGTCTCACCTGCACCGACACCTTACGACCTTTGGTTAATGGAGAACTACCGGTCTCTATGGTAATTTTCTTCTCTAGTTCTGGAATTTTTCTTGTAACTTGTACATGAATCTCTCCACTCTTTACGCCTTGAAGTGGTATCCATTTGTCGGCTGTCTGGTTTGGGGCCAGCCCCTGATATTCGACAGTGCAATGGCCTATACCTAAGGTCGGTAGTAAGGCATTATGATCTTTCACATATAGGACCAAGGGTTTCCCTGTATCGGGAAACTCTAGTGTTTGGTTCCAATGCGGGGTCAGCGTCTTGTACACCACCTGCATATTGTAAACAAAGGTGAAAAAACCACCATTCCATTTGCAAGGTATAAATTTACTTTAGTAGCAGAAACACAAACAAACACGTTCTGCAATGCTATAATTAAAAAACTGTGGTGGTAAATGCATTCCATTTTCAGGCAAAATACAATTGATTATTTGCCAATCATCGATAGATAAGAAACTTTTTTAAAAAAATGAACGTTAGATTTAGATACAGGATCAGTTACTTAACAAATTTCATTTGTTTCAGGCAAAAACTTGCATCAGTATTTTTTCGCAAGGACCTTTTGCATCCAAATCTTCTATGGAAAGCAATACAAAGTCCAATTTGACTTAAACACATGAAGCCTAAAAGAAGAGATATCTACAATAAACTTTGGTTGAATTTTGTAACTATTTTCCGTAGTTGACTCATCAAATATAAATTCAATAAACTAATGATTTGAATAATTTGTGGAAGCCTTCGCTGTTCCTACTACATTACCACTCAAAGTGTCTATGCAACAATCAAGTTTAAGTAAATATACTACTCGGTAAGATTAAAAATTTCAATGTGATAATTGTCAGACCTTAGTCCGTTTCTTTGTATTCCCATATTGCACCCTCACGTAAGGATCGCTAGTTCCTCTTAAATCAGCTGCGACAAGGTCTCTAGCTTCAATGAGGATTAGCTCGATCCAGCCACTTCCGTAACTCGTAGCTGAATTCTACACATATAGCAGGTAAGATTACAACATATTAAACTGCCAAGGAGACAGCAAATTCGAGGACATACATTTTAAGCTTCACAAGAATAATGCCATAGACGAGGGGATTTAATAATTCTGCCAAATCAACAAAGCCCAAAATATTCAACCTAATGCCACATACCTTTGGTCCTTCATTGTCCTCGTTCTTTACAGCTTCTATCTGGAGCCTTATCTCACCCGAGCACACTTTTTCAAGGGGAACCCACACATCTCGACAAGAATCTTCTGAAATCCCCTCCAAGTTCACTCGAGCGCTTCCAATGTTCTCATCACCAAAGATATCCGAACTTAGGCATTTGATCTTGAGATACTCGCCACCTCCTAGTTCATCAAACTCAAATTTTTGGTTCCAAACAGGACTCGAGGTATGAGAGAGCGCCTTAGTTTTATAGAGAGTCTAAAAGAAAAGAAGAAAAAGAAAAAAATTTACCTTAGTTGTCACGTGATACACGAAAATAAAGCTATGATGCCTCAATAAGATTCAACCACAAAAAAAAAAAAGGGGGGGAAAAAGAAAATGAAGAAAAGAATTTTTTAATTTGAAAGTGGGAGTTGACAATGTGACAACTAACCTTTCCATATTGGAGTTTTACATAGGGATCGCATTTTCCAGATTTTTCCTTCATAAATAGATTCCTACCTTCCGCCACAGCGACTTTCAATTTCCTCCCAGTCCTCGATTGAACACTTGGTGAACTGTAGAAGGAAGGTTGAGATCTGCCTATGATGGAGTTACCCAAGCTGGTCGAACCATCAGAAAATTGCCATTCTTTTAGTACAAGGCTCACAGTCAACTGGAAAGCATATAAACGCACAATATTTTAGCACCACGAGAAATACATAATAACATAACGAGAACCTCAAATAGTTTGCAGAGCGCCATCAAACATGTACTGTAAAAGGAACCAAGTCGCAGAATTGTACCTCTCCAAAATTACTATCCTCAAATGGAACGACAATTACAACTTCCTTTCCACAATCCTCGGCTTGTTTTGCAATTACACCAGATCCATGTCCTATTGCCCAAAATATTGTCGAATCGTCTAAAACATACTTCACCTGTTTGACCAATCTGGTTTAGTTCCTCAGAATTTCTATAAAGAAGTTTTCAAAGAAAAGTGCGAATACGCCAACTAAATTCAATATAATAAGAAGAATTATCATTCTAAATAGTACCTTTATCTCGCAGCTGGTTATGTAGTTGTATTTGATGCTGGCTGAATCACACTCATAAAGATGAAATTTAACAACTCCTGAATCTCCATGCAAAACCATGTTAAAGGCTGAATTCCATATGGGGTCTGAACCAGCACTGATACTTGTTTTTCTCATTAAATCACCGATTTCTACTTCAATAAATGTCTGCTGCACCTTATTTCCAAAGCTCCCATTACCCTGAGAACTGCCAAGCATTGAATGTTGAGGACTTTCAGAGTTGTTACTCTTTGTGGTATTCCTGGCCACATTACTAGCAGAAATCACGGTAACAGAAATAACACTTCCAACAGCCTTTTTCCTTAGATCTACCGGTGGTAAAGGAAAACATTGGCGGCGAGGCTCAACCATTGTTTTATTCAAAGTTTCAGTAAAAAGCTTTACCTGGTTAAACAAAAGACCAAGCAGTTATCAGTTACCATATTTAATAAATGCCAAACAGAAAATTTAATATATCTTCCTCAAAGTATTAGAAGCTAAGGCAAATTTAGAAACCAGAAGAATGTATTCAATCTCTTAAAAAGAAACCCACCAACCATGTTGAAACTCCAGGTAATTCTGTGGCCGGAAGTGTATCGCTTCCACCGCTTCCAAATGCAACACCAACTCTGATCTCCGGAGTGGACTCAAAAGAGTAGAGCAGTGCTTGGCCATCAAGAATTGGTATCAAAAGCAGCTGCAAGAGTAACATATTAAATAGAGAGAAACAAAATATGTTTGGGATAATAGTTTTTAGGTGTCATAGATAAAACAGTCATGCACAGATCAATCAAATCATCTAGAACAGTACACACTGAAAGAAGAGAAATAGCAAGAACTGGATCACTCAGGTAACAGTTCCTGCAAGCTTTACTGAAAAACTGAGTAAGAAAAACTGGTAAAGATAGTAAATTTCCTTTCATCCAACCCAAAAAAAAAAAAAATCAAATTGTTAGCAACGAGCGCACAAACGAAAAGAAATTAATTAGCGATCACGACACAAAAGTAAATCCAAAAATGCACGACAGAGAAATAGCACACAGATTTACGTGGAAAACCCTTTGCAGGGTAAAAAACTACGGGCGAAAGAGGAGAGTTTCACTATGTCGAAACAAAGGGAATACAAAGTTCAGATGATCGTACAATCGCTTGATCTCTCTAGGACAAAAGAAAAGATATCACTAATCTTAACGGATTTTTCCTTAGCGGATCTAATCCGTACCGCGGGGGGCCCGAGCCCTCCGCTTCCACCACAGACATCCATGAAATTTGTTGTCGCACCGCGAAGCTGTCGGCGAACCGGAATCATAATATCGGAGCGATTTTAAATTTCGGAATCACATCTAACACAAATTATAGAGCTACTGCTGTATTTATCACAAGCAAGTTCCCAAACTGCTTAATGTTCTAAGTTAATCACAAATATTAAGTTTCTTTGTCTCCTCAATCAACATCCACTTCTTTATGAACTTTTCAACTGAAAATCTAGAAATATCCCCCAAACAATCAAAAAAATAAAAATCAAAAGAAATATCCTATTTCATGTTATTGCCAAAAACCGCGTTGGAACATGCGTTAGCTTACAGGGAGGCTGAAGCGTTCTATGCTTACCGGAAAGAGATGGAAGTTGGAAAAAAACAACAACAACCAATACATCAAGAAGGCAGAACCAATCCAATTGATGGAGATCGCACGAATGAATACCTCTCTTTCAATACTAGTTACTAGTGAACACTCTTCTTGTTCACCTCCATTAAATTTAGAT
This sequence comes from Tillandsia leiboldiana, assembly GCA_029204045.2. NCBI lineage: Eukaryota > Viridiplantae > Streptophyta > Magnoliopsida > Poales > Bromeliaceae > Tillandsia > Tillandsia leiboldiana. Next base: position 49,164,242 of record CM055064.1, on the reverse strand, counting down.
AAAATATGCACATCACAGGAAGGAAAACACCAACAAAAGTTACAAATAAAATAATTTAGAAAAAAAATATAAAAATTGCATAGAAAAGGGAGAAAATGTCCACATACATCTCCCTTGATGTGAATGCTGTTTATGACAATGCGGGCAGCCCCAATCAGCGGCTTTGCCAACTTCGCCAAGAACATCATGCTCATCTCATTGGTATCCCAATCAAATCCCAGACGCATGACTTGCTGTAAGTTCATAGTGGTCGTTTAGTGGGAACATAAAATACAAAAGTTAATAAGATAATTAAATATGCTCACAACCATATTTTCGCATATAAATTTTCCAAGACAACAACAAATATAGTTACTCCTGGAAGATAAATCACAGTATGGGGATCCCATTGTGCATATGTTTCTATAAACCGTAAATGTTGGCCCACTTCAACTAGAGTTCGTTGATAGCTCCAAATCATAAAAGTAAAGAATGCATGTTTGCATGTGTTTTTTCTTTAATAAGCCATTGAGAAATATTTACTTATCAAGGGGCAGATATTTCAACAATATCTCTAATCTCGAACATTGGTGCTTCTATCCAAGATCATAATATTTACCTAATAGAAATAGCCGAACCAGTTATTCCATAACTTAGGATTCATATGGGGATGGAGAGCGAAATGTGGTAAATATTTCTATTCCCTCCTTTCCCGCGAAACAAATTTGGGTTCTGTCATATGGTCTCATAGAATTGGGCAGGCTCAAATATTTGTGGGGTGCCTATCCTTGGGGATAGCAATACCATGGTATGACCGTTGAGTGATATTACCTAGTAGAATAACAAGATTAACTAAATCATTACAGCAGCTGATTTAGCTTCGAACATAAAAAAAAAAAAAAAAAAAAAAAAAAAAAAAAAAAAAAAAAAAAAAAAAAAAAAAGGAATGAAAAAAAGGACAGGAGCAGACCACGAATACTATCAAGGATCAACAATGGAGAGTTTCTGCTGGCCATATTTTCATATTCGGCCAACTACTTATATCTAGGACTTCAAGCTCTATCAGATCATTAGAAGAAACAGGGAAAAAATGTAAAGCTGAGCTGATCAAAAATAAATTCCACACCCTAAAATTGGCTCAGCTAATTGGTCGCACACAAAATCACACCCAAACAAGTAACTAACCAACTGAGGCTAGTTTGAACCGTTGCAATCCAAATTAACAACAGTCAAATGACTACTGAACTTTGCTATGTTTTTCGAGTCAATATGCTAAAAAAGGAGGGCCTAAACCTTAAGTTGATTACAGAAAGCTAATATAATGCTTCCATCATCTCTAAGATTAACATTTATAAAAGCCGCAATTGGGACATAAAAAGGCAGCTTATAATAAAAAAACAAACCTGTTCACCTGAGGTAACCCAGCGAATACCCTGCTGTCCTAAGTCAGGTGGGCATGAACCTAGTGAGAACTCTTGTAGTTCTATTTTTTCCTAAAACAGAGAGTAATGTCGTGAAAAATATATTCATCACAATGTGCAATATGAAAGTTTTACTAACAACCAAGAAATTATGCGAGAAACTTACAATCAATTTTGGTCTCCGATTCTTTAGACGCCTCTGCAAAATGAATAGAGTTAAAATAGGTAATCTGAACTATAAGCAATTTAGTGCCAAAAGATTCAGGTGAATATTCACTGTAATTGTATATTCCCTAGCAGTTTAAGCAAGATAAAAAAAAAAAAAAAATGTTGAAGATATCTGGTTCTTTATACGCCAGATAAAGTATAATGTGTGAAAACAAGGGAATATGATGAACAAGTGCAGACATTAAGGTATATAATAAACCTGGTTCTTTTTACATCATTTCTAAACATACATTTAAATTTTATAGTATATAATACAATATATATTTCTAGCGAATTTTTTACTGTTAATACTAAGAGACCGTCCGACAGATTCTGAAGCTCCAAGTAAGAGCATTAATTTATATGTTCCAAGATAAAATATAAGAACTAATGCTGGAAATGTGAAACAACTAGGCTTCGAATTCGGGACCTCGGGCATCAACCATCAAGTCGTTTGCCTCTTACGATAGAAACGGTCGATAACTAAGAATTATTCTTCACAATTGATTAACTGGGATTAAACTTATATATATTTACCCATCCGACAATAGCTTAACGGTGGACAAGGAGGAGCAATAAATGAAAATAATACTTGAGAAAAATTCAAGCACTCTGGCGTGAAGCTCATTAATTGGACTTAGAATTATTGAAAGTTCTTGGCGTGAAACTCATTAACTAGGTTTCGAACTCAGGACCTCAGATATCAATCACCAAGTCTTTTGCCACTTGCGTTAGGGACGGTCAAAAACGGTCAATAACTAAAAATTACTTTTTACAATTGATTAAATGGGGTTAAACATTTATTTACCCATCCGACAATAATTTAACGGTGGAAAAGGAGGAGCAATAAATGAAAATAATACTTGAGACAAATTCAAGCACTCTGGGGTGAAGCTCATTAATTGGACTTGCATACAGCAGCAGTAGTAGTTAAATCACGGCACGTGCTTAAAACTAAGAACTATTGAAAGTTGAGTAAAATGCAAATTAATGACACACCTCGACGATAGAGAAGAACTTCTTCGAAAGCTTTGGTTCCATAAAATTAGGCCATACTTCGATCAGAAGCTTGTTCAGCCACTGACAGGGCTCTAGTGGGGTCATGGGCTGTAAAATAAATATATAATATATACATATATATATATATATACGACTGAAGCGCCAAATATAAACTCACAACAAAGATTACGCAAAAGGGAAATTAAGAAACATATGTACAGCTGTATTCAATAGAAGCTGTCTCCATCTTTTGTCCAGGTCTTCTACAAGCAGTCGGCGTCGAAACCTCCCATACTGCAGCAGGCAGAAAAAATGGGATTGAGATCACGCAAGTGATAGGATCAGGGCATCAACTGACGAGAAGAAGGCAGCAGCAAGCAGTGTTTTAATGAGCACAGAGTGCAGGAGGCAAACCTCAATGGTGGCCCAGACGGCGGCGGTGAGGGGGACCCAGTTGGAGAAGGGGACGAGCCAGCGCTCCACGGCCCAGGCGAAGAGCCCCAGCGGGATCAGGAAGGGGAGCAGGGGCTTTTCCTGCATCACCTGGTTCAGAAAATCCAACGCCTCTTTGGCGTAAAATCTCTTCAATCTCTTCCTCACCATCTCCCTCTTATCTCTCTACCTCTTCTCTATTTCTCACACAGAAGATGAGGAAATAAAAAAAATGGTCAACCAAAAATTGGAGAGGAAATAAGCGGTGGTGAATTATTGACATATATATATAGATATATATAACTAATGAGTAGTTTAAAAACCCAACAAGAAGGAGGACAAAGGGGAATGGTATTAAATTCTCGGTGGAGATGTGGCGTGGAATTGTGGGTAATAATAAAAGAAAATGGTTGAGGGTGGGGGGAGAGAGAGAGAGAGAGACAGGGGTGGGGAGAGGGAGACTCAATAAAACATTAGCTGAAGTCTCCGATTCTCGATCACTGTCGCGACGTCGCCATCGCAGCGAACGGTATTTTGCTGCCTTTGATAATGATTCGTTGCTGGACCACGTTCATGCACGCACGCCCGGTTTAGTATTGTTTACTTTAAAAGATATAAAAATTTTAAAATTATTTTAATTTTTTTTTTTTTATTATTCCGGTTGTAATTGTGGAACATGCAAGAGGCATGAATTTTAGATAATAAGATATTATTTTTATAAGTTTTAGTTAGCTATGATTCGCGATGATTCAGTATTATTATTATATTTTTTTATTTATTTTTTTTTATTAGAAATTTAGTTGTTTTACTATTGTAATTTAATTTATTTATTTTATGAATGAAACGAATAGTATATTAAATTTTTTTTCTCAAAAAAAAATATTAATTTTCCGAACCTGGTCCATTACGTCGACCAAGTACGGCCAAAAGAAAAAAAATTTCGCGCAATGCTCTCCGTGGAATGGCTGGACTGTCTGCCGTCGGATAGCCATGGAGGTTTGGACTTCAAAAATCGAACCGTTCGATTCGAATCTTGAGAGCTATCCGCGTATGCTGTGATACCGATATTTAGTGATGTCAATTCAGTTTGTTGTTCACGAGTTAGTTCATATTCAATTCTAAATGAGCTCGAGATCTAATCATTCGTTTAGTAAATGAACCGAACACGAGCCAAATTTTTTAGCTCGTTTACTAAACAAACCGAACATGAGCTAAAGTCAGCTCACTCGTGTTCGGCTCGATAACCGTTCAAATATATATATATATATATATATATATATATATATATATATATATATATATATATATATATATATATAGAGTCCGACTAGAATACTATCGATAGTACCAAGCAATTGGTGCTATTAAGTTTTCTGCCGTTGGATGAAAAGATATGCGGTTGGGATTATAGTGGTCTCCTAAGATTTTTACCATTCAACCAACCACCTAGTAAACTCTAGGGGACCACTATTATCTTAACCACACATTTTTTAATCTAAAGGCTAAAAACTTGATAGCACCAATGACTTGGTGCTATCGATAGTATTCTAACCTAATTATATATATATATATATATATATATATATATATATATATCCACCAATGTGTTTTTGAAAGTACTAAAGTATTGATACTATAATATTTTTAACCGTTGAATTAATTTTAATAATTTTTTAGATAATACATAATGATTCACAAATAATTATTATTGTTGATTTTAATTCAACGACCAAAAAGTCAATTTCAATGATTAAATATTTTTAATATTTTTAAAAATATTATAACAGAGTATAAATAAATGAGTTTTTTCCTAATTTGATTTTTTTATAACGAAGTTAATTTTATATTTAAATAGCGACAAAAATTAAATAATAAAAATTTATATTATACATATATATATATATATATATATATATATATATATATATATATATATATATATATATATATAAAGGCTAAAAACTTGATAGCATCAATGACTTGGTGCTATCGATAGTATTCTAGCCTAATTATATGGTGCTATCAAGTTTTTAGCCTAATTATATATATATATATATATATATATATATATATATATATATATATATATATAGTAGAGTTTATATTCTTTTAAAAGCACAAAAATATTCATATTTGTAAATTTTTTATCATTGAATTTGTATTGAGATTTGTATTTTTGTAAAGTCAACTAAAAAGAGAAAAAAATAAAGTAAAAAATACAAATTCAATAGTAAAAAATTCATAAGTATGAATGTGCTTGTATTTTTAAAAATATATAAGCTCTACTCTATATATATATATATATATATATATAAAGAAAAATGCTCCTATTTATAGTTTGGACTAACATAATATAAAAAGATTAATTTTTTTAATTTTTTTTCAACTTTATATTTAATAATAAGAATAAAAATTTAATTTGTTATTCGCAAGTCAACTCGTGTTCGGTTCGTTAATAAACGAGCCGAACACGAACCGATATTTAAATGAATTTGTTATTAAACGAGCCGCGGCTCGTTGACACCCTATGAATAATATAAGGAAAATGCTAGATGTACACTCCAATTGGGGTGTACATCTTACACCCACCCCATTCTGGGATGGGATGAATTCCACTCGATGGAACGAGTGGAGGAATACTCATCCCAGGATGGAGTGGGTGTAGGATGTACACCCCATTTGGGATGTACAGATAGCACTCCTCATAATATAATATCTAAAATTTTAAAATAAAATAATATAAAAAAAATATTAAAAAAGTAATTCAATTAATGATATCTTTAATCTTATACTGGCGTGTCCGCTGTCATAAATTCATCTAATTACTCTGCATCTAATTATATAGAGAGCAACCGCCTCATATAGCCTTATTTTTTAAAAAATAAATAAATAAATAATAAAAAAAAAATCTAACTTTCTTTTTAAAAAAATTTCTAATTTAATCTTATTTAAATAAATTATAAAAAAAACTAACTTAATAATATTTATATTAGTTTATGTGTTAATTAGGAGAGAAAATTTATTTTCTACTTAATAATTTTATTAGTTTAAATTATTATTTATTATTTAATTTAGCTATACAATTGATATTATTAAGCATATGATAAAATTACCGGTTCAAAAATAATATTTGATATTACTGAAAATAAATATAATATAAAATAATATAATTATAAACTAGATATAAATAAATATAATAATAATATTATTATTATTATTATGATTAAACATCTAACATGACTATTCTGAATATAATATAAATATGACTAAAAATAATAAGACTACATATATTTACATAATTAATTATTCGATATATGAATATATACTTAAAGTAGCAGTTGATATGACTAAAAATTAATATAATATAAAAATAATATAATTATACATTACATAAAAGTAAAAGTGATTAACTATACTGTGTAAATATATAATGTATTAGGAAGTGGGGGAGTAGAGAGAAAAAAAAATAATTTTTTTCTTCTAATTAATATATAAATTTACATTAATAACATTAAATTATTATTTTTTATTTATTCAAATAATACTAGATTAGAAAAAGTTTTTTAAAAAAAATTAGATTAGGAATATATTTTTTTTAATAATGTGAGATTAGTAATTAGATCCTATATATATAAATATCAAGTTATAACACACGACAAATTCAACTTTTAATTTAAATAATTACAAATCTAATTTTATTCATGAAATTCTTAAACTCATAATTTTTCAAATCGAAAGTACAATTCTAAGCCATTTAAGCTTGACTTGAAATTTATATTGTGTAGACACACTACAACAAAATTATGTTATAACGATATTTTTAAATATTTTTAAAATCTGAAAAAAAATACTGCTAGCAAAAATATCGACACTTATAATTAGTGTCGTTATATGTACCGTCGTTAGGGTATATAGCGACACATTATTATAATGTGTCCTAAAAATATGTCCCTATAATCTAATTTTGAATATAGATAAAATATAAATAAAATACTTGTATAAAAGTATCACAAAGACGTGTCTTTATAATCTAATTTTGTTGTAATGACACATTCATTTTTATGCTATAAAAAATTCGATAACACAACGTTAAAATAGTGGTGAAGCAGCTATTTGAGTTTCGAAATATTTTTAAATTTATTTTTATCCTTCTAAAACATATTTTGCAATCTGCAACATAAAATACTACACTCATAAATTTAAAAGTTTATGATTGTAGTATTTGATAAAAAAAAAAAAAAAACATAAAAGAATTTGATAAAAAAAAAAGTTTTGTAAACTCCAACAGTCATTAAATTATTAAAAAAAAAAATCATAAAATTTAGAAAGTTATAATATTTTCCGTCAGAAATAGGTTTTCGGATTATCCCCTTTTATATTCAAATTTTTTATATACAAATTTTTTAATTTATACTAATTTTAAAATTTTTAAATAAATTAAATTTTTTATATACAAAAACTAAATTTAAATAATAATTAAATTTCTTTTCAATAGATTTTTAAAATAAAGAACAATTTCTTTAATTATAAAAGTTTCCTCTCTCTCTCTCTCTCTCTCTCTCTCTCTCTCTCTCTCTCTATTTTTGTTATTTTACATTGTCAAATTCAAATATAATTTTTTTTATACTTGATACAAATTAAATATTCATCCAAATATAAAATTATATTAATTTTTATTTATTTTTAAATTTATATCTACTTTTGAAATAAACGGTTGTCGTTTATTCTCCAATCAAACTTAACCAAATATCTAACCTACACACAACTTATTGATTGGCTTCCAAATGTCTAACCTAAACCCCTTATTGATTGGCTTATAAATACCTAATCACTTACGTACTGTTTGAAATTGCAGGTAAATTAAATTATGTAGAGTGAGAAAGTATATTCTATTTATTTACATAATTAATACCACAACGCGTGCAGTGCTATTAATCAAACAGGTGCTGCACTTATTAGTCAATTGATGGTTTGTTTCAAAGTTTTCTTTTAAAACTTCTAAATACAACCATTCCGGACCGAGTTTTACAAATTTGAATGAACTAAACAATCAAACCCAAAATTCAAATTTGAATCCGAACCTCACATATATTGAAACCTCATATTCAAAACTAAACTCGATGAAAATCCAAAATTCAACTCCGAACTGAAAATCGCACATTTTTTCATCTAAAGTATTTTAGCCGGACTAATATAGAATTAGGCTGGAATACTATCGATAGCACCAAGCCATTGGTGCTATCAAGATTTTAGCCTTTGGATTAAATAATATGTGGTTAGGATGATAGTGGTTCCCTAAGATTTACTAGGTAGTTGGTTAAATACTAAAAATTTTAAGGGACGACTATAATCTAAACCGCACTTTTTTTCATTTAAGGGCTAAAAACTTGATAGTACCAATTACTTGATGCTATCGATAGTATTCTAGCCGGATTATATATATATATATATATATATATATATATATATTAGGGCTTATATACTTTCAAAAGTATAAGTTAAATTATATTTATAAATTTTTTATCTTTAGATTTATATTGAGATTTGTATAATTATAAAGTCAACTAAATAGAGAGAAAGAGATACTACAATTGCATAAATCTCAATATAAATTCAATAATAAAAAATTTCCAAATATGATGGGACTTATGCTTTTGATATATATATATTTGATGGTAAAGAAAAATAATTTTTTCGGATGCAGGTGGGTTGAATTTTGGAATTTCATCGAGTTTTCATTGAGTTTCATTGAGTTTATATATATATATATATATATATATATATATATATATATATATATATATATATATATATATATATATTTGTAAAAAAATTTACAAACATGATTGAACTTGTGCTTTTGAAAGTATATAAGTTCTACTCTCTCTATATATATATACATATATATATATATATATATATATATATATATATATATATATATATAGAGTCTAGCTACTATGCTATTGATAGTACCAAGCATTTGGTGCTATCAAATTTTCTATCGTTAGATCAATTCCTTTGATCATTTTCAACCGTTAAATCATACTATTTCTCCAACTACCTATTAAACCCTAAGAGCCCAGTATCATTCCAACCACATATCTTTAATCCAAGGGTCAAAATTTTAATAGCACCAATAACTTTGTGCTATTAATAGCATTCCAGCATATATATATATATATATATATATATATATATATATATATATATATATATATATATATATATATATATATATATATATATATAGTTTGGCTGGAATGCTATTGATAGCACCAACCCAACTTTGCCACTCATTTTATAGCCATTGGATTGCATTGAGATTCGTGCAAGTCCTTTAATTAAAAAGAAAAACTTTTACTTTTTACTTTTTCTTTTCTCTTTTTTTCATTAAAGAGCCTACACGGATCTCAATGCGATCCAATGGCTACAAAATAGGTGGCAAAGTTGGGTTGGTGCTATCAATAGCATTCCAGCCCAACTATATATATATATATATATATATATATATATATATATATAGCTACTATCCTTGTACAAGCACCAAGCAATTGGCGCTTATAAGTTTTCTACACTTAGATCTACCCCTTTGACTAATTTCATCCCTTCGATCATATTCTATTTCACCGACCACTCACTTTACCCAAGGAGCCCACTATCATCCTAACCACACATTTTTTTATCATTAGATTTATATTAAGATTTGTATTATTGTACTTTTTCTTTCTCTCTTTTTATCTGACTTTACAATAGTATAAATTTTAATATAAATTTAATAATAAAAAATTCACAAACATAATTGGGCTTGTACTTTTGAAAGTATATAAGTTCTATTATATATATATATATATATATATATATATATATATATATATAGAGAGAGAGAGAGAGAGAGAGATCTAGAGAGAGAGTACGGTTTATATACTTTCAAAAATATAAGTCCAAATATAATATACTTGTAAATTTTTTACCATTAGATTTGTATTGAGATTTGTACTATTTAATTTATTTTCTCTCTTTTTAGTTGACTTTACAATAATATAAATCTCAAATTGTATGATAAAAAAATCATAAATATATTTGGCCTTATATATATATATATATAATTTATTCGGATTTGATTCTAATCCAAACTCAAATCAGTCAAATTTTTATTCTTTTATTTTTGTATCCGAAATTATATCCGTTATTAGTATGGAATAAATCTGCCCAATTCAAATTCTCGAAGCAAATTTTAGATATTTGTAGCATTGAAATTTCTAGACATATGTTTAAGAATAGCGGGCCATAGTAGACCAATTCCACGGAATAACTTTCCCGATGAAACAGCTGTGGCGACCCAAACATGAGCCGACTTTGTGTGAGCCAATCCGTGGACCGGGTTCACCAACTTGGCAATATTTTTCATTTTTTTCTCGATAACAGTATGAGTTGGACATTGGAGGTTGGACCCGCTCGATCCGTTCAGGCGGCCAACCGTGGACTAACGCCATTTGACTTCCTCCGTGAGTTACTGTCAAAACCGTTATCAGATTTAACGGCCGTTAATAGATAAATATTTGGTAAATTTTGTTACAAGCCAGCATTCCTTTTCTTTTGCAGCTAATTCCACTATTTGTTCTAACCTTTACCCGATTTTTCATTTTGGTCCTTGTAGGGATTTCATGTGGATGACAGGTGGCACACTCGGATTCTTCCAATCCTTTACGCCCCTCCTACGAAATGCTGATCTGGCGATATATGTCTCAGATGCTGACCAGAGAAGAAACGGTCCAATCTAATTTTTCTAATCCGGATTTGGTCAGGCCTCCAGGCATTATATGGGATTGGACTGTCAACGAGCCGAACATGAGCAAGTTGAAATTAGCTCATATTCGCTTGTTTATTAAACAAATAGAATATGAGCTAGCTCGTTGATGTGGCTAGTTTAACAATAGAGTTTTCGAAGAGACGCGACATATTGAAAATTCAGTGGAGCCGTTAACTTCTACACTCGGCTCTCGATTTTCAGCTCTAGCATTTGATCCTCGGTTTTTGGTTCATTGGCATTGGCTATCGGCCCTCAGTTCTTGCAATCGCTCGACTCTTTGGTGTCATTCGATTGTTTTGAATCTTTGTTTGGTATTTAGGGTATTTTTAAAAAATTTTATATTTTTTCTATTTTGAGTCTGATTATTTGGTTATTTCAAATCTAACTAGATTTAGAGGTATATTTAAATTAGTTATATTTATTTTAGAAAAAGTACTAAATTTTAGAAATTTGATTTATAGTAAAATTCAAATATCGTGTGTGTGTGTGTGGGGTGGGGGGGGGGGGGGGAGGCGTGTGTGTGTGGGAGGGGAGGCGTTTGGTTAGTTTTATAAGGTGCTTTATAAAGAGTCGACTTATACGCGGAACCTCTCTACTCGATAATTGCTTGGGCCTCTTTAGAGCAATTTCTACGAAAAATCGACTTATGCACGGAACCCTCTCCGACTTGCCATGAATGAGTTTAAGGTATCTTAGCACTTATTCGCAATGAGGACTCAAAATATGCTCGTAATCCACCCCCGGGAGTTGAAATATGCTTGTAACCCACCTCCTTGGGGGGGGGGGGAGGCGTTTGGTTACTGTCACGCCCCGAGTCCAATTTAATCGATTCGAATACGCTAACAGAACTGCCATTCGGGCATAACCTCTCTATCATACAAGATGGATATAATGAGATACACATAAATATCAGAATGAATTAAAACTAAACATTCAACTTTAAATCTAAAAATATTTGTATAAAGTTAAAACTACATGGTATTGAAATGAACATCAATTACATTTTCAATTACATTTGTATAAGGTATTGTCACACCCCGAGCCCATCAATTTAATCGATGCGAATATGCCAACAGACCCGCCATTCGGGTATAACCTCTCTATCATACAAGATCGATATAATGAGATACACATAAATATCATAATGAATTTAAACTAAACATTCAACTTTAAATATAAAAATATTTGTATAAAGTTAAAACTATGAGGTACTGGAATGAACATCAATTACATTTTTAATTACATTTCTTTTCTTTCCTCCCACAAAATACAATGTTCACTTTTTAACAAAAATATGCTCTAGACCCTCTAGGTCGGCTACTTAACTAAGCACTTGCCCTATCACGAACCTCGCCTGTTGTATCTGAATCTACAAAAGATATAAATCATGGGGTGTGAGAACTACGAATAGTTCTCAGTAGGTTCATCCACCGATCTCTTGGTCGAATAGAAGTATTAGTAGCAAGATAATAAGGAAAGCGGTAAATTCTATACTAGTATGCAAGTATGAAACTTCTACACTACTAGTCCAAGCACAATTACCACTATGCTATTAAGCCATGCCACACTAGGCTACTATACCTACCGGCCACTATATTGCTACTCAAGGGTTACAACTAATCCGACCGCAACCAGTCACACTAATTACATTATGATCTTAAGTTTCATAAGGGTGCTTTGTAAAGAGTCGACTTACACGCAGAACCCTCTCTACTCGATAATTGTTTGGACCCCTTTAGAGTCATTTCCACAGAGAGTCGACTTATCCACGGAACCCTCTCCGACTTGCCATGAATGTGTTTAAGGTGTCTTAGCACTTATTCGCAATGAGGACTCGAAATATGCTCATAACCCACCCCCTGGGAGTTGAAATATGCTCGTAACCCTCCCATTGGCATTTTATCATTTCCGAAAGTTTTATTACTTTTACTTTTCTCTTATACTCTAGGTTATTAACTCTAGGATAGCTAGAATGCCCCAAGGACACAAACAACACATTTGAGTTTTCTTGTTTACTCGTTTTACACATTTAACCCTAAGTTATTTACTCTAGGGTTCAAAATGCCATAAGGACACCAACTACGTCATACCATGTCACTCTACCTAGAGCTCATTGCCTCATGTTAAAACTCTACATTCCTTATCTTATGTTCATCCCTAAGTTCAATGCCACATTTGTTGACCTAAGTTCTTCCTAACTCTATCATCACACCAGGTAACCTACATCTAGATTTTCTTACTCATACAATTGTAGGGCTACAACCCTAGTTTTCCCCTCATTTACACTATTTAGGGTTAAACCCTAGATTTACGCATATACAAGATGAAATCAAACTTTGTTTATGTAGTTCTCACACGCGCTGTTGGCATTCTTTATGCAGAGACTTCTGTTTCAGTGCTTGCATCGACTTGTTCTTCGGATCGAGGCAAGAGAGTCGCGAGTAAGATCCCTACCCGTGTTTTATTTTGGTGAGATAGATGTACTACCCAGATTGTGGGTTGTAGCCCTGTACACTGGATTGTATCTTTTAGTTTACTCTTGTGTGAGTTGTGGGTTGTATTTGGATGTTTACAGTTGTACAGTAGATTTGAGGTTTCCTTTAGCAGCTTTTATTTTAGCTCTAATATTTGTTAGCTATTAGACTCTATTTTTTTTGCAGATTTGACGCTTCGCCTATACAGGGCTTCCCGTATGGGTGGCGGATTTGTAAGCGAGTCCGGGTTGCAGTTTCGACCCCGTAACGTGACATATTAGAGTGTTATCAGAGCCTAGGATGTAGGTCATTGAGGACGTAGAAATCATAGTCTTGTGGTTGGACCCTAGAATGACTGACGTGAGAGTCGTGATTGGTAGCGAGAGTGTTGATTGAGTTGCAACTCCCCCAAGGGAATGGGATGAGTGATTGACATGCCTTCTTCTGCTAAGCAGCTATGTTGGCTGCAGACAATATAGTGCTATAAAAAAAATGACATGTCTTGGACTTTCGCTAGATTGGGTCGAGCGTTTTGTTTTGTTACTAACCTTCTGTAGTAGCCCCGATCCCCGTGTAGCTTTCCCCATGATCCATGATGTGGAACACCTATTATTGGTGTGTCGGACTCGCAACGCGTCAAATGGGTCGAGCGTTTTGTTTTGTTACTAACCTTCTGTAGTAGCCCCAATCCCCGTGTAGCTTTCCCCATGATCCATGATGTGGAACATCTATTATTGGTGTGTCGGACTCGCAACGCGTCAAATGGACGCGTTGGACGGACTCTGTGAGGCTTCTGGATTGAGCCTGCCTTCCGGCTATTTTTCTCGGATTTTAAAAAGGGCTACAGGCTAATCCGAGGTCATATTTGAATTCAGCGCAGAAAAACGTCGAAAATCGGCTATTTACTTGCCTTTTCGGAGTCCGAATTGACTCCCAGAAGTTTTCGGTGCATTTTGGTGCATGGGGGAAGCCGTGGACCGGCCGAATGCCACGTGGCGGCTCCTGGTTGGCCGGCGCACGCGGCGCGGTCCATAGAATTAGCGCGGGTGCAGTGAACCAGGGCGGGCCACGTGGCGGCCCCGGGTTGGCTGGTCCACGTGCGCGCGGCGCACGCAACGCGGGGAGTAGGTAGCAGGGCAGGTGCAGCGACGTGCGGGCCATGGCGGGCAGGTGGTACGGGCGCCACGTGTCGCCTGGTGATTTGCCGAGGCTACCCACTCCGCTGACTCGGTCGGGCCACGCGTCAGCGCCTGAGACGCCCCGCACACGCTGTCCGCTGTGCGGGATGCGTGTCAGCGCCTGGGCGATTCGGGCGCCGCGCGTAGTGGGCCTTGGCGGGCCGATTTTGGCACTGTAGGCGCCCGAATTCTTTCGGGCACCCGAAAAATGGGCCCGAAAGCTCATTACTTGGATTTTTTGGGGCTTTTTGTGAGAGGGCCTATAAATAGGCCTCTTCCTCTTCGGTTTTGGGCCTTTTCCCGAGCTCAAACCCTCTTGAGTCCTTAAGCAAGTTTGATCTTCATCTTGTTCTGCATCTTGTGAAGGAGGCTCGGATTTTTTGGAGGTTGTGCCATCGACATCTTCGGCGAGTTAGCACAGTGCGACGTTCTTTCTTCGGTGGCCTATTTCCGTCCCGTTTCGGTCCGCGAGGTCCATAGAGCTACTCTGACGGATATTTTGGACGATTTTCATGGCGTCGGATTCATGAGAGGTAAATCTACGATTTTCGTATTTTCTACTCCTCCCAGATTTGAGCTTTTATTGGGGTTTATGGTACATTTTTAAGCCCTATTTTTCTGGTGGTTTTTCCTGGATAGCAGAACCTTGTCGGATTTTTATCTCTGCGCTCAAATTTCAGATTTCGACGTGTGAGGACTCGATCGACATCTACTCATCGCGAGGATCGCCGTCATATTTTTATTGGAATTTTTTGGAGATTATCTTGCAGGTGGTATTTTCGCATCTTTGGGACTGATTTTTCAGCAGCTTGTAATCTTGGGATTTTTGTGTTGATTGCAATGGTTGGGCTATAACTTTGTACCCAGGAGGAGTTTTTGGGTGTTTTTGGACCCGTTGGAATCGTGGGAATCCGAGGATTGTCCCCGTGTAGTTTCAGCCTTTTTGGACTTTGGATCGTTTTGCACTTCCAGGTGGGTTGCTTCATCTTCAAAACCGGTGGACAGTTCATTAACTCTATTGTGTAGTGAACATGCATGATTGTGAGATGTATTAGGAAGCATGCTAGAAAGAGAGAATTGATGCTCCTTGTGTTGCTATGATGATCATGTTGATTTACTGCTTCCTTATTATGTTAAATTAAATGCTATCATTGGAACTTGACCTAGCACCCCGTCATATGTTGCATGTTTAACCAGACTAGTAGAAAACTCCAACTTGGGCTAGTTTATTTATGCTTGAGACACTCCCACACTTTTATCTATTCTTTCACCTGGACTTAGAGTTTTCTCGCCCGGGTAGTGGGCCGAGTGGTCGGATTGTTGTGGGATCCATGTTACACTCGCGCCTGGGGACCGAGTGAGTCTGGTAGCAGTGTTTAGATCAGTATTTTATTCTGGGAGCCGTCTGAGTCGACGGTGGGTCCCGGCTGTGTGGTTTTCCAGCCTGTGAGTGAGAGATGGTATTGTTGGTTACTGTCGATCTTGTTGATCGTGGATTTGGACTATAGCCTGCATGAGCCGCATTGAGCTCGACAGAGATGCGCGGATACTTTCCTCGGTGGGGTCGCGCCCCTCGAGTGCCACTTCGGAGCTAGGCTGTTACTTGCTATCGTGACTTGTCGACGCAGTCTCTCTGGCTGGGCCAGTTTTGGCAGTCACGCACGCCCTACGTAAGTCCGGTCCTCCTTGGATGTAACGGCAGTAGGTGGGCGCAGGTTTGATTGGACCTCATGTGGCAGTCAGTATAGATTGGGTGATTGTGTCTTGAGAGTTAGTAGATGCATCATGTTTCCATCTGTATCACTCCTTGAGCATTTAGATAGAGGCATAGTAGCTGTAGAGTTATTTTCCAGCCCTTTTACTTTCAGTACTGCATTTGTTATTTTATGGCTCTAGTAGACTTAGTGGGCAGACCGTCGGGCTTGTTGGCGGTACCCACTGAGAACTACTGTGGGATGTAGTTCTCACACCCGCCGTGGTGATTTTTCCCCTGGGACCTATACTCCAGTTCCTGCTACTCCAGTTGCTGATCTTGCTGATCGAGGTAAGGGAGTCGCGAGCTAGATCCCTACCAGTCTTCTTCCAGTGAGAGTAGATGTACCCTTTCGGTGATGTACTAGTACTGTCAGTGATTTTGGGATGTATCATGTACTTTTTACTTTTGAGAGTTTTAGTTTTGGAGTGACTTATGTATTGTGAGGACCTGGCATCTACTATTTGAGGAGTTGTATATATTTTATTTTAGTAGTTTACTTTTCAGCTCTGATATCTGTATAGTGTAGTTTGATCTTTTGCAGGTTAGTCGCTTCGTCTATACGGGTCTTCCCGTATGGGCGGCGGATCTGTTGACGAGCCCGGGTTGCAGTTTCGATGCCGGGGCGTGACACCTTCTTTCTTTGGTTGCAGGTGAGCAGAATGCCTCCCAGACGCCGAGTACTGACACGCGCGTACCCCGTCTCTTCAGATGAGCCCGAGAAGACACAGTCCTGGCCGGATACACATAGCGAGGTTCGGGAGCTCTGGACCCAGATGGCGGGATTATCCGAAGCATACCAGCGGTAGAGTGAGACGCTGGATAGGATGATGCAGCTGTTGGAGCAGAGGGCACCTCAGACAGCGCTTCTAGTAAAGACCACCCCCGTTGTAGCATCCCCTGTGGCAGCAATCCTAGTAGCGCCGACAGAGCCAGCAGCCCCCTCCATGTTGACGACTAGTGGAGTGGCACCGAGGCAGGGTGGACAGTTGTCTGCAGGGGAGCAGAGGGATGTCACTGATCGTTTGAGCCGCTTTCGGCAGTTCGACCCGCCTCAATTCTCCGAACGGAGCTTAGAGCCTTGGGAGAGGGAGTCTTGGGTGGCAGCTATGGAGAAATTGTTCGAGAATCTCTTTGTGCCTGAGAGGTATCAGGTGTTCTTAGCCACCCACTTTCTGAAGCGTGACGCAGAGGTATTGTCACGTCTCGGGGTCGAAACTACAACCCGAACTCGCTAACAGATCCGTCACCTATACGGGAAGCCCCGCATAGACAAAGCATCACACCTGCAAAAATAGAGTCTAACAACTAGCAAATATCAGAGCTAAAAATAAAATTGCTAAAATAAACCTCAAATCGACTGTACCACTGTATACAACCCAAAATACCTCAAATACAACATCTGTCAGTATACAAAAAGGAAAACTAAAATAATACAATCAGGATACAGAATAAAACCCACTATCAGGGAAGGTACATCTATCTCACCAAAGTATAGAACGGGTAGGGATCTAACTCGCGACTCCCTTATCTCGATCCGACAAACCAACCGATGCAGGGACAGAAGGGGATACCTCTACAAAAAAAGTCACCGGTGTGAGAACTACATCAAATAAGTAGTTCTCAGTGGGTATCGGCACAAAGACCAACGGTCTAACCACTAAGTCTACTAGAGGCAAGATAACACTGACAGGTATGAAAATAGATAGGTAAGAGCTGGAAAAAAATCTATAGCTATCATATCTCTATCTACAATGCTCAATGAATGATGGTGAATAGAACAGTAACTACTCGCTCTCGAGGTGCTAATAAACCCAATCACAACGACTGCCACATAGGGTCCAGTCGAACCTGCGTCAACCTACTACCACACATCCAGTAAGGACGAAATTTACGTATGGCGTCCACTTGGACTACATCGACACGAGCGAACACAAGTAACAGGCCCAACTCCGAAGCGGCACTCGAGGGGAGCGACCCCACCGAGGAACAACCGCGCATCTCTATCGAACTCAATATGACTCATGCAGGCTATAATTCAATCCTATGATCAACCAGATCGACAACTCATAACTCACACAACTAAACACACTGGCTAGAGATACTCAACAGCCAGGACCATCATCAACCCAAACGGTTCCCAAGACAGAACACCCAGACCACCACTAAGACTCTAACATGCATCCTATGCTAACCCAGTCACTCAGCTCACTCCCCCGGACGAGGATAACATTACAAGACAAGGGGAATGCAACAATACTAATAAGTCTCGAATATGTGTATATATAACCATTGTTAAGAGTTTTCTAGGGTTGAGGGTTCAACATGCAATATATGGCTGTGGTGCTAGTGAAAATTCCCAAAAATGCTATATACTATGATCAATATTCGGCCCCGCAGGCACGTATAGGGGTGAAGTCTATCGAACCCGGATTTTAATTGGCATATGATATCGAAACCTTGTCTGCAGAGAAGAAGCCAAGATTTTAATTTTAGGGGGTCAAAAATATATTATACAAAATATATTAATTTTTTAAAAATATTAATAAAAAATTATATATAAATAATTTGTTGTTCATTAGTTTTTGAGTTTTTAATATTTTTTTTTTAAAAAAGAATAGAGTATAATTGTCTTTATCATTAAAATAATAATGATCTAGAGATATATAAAAAATTATGTCAAAAAATTAAGTATTAAGATTTAGTATAATTTGCAAATTAAATATTACGATATATCAAAAAATAAAATATTAAAATATAGTATAATTTACAAATCAAGTATTACGATACGTTGGAGTCAATTAAATTTGCATATCGTGGCCCACAAGGTAATAATATTTTTTTTAAAATAAAATATTTTGGTCCCTAAAGTTTACACTATTTTAATTTTTTTAATAACTGAATAATGAGCTTTTATATAATTTTAAAAATGTAGGAGGACCATGGCCACTGTGGATCTCCACATGGCTCCATTCGTGCTTGTCTAAATATATATCAAAGTTATAACTTACATGATAGATCCAAAACAAATTAAGAGTGCTTTCATTCTTTACCAGACCTATGTTAAATTGAAGAACAATGCTACTCATACACTCCATTTTGGGGTGTATGATATACACTCCACTTATCTAAGGATGGAGCTTTTTTTTACTAGTCACTTCGATGTAATTAGTAAATTCACTCCACCTTTGAATAAATAGGATATAAAATATACACCCCTTTTGGGGTGTATAAAAAACATTTTCCTAAATTAAATTGGAAGTTCACAAGACAACTAATTTAGTGTATGTGGTTATGATCAAATAAACATGAGCTAGGCTTGTATACTTTTAAGAAGCACGGTAGTCTCCGTGTTATCAAGTCGTTTTCGATATTAAGATTTCTAGATCAGCAGTCAGCTTCATTAGATTTGATTTAGAGTATTTAAAATATCTAAAAAATAAATTTTTTAATTTTTTAATATCATTTATCTAGTGATCGAAGGGGTCTCAAATCAATAATTTTAATGGTCATGGTGAATCGTTTGCAAGTTTAACGGTATAAAAATATTCAAATTACATAAAATTTTGATAGAAATTTTTTTATATTATATAAAAGAAGTTTTGATCTAAAATTTTAGTGTCATATCATCGCTTCTTGTGAGATTTTTATTTTCAGACGTTGATTTTAAACTTTTTCAATCGAATCATTAGGTAAATTATATCGAAAAATTGTGAAATTTTTTTTCTAAGCCCTTCAAATATTCTAAACCAAGTCTAACGGAGCCAATCGTCGATGTAAAAGTCCTAGCATCAGAAACAACTGGATAACACAGATGTCTCCGTCCTTCTAAAAGCACATAAGAAAAATAACATTTAATGACATTTTTTCTTATATTTAATAATCCTTAAAAGTGTTTCAATATAGTTTGACGTCATATTTGAAGACATCGGTAAATTAAAATTCACCACGTAACGTTTATACTAAGCGTCGGTAAAGTATATTCTCATGCTTTAAAGTTTTAAAATTTTTTAAAATATTAACTCTTTAAAGCGTCGAAAAAATAAAAATAAAAATTAGTTTCTCATTTAATAAATTGGTTTGATACAGTAGAGGGTTCATATGATGACACTTTTTGAAACGTCGGTATTTGTTATTGTTGGGAATTTGATGGACCGTCCGTTATGCGCTATCAACACAGACGCACGAAAAATAGAGAAAACTAAAATTTTGGTAATAGCAATAAATGCGAAAAAGAATAGACTAAGATTTTTATATGGTTCGGCAACTGCCTACGTCCACGGGAAGAGCGAGAAAGATGTGTTCCACTATAAGAAGAAATAAAAGAAATACAAGCTTACAATTTATGTCTTCTCCAAATAAAAAAACCAAGAGCCTTACTACAAGAAAAGATGTATGTAGAGGCGGTTTTTAATTATCGTAGAAGCGATTTAAACCGCCTCTATAAATCATCTAGGCGGTTTTAGCGACCGCCTCTGGACCGCCGGCGTAGACGCCGCCTCTATAACATAGAGGCGGTTTAATTGACCGCCGGGGATGCTTAGAGGCGGTCTTATAGAGGCGGCTTAAACCGCCTCAACTAATTTATTTTTAATATTTTTTTTTATAATTTTTTATTCATATGATAGTAGTGTAGAGACGGTTTAAACCGCCTCTGCATAATATTAAATTTATAGAGGCGGTTTAAATCGCCTCTACGACAATCTGCACGTTAAAATTAATATAAAAATTTTATTAAAATAATTATTTTAATCTGTATTTATATGCAGAAAATTACAAATCTATAGTAATGACTTAACAATTCTTTGACATCATAAAAAAAATTATAATTATACATAACAGATCATTCGAAACACATAATCTCATTCAATAACTAACATTTATTGTAGCAACACACTAAATAAAGTAAAATTTAAATAGTTTCAAATATAATCGACATTCGAGTTTTCAATACATTGTAAAAAACAAAGGAATTCTGTGATATCCTTCAATTGTCGGCTCGTGCCTTGCATTGGAGTAGGACGACTTGGAGAGAATGCATTATTCGAACCTACAAACATACCGAACAATAAAAAGATTATTAGTTACACTAAAATTTAAATGTTTTCAAATATATTAGTAATAACCTGCTACTAAATTAGTATACTTGATAGTTGAGAAATTCGTTGAAAAGTAAGGCATTAGAAGATTGAGACCATACCTGGAACTCGGTGGTTGCCAAATGAAATCAAGAAAATGTTGTTGAAAATACTAAAAGATGCGTCCACAAAAACCCTACAAAAAAGAATTAAATATAAATGAAGACATTGTGCTTTTACTGCATAAGTCAAGTTGTTAAGAAAAGGAAAAAAAGAAGACACATTCTGGATCACTCGACAGGCATACATCTGAAGTTTGAGATTTAATACATGTCCATTGAGTTGCTCAGCTAATTCCCTTCTTTAAGCTACACTTAGAGCACTGCACTTCCATGCTAAAAAAAGTGACACATAAGAAATGCGGGGAGGGGTGGGGGAGAAAAATTAATGTTGAAATTAAAACAAATATCATCTTAAGAAAAATTAATTACCAAACAACAGAAAATTAAGACAGAGACATAACAATTTCACCTTCGTGAGCAACAACCTCAGGCAAGTAAGTCGCACTGTGCCTTAAGTTTTTACTAGGGTCAGTGATTGTGATAACCGCGGATTTATTTTACCTTTCTGGGCCTTCTGTTAATTTTATTGAACCGTTCTGTTGACAATAGGGGTCTGAGGGTAACTTTTCCTTGTTTTCTGGGCAGACGATCGGGGCTCGCGGGTATTTTTGGTTAATAAAGCTCGCGAAACGGAGACCGGCGGTGCGATCGGTTTTGGATTCCGACCCCCGGATCTCCCAGAATAAATTCCGGAAGTTGGTACCGTAGCCGAGGTGACATACACAATTACCGGGGGCAGACCGAACTCTGGTCCGCAATCAGATCGATTCTAGTCGATCAGTTGAGGTATGGGATTTAAACACCCCTTTTTCCAGTCGCTCGAGTGGTTAATTTTAATTTGGAGTCCAAAATCCACTACGCCCAAACGACTAACTAGTCGGCCTTGGGAATTAGGTTTTCCTATACCTCGCCTCCCCTCACCTTGTTGTGCGATATCCGAGCGTGGACGAGGAGCGGTTCCCCAAAACCCTCGCCCTTCCCATCGGCCGGCGTGGAAAAGAAGAGACCGATCGCCTCCCCGCAAAGATCCGACGAACGCGAAGAGGACGATCCCTCTCCTTCGCCCGGTACCGACGAAAACAAGGTGAGCCGTGCTTTCTTTTTCTTTCCTTGTCTTTTCTCGTTATGAACGAGGGGGAGGGGGGGGCTTTTCTTGATTCGTCGGAGATGGAAGGAGAGGGGCGAGCCACCCGCACGCGGAGCGCCGCGCGGGGCAACCCGCGCATGCGGGGGCGCCGCGCCGGGCAACCCGCGCATGCGGGGGCGCCGCGCGGGGCAGCCCGCGCATGCGGGGGCACCGCGCGGGGCAGCCCGCGCATGAGGGGGCACCGCGCGGGGCACCCGCATGCGGGGCGCCGCGCGGGGCAGCCCGCGCATGCGGGGGCACCGCGCGGGGCAGCCCGCGCATGCGGGGGCGCCGCGCGGGGCACCCGCATGCGGGGCGCCGCGCGGGGCAGCCCGCGCATGCGGGGGCGCCGCGCGGGGCAGACCGCGCATGCGGGGGCGCCGCGCGGGGCACCCGCATGCGGGGCGCCGCACGGGGCAGCCCGCGCACGCGGGGGCACCGCGCGGGGCACCCGCATGCGGGGCGCCGCGCGGGGCAGCCCGCGCATGCGGGGGCACCGCGCGGGGCAGCCGCATGCGGGGCGCCGCGCGGGGCAGCCCGCGCATGTGGGGGCACCGCGCGGGGCAGCCTGCGCATGCGGGGGCGCCGCGCGGGCAGTACGGCAGCGCGCGGGGGTTTGGTCGCTGCCGTCAGAGGCCGGTTGGTGTTGGGGCTTTTCTTTACTTTGCGTTTAAAGGTTCTTGACCTCCCCGCCCGGGGATCCTGTTTTGCAGCTTCGGGGAGCGCGCCGGGACGCGGGGAGCCGAGCGTGGTTTTCTACTAGCGACAGGTGGGTTGAAGGTGTTATTTAGCCTCGATTTCCGACGACCGTTTATTCTAGATATTACATATTATCGTTCCACTTTAAATGCCACCTATTATTGTACCTTAGATGCTACATGTAATCGCCGCACTTTAGTAGTTAGGTGTTATCATGCTCCTGATGTTACAGGTTGTTGCTTTATCTTCGATTATACTTGTTAGTAGAGTACCTTGACTACACATGTTATTATCTTACTCATGTTCATGCATTGTGGCTACTGTGCTCGAGGCTGCAACACGCGCACCCGCGGTTTGGCCACCGCGAAGGGTGCGCTTTTCCGGAAAAGTGGTCTATGACCCGTGTATACCCACGAGGTGACGTAGTGGGGCCCCTTATTAGTTGTGGGGTTTGAGGCGCCGAGGTGCGAGCGGTGCGACCCGTCGGTTTAGTTGTCCGACGTGGTCGGGTTTCTGCAGGTACGGTATGGGCCGTCGGTTTAGTTGTCCGACGTGGCCGGGTATTACAGGATACAGGTGTACAAGTTACCTCTCCACCTTGAGAGGGTGATTGCTCCGGTTGTCTTCACGGTTTGTTTTATTATATTCTCCTGCTCTACTATTTTTTACGTCACTGACTTCCCACTTCGTGACAGGGTTCAGTCGGGGGGAGAGGTAGGCGGCGGTGAGGACGGGACAGGAGCAGCTGGGTCGCTGGGGGCCCTGGACTGTATTTCCCCTTTCATTCTTGCATTTCATTTACATTGTAGTTATGTGAGAGGTTCGCGATACCCTCGTGGGGTCGGCGTGGATTTCGGTGTGGGTTGCATTTAGTTACCCTCTTATGCATTACTCTTCCTTTTATTTCTGTTGGCCATTTGAAAATGAAAAAGGCAAAAGCCAAAGAAAAGATTGTGAAAACTATTTTTAAAATCTAAGTGTCGTGTGGGCACTGGTTTCAAAACCCTGTGGATTTATGGATTGCGAAAGGGATTTCAAAACTTGGGTGTCGGGTGGGCACCGTTTTCAAAACCTTGTGGATTTATGCTGATTTCGAAACTCGCTTTCAAAACGTAAGCGCCGGGTAGGCGCTCTCTTCAAACTGTGGATTTATCCTTTCCAAATTGATCGGCCATACGTTTTAAATAGATTAGAATGCTGGTTGTATGTTAATAATTGTTGTGATTGAATGGTTGTGTATGTTTGGAACATGTACTGAACGCCACGCCGTGCATATACAGGGGAGACTCTATCCGTTTACAGAGTGATCCTGTATGTGTGGCGGGTCTGGGCATGTGCCAGGGAAGAGGGGTTCTCTTTTACAAAAAAAAAATTTGTACGTCAAATGTTTGACTTTTGTGAATCGTTTCCGCTAAAACAAACCCCCGGGGCGTGACAGTGATTCAATGATTAGGCCATGATTTTCAATCTGCATGACAGAAAAGAAATATTAGTTAAAAAGAAGCTTTAATAATTAAAAGTTCTTTAGCTTTAATAGCTAAAAATACTAAGAATAGCTAATAGATGAAAACACTAATAAAAATAACTTTGTAACACTAATAAAAGTTATTCTTTGCATTTATATATCTCTATATATATATCTCTATAAAATTGTTGAGGTCAGGTTTACCCAAACTGCTCCAAATTCTTCAAAATAATATTGCTAGTAACGAAAATCAAGCCCTGCGAAATATAATAAAAATCAATCACAATATATATATGAACAGTGGTAATACGAAATCGTAAACTAATACCATTAAACTTAACTGATTAAATCAAATGGTTTGATTCAGTGTTTACAATTTGATTTTGGTCTTCATGTTCGCTGAACCGATTTAACTACTTCGGAATGGATTTTCCCTTCAACCCAAACCAATCAAAATCATGCACAAATCACAACGGCAGCCCAACCTATAACTATAACTACAAAGCACCATATGATATATTGCACATGCATTATATATATAATAGCATAAAAATCCAAGGAAATCACCAAAATAAGAATCTAAACAACTAGACACGATATGGAGAAGAAAGAAATGCAACATTGGTGGCGTCATCGTCAGTTAGTGAAAATAGAAAGGCTATTGAACCAGCTACTAAAGAAGGATTCATTAGGTAGTCAAGTAAAAACTCCCTACTATGAGGAGATGCTTCAAAAGCCTGGAACATTAATCAAAGAGTTTCAGATTAGTGCAAAAAGGATCAATTATAGATAGCCGGAGTATTGATTTAAAATTTATACCCTAAACAAATTTTCTGGGAAAACTGGATCGCCTCCGGCTAGCAACCTTGACCCTCCTGTCTTCAAATTAACAGCGCGAATGGAACTGCTTTCACTATCAGCAATTTACAATTCCTGCATATCTATATTAAATAGCACATATGAGCAAATTGAGCATAGAGTTTACTGATGTACTTATGCGCAAAACTGAGAAGCTATAGGATAATACCAGGAGATAATGAGATTCCAGAAGGCTGTGCAAATGATGTGTTAGTAGAGCTGCACAAAACGAAAGATAATTAGGACCAATGTCCATTATGAAACCAACAAATTATGCAGAAATAAAATATGCGTCAAAAGAAATATCAGTACTTGTCGGCGCTCTATGGCGGCGCCGGAGCTCGGCCTCTGCGTCGCCGGGTCGCGGAGGCCGAGGAGGCAGAGGTGGCGCCGTGCCCTGCTGCGACGCCGGAGTGCCGCTGGAGCTCGGCCTCTGCGTCGCCGGGTCGCGGAGGCCTAGGAGGCAGAGGCGGCGATGAGGAGAGGCAGAGGGAGGCGCGGCGGCGGAGGAGGGCAGGGGCCGAGGAGGCAGTACTTGTCGGCGCTCTACGGCGGCGCTGGAGCTCGGCCTCTGTGTCGCCGGGTCGTGGAGGCCGAGGAGGCAGAGGTGGCGTCGTGCCCTGCTGCGGCGCCGGAGTGCCGCTGGAGCTCGGCCTCTGCGTCGCCGGGTCGCGGAGGCCTAGGAGGCAGAGGCGGCGCCGCGCCCTGCGAGGAGCCGCCGAGGAGGAGGAACCGCGAGAGGGGAGAGTGGGTGGGTGGGTGGGAGGAGATAGTTTTGGGGGGAAATTAAATTTAGGCTTTTTTTTGGGAGAAAAGAAAAGAGGGGAAGAAAAAAGGAAATTTTTTTTTAACATATAGAGGCGGTTGTGCCAAACCGCCTCTAAGACGGCTCTATGGTAAAACATAGAGGCGGTTGCAACAACAGCCTCTACGCAACCGCCTCTACATGCGCTTTTTCCTGTAGTTATGGTAAACCCCACATTTCTCTTGTTCCAACGAAAAATTTCAAGAAAATAACCCGTAAAGAGATTTTCGTAAAACCTTAATCAAGAAGACCAAATTAGAGAAGTATATAAATTTCTGACCAAAATCTTTTATGCTGTTGCTTCGAATAATCCGAACCGCTCAAACAATTGGTTGAGAACCTCTGCCCCGCTACCGAACCCGATGCCGCATGCGTGCCGCCTCGCTTCCTTCTCTAATGCTACATGCTTGAATCCCCGGCCACCTTTTAATTAATTAGGGCGTTAATTAATTAATCTCCTGCATGCCGTACAACCTCAAGAGAACCGATACTCTTAATTAGGTCGTACTTCCCGGCACCTTCATGCACTAATTAATTAGCTCGAGATGCATCCTAATTAGCTTGGCCCATCGGCCGCCTCTCTCTCCTTCTCTCTTCTTCTTTTAATTAATAACCCGGTCCACATATATATAGTGCTAATGAAGTCGGTCAAAAAGTCAACCAATTCTAATTAGATTAGGATGTGTATGGATAGACATAAATCTTGCACAAACAGAAATTATCTTCAAGATCAAATAATATATTCCATACATCTAAACTATATTAGAACCAACTTAATCGTTTAATTAAATTTGACTCAATCCAAATTCAAAAGAATGCATAAATCCGTAACAATCTCCACCTTGACTTCTTTTGTATTTCACCACTCTCTCATCTTATCGCCCCCTCTCCCTGAGGCATTCCGACACTATCAATCATACAGGTTAGCAAAGTCTAGATAATGTCTAGACTTCTCCGCTGTTACCGGTTTACGGATTTGCTTGTATAGATTCCCTTTATTCTCTCCCTTCATAACAATTTTATCACTCTTTTTCACCTTAACAATTCCACCTGAAATGCTAACAGAATAGCCAATAGAGTCAAGAGTACGAAGTGATATAAGATTCAACCTGAGATCCGGAATATGTCTTACATTCGTTAACGTTCTCACCACATCATCAAGCATCTTTATTTTTACTGTTTCGATACCAACAATCTTGCAATTAGTGTGATTACCCATCATAACATTACCACATTCACAAAATTTGTAAGTATCAAATAAAGACCTGTCTGGAGTCATGTGATAAGAACAACCCGAATCCAATATCCAGTCACTGAGAGATTCTGAACCTATAGAAACCATCAAAATAGCCTGACTAGTGTCGTCGGCTACACCCGCCATATTAATCTCCACCCAATCTTCGTCGCTCATCGATGTCGGCTTTTCCGATTTTCCGAACAACGCCTTATGAAGACCCCGTTGTACCAAAAGGGCTTTCACTCTTCTCTGCCAAAGACTGAAATTTTCTTTACTGATAAATTTCTCCTCCTCAAACTTAGATGATGAGACCTTCGACATCTCTGCTGTAGCGCGAATCTTATTCTCCAATACCACTTGTTGGGAATTTGATGGACCGTCCGTTACGCGCTATAAACACAAACGCACGAAAAATAGAGAAAACCAAAATTTTGGTAACAGCAATAAATGCGAAAAAGAAGAGACCAAGATTTTTACGTGGTTCGACAACTGCCTACGTCCACGGGAAGAGCGAGAGAGATGTATTCCACTATAAGAAGAAATAAAAGAAATACAAGCTTACAACTTATGTCTTCTCCAAATAAAAAAACCAAGAGCCTTATGGTAAACCCCACCTTTCTCTTGTTCCAACGAAAAACTCCAAGAAAATAACCTGTAAAGAGATTTTCATAAAACC
Organism: Tillandsia leiboldiana; assembly: GCA_029204045.2. Lineage (NCBI taxonomy): Eukaryota > Viridiplantae > Streptophyta > Magnoliopsida > Poales > Bromeliaceae > Tillandsia > Tillandsia leiboldiana. The sequence continues at coordinate 49,135,920 of CM055064.1, read as the reverse complement.
TAATCAAGAAAACCAAATTAGAGAAGTATATAAATTTCTGACCAAAATCTTTTATGTTGTTGCTTCGAGTAATCCGAACCGCTCAAGCAATTGGTCGATAACCTCTGCTCCGCTGCCGAACCCAACGCCGCATGCGTGCCGCCTCGCTTCCTTCTCTAATGCTACATGCTTGAATCCCCGGCCACCTTTTAATTAATTAAGGCGCTAATTAATTAATCTCCTGCATGCCGTACAACCTCAAGAGAACCGATACTCTTAAGGCCGCCTCTCTCTCCTTCTCTCTTCTTCTTTTAATTAATAATCCGGTCCACATATATATAGTGCTAATGAAGCCAGTCAAAAAGTGAACCAATCCTAATTAGATTAGGACGTATATGAATAGATATAAATCTTGCACCAACAGAAATTATCTTCAAGATCAAATAATATATTCCATACATCTAATCTCTATTATAACCAACTTAATCGGTTAATTAAATTTGACTTAATGTAAATTCAAAAGAATGCATAAATCCGTAACAGTTATATTATATAGACGTTTTTTTTCCAAACGTAGTCTAAAAAATATCCTTATATTGATATTTTCTTATAGTGCGACTAGGCTTCAAATTTGAAATCTCGAATACCAACCACTAAATTTTTTTTAAATCCCTTACTACTTGCGTTAAGAACAGTCAATGAACTTTTAAAATATTTGCACTGAAATTTTAATTGGTTATCAATTTTTACCTAAATTTTCAGTTTAAACTCAACCTTTTAATTTTAGGGGTTAAAGTATCTTGTGTTTTTTCAGTTATTTCAATTAGCTTTCAGCAGCCAGAAAATTTATTTACTTTAATCAAAATTATTATGTCAGCACCAAACAGTGATTATCACATATGCACCAAATTTTGGCAAGTCACTTTATCAGGCCTTTTGACAGCAAAAACTTAATCAAAATAAGTAATAAAACTTGAAGATCTAATTGCAAAAGTTAAAAATGTAATTAACTGTTCACAGTAATTACTGTGTCCAAGGTAAATCCTGTGTTCTTGCCATTTCTTAGGAGACCATAGGACTGGTCAAATTTTCTTTCAAATAGGAAATGTGGGAACTTCTTTCAACTTACTTTTATGTCATAATAATCTCAAAACCTTCAATATTGACTCTCAAGGAAGAAGCCAAAGAGAACTTTCTCTCTTTAATCTCATTAATTAATGCTAGGCAGAATTGTATTACTGTGTTGGATATTTATTATTAGCTAAAATAGGTTCAACTTCATACTCTGTAATAATAGATTTATTAGATTAATAAATTGAGTTGAATGAGTCCAATAAAATCCTATTTGGCTGTATAGTTACAAACTCCAAGAATATTTTATTCTGTGGTTTCGTCTGAATAAAATACAAAATTCTGTACCGATAAAAAAATTTCACAGTTTTATTTTTAAACTATTTGGATACATATGATACAATTTCACATAATTTCTAACAAATAAAATTTTAAAATTTTATTTTAAAATTTTAATTTTAAATTTCAGATTTTAAAAATTTAAAAATTTAAAATTTAAAATTTAATATTTGATAATTTGAAATTTAAAATTTGTAGTTTGAAATTTGAAAAATAAATCTTAAATTTAAATTTGAAATTCAAAATTTTAAATTAAAAATTAAAAATTAAAATAAAAATTTGAAATTTAAAATTTGAAATTTGATTTTGAAACTTTAAATTGAATTTAAAAAATTAAAATTTGAAATTTAATTTGAAATTTTAAAATTTGAATTTTTAATTTAAAAATAAATTTTATATTTTAATTTTTAATTTTCAAATTTTAAGATTGAAATTTGAATTTAAAATTTGAAATTATAAACCTAAAATCTAAAATCTAAAATTAAAATTTTGAATTTTGAAACTGAAATTTAAAATTTAAAGTTAAAGTTTAAATTTAAAAATTTTGATGTTTAAAATTTAAAATTAAAATCGACGTTTAAATTTTGAAATTTAAAAATTTAAAAATTAAAATTAAAAATTTGATGCGCTAGGGCGTTGGGTGGAGCTCCAAAATGCTGATTTTTTTTTCTTAGGTTGGAGTGGGTTATCATTTTTTGTTTTTTTTTTTGAGAGAAAGGTAGCATGGTATCCGCTTCGTTTATTTTTGAAATAAACTTAGCTGAAAATGTAAAGCAACTAGGCTTCGAACTCGGGTCTCGGATATCAACCACCAAGCCCTTTATCATTTTACTTCATTGTTTAGGGTATAATATAACTATACTACAAATATTTGTGCTCTTTTTTATCTCCCAAACACCTCATAGGAAAGTTGTCCTACAGAAATAGCATAATTTAACTATACTATGTTTTGTAGGATATCCAAATAGGATCCAAATTGAGGCGATTCACAGTAAAGCTAATGCAAAGATATCTAACAATAAATATAACGTTCAAGTTAGTTGAGTCAGTTTAAACTCGCAAGCGCTATTTATACCTATATATGATTTCTCTTATTTTTTTGCCACGTGTAACCATTTCCTTCATCTATATAATTGAGAATTTTCTAACTTTTCTTATTCCAAACTCTTAATAAATTAATTGTAGACTCTTTTTATTCCCAAACTCCCAATGAATTAATTATGGACTCTTTCCATTCCCACCCCCCAATGAATTAATTGTGAACTCCAAACCTAATGAATCACTTATACACCTAAGATCAAATTCTACACGATTCATACCCAACCACAAAAACTCTTATACTATGACCAACATCATTCTCTCCTCTCTCACTCTCCCTATTTTTGAGTTCTTCTCCTCTCTCTCTCTCTCTCTCTCTCTCTCTCTCTCTCTCTACGCCACCACCTCCCTCTTCGCCATCTCCGTCGGCAACAAAGCCCTCTTCCTCGACCCCTCCACCCTCGATTCTTACTTCTTCCTTCCCGCCGTGAAGAACCTCCAAGCCTTCTTGCCCTCATCCTCCTTCTCCTCCTCCAAGGTTAAAATTTTTTACTCTCGATCTCATCGAAACTCTACACTGCCGTAACTCATAGAACGTGAGCTCTCTCTCTCTCTCCCTCTCTTTCTAAATTTTATTACATTCCCACATATGCCTTAAATTTTAATCCCGAATAGATTAATCTTTTACTCTGATTGGTGCTATAGGTTCTTATGTTAGGATTGAAAATAATTTTTTTATATATATTGGAAAAGATGTTTTAAAATAGTGTTTTAAATTATTTTATATAATCTTTTACTTCTGTATTTATATTATAATAATAAAAAATATAAAAATATTTTTTTAATAATATTTATCCGTCGCATCGCACGGTTAACTACACTAGTTGTCTTTAAGTGCGTACATCCTTTCTATTAGCATGTGCTTTTGAAATGGTTGGTTAGCCATTACAATCAATATATTAATCCACAAATTATCAGTTGGTGGCATTTTTGTCTTTTATATTTTAACTTATTGTAAGTTTTATTTCGAACTTTTTAATTATTGTAGCTATGTTTCATCATATAATTTAATTGAGTAAATAAAAATGAGTTACTGATGTTAAAGTGATATAAAAGTGCTATAGTTCATAATATAAAAATAATTAAAATACCACATTAATATTACATCAATGCCATATCATTAATTTCTACAAATAAAACTGTTGTGTTATTTGATTGCACTAATATAAAAAGTCTGAGCAAAAATTATAATAACTTAAAATTTGATGATCAAAAGACCAATTTACCCTTAATTCCAAGTTTTAGGACTTTGAGAATAGGAGCCAGGTAAAGCCTTTTGTCTTTCGATATCTAAGGTTGTTGCATGTTCTTCCCTATTAATGTAAAAATAATTAATGTAATTGTGCATGTGTAGAAGCTGATCATTGTAAATTATCATATCTTTTCAAAAGGATACTTTTAAAAAGCAAAGTGGTCCAAAAATGAAGATTTATAATATGGACCCCAAGCACCTAACAATCCAAAATCCAAATCTTGAGTCCCTGAACAAGATATTGTGTATTAATAATAATTATAGAAAATTGAATGTATGGATTGTTTCTGTACCGTTCTAATATTGCAACTTTAGTACGTACTTTTGTCACGCCTCGAGTTTAAAATCAGTCTAAATTTTTTTTTTTTTTTTTAAATCAGAGTTAAAAACTGAGCGCAACAGACCGCCATATGTATAAGAAATCCTCTGTCCACACGGACAGAGTCTCCCCTATACATGCACGGCTAGGCAAGTACAAAATCATACAATCAGAATTAAGTACATAACTTTAACTAAACAACATAACAACCCAATCAGTTCTAAACAACTATAAATAAGACATACAATCTCAACATCATGTAAAACAATACTAAAGTACCAAGATGTCACAACATAATAAACTGCTAATCATATGAAATACTACTAAGAAATCAGAATCCAAAATATGTAGATCATCATGGGGACAGCTCTATCGTGATCGCCTCACTGGATCGTCCCGATATCCCACTACCCGACGGACCTAAAATAGTGGTCACCACGAGGGTGTGAGATACAACATACAATGTATCCCAGTGGGCACGACGAGCCGAGAAATAGCTAATCGTACCTACTGGATACTATAATCTGCGGATAGTAACTGGTCAGTGGATAAAAGTTGAATAAGCAAATAATGTCTACTGGTAACAAAGTATACTGAGCAGAAGCTGAATAATCAAATAACAGGTCTACTGATAATCAAATATAATGAGCAATAATAGGTACTGGAATAAGCATGCTAGATCATAGAAGTATAAAAGCTATGCACCAATCACAAGAACATCAAGTACCCAATCAATGCCACTATCGGTCACGAGGATCTCAAGCTCATGCCACTATTTTTGAATTGAACAATCATCACCAAAACTAAGTCACAAAACTCATTCTAAGCTAAAATTTCTGAATCAAAATTTAGAATATGAAATCAACAGGGTGGGCCCGGGCCAGTTAATTTTATTAAATACAGTAAAGGTTGGAACTGGGTCGGGTTTGGGTCATATTATGCCCAAGCCCAGCCCAACAAAAATTTTAGGCTTTGGGTCGGACTTCTACCTAATTTTTAAAAAAATTTAAGGCTTGACCTAGACCCAGGCCCAAGCCCAAAGCTCAATAGATCAGCATTCTATCTTGGATTCAAAAATGTTATTATCAAATTTTAAAAATTGTTCAATTTTCACCGTTTATTTTAACATTTTTTACTTACCAAGTAAACGATGTTGAAAAAAATTATTTTTTTTTTCTAAAAACTTTATATATCCTAAATTATATTTAACGGTATGGATCGTTGATTTGAACACTCTAAAATCGATAATGAGATTATAGCATCGGAGCTCCAAGGAGCCTAACCCTCTCTCTCTATATATATATATATATTATTTTGTATACACTTAATAATATTATGCTATATATATAATATGAGCAATGCTATTCATCCCACCCATGGATGGGTGGGGTGTAAGATATGCACCCCTTTTAGAGTGTACAAGAAGCATTTTCCATTTAATATTAGTAGAACACCACGTGATACTGCGGATATAAAAATATTTTAATAATAAATTTCAGTTTAATATTTTTTATATAATTTTATTAGTCTAATTATTAATCAAATAAAGTTATATAAAAACAATTTTATAATTAAATCTATTTAAATAAAAATAATTAAAATTTGTATATCCGCAACATAAATTTATATAATAGGTTATTAGCAATTGAATTATTTTATAAAGACTTATGCGAAAAAGAAGGGAAGGAAATCTATTAAAATAATTTAAATAAATCAATAAATAAAAGGAAAATAAAAAGAAAAAGAAATTGTTTAATAAAATTATATATATATATATATATATATACCATTCTTTAATGTAATAGAAATAAAATATATTATATATATAACTAATAGTTTATTTGGGTAAATAATATATCAGGTTGTCGGATCAGGTTTGGACCGAGCTTGGATATGTCCAAATTGGCCCAAAAAATTTTCAAATCTAAATATTGAAATCTGATTCAAACCCAAAGTTATAATTTCAATACTCAAAGTCCGGCTCATATACGGGCCATCGAGCAGGGCCTTGTTTAAGCCCGGACCCAATTCCAATTCAAAACTTGGGAGCACGGTTCAAAATGATCTGTACATATGGGAATCGAGCGGGCCAAGTAGAAGAGCCTACGAGTCGGGGTTCCCCCAGAGAGAAAGAGGCCTAAAGATGTCGATATTTCTCCCACACGTGCCAAAGCAGCCTTGGATTTAGGGCAAGAAGTGGACCCAAATCACCCTCCTTCCCGCCAACCTCTCTCCCGCCACCAACTACCCCTCCCTTTCCCTCTCTCTCCGCTAACTGCTTCTCCAATCTCCCCCACTCCAAAAAAAACAAATATAATTAAATTATAAATTAATATTCCATACATCCCAAGAGTTGGCACTTTTTCCTGATCTCCTTATATAAATAAACTCTCATCTCATCTCATCTCCTCTCCTCTCCTCTCCTCTCCTCCCTCCACCAATCCATGCCCATTTTAAGCCATTTAACTAACTCCACCTCCCCCCACCCCACCCAACCCCCTCCTCTTCAACAACCACAATCCCCTTCCCCCCACCTCCATTTTTTATCAAGAAAAGCTCTTCTTCTTCTTCTTCTTCTTCTTCTTCTTCTTGGTATTATTATTCATAATAATACACCACAATGAGCCCTTCGTCGAGGGAGCTCGCGGGGCCGCGCCCGGCCCCCCTCAAGATCCACAGAGACTCTCATTGCATCCACAAACCCAATTCCTCCTCCTCCTCCACCGCCACCACCACGACCTCGTCCTCGTCCTCCTCCTCCTCCTCTACAATCACCACGAATCATAACAATAATGGTAATGGTAATGGTAATGGTCAAAATCACCAGCCACCATCACAACAACAGCAGCAGCAGCAGCAGCAACAGCAACAGCAGCGTCAGCAGCACCACCCGGTGATCATCTACACGCACTCCCCGAAGGTCATCCACACCGACGCCCGCGACTTCATGGCCCTCGTCCAGAAGCTCACCGGCCTCGACAACTCCTCCTCCGCCTCCGCCTCCGCCTCCGCTGTGTCGTCGCACCACCACCAGCACCACCACCCGCAGCCGCCGAGCAACGGCGCCAAGGATGGCGAGGGCGCCAACGCCCCGCTCCCTGCCGACGAGTCGCCCACGTCATCCGAAACCTGCATTGCGGTGGGTCCCGCCGCCACCAACGTCCACGTAGGAATGAATTCGGCGCCGCCGCCGTTGGTTTTCGAGCCGTTCGCGACGGAGATCCCGATCTTCGGGCCCGCCGGGTGCGGCGGCGGATCCGCAGAAGAATTCTTCTGCCGGGCTCCGGCGCGGGGGTTCTACCGATATCCGGCGGATCCCGCGGTGTTCGCCGCCGCGCCACCGCCAATGCCGAATTTGGGCGGCGGCCGCGGCGGCACTGGATCGCCGTTCTCGCCGTCGGTGATGGAGGCCATGAGGGCGTTCACCGACTATTAACAGTATCGAGTAATTATTTATTTATTTCTTTAATTAATTATTATTATTATTACTACTACTACTACAATATATTGCTATTATTATTATTATTATTATTATTATCATTTTTGTTCCTTAGTTATTGATTAATTATTGTTATTACTATTTCTACGTTAATATTTGAATTTTTTGGTATGATATATAATTGATTGAGCTCCCAAGGAGAGCGTGGCAAATGTGAATAAATAATATGATTAATTAATTCTTTTGATTCTTTTGTTCTCTGTAACCCCTTATGGAGGAGAGGTATTTATTTTTAATCATTTAATGGAATGAAGCTCTTTGTTTTTATTCTTCTTTGTTTATTTTCTTTCTTTCATAGGGACTTCTGTGTAAAAGTTCTCTATTTTATTCTATTCTATTCTCTTTTTGTGAAATTTGTGGGAATCTCATTTACTTAATTTGTTGATGATCACCATTTAATTTTAATTCCCCGAGAAATAATTATTTAGTATTTTTAATGATTTTTATTTGCTTTCTCACGCTAAAGAAATTTTTTTACATAAACATTATTTTTGGGTTCCAAAATTTTTTAATACTAATAATAAACTGAAAAATTTAATACAAAAACTAGACATTCCGTAAACAAAAAGTTTATTAAAATATTAATTTTTGATTTAAACTGAAAATTTTGGTGCGAGTCGAGCGCATGCGATGGTCAATTTCTGTAAACTTAATTTTTGCATGATTATTTTTTTTACTGTAATGCGACTTATTTCGATAGTAATTATGTGACTCCTTAGAGAGTCATTCATTTTAGAACTATTTTAGCATACTAACTCTTTTAATATTTTAGATTTTACTACCACTCAAAATATTATAGCAGAATAATTCAAATTCTGAGGGTCTCACAAATTTATCAATACTTATTCAAAAAATAAAAAATTAATTGTAATTTTTTTAAAAAAAATTTAAGGACTAAAATATCACATCTTGCAGTACTAAGACAAAAATTACAACTATTACAACCAATTAAAATTCGAAGACTAGAGTGTCACCTACCTACCGTATAATCCAAGTTACAAAATATTCTGAATTAAAGTTCGAGGACTAACAGGTCACTGCCTCATAGTTCGAGGACCAAAATATAATTTACCCTTTTTCTTTCAAAAGTTAAAATTAAGTTTCTACTTAAAAATAATTAAAAGAACAGCTTACATAAAACTTTATGTAAATATCCGTTTCACAAAAATATATTTTACTTTCTTAAAAATTCAAGTTAGTTCATTTACCCCTGTTCCATCCATTTCTTATAATTCATACTAAAAATATTATTAAAAATAAACGAAATATATATATAAAAAAAAAATCTCATAGAACAAGAGCAATTTGGTTATTTTGCCCTCTCCTTTTACGCCATAACTCTCAAAAAATATTTTTAAAATTTTGAGTGAGTAAAATATAAGTTTTTAAAATGCAGGAGAAAAAAATAAAAAAATGAATATTTATAAGAAAGTTTTATGCATCTTAGCCTAATTTGAAGCTACTGCTTCTAACTCCAGTAGAAAGGGTTTCATAATAAACCCTTCTAGGGCTATATATATTCAGAAACTTTATTCACTCATCAAATGTTTAGGTAACTTAGACAAATTAAACAGCACATCAAACAGTAACTATGGAAAACAAGAGAGTTCCTTGAAATAAGAACATCAGGTATTCTATTAAATAGAGAATTGCAACACCAGGTTTCAAATTTTCAATTAATGTGCCTCACCAATTAATTCATTGCACTAATATCTTCCCATCATCATTTGAACTCCCATCAAATATCCTGTTGAGGATCAGAGCCAATCTGATACCTGCTTGTGCTATCCTTTTCTCAACAACAGGATAGCGGGAAAAGAAATACTCATCTGCATTTGGAACGAAACTCAGCATAAGACCTAACTGTTATAGAGAAATGAAAACAGATTAAAGATTAGTTGGGTGTGAAGTATTTGATCACTTACCACCTAAAGTTGAATTCTGTTCAACATCTTTGTAAGCATAGTTGCAGGACAAGTGTATGCTCTCCAAGGCGTAGCTGCACGTTTCGTTTCATTAGTTTCGAATGCATTTGTTACGGTGTATAACTTACTCGCTTTAACTTGATGAAATGATTATCTAGAGAAAGTAATTACAACACCGTTTACTAAACGAGTCACAATTCCTTTAGGAAAGAACAAATGCCGATAAATAGGAAGTTAACTGATGTGTTTACATGCAATAGCAAGCACAAATGTTACGATTACCTGTTGGCGCAGGTCGCTCTTTTGTTCGGACAATTCTCCCAGCTGTCAACATCATCAGACCATCCATTCTACAAGAAGAGATAATAGTAGTAGATACCTTTAAGATCATCTAAACAGATATATTAAATCTTAGATGGAGGAATAAGATCATTTAAAAGTTTATCATGAAATCGGCTGGTAATGTTCTACAAATGTTTGCCCTAATTAATCCGCCTTTGAGCCTCTCTCTGCGCGTGCTGTACTGTGCTGATATTTATTTTCTTTTATAGTCCCTCAACTTTTTTTATTATATGTTTGCCCTAATTAGTAGTCATCTGCGATGGAATCTACTATCTAAATACATTTATATTGTCAGCGAAATAAGAATACTATAGTAGTCAAAATATCTAGAGATTTTAGCGTTTAAGTTTAATGCTGGGTTAGAACCTGCAACCATTAAAAGAAAAAAAAAAAAAATTCATAATTGATAATTTAGCTGTTCTTTTTTCTTGACCAGTTCTTAGCCTTGCATGTGTGATATTTTTTTTTTTTGAGAGAAAGGTAGCATGCTACCCGCTTCATTTATTTTGAAATAAAACTTAGCTAGAAATGTGAAGCAACTAGGCTTCGAACTCGGGATCTCGGGTATCAACCACCAAACCCTTTGCCATTTGCACTAGAGACGGTTGATATGCGTGTGTGATATTATTTGAAAAAGAAACATGACAAAGATACTATTTATTCGTAGATACACCAAGTTCTAAATAGGCTGTGGTTTCTTCTCGATCAATTCATTTGGGAGATTTTTAACCTTCATTAGCAGGACATTCACTGTATCTTTGATTCTAGAAATGCGGCAGCAGAAGGCAGACATTGACCTTGAAATACCAGGTAATAAGATGAAAAACTAAGTGGAAAAATTGAGTAAGTAAATTTGAAGTCAAAAATATACTTACAGTGATATTCATTTTGATACCGTCTATCATGGTAGTAAGATTATCCTCATAAAAATCACTCATTGCAGTTTCTATAATGCTTACATCCCATACCTTGTAGGAAAAGAAGAATCTAGCATTAATTAATGTTCTAAAGAAAATATTCATAATTTGCAATTTAAGAAATATACAATTTGAAGAAGGGTAGAATGAGACAGACATGGTGAAGGTTGGTTTTCCTTCGATACCAATGAACGATTATTGTGTTACCGCCTTCATCGGCCTCGAACCCTACATGCAGAGGTTGGTGTACGTCTCCAACAAAATGTGCGAGGAACATCAAGCTCTCCGTCAAATTATCTGATAGCATATTATTTGATGTTATAGAAATGATCTAGGCCATGAAAAGAGTTAAGTTTGAAGGATTGCTAAATGCTTATAGTGTTCTCACATGAACTTGTTGAGTCTCCGTAGCTATAGAGTTGTTCGGTGTAATTATTAATCGCTCCAACCACACACATATCCACCACTCCTTTGGAATTGTGACAATCCCCTGAATGTTTAGTGATAAATTTAGTTGAACGAACATAATAATATTCAAGAAGTTGAGCAAAGTAGTCAAACATGTAAGTGGAAACAAATACAACGTTGTTTGCATAACTTTGCACTGCAGTGGAAATTTTGCCATCATGTTCAATAAAAAAATGTTGTACGCTTGTACTAGTTTCCCCTTACTGTAGCCTTTTTCAGTAAACAACTAGTCAATTATCCTATCAACTGTCCCTAGCACAAGTTGCAAAAGACTTGGTGGTTGATAGCCGAGGACCCGAGTTCGAAGCCTAGTTGCTTTACATTTCCAGCTAAATTTATTTCAAAATAAACGAAGCGGATAGCATGCTACATTTCTCTCAAAAAATTAGTCAATTATCCTTGCTAATAGACTGCAATCGAGCTACCAGAGCAAAGGTAACCTACCTAATTCATCGCAATAGTACCATTTTCATTTCTCTCAGTTTGAAATATTCATCAGGAATATATCTACTATTGCCAAAATGTAATGATCATTCTCAATTTCTTCTCAAACACTAGTCAGAAACATGTAAAACGGAGAGAAAATGACTAATCAAATTAGTAACTTGGTACCTAATCCTCACTCCAACATGTGAATCGTGTGTATTTGATGTGAGATGATTCGTAAAGGCCCTTGATGTTCCAAAGCTCTCGGTTAATCTTAATACATTTATAGGTTCAATCCAAGAGGAAGAAGCTGAAGGTAAAGTTTTCTTCATTAAGTTATTCTCTTTCTTTTCTTTCCTAGAAGACATCAATGCCATGATTGACAAAGATTAGTTGATTCCATTGCCAAGGGTTCATACTCAATCGGCTTAACGAAATCCACGTTTCATTAGTTGAAGAGTCCTAAGAAAAGTTAAATGCATGAGAATCTATGTTGAATTTAACAAGACCCGAAATTTAATTGATGAAAATGACAGAATCAAATTAATTCACATTAAAGGGTTGCCAATCAAAAAAAAGAGAGAGTATCTCACGGCCATGTATTAAATCTCTACTAATACGTGGCCCAAACTCAATCCACATATTAGAAGCCACTAAGTTGCAGCACAAACAACTTCACGTGCTAGTCGCGACCAGCACTTTGCGACCACTGGGCCAGCTGAGAACAAGAGAGGTGTGAACCAAGCTCTGATACTATGTTAGAACAGCTGGAACCAAATTTAAAAGCTTATGTGTTTGCATTTTAGGTTGAGCCTTTCAACAGTTAACTTATAATACTATTAACTGTTTATTTAACTACTTGAGCAATTAATTTATTATTCATGAATAAATGGCTAATTAAGTAATTAACTATTTGACATGCTTATTATTAAGTAGTATTTATATTAATTAACTAATATGGGTAGTCTATTTAATATATTATAAGCTAAGTATCTAACTGATTAAAAAATTAACTAAAGAATTAATTAAACAAACAGATTAATCAATTAACATACAAAAAGTATTTTTATAGTTAAATTAACAAATTATTGTGCTTCTACAAAAATGAGTGCCTCATCTATTGTTCGTAGTTAATTACTCAATTGATTTATTAACTTGCCATTTAATTAATACTTTAATTCTTGTTAATTAGGTAAATTCCTATATTTTATAATTATAATCACACACTATCGTCTTCTAATCATCCAAATATTAATTTTCTTATCTTTCGAAGTAGTTCAATTCTCAACCAGACATGAATTTTCTTTAATTTCAGTCTATTCCAAAAATCATGGCTAATCTAGGGATATGAACTAAATAATAATAACTTAGGATCAAACTAAAACAGCGTATTGCTAATTATTTCTTATAATGTTCTATTTATATGTTATTAATATATTGACAATTATAATATAAAAAAATTTAATTAGCTGCTCTGCAATACATCAACAACTCACATGACTAAGAACTCTGGGAACCCAAAGCATTTCTCTGCATAAATATGTATATACAGAGTAATTAACGCTTGCACTGGGTGTGTAAGTATATTCCATTCACCTAGGGGTGTAAAGCAGACCGGGTGGCCCGTGGGCCGGCCCAGCTCGGCACGGTTGCGGGTGGTGCTGTGGCATAGCCCACAGGACGACCCAGCATGAGGTGCTGGCTGTGCCCAGCTGGGCCACAGTCCCAGAGGTGGCCCGTCCATTTTGGACCGGGCCTAAGCATTGGACCGGCCCGTTTATTTATTTTTTCTTTTTTAAATATTTTTTTTTGTTTATTATTTATTCTTTTAAATATTAATTTAAATTATACAATTTTTTTTAAAAAAATTCATGAAAAATTTATTTATTCAATAATATATATATATATATATATATATATATATATATATATATATATATATATATATATATATAGTTGTTTTCGATCCCTTTGTACTCATAAGTTGTTTTCGATGATGAAGCTTTCGGATTGACGATCCATACTGTGACATCCCCGAAATTTGAATTAGTCCTATATATAAATGATATAATAAGATTAAATCTCTTAATCCAACTATAGCATTTGGGGTGGTAACTAGACCCAAGAGGTTAAGAAGGTTAAGCGTGCTAGAGTTAGAGTAGTTTTAGGATGGGTGCCCCCCTGAGAAGTTGAAACGTCACAGTTAGCATCAGAGCCAATCACCAGCCGAAAATATGATATGAGTCTCGGTTGAGCTAGGGTTATAGCGGGTAGCGCGTGGCTCCCCGGCTAATGACCGTTGTGGGTGAAATGCAATTCCCAACAAGGTAGACTAATGCTAGCGGCTAATGACCGTTGTGGGTGTAGTGCAGCTCCCCACAAGGTTGACTAAGGCTAGCGAGATGAGTCTCACATCGTCTGATACTTGTGAGTGTGCTTGAGCCTGCCTGATATGGACGTTAGGGCTTAAAGGGAGGAAGAATGTGACACCCATGGAATTTGGATTAGTCCTATATATAAATGATATAATATGACTAAATCTCTTAACCCGGCTATAGCATTTTGGGTGGTAACTAGACCCAAGAGGTTAAGAGAGTTAAGCATACTAGAGCTAGAGTAATTCTAGGATGGGTGATTCCCTGGAAAGTTGGAGCGTTACGCATACCATTAAATATGATGTAAAGCATTTTAAACTTATAGAAACTAAATTTCGTAATTTTTCAAAATTATAATCAAATCCATCAAGTGAGTATAAAATGAACGATTAAAATCGAACGACCTCCTAAAAATAGTGAATTGAATTCTTCAATTTAAAATCGGAGTTATAGATCTCTATCTAGATATTGAATAAACTTTTCTATCAAAAATTTAACCTATTCCGATCCTTTTGCACCGTTAAACTAGCAAGCATCCTATACCGACCGTTAAAAATTATCAATTTTGAGATCTTTTGATCGTAAGATAAATAATGTCGAAAAATTATGATATTTAGTTTCTAGAAATTTCAAATACTCTAAATCATATTTAACGATATGGATCATTGATTCGAAAACTCTATCATTGAAAACAACTTATGAGTTCGAAGTTGATCGTACTCAAAGAATATAGTGGCCGGACTATATATATATATCTATATATATATATATATATATATATATATATATAGAGAGAGAGAGAGAGAGAGAGAGAGAGAGAGAGAGAGAGAGAGAGAGAAAGAGAGTTCGGCTATTATGCTTGTAAAAGCAACAAGCAATTGGAGCTTGCAAGTTTTCTACTGACAGAACTATCATTTTGACTAATTTTATCTCTTAGATCATACTACACCAATCACCTACTAAACCCAAGGAGCCCACTATCATTATAATTTTTAAAAATACCAATGACTTACTACTTTCATCCAAGAGTTAAAACCTACAAGCACCAATGACTTACTACTTTTAACCCTAGGGGACCACTATTATCCTAATCGCACATTTTTTAATCCAAGGACTAAAAAATTAGTAGCACCAATGACTTGATGGTATCGATAGTATCGATAGCACAAAGCAATTGGTGCTACCAAGTTTTTAGCCATTGGATGAAACGATATGCGGTTGGGATTATAGTGGTCCCCTAAAATTTTTACTATTCAACCAACCACCAACTAAACCCTAGGGGACCACTATCATCCTAACCGCACATCTCTTAATCCAAAGGCTAAAAAATTGGTAGCACTAATAGCTTGGTGCTATCGATAATATTCCAACCTAGCTATATATATATCCATTGACATACATTTCAGTTGTATCTCACATCCTTTGGTGGCCATTTTTTCGGATCGGTCTGTGAGATATTGGGATTAGTTGGTGAGGCGTTAAGATAGATTCGTCCCTATGTTGCGAGCTCTGTAGCTGGCTATACTATGAGATTTCAGTTTATTCTTTGCGATATTGATTAGCATGTTCTAGTTATTCTAGATATTGATGTTATATGGTTATTATGTAGTTTTATAATGTAGTTGTGGATTATTGTGGCGAATAGATTATTAGTATGTTTAGTTGTATCTCCGATTGTGCAGCTTGTATTTGTCTAGCTGTGAATATAACGGGAAGACTCTATCAGTGTAGAAAAAGAATTTTCTATCATGTGGCGATCTGGTTACGCCCTCAAGTTTGGTTTAACCTCAGATAAAAAAAATAAAAAAAAATTACCGCTTTTCAAAACTCGAGTGACAAATTTTATGGTAATATATATATATATATATATATATATATATATATATATATATATATATATATATATATATATATATATATATATATATATATATATATATATATATATGTATATTCCGGCTACTATGCTGGTAAAAGCACCAAGCAAATCGTGCTTGTAAAATTTCTATCTTTAGATCTATCTTTTGACTAATTTCAACCCTTAGATCATGCTATTCCACCAACCACCCACTAAATCTAAGGGGCTTAGCATCCTTCTAACCTCACATCTTTTTATCTAAGGGCTAAAAACTTACAAGCACCAATGACTTGGTACTTTTAAAATTATATAGCATCAAGGTACTATCAAGTTTTCCACCGTTAGATCTATCATTTTGACTATCATCCTAACCGCGCATCCTATCATCCAAGAGCCAAAAACCTAATAGCACCAACGACTCGGTGCAATTAATAGTATTCTAGTCTACTTATATATATATATATATATATATATATATATATATAGAGAGAGAGAGAGAGAGAGAGAGAGAGAGAGAGAGAGAGAGAGAGAGAGAGAAAGAGAGAGAGTTCGACTATAATGTTTTTAAAAGCATAAAGCACTTATAAGTTTTTCATTACTAGATCAATCACTTTGATCAATTTCACATCTTAAATTATGCTATTCCACTAACAACCTACTAAATCCTAGAAAATCATAATATTCTAATCCTACAAAATTTTATCCAAAAATAAAAAAATTCAGAAGCACCAATAGCTTCATACTTTTAAAAATATAGAAACTCAATTCTATATATAGAGTCTAGTTTTGGTATTTTGAAAAACACCAAACACTTGACGCTTGCAAATATTTCACGGTTAGATCTAAAATGAAATATTATATAACTATTATATCACTGGAACATCAGTATTTTGTGAGCGAACAAAATCAGATTGTATAACTGTTGGGCCGAAAAGTCGCGCTGACTGTCGGCTCTTGGGGTTGACCCTCTAAGTGTGATGCATCGTGTGCCAAAGGGATCAAGCGATCAGGCTGAGGAGGGATCTGCTCGGTCGGGTTCTTCATAATCAAACTCTCGAGAGAGTTCGACCTAGATTAGCCGAACAGAGGTTTGGAGATAGATAGACTTTGGCCAAGAGAAGCCGAATTAGGATTCAGAGACAAGAATTTGACACAACCGAATAGCCGATTAAGAATTTATATTGAGTGGAGAAGGGTTATAAAGGGTAACTGGGAATCGATTACAATTAAGTCTACTCCTAGGAAGTGTTGTAAATGCTGGTATGAAACTTATCTAGGAAAATAGTAAATGCAAGTATGAAAGGTATGAAAAAATAGGGGTGGTCATTGGCTTACGAGGTTGCAGGACCCATTTTTCTTTGATGGTTCGGGTATTTATACCCGTTTGAACCATGTGTATAATCACCTGTTCTTCCATGAGGAGGAGAAAACGTGAGGATGTTGTGGAAAGAAACTTAAAAGAACCAGAAATTAGAGGGGTTCATGCTTCCTGGGTACCCGCAGGTACCCGGTTAATTACGCCATCCTTGTTACATTCCGGCCACCTCCGATTAAGCTGATTGTGATCAAAATACCATACTCCAAATATATATATTTTTTATTTTTTTATTTTTATTATTTTTTTTATAATAATAATGATGATAATAATATTATATGAATATTAAAAAATAAAATTTTTACTAAGTCATTTATATATTTATGTATATATATGAGTCCACGAAGTCCATAATATCAAGCACATGTCCGCGAAGATCATAATATCAAGCACATGTCCGCGAAGATCATAATATCAAGCACATATTCGCGAAGTTCATAATATCAAGCACATGTCCGCGAAGTTCATAATATCAAGCACATGTCTGCGAAGTTCATAATATTCAACACAATTGTCATATTATCTCCACAATTAAGAGTCCTCTATTAAGCTTATGTTCACTTGCTTTGAAGCCGATATTATATTTTACCTAACAATAATTTTATCAGCTTAAAATCTTTATTTTTTTTTTTAAATAAATAATGTGGCCTTAAACTTATATATATATATATATATATATATATATATATATATATATACACACACAATCACGTTTTTATATATATTTTTTTATTTAAAGCAATATTGATAATAATTCTATTAGTAAATGTATATTATAGGATACATATTAATTTAAGCATAGCAAAGTAATGATTCCACCTATTTTCTTGATTTCCTGGTTACTTGCTCACGAAGCAGAGGAAGGAGCTTCGGCGGCGACGCGAGCGGCGGGGAAGCGGACACGACTGGGACGGTGGTGGTTTCGGCGGGTTTCAACTTGCGAAGGCACAGGAAGAAAACAGGAGCAGCAGCTTCGGCGGCGACGCGAGCGGTGGACGAGACGGATTCGACGGCGACGCGA
>CM055064.1:49091288-49117633 GCA_029204045.2 Tillandsia leiboldiana | reverse complement strand
CTGCTGCTTCGGAGCCCCTTTTATAGGCTCCCAACCGACAGAATTTTTTAAAATGATTGCAAATCTTGTTGAAGATTTTGTAAAATCTTCAGTAATGATGTGGGAACGAATAAATATCTGGATTCCAGATTTTTTTTTATCTGGTATATATATTCCAGTAATGATTGGGAATAGATAAAAATTTGGATTCCAGATTTTTTTAAAATTTTATTAGAAGAGGGTGATTATATGTATATATATTATTTTATTTTATTTTATTTTGTTTTTAAACTCAACTGATTTGGGCCAGCCCAACAAATGCCCCCCACTAGATTGGGTGTGAAGCAAAAGAGGAAAACCCAAACTGGTGAGCACAATGTTGACATGAAGCAGAACATACTGATTACTCGGGTAGGGATATCTGGGTGTATCACTTGTTCCAGTATGCTGAGGTTGAACATGATCGGGTAGGGACTACCGAAAAGTGTACCGTAGACCAGCTCGAAGTGACTCAACAACTATATGGGCCGCAATGTTGTCACGAAGAAAAGCACACAGACCACTCGGGCAGGGATATCTGGGTGTACCACTTGTGCCAATATGCTGAGGTTGAACATGATCGGGTAGGGACTACCGAAGAGTGTACCGTAGACCAGCTCGAAGTGACTCAACGACTATATGGGCCGCAATGTTGTCACGAATAAGAACACACTGACCACTCGTGCAGGGACATCTGGGTGTACCACTTGTGTCAATATGCTGAGGTTGAACATGATCGGGTAGGGACTACCGAAGAGTGTACCATAGACCAGTTCGAAGTGACTCAACAACTATATGGGCCGTAATGTTGTCACGAAGAAGAACACACTGACCACTCGGGCAGGGACATCTGGGTGTACCACTTGTGCCAATATGCTGAGGTTGAACATGATCAGGTAGGGACTACCGAAGAGTGTACCGTAGACTAGCTCGAAGTGACTCAGCGACTATATGGGCCGCAATGTTGTCACGAAGAAGAACACACTGACCACTCGGGCAGGGATATCTGGGTGTACCATTTGTGTCAATATGCTGAGGTTGAACATGATCAGGTTGGGACTACCGAAGAGTGTACCGTAGACCCAAGGATTTAAGTGCCGTGGCACGGGGTCGTGCCGAAAACTTGCCGGCACGGTACGGCACGGTGCGTGCCGAGCCATGCCGATGAGTGCCGGTCACAAAAAATACATGCGTGCCGACACATAATGGCATGAAATATTTAATTTCTTTAGCAACAAAATTTTTTAATTGCTTATTATGTATCTTTATCAAATATTTTGAACTTTATTAAGAAAATTACTTAGTAATTTTAAGAAAAAAGGGTTTTGAACTGTGTCATCGGCACGGGAGCTGTATCGTGCCGGTATCTTGTTGGCACGGTAGATACGGCCCGTGCCGATGGATACTTAAAACCTTGCGTAGACCAGCTCAAAGTGACTCAACGATTATATGGGCCGCAATGTTGTCACGAAGAAGAACACGCTGACCACTCGGGCAGGGACATCTGGGTGTACCACTTGTGTCAATATGCTGAGGTTGAACATGATCCGGGTAGGGACTACCGAAGAGTGTACCGTAGATCAGCTCGAAGTGACTCAACGACTATATGGGCCGCAATGTCGTCACGAAGAAGAATATACTGACCACTCGGGTAGGGACATCTGGGTGTACCACTTGTGCCAGTATGGTGAAATAATCCTGTAGTAAACGGGCTAAGAGTGCTGTCACCGTGGCTTGTCTTGGGATGCATGTAGCGATCGGGTGAAACTCGATATACAAAAGTATAAATGATATTACTGTTATCCATCTGGGGATGCTGCAACTGGTGATCAGGTGAATTCTGATGTATAAAGGTATATATGCCGTCACTACTATTCGTCTGGGGATGCAGGTGGCAATCGGGTGAAACCTGATGTATAAAAGTATGAATGACGTCATTGCAATCCACCTGGGTATGCAGGTGGCGATTGAGTGAGTCCGGTGTTCCTCCGCCATAATATTTCCATATAATTCCGGATTCAAAAGAGCTTCATTCAGAGCTCCCCTCAATTCTTTATATAAGCAAGAAACAGTGGATGGGTGTGAATATGGATGCTTCTTTCCTTCGTTGACTCTTTTTTTGTTTTTTTCTTTTTTTTTGTTTTTTTTGTTTTTTTTTTTCTTTCTGTTTTTTTTTTTAAATTATTTTTTAGATATATATTATGACTGAAAGAAATGGAAGAGATTTATGATATATAGCAAGCAGTAGTCGAGGCAAAAGTCTTACTTGATGTTTGCGATGACCTATTCTTCACGATCGTTGTCCCTTCCTTCTCATCTTCGTTTGTATGGAAATTCGACTGATGCTTTAGGAAGTACATAAATCGATAGGCTGTTATCCACTTGTTGGTGAAAGGGAAGCCGACATCGGGCAGAATGCCAAATTGGCATCTCGGTGAACGAGAAGAAGAATTTTCGCCGACTGGAGAAGCCACTCCAACTTCTTCGATTGTCACCATGTTTGAAGAATCAACATATGGTTCATTCTTTGCCTTTGGAGATAGAGTAAAGACCCCTTGTTGTAGAGCCCGCTCTACCCAATCTTTGAAAATAAAGCAATCTTCAATTTTATGGCCAATTGAGCGATAATATGAACAGTAGAGAGGATCATCAGTCATATGAACCTCATCCGGCTTTGCAGGTTCAGGTAGAACCAGCTTCTGGGTCTTTTTTACTTGTTCAAAGATTCTGGGAACCTTTTCTTGTTTAAAACTATAAATCTTGCTCTTTCGCTCCTCTATCCACGATTGGGACTTTCGTGCCGGAGTCTCATGTGCGATGGCCATCTTTGCTCTATTTTGCGGAGCTAATTTAGGCTGATAGATGACGTTGGCTTCAGTGACCTTCCAACTCGGTCCTCCTCAGCCAGAGTTTGAAGTCTTTTGTGGGAGCGATCTTCTTGTATTGTCAATTGCCTTTGCGTTCTTATATAGTGCGAGTATCTCTGGTGACCTTTGATATTTGAGCTCAACCTTTCCCGCTGCTATCATCAACTCAGTAATATTGGTTGGCTTATACCTTGATACCTCCATCGAATACCAAGATTGCATCCCTTTGATACAAAGCTCTGCTGTTTGAGTAGGCTTTAACTCATCAGGATACATGATACTCATGTTTCTCCACCTAGCAACATAATCTTCGACCCTTTCGTCCCTTCCTTGCTTTAGTTCCGCAAGCTCACTGAGAGAGACGTCTCTTTTGACTGAAATAAAATGTGCCTTGAAAAGAACTTTCATCATATCCCGATCAAGAACAGATCCTGGAGTCAGTTTACTATACCTATGAAAAGCAGCCCCTTTTAACGAAAGTGAGAATTGCCGAAGAAGTAATGAGGGATTTGTGGCAGCATCTCCACATGTAGCTTCAAAGTGAGTTAGATGTTCTCGTGCATCACCGGTTCCATCAAACATCTGAAACTTTTGACGATTGTAATTAGGCGGGTACGGAACATGATCATGCCATGCTGGATATGGCTTATCACCATCTGTTAGCAATGGCTCTTTTTCTTGAGATAGTTGTTTAACTTTGGAAGTGACGATATTGTCTAATAGTTGCTGGAGCGCCGAAGGGGTCATTGATGATATAGGTACTTCGTGAGAGGCTGATGGTTCATTAATAGTAGGATTTTGCTGATATGGCGAGCCTTGACGTTCCGTGTTTTGAGGGTTTGCATCGGCAGTTTGTTCGGTGGAGTGAGATTGTTGAGCTGATTGATGATGAGCTTGTTGTTGTTGTTGTTGTTGTTGTTGTTGTTGTTGTTGTTGTTGTTGCAGAAGTGTATTCATGGCTTCCATCAAAGTGTTCATTTGAGTAGTCATATGGTCAATTCGATTATCCCTTTCTTCGATTCGACGCATTAAGTCTTTAGTGGTGACTTGGTCTGCCATATTTGCTGCAAAGTGAGGATTCACTCCATGAAGTGGAGATTCTAATGGCATAACGGAAGGAGTAATGGCTTCTTCATCTCCTGCATTTTCTACTTCTTCATTTTCTAAGTCGATAGATAAATGAAGCATTAAATCTTGCTCTCTACTAGACTCGCAAAGTGTTACGTGACTTAATGCAGCTGATTTTAATCTTGTGTTGGCTCCGGCCCTCTGAGCAAGCTGTAGAAGCTCAGATGGATCTTCTGGAAGAGCGTGATAATTTTTACCGCCAGGTCGACTTGTATAAGGATTCTCTTCCTTATCTTGCCCTATGCTAGGATCTGTTCCTATCATCATACATGAAAATATCATCGGAGTTATTTTACCTTGATGAAGCGTGACTTTTCGTGTAAGCGTTGATCTCCCATTCGACAACTTTGATTTTTCGTTATAAGAGATTCTTCGCACACTGTGCTTGTCCTTCGTAGCAAAACGTAGAAAAGGTGTGTCCTTGTCGATGGCAGATGAAATCCGTGCCAAAAGAACTCCCTTCTTTTCTGTTGGAAGCTTAACCTCTCCATATTTCATAAATAATTCATCAAGCTCCTGGCGATGGCGCAGGCGATTTTTCGTTTGCCGAATGTTCTTTTCTGCAATCGGGTGTACCCCGAAAATGAAGGGGTGCAACATTTAGCATCCGATCCTTTAAATGAATTATAATGAGAAAATTGTGCCTCGTTCGCAAGGATAGCAAATCGATTTGAAGTGGACAGAATAGGATTCTGCCCCCAGTCCTTCTTTGCAGATGTCACCAAGGGGACCTCAGGGAATGCGAATTCGCAAGTAACATTTTTCGAACCATAACGCACAGCATTTCGAAATAATTTATTTTTCATTTTAGTAAATGTAGGAGCAGTTATGATAACAGGCACCATTTTCGATTTTGGAGCTGAAGCAAATGGATCAGACATTGAACAGACTGTTCTTACCCACGATTTGCTCGTTGATGTTTTGCAAGAGACCGAACGAGGAATTGATGGAATACTTTTCTTCAAGGAAAGGTGCGCCCTTAAAACTACTTTGCTTGCAGTAGCTTTCGCTTTGCACCTCCTTCGTTTATCGCGCTTCACTATGCGCTTGAAGTGAATACTAGGATCTTCAGTGAAATGGGCCACAGTGGTTGAACCCCAAGTGATGATGACAGTTGGGGGGAATGCCCCAAATTGCATGAAGTGATAAACGGACGGAGTTGGCATCCAGTCGCCGACTCGCAGCATGCTAGTCATAACTGACCCTTTATTGAAAATAAACATTGTCAGTATACAAAAAATAAAATAAAAATAAAAATAAAATAAGGTATTAAATCACACAACCAGCAAAGATGGGAGGAGAAGCAGTCCCTAGTGGAGTCGCCATTTTATTCTTCCGTGAGGAGGAGAAAATGTAAGGATGTTGTGGAAAGAAACTTAAAAGAACTAGAAATTAGAGGGGTTCATGCTTCCCGGGTATCCGCAGGTACCCGGTTAATTACGCCGTCCTTGTTACATTCCGGCCACTTCCGATTAAGCTGATTGTGATCAAAATACCATACCCCAAATATATATATATTTTTATTTTTTTATTTTTATTATTTTTTTTATAATAATAATGATGACAATAATATTATATGAATATTAAAAAAAAAAATTTTTACTAAGTCATTTATATATTTTTGTATATATATGAGTCCACGAAGTCCATAATATCAAGCACATGTCCGTGAAGATCATAATATCAAGTACATGTCCACGAAGATCATAATATCAAGCACATATCCGCGAAGTTCATAATATCAAGCACATGTCCGCGAAGTTCATAATATCAAGCACATGTCCACGAAGTTCATAATATCCAACACAATTGTCATATTATCTCCACGATTAAGCGTCCTCTGTTAAGCTTATGTTCACTTGCTTTGAAGCTGATATTATATTTTACCTAACAATAATTTTATCAGTTTAAAATCTTTATTTTTTTTTAAATAAATAATGTGGCCTTAAACTTCATATATATATATATATATATATATATATATATATATATATATATACACACACACACACACACACACACAATCAGGTTTTTATATATATTTTTTTATTTAAAGCAATATTGATAATAATTCTATTAGTAAATGTATATTATAGGATACATAATAATTTAAGCATAGCAGAGTAATGATTCCACCCATTTTCTTGGTTTCCTGGTTACTTGCTCACGAAGCAGAGGAAGGAGCTTCGGCGGCGACGCGAGCGGCGGGGAAGCGGACACGACTGGGACGGTGGTGGTTTCGGCGGGTTTCAACTTGCGAAGGCATAGGAAGAAGACGGGAGCAGCAGCTTCGGCGGCAACGCGAGCGGTGGAGGAGACGGATTCGGCGGCGACGCGAAGACGGACGAAATGGCCTCGGCGGCGACGCGAAGGGCGGCGGCTCGGTGGAGACCCGCGGGGCAGCTGCTCGGAAGATTCCAATACTCAGGTCATTTGCCCGAGTATCTCTGACGAGGTTGGCTCTCGATGAGCCGACCTTCCGCTCGTCTCGAAAATCTCTGGTAGCGTCAAAGGCGGGTCGTCTGCGTGTCTGGCGCTACTAGATTGGTCATTCCCCTGAGGTCTGGGGATGACTCTATTTCTGAAACTGATACTATTATCTTCTAACACTTTATCGGTAGAAGCAAGGTAAGAGTTTACCCGAGAGTTCCACCGGCCGTGCCAAAAAAAATTGTTAGGCCGAAAAGTGGCGCTGACCGTCGACCTTTGGGGTTGACCCTCTAAGTGTGATGCGCCGCGTGCCAAAGAGATCAAGCGATCGGGCCGAGGAGGGATTTGCTCGGCTGGATTCTTCTCAATCAAACTCTCGAAAGAATTTGACATAAATTAGCCGAACTGAGGTTTGGAGATAGACAGAGTTCGGCCTAGAGGAGCCGAACTAGGATTCAGAGACAAGAATTTGACACGGCCGAATAGCCGATTAAGAATTTATATTGATTGAAGAAGGGTTACAAAGAGTAACTGGGAACCGGTTATAATTAAGTCTACTCCTAAAAAGTGATGTAAATACTGGTATGAAACTTATCTAGGAAATCAGTAAATATAGGTATGAAAGGTATTAAAAGGTAGGGGTGGTCACTGGCTTACGAGGTTGCAAAACCCCTTTTTTTTCGATTGTTCGGTATTTTTACCCGTTTGAACCATATATATAATCGCCGATTCGAATAATCGGCGTGATTTAAGGGGAATCATCGTAAATTCCTCAACTACTTTCTTTTGAGTCGATTCTCCTCAATAGGATAGTAGTTTTCCGTTCAAATTCGTCCTCTAATCGTTGTGTCGAAGCGTGATTTTCGGCGCTTTCCAATAGTGGGCGCTACTTGCCATTCCGGAGTCTGTTATGAGATTTGTGTCCAGATCTCGTACTCTTTCCTTTTACGGACTGAGCAGCCGAGAGTCGACACTGGCCTTGCCTCTTTTAGGCGGTCTGAGCTTTGCCTTCGGCCAAGGTTGGTCTTGATCAAGACGCGGATCCCTCTTTATTGACTAACTCTTCTATTGGCTGATACCCTTAGCCGATAGTACATGCCACTGTCATTTTCTTAGGTGGTGAAATTTTTGACCTCAACAATAACTTAATTACAATAACTCAAAATTTTGATTCAGAAATTACAATAAATATTAGAGAATTTCCAAGAAAACGAATAGGAAGACTTACTTGAATATTTGTAGGTGCAGACACCTGGGGTGTTAATGTAGTGCAGCGGGCTGGACCAGTGGTAGTGGAAGCGAATCTCGTCAGCCCACGAGCAGACTGCCGCCAGATCCCCCTCCGCTGATTCCGGCAGCAGCTTCGCCACTGCCACCGACGTCCTCTCCGTCAGATACCCCTACACCACATTTAATTTAATTTTTTGGATTAATATTTAATATGTTTCTGATTGATTAAAATTTTTTTATTAATTTTTTACTTTGTAAAAAATATTTTAAAATTTTTTAAAAGTTTTTGATAATAAATTTTTAAATTTTAAATAATAGTAGAAAATAAATAAGCAAGCAATTTTATATATATATATATATATATATATATATATATATATATATATATATATATATATATATATATATATATATATATATAGTAATACACGAGAATAAGAGTTTAATTATGAAGGTATTGTTTGGTATGGGTACAAAGGGGGATATCCCCCCCTTTGTACCCAAACACTATGGAACAACCTATCCCCCCATTAGAATTACTGTACTGGTACAACCCCTATTCCACCCATTTGTCCCGAACAAGCATCCCTCTTGCTCTCTCACCTCTCTTTTGCCCCTGCACGGTTCCCAATCTCCTCCTTCTTCATCTCCTCTTCTCCCTCTCCCATCTCCTCTTCTCCCGTATCGTCCCCCAACCTCGGCCGCCTCTTGCCTGATCTGTGCCCGATCTCGTTGCTGTACCCAGCATCTTGGCCGCCGCGACCCGCTTATCCGATCTGTGCAGAGATCTCTTGCTCCGTGCTCTTCGTCGCCGCGACCGCCTCTGTGCGTGATCTGTGCCCGATTTGTTGTGTTGTACCTTGCATCTTGCCCGCAGCGACCCACTTGTCCGATCTGTGCCGAGGATCTGTGCAGAGTTCTCCGCTCCTTGCTCTAAAAAATTTTATTGATTTTTTAAAATTTTATATATTACCAGGAAAAATTATTGTAATTTTTAGATAATATTAATCCATTTTTAAATAAGAATAATTAACAATAATTTATATACTATTTAATTTATTAATTAATAGATAAGTACAATAATTATAAAAAATGCAAAATTAATAATAAATATAAATAATTAACACTACAATATTGATTTTTTTAAATTATATATCTTATCAGAAAAATTTATTATAATTTTTATATAATATTAATCATTTTTTACATATAAATAATTAACACTAATTTTATATATTATCTAATTAATTACATTATAAATACTACAATTATTATATTTAAAAAGTTATAATACAATATTTATTTATCAATTTTTACCCCCATATAAAAAGATAAAGGCATTTTGGTCTTTTTACTCAAAAGTCAACTATTTATCCCTCTTATTCTTCAATCCCAACCAAACACTATTTTTCTTATACCGGTACTAACCTATATCCCAACCAAACACTATTTTCATTTATCCTACCTTATACTCAACTTTATACTTATACCTGGTACTACTAATTCACACTAATTCCCGAACCAAACGATACCGAATAGATTGGTAATTATAGTTGGTCGAGAGGACTACGATGCATGAAATATTTTTTTTTAGTAAAAATGTATGGATAAGCTCCATTTTAAAATTAGTATCCTGAAATTTAATTTATTCTTTCCATTATTATTTTTTTTTTTCATTCTCTAAATTTTTTAAAAATATATGAATTTAGTAAAATAAATTAAAATTTATATCAAATTTAATTATTTTTTACCAAACAAAATAGAATAACTAACTGTTAATAACTAATAAAATAATTAAATTTAATAAAATTTTAACTTCATATAAGATAAAAATGTATAAACTTATCTCAATTATTACTTATTTGAATTTAATAATCTAATTTTTAAAAATTTTAATTTTAAAATTTTAATTTATTTGATTAGAGCCAAATGGTAATTCTTTAATTTTAAAATTTAAATAAATATAAATTTATTAAAGTAAGTAGTTTGGAATAGTCATCAAATTATTTAAATTAAATAAATTAAAATTTTGAATATTAAAATTAAATTTTAAAAAAATTATATAATCAAATAAAAGTAATTTATAATTCACATAAATTTTATATATTTTTATCTAGCTTAAATTATTAGATGAATTAAATAGAAAAAAAAAAATTCTGACAGTCAAAAGAGAATCAGCGATTAAAAAAAAAAAAGAAGTACACATGGTGGTCCTAATTCGAAATTGCCCAAGTTGAGGGGTGCTCTATATATTTTTACCTTCTAGGTTGAAAAAAAAAAAAAAAAAAAAAAAAAAAAAAAAAAAAAAAAAAAAAGAAGAAGAAAAAAACCAGAGACAGAAATCAGCGTCGTTGTTTGATTCACCATCGATCTCCTCGACTTCCAAAATTTAAGCTAACTCTTCCACTTATTTATGTGAAATTTTATTTACAAAAAATAACTAAAATTTGGTAAATTTATTAATAAAATTCGGCAAATTCTGAACAAATCTGACACAAATATGCATATGCATTTCAAATTGGCCTGTAGTCCAGTGAATCTCCGTACATTTTCAAATATTTTTTTAAAAAATTTTGTAAAAAAAAAAAAAAAAGCATCAAGAGGAGGCGCAAAGGGGGAAAGAAGAAGAGGTAGGAGGAGGAGGAGGGATTTGTTTAATTAATTGAGAAAAGGTTGAGGGGTACCTCTGCGATTTTGCAGACCATGAAGTGGCCCTCCTTGCCCCAGGCCTCGGCCTCCCATGGCCGGGAGATTGATAGGAAGAGGAGGGAGGTGAGGATGAGGAGGAGAACAAGTGATGGCCTCATCATCATCTCCCCTCCCCCTCTCTCTCTCTATCCCCTTTCTCCTTACCTACTCCAATTGGTATATAATATTGAGCAATGGTATGCATACATGAAGTACAACACACTTATTAAATATTAAATTATTAAAAATTATTTACTAATTACATATTTTTGACTAATAACAACACTTTATGCATTAGGTGAATGAGATGTGAGATGTATATCTATTTGAAGCGTATAAATAGCTTTCTTAATTTGATATTTTATATTTTTAAAAATATTAAGTTATTTGTGTTTGTGAGTTTTCAATTCTGGATGGAAAGATGGTTGATTGGAATTATAGTGGGCTCCTAAGATTTAATGGGTCGTTGATGGAATAGTATGATTTAACGGGTGAATAGATTAAAGGGATAGATCCAACGGTGAAAAACTTATAAGTACCAAGTGAGTGGTTTAGTAGGTGATTGAAAAAATAGTATGATTTAAGATGTGAAAATGATCAAAATGGTGGATCTAACGGTGGAAAACTTGGTAGCACCGAGTGTTTTGTGCTATTGATAGCATAATAGCCGGACTCTATAGAACTAGGCTACTATGCTATCGATAGCACCAAGTCCTTGGTGCTATTAGGTTTTTGACTCTTGAATGAAAAGATATGTTATTAGAATGATAGTAGGGTCAAAGGGGTAGATCTTATTAAAAAATAGTGTCAAATTTGTTTTTATTTTTATTTTAGTTTACTACATTAATAAATGTATTTGTAGGGTCCCATTTGATTTAGTTGATTCAAGTTGAATCATGTGGCTTACTTTTGGATTAAGTGGGCCAAGTTGAACCACATGAGTTTTAGGTTAGGGTTAAAAGAAAAAAATTAGAGTTATTTTTTTCTTCGTCTCTATTTTTCATCGTATGGTGTTTTGAATATTCTTGGTGAAGTTTATTAGATTCATGTGGAGTTGTTTAAGATTATTATTATGAGCTTTTTATTTCTCCGTTCTTGTCTTCTACGGTGGTTGTGCGATTTTGGGCGTGCAGGAAACTCGATTTTTCGGTTTCTACACATCGGAGAAAAGGGGTGTGCTCGGTTGGAGCTGTTTCTATGTTTCTCTTCATGGTATTAGAGCTACAAGGGCTATTGTAGTGAGATTGGAGATCCTACATCCTTAAGAAGCAAGAAGGAGGTGTTTTGTAAATAGTGTATATAAGGTGTTTGTTGAAATTCCTCTATGATGGATTCTATTGTAGGCTTCAATCATCTTGGGATAGAAAGACTCACAAATTCAAATTATCCAATTTGGAAGTCATGCATGGAAGCATACCTTCGAGGCTAAGAGTTATGGGACACGGTGAATGGGAATGACACCAAAATACCGGAGGAAGAACTGAAAAATGCGGAGGAAAGAAAAAAATGGCTTGTTAGAAGCGGTAAGGCAATGTTTGCCTTAAAAACATCAATTCATAAGGATTTGTTTGATCATATTAGAGAGGTTAAAACACCAAAAGAAGTGTGGGATATTTTTGAGAAATTATTTACAAAAAGGAATGAGGCCCGGCTGCAATTTCTTGAAAACGAGTTATCAAAACTAACTCAAGGGAGCATGAGCATTTTAGAATACTTTCTAAAGGTGAAAAACGTGTGTGCTGAAATATCAAGTTTGGATCCAGATGAGGCTATTAGTGAAGCAAAGTTGAGGTGGTATATTATCCTGGGGCTTCGGAAAGAATATAATCCGTTTGTCTCATCTTTACAAGGTTAGGCGACACAACCTTCATTAGTGGAGTTCAAAAATTTGCTTAGTAATCAAGAGGCATTGGCGAAGCAAATGGCGGAATATTCGATCTCTAGTAAAGATGAGGGTGAAGAAGCATTGCTTACTAAAGGCAAGAAGTGGGATCTAAAGAAAGCCAAAAAGTATGGAAGCACACGTGAAGGTGAAAGTTCATTCAGGAAGAATGAGGCTCCAAGAAGGAAAAATGTGAAGTGCTACTGGTGTGGAAAAATGGGGCATATAAAGCGAGATTGTCGTGTCAAAATTTATGAAGGAAATGTTGGTTCTAAAGAACCGAAAAGAAAACAAGTAAAAGATTGGGGTTCATGTTTTGTTTCTGGTGACGCATTGGAATGTGATTCTTCAAATGTTCAAGTCCTTGCAAGTATCAATTATCAAAAGGATTGGATAGTTGATTCTGGTTGCTCTCATCACTTAACCAGTGACAAGTCTAAATTTCATGAGTTTGTTCACTATGAAGGAAATGATGCTATTGTCACAGCGGACAACACGGTTCATGTGAGGACCCGGAAATTCCCACGTTTGGATTACTGTTGGATCTGCGGCTTCTGGAGACCCATGTTGGGTGTTAGAGGTGTTTGCGCGCATATTGGACTCAAGGATTGGACCCGGCATGAAAAACGGATCAAGTTTGCTCTTCCGGGAATTTTTGGTAAATTTTAGAAGTGGAATTTGGCAAATCGGACTTCGGGTTTGGATTCAGTGCGCGAAAACGGTCAAGATGGACTATTTATTTGTATTTTTCGGAGATCGGATGCGAAAACACGGATTTCGAGACTTGGGTTACTGTTCCGGCTGGCCGGGCATCGCCGGCGGCGGCGGGCAGCGGCGGAGCGCGGCGGAGCGAGCTCGGGCAGGCGCGCGGTCCACCGCGGAGGCGTGCACCCGGGCGGAGGACGCGTGGCGCCTTCAGGTTGGCCGGCGCAGCGGGCGCGGTCCACGGAAAAGGCGCGGGTGCACGGTGGACCGGGTGCGGACACGTGGCCGAGCGTGGTTGGCGGGTCCTGGTGCGCGCGGTCCACGCGGCAGCGGCGGCTGCCTCGGGATGCGTGCCCGACACGGTGCCGCGGGCGGTGCGGCCACCCACGTGGGCGCGGCGTGGGCGCTGCCGGGCGACGTGGGGGGGCGCCACGTGGCGCCCCGTGGTTGGTCGGGCGCAGCCGCGCACGTCCGCGTGTCGGGACAGGTGGCGTCGCGCGGTTCGCGGGCGCGCGTGCGCCGGGCGCGGGGAGCGTTGCTGGGCCACGTGGCGCTCCCTCGTTGATTCGGGCGCGCACAGTGTTGGGCCGGGCCCAACACTGTAGCCGCCCGAAACCTGCGGGCGCCCGGAACTTGGGCCAAAAGTCCAAAGTGTTGGACTTTCGGGCTGAGCCTATAAATAGGCTGTTGGCTGGGGCTTTCTGCCCCCTTTCCCGAGCTCCCCTGCCCTTGGACCCTTTAGCAAAGTTGGAGATCTTCGTGTTGCGCATCTTCTGGCAGAGGCCCGGATTTTTTGGAAGCCGCGGCGTCGACGACTTCGGCATCGGAGCGCAGTGTGGCGATTTTTCATCGGAGGCCCGTTATCGTCGCAGTTTGATCTGAGAGGTCTACAGAGCTACTCCGTCAGTATTTTTGGACGATTTCTGCGGCGTTGGAATCACGAGAGGTACGTCTTCGACTTTCATGTTGATCATCTTGCTGGATTCAGAGTTTATGACATGGTTTTCGAGGCATTTCTAAGCCGCTGTTTTCTGGTGGAGTTTTTGGACAGCGGCCCCTTGCCGGAATTTTATCTCCGCACCCGAGTGTCGGATTGAGACGAGCCTGTACACTTTTTGGATCTAGTCGTCGTAAGGATTATCATTGTATTTTTCCAGGATTTTTCTGAGGCTTTCCCGAAGGTATACTATTCCCCTTTTATCTATGTTTGAGTTTGCAGTTGTGTGGTTGTGAGTGTTTGCGCACCTGTACTGTGGAATTTGTAACTTGGCCTACGGGGCTCGGATTTGGGCGTGCAGGTACCCGTTTCGAAGGTCTCGACGAGACGCTCGCTGTGATATTTTTATCGAAATTTTCAGGGCACTTTCTGCAGGTGGAAATTTCAGATCTTCAGGACTGTCTTCTGCAGATTTTTGTACTTGGTTATTTTGTGGAATAAAGTGTAACCTTGGACCTTTTGTTGTACCCAGGAGTATTTACGGATGTTTGTGAACCCGTTGGTGTTGAGGATTCATGGAGGTTGTTGCTTCTGGTGTTTTCAGCTGTGGAACTCCGGACAGTTAGCATTTTCAGGTGGGTGGCCTTGTCTTCATGACCTATGGACTGTGCATTAATTCTATCTGTGTAGGGACTTGCATGTTATAGATGTGTTCTATATAGCATGCTAGATTATAGGAATTGATGTTCCTAATGCTGTTAGATGATCATGTGTTTATTTTCCTTCCCTACAAGCTGTTGATTATTGTTATCTTGGAATTTGACCTAGCACCCCGTCATATGTTGCATGTGTAACCAGACTAGTAGAAAACCCTCACTTGGGCTAGGGTTATTTCTGCTTTAGACATCCACACTTCTACTTTCCTGGACATAGTGTTCTTCCTCGCCCGGGTAGTGGGCCGAGTGGTCAGGAGTTATCTTTTAGTGTGGGATGCATGTTACACTCGTGCTTGGGAGCAGAGTGGAGTCTGGTAGATGTAGTTGGTTGTTCATCTGTAGCGGGAGCTGTTTGGGTAGACGGCGGTCCCGAGATGTTTTATTCTCTTGTTTTATCTGTCGCCGCTGTGTTAGTGGCAGCGGTATATCAGTGTTAGCAGGACCTTAAACCCAGAACCTTTTTGGACACACATATGATTTTTGTTAACCAAATGGTTTCTTCCAAGCATCGTAGGGTCGCCGGAGTCTGTCTTGTTTGATTGGACGAAGGCATTAGCCCTTCGAGGCTTGGATATAAAACTTGGTTTCAACTGTTTTCCTAAAAAGAACTAAAAATCATTAAATATGGATTTCTTACAGATCAGATGGCTTCAGTAAGAAATGTCACCTTTTTCCTATAAATTAACCACCCGAGATGATTCGAGTGGTCTGGGTTCTAAGGTCTGCCTTCTTCTTGGGACGAGAACAACGAGAGGCTATGCCTAGAGCATGTTCTTGTTTGATTTGGATTGTAGGTTCTAGTCTTTCGGGGTTCCCGGACCCTTCCTCGTGTCAGTGGATGCGATGTTGGCCTGTTGAGGCAGTTGTTCGCAGTGGATGCGGTGTTGGCCTGTTGAGGCAGTTTCTCGCAGTGGATGCGACTTTGTGCTATGAGTTGGTAGAGTGTGATCTAGAGGTTGTTTTTCTGATTTAGTGGTGGAGGTGGTTCTCCCACTTAGCTTTGAGGATCATGGGGTTCTGGCAGATCGAGTCGTGGAGGTTTCCCGACTCAGCCATGGTCGTGCATTATCAGATTGAGTCGTTGAGGGTTCTCCGACATAGCTGTGAGAGTGTTTTGGGCTATTCCTGTTCGAGTCGAGGTTATTTTTCTGACTGAGTTGTGCTTTGAGCTTGGAGTTACTGATCTGTTTGATCGTGGATCATAGCCTGCATGAGCCACATTTGAGCTTGACAGAGATACTTTACAGAGATATTTGAGATGGGTTACTTTTTGACTCGAGCGGGTCGCTCCCCTCGAGTGCCACTCCGGAGTAGGCGAGACCGGGTTGTTGTACCGGCGTGAGCTTGAGCTTTTCTATTGCGACTTGTCGTTGCTTTTGTCCCTCTGGCTGTGCTGGTGTTGGCAGTCATGGACGTCCTACATAAGTCCGCTCCTCCGGGACGTAACGGCAGTAGGTTGGCGCAGGTTTGACTGGACCCGAGGAGGCAGTCAGTTCAGATTGGGTGATCCGAGATGAGAGTTAGTTGTGGCATCATGTTCTTTCTGTTCCACTCTTTGAGCATCTAGATAGAGGCATAGTAGCTGTAGAGTTTACTTTTCCCAGCTTTCCTTACAGTACTGCATTTGTTGCTTTATGCCTCTAGTAGACTTAGTGGGCAGACCGTCGGGCTTGTTGGCGGCACCCACTGAGAACTACTGTGGGATGTAGTTCTCACACCCGTCGTGGTGTCTTTCCCCAGGGACTTCTACTCCGGTTCCTGTTGTTCCTGTTGCTGATCCTTCTGACCGAGGCGAGGGAGTCGCGAGCTAGTTCCCTACCCGTCGTTGGTGTGTAGCGGTACCCCTTCAGAGGAGAGCTTCAGTAGATTAGTTATTTTATTTTTTCCTTCTTTGAGAGACTGATGTAGTGAGGATTGTCATGTATTGAGAGCCTGTACACTGATGTATTTATTGGAGATACCTCCCGGTTGAGTTCTGAGTTTGTTTATGAGGATATTGTATGATTATCATTTTTGGGAGACGGACATTGTTGTATTATTTCCAGTTGTACAGTGATTGATTTAGTTGTACAGCAGATTTTTATTTATAGCTCTGATATCTGTTTAGCTGTAGTACTTTTCTTGCAGGTAGGACGCTTCGCCTATGCGGGTTTGGCATAGGTGGCGGATCTGTTGGCGAGCCGGGTCACAGTTTCGACCCCGGGGCGTGACAGTTCATTCGGTGGTAATTGAAGGTGTTGTTAAGATGGAGGATAGAGTCACCTTGAAGAGCGTCTATCATGTGTCCGGTATGACTAAAAATCTTATTTCTGTTTCTCAAGTTGCAAATGCCAGAAATTATATACTCTTTGGCCCTCATGATGTGAAGATTATGCGAAATCTTCGGAACCTAGATGCGGATGTTGTGCATCATGGAAAGCGAGTAAAATCGCTTTATGTGCTCTCCGCCGGTGACTCATATGTGGAGAGAACTAGCAAAAATGATAATGCTAGTTTATGGCATGCAAGATTGGCGCATGTGGGTCTCGATAAAATGAAGCAAATATTCTCCAAGAAGCTAGTAGATGGTGTGCCTAATATTGGTGAAGTCAAAGTTGATGGTGTATGTGAAGGATGCCAACTTGGAAAATTTCACCGACTTCCATTTGAAGACTCCAAGTCGAGAAGTAAGAAACCACTTGATCTCATTCACATGGATATTTTGGTATTAAATAGTGCGGCAAGTTACTCCGGATTTAGATATATGTTTCTGTTTGTGGATGACTACACAAGATTTTCGTCGGTTTATTTTCTTAAAAAGAAGTCCGATGTTTTTTCCAAATTTAAGCTTTTCAAAGCTACGGTGGAGGGGGTGTCACGCCCCGGGTGTAAACCAGAACCCGGGCCCATCTACAGATCCACCGTGCACACGGAATTTTCCGTGTGCACGAAGCGCCAGTAACCTGCTCAGATATAAGAGATACAATAAAAGAGCAATAAAAACAGAGCTGAACTAAAATCTACTACATCTCAGACTGAAGTTGAAAATAAAATACAGTACATCTGTAAAAATGATACATCTGTTTCTCCCAGCTCACCGGAAATAAATACAATCAGCTGGCTAAAGCCAGACCCAAAGTGAAAGTACAACCGTCTGAGGAAAAATGGGTACACCAACAGTCCAGCTAACTCGCTCATCCTGCCTCGAGATCTATCTACTCAGCCGTCCTCTCGCCTCGACCCGCCGCTGAAAGCCCAGCAGCACCCGCAGAAGACACTGCAAAACAAGGGAGAAGAAAAAGAGGAAAGAAGAATGGGGGTGAGAACTACTAGTAAACCAGTAGTCTCCCATAGTGGGTAAATCCTCAAACTCCGACGCACCCACTAGGTCTACCAGAGGCAAAAGGGAAAGAAGAGTGGTAAGCAACAAAGACTGCTGAAGAAAGAAAACTACCACTACTATGCCTCTAAATGCAATCCCAAAATGGAATAACCGTATGCATCAGTAACCAAAGGACCCAAATAAACCCAATCTATGCCGCCCTCATCATCGGGCAAGTAAGCCGCGCCAATGTGATAGCAAAAACTCAGTAACAGTTTAACCCCCACGCTCCGGAGGGGAACTCGAGGGGAGCTACCCACACGAGGAAAGTAACCATGTCACAAGTATCATAAAAGCAGGACTGGATCACTACAATGCCTAAGTGGAACAAATCCCTCCACTAAAGAAACCCCGATCCCCAATCTGATGCAAAAATGAACATCCGGTCAATCGCCCAATATCCGCGATTGCCGCAATACCCCACAATCCATAATCCAATAACCGACATCCGGTCAACCACCCAATATCCGCGGTTGCCGCAATATCCCACAATTCATAATCCAGGCCCCGGCTACACTATCACAAACCCCTGCTCGAACCCGAGCAACAAGAACCACCTGACTAACGAATAAGGAGAAAAGAAGCAAACATGGTTTCTCCTAAGTCAAGTTCCAACATGATAGTGTAGCAATAAAAGATGGCCTAACTAGATGTCCATACAAGCATGCAAAAGTCCCGGGAAGATAGAAATAATACAGATATCATTTTCTGACTTATGTTTTAGCATAATAACAATTCCTGGCATTCAATATAGCATGATATCCCAAGTCCTATAACCGTTGTCACATGAATAGCAAATATTAATCATAAATCTCACATAAACCGCTACTCGCCCACAAATAAACTATCCACCTATGCATATCGAAAAATATCCCCAAGTGGTACCCACCATCCAGGTAAATTACATGGCCTCAATATTATAATCAAATCCACATGCAAGGTTATGTGCTAACATAGCAATCCATATGTCCAAACAAGCATGCATAATCCCAACCACGAGTATTGATCAATTAATAAGTCCAATAAAAGGATCTCTCTAATATTCCTAGTGAGTATATCAGAAATAGAGGGATATAGCAACCACCCACCTGGAAACGCGCAATCCACAGCTGTAAAAGTCTCCTCGCTGTCCAATACTCTTTTCCCCGCAAAACACCCAAAAACTGCGAACCACAACACAACAACTCACACGGCGTACAATTAATCCAAATAATGTACAATATGCCACTGTCCATACAACCAGCCCTGAAAATGGACAAATTTTACATACAAGATGACCTCGGAAAAATCCAAAAAAATAACTGCTGCGATCCTCGCAGTGAGCCGATCGAAACGAGTACTTGCACGTCCAATTCTGACGCCTGTAGACCAAGATACAAAATAAACACCGCGGTACCCGCGAAACTCCCAAAAACACAAGTCTGTAATAATCCGCCCAGAAAAAGTAGGATTTTCACCTTCATGCCAACCTCCAAAAATTCCAAAAAAATCACGGTGATGTTCCTTGCGTCGCGTAGATATGAATCGAGTACTTGCACACCTCAATCCGTCGCTCGAGCGCGGAGAAAACCCATAAAAACTCCAATGCTGTCCAAAACTCCGCCCCAGAAAAAAGGGGCACAAAATGATCCGTAAAACCCATGAAAAGCTCGGAATAGAGGGAAGTCATAAATACAAGAAATGTAGCCCTACCTGTCATGGAAACACCGGCACAAGAATCACCCAAAAATACTGTCGGAGTAGCTCGGGGGAGTCCACGCACCGAAACGCGACGGGAAGGGTCGCCGGAGAAGAAGCGTCGCGACGTGCCGAATCGGTGTAAACCTTGATGTAAGAGCCTCCTAAAATCCCAGGAAATCTCCACAGGGTGTAGAATAGGTAGAGGGAGAAGTCTCCTAAAGAAGTCCCATAGAGAAACAGGCCAGAAAACCCTGTAACGAAGCTATACTGGGCCTATTTATAGGCCCAGCCCGACAAATTCGGAAATACCCGAATTGTCCCCGGATTCGGGCGCTCGGGCCGTATTCGGGCACCCGAATCCGCTGGGAGACCACAAACAGGGAGCGCCCAAATCTCCCTGGTTGCGCCACGTGGTCCCCAAACAGCGAACAGCGGGCCGGCCCACCTGGCCTCTACGCGTGGCTCGCGCCGGTCAACGCGGGTGGGTGGCGTCCGCGTATCATCGGGCGCCACGTGGCCCGCTCTGACAGGCCCCCGACCGTGCCCACGCGCACGCCTGCCACGCCGCCTGCCCCCCTACCACGCACGCTTCCCGAGGCCCCCCCATGCACCCCGTGGATCGCGCCCTCGAGAGCCCGCCAACTAGAAGCCGCCACGTGTCCCCGCCGATCCATGCGCCACCCTGCGCCTCTCCATGGACCGCGCCTCCTGCACCAGCCAACCCGCAGCTGCCACGTGTCCTCCGTCAACCAATAGGAATCCGCCACCTGGAACACCCGCTCCGCTGCACCGCGCCAGCCCGCGCGCGCTGCCCGCGCGCCTGCCCGTGCCCGCGCGCTGCCCGGGCCTGCTCCCGTGGGCCGAGCCCACTGCACCGCGCCTCCCGCTCCGCCACGTGGCGTACGGCACCAATGGGAGGCCGCCACGTGGCACCGCCCTCGGTCCACCGGTTCACCATGCACTCGAAAACACTGAAAACTTCCGAGCGTTCGTTTTCGGGCGTCCGGACTCAGAAAAATATCACCAAATAGTCAATTTCCATCGTTTTTCCGCGCTGAATCCAAATCCGATGTCCGTTTCACGCTAAACCACCTCTAAAATTTCGACGGGTGCCTCCGACTACACTCGGGATCCGTTCGTCACACTGAGTTCATTTCTTGAGTCCGAAACGCACCCAAACACCTCCAACACCCAACAAAGGCCTTCAGAAGCTGTTGATCTGACAGTAATCCTCTCTCGGGATTCGGGTCCTCACATCCTCCCCCATTAAAGGAAAGTTTCGTTCTCGAAACTAAAGTCATCCCTCAAGCCGGAACCTCGAACAAGTAGGGGGGTAGATGACCAATCATCCACGACTCAAGCTCCCAAGGCTGTCCAATACCTCCTCCAGAGACGTGAAACAATCCTCGGGTCTCTAACTGAAACAACATAGAGGCGGGCACTCCAGGTAACCGCGCCACTTCACCCAAGTACAGCTGGGCTAACCACTCGAGTGACCAAGTAGTCTGCATCGGCAAAGCATCCACTCCTCCCAGGGCCCCCGGTAATCCAAACACATGTCCATCGACACAAAAGCTCGATCTGAGTACCTCCGTACTCCCGAGGTATCCAATATAAAGTCCCCCGACTGATCGCTCGGTAATCTGATCTCTAATCCTTAAGCCGTCGGGATGCATAAGCAATTCCCCAACTCTCCTGCATCAACACGCATCCATGTATGGTCGAGAAAACCGGTTCATCAATTCATAACTGCTGCAGGGGCATTAGCCAATCCATAAGGCATGACGACGAACTCATAATGCTCGTGCCGTATCCTGGAAGCTGTCTTCGGAAAGTCATCAGCCTTCACCTTCAGTTGGTGGCAGCCAGATTGCAAATCAATCTTCGAGAAGACCCGAGACCCTTGTAGCTGGTCAAACAAATCCTCCATGCTCGGCAAAGGGTACTTGTTCCTGATGGTCACCTCATCCAAGTCCCGATAATCCACGCAAAGTCGAAGTGAACCAGCCTTCCACATCTCGCATAACACCGGCGCCCCCACAGGCGACACACTCTGTCTGACCAATCCCCAATCCATCGAATCCTGGAGTTGTATCCTCAACTCCCTAACTGGTGGCATGCCAGACAACTCCGATAGGAGAACATCCGGGAACTCGCAACCAAAGGGGGTATCCCCGAGTGCCGGCGCCACCGTAGGCCCCTCAACCACACCAGCCAAAAAGGCTACGCATCCACTGCGAATCACCTGCCTCGCTCGCGAAGTCCAAACCATAGAGGCGAAGAAAGCCCTCTGGTATCCCGTGGTACAACAACCCCTCCTGGCCTGGCTCCTAAGAAACCGTCCTCGCTGCACCATCAACCGTCGTGAAAAGAGAGGAAAAGAAACTGAGCCAGCCAAACCATCCTAAGTACCACAATCCAAGTCCCGCAGCTGAGTCAAGACCATCAGGTCTACCGGCACAATCCAGGACTCCATCTGCACCGGGCAGGACTAACAACATTCCTCCACGTGCAAAGTATGATCGGGAATCTGAACCTCCCTGTGCACGTAGTATCCATCCTACCCTAACTCATGCTGCTGAAATATAATCATACCTGCGATAACCAAATCCTATGCCGTGGCGCCCTACAACTGGGCGGCACAGACTCATTCGCTCGATGCAGGTGGTCGTCGCTCAGTCTGCCTGCAAAATCACATCTAGCCACACAAAGGGAGCACGACCTCTGCCTCTACTCACCCCGGGCGACAAAAGTGGCCCTCCTCAGGTAACACATCCATGCCACCGCTGCTGCCAATACTGATGCTGATGCTGCCATCGGGGTCCGCCCGACCTCTGGCATCTCAGAAATCCACTATCCTGGGAAAAGAAATCGGGAAACGCCTCTACCGACTGATCTGTTCTCCATCACCCGACGCCAAGCGCCTCTATCAGAACTCGCCTCTGGCGGCAGATCCCAATCCAAAGGAACTGCAGCGCCATGCTCCATACACGACACCTACCCCTTTGAGGCGTCCCAAATCCGAAATGGAGGGACCCAACGAGCTAAAAGGTATTCTGGCGCAAACCACTCCCAGACACACATATCCTATGCGCCTCGTCCCTCTACACATGGAGCGCGTAGTTCAGCAATTGCGTTAACTCTTGACACAAAGAGGCTCTCAAGTACTCTCTCAATCCCCACCGAACAGGACCCTGCCTCCAAAGGCTCCATACTCAAACCCACGAATCGGGGTGACTCATCCGCCAAAGCTGGCTCACTCGATCGATGTTGTCCCACAGCTTATCCGCTGTCAACTGTCCACCCCTGCCTCGGTGCCCCAGCACTAACGTCGGCACGGAGGGTGCTACTCGCTACTTCGACAACTGCGTCACCTCACTGCTCCGACAACTGTGTCACTGCGCAGCTCCGACAACTGTGTCACTATGCTGCTCCGACAACTGTGTCACTGCTCCCACAACTGTGTCACTGCGCTGTTTCGACAACTGTGTCACTGCGCTGCTCGACAACTGTGTCACTGCTCCGACAACTGTGTCACTGTGCTGCTCCGACAACTGTGTCCACTGCGCTCAGCTGCCCACACCGCCGCTGATCTGCCTCCAACACTCTACCCTTCGGGTCCGGAGCTCTCAGACTCCAATCTGGGTATCCGGCCCGAAACAACCAGCTCAGACCCACTGCTGCACCAAGGTGCACACGGGTCAGGGCCCAGCGTCGGGGAGACACCGCTCGCCACGGCAAAACCGCAAATCAGCACACCCCAAACACTCGACCCAATCTAACGAAAGTCAAAGACATCCCCCTATTTATGTAACTTAATGTTGTCTGCAGCCAACATAACTGTCCCACAGAAATAGGATATGTCGATCCCTCTTCACTCAACGAAGAGTCAACTAAATAAATCACCGACTTTCGCAAAATATCGCGTCTCTCACGCCCTAACATCCTAGGGTCCGCCAAAAGCCTAGGGTTTCCTAAGTCCCAACTGACCTATCCCTAAGCTCCGATACCACCTAATCTGTCACGCCCCGGGTGTAAACCAGAACCCGGGCCCGTCTACAGATCCGCCATGCACACGGAATTTCCCGTGTACACGAAGCGCCAGTAACCTGCTTAGATATAAGAGATATAATAAAAGAGCAATAAAACAGAGCTGAACTAAAATCTACTACATCTCAGATTAAAGCTGGAAATAAAATCCAGTACATATGTAAAATGATACATCTGTCTCTCCCAGCTCACCGGAAATAAATACAATCAGCTGGCTAAAGCCAGACCTAAGTGAAAGTACAACCGTCTGAGGAAAAATGGATACACCAACAGTCCAGCTAACTCGCTCATCCTGCCTCGAGATCTATCTACTCAGCCGTTCCTCTCGCCTCGACCCGCCGCTGAAAACCCAGCAGCACCCGTAGAAGACACTGCAAAACAAGGGAGAAGAAAAAGAGAAAAGAATAATGGGGGTGAGAACTACTAGTAAATCAGTAGCCTTCCCTAGTGGGTAAATCCTCAACTCCGACGCACCCACTAGGTCTACCAGAGG
The DNA here is from genome assembly GCA_029204045.2 of Tillandsia leiboldiana. Classification (NCBI taxonomy): domain Eukaryota; kingdom Viridiplantae; phylum Streptophyta; class Magnoliopsida; order Poales; family Bromeliaceae; genus Tillandsia; species Tillandsia leiboldiana. The sequence goes on along the minus strand of CM055064.1, from coordinate 49,093,448 downwards.
CAAAAGGGAAAGAAGAGTGGTAAGCAACAAAAACTGTTGAAGAAGGAAACTACCACTACTATGCCTCTAAATGCAATCCCAAAATGGAATAACCGTATGCATCAGTAACCAAAGACCCAAATAAACCCAATCTATGCCACCCTCATCATCGGGCAAGTAAGCCGCGCCGATGTGATAGCAAAAACTCAGTAACTGTCTGACCCCACGCTCTAGAGGGGAACTCGAGGGGAGCTAACCACATGAGGAAAGTAACCATGTCACAAGTATCATAAAAGCAGGACTGGATCACTACAATGCCTAAGTGGAACAAATCCCTCCACTAAAGAACCCCGATCCCCAATCTGATGCATAAGTGAACATCCGGTCAATCGCCCAATATCCGCGATTGCCGCAATACCCCATAATCCATAATCCAATAACCGACATCCGGTCAACCGCCCAATATCCGCGGTTGCCGCAATATCTCACAATCCATAATCCAATAACCGACATCCGGTCAACCACCCAATATTCGCGGTTGGCGCAATACCCACAATCCATAATCCGGGCCCGGCTACACTATCCCAAACCCTGCTCGAACCCGAGCAACAAGAACCACCTGACTAACGAATAAGGTTATGTGCTAACATAGCAATCCATATGTCCAAACAAGCATGCATAATCCCAACCACGAGTATTGATCATCAATAAGTCCAATAAAAGGATCTCTCTAATATTCCTAGTGAGTATGTCAGAAATAGAGGGATATAGCAACCACCTACCTGGAAACGCGCAATCCACAGCTGTAAAAGTCTCCTCGCTGTCCAACACCTCTTTTCCCCGCAAAACACCCAAAAACTCTGAACCACAGCACAACAACTCAAATGGCGTACAATTAATCCAAATAATGTACAATATGCCGCTGTCCATACAACCAGCCCCGAAAATGGACAAAGTTTACCTATGAGATGACCTCAGAAAAATCCGAAAAATAACCGCTGCGATCCTCGCGGCGAGCCGATCGAAACGAGTACTTGTACGTCTAATTCTGACGCTATAGACCAAGATACAAAATAAACACCGCGGTACCCTCGAAACTCCCAGAAACACAAGTCTGTAATATCCGCCCAGAAAAAGTAGGATTTTCACCTTCGTGCCAACCTCCAAAAATTCTAGAAAAATCACGGTTATGTTCCTTGCATCGCGTAGATATGAATCGAGTACTTGCACACCTCAATCCGTCGCTCGAGCGCGGAGAAAACCCATAAAAACTCCAATGCTGTCCAAAACTCAGTCCCAGAAAAAAAGGTCACAAATGATCCATAATACCCATGAAAAGCTCGGAATGGAGGGAAGCCATAAATACAAGAAATGTAGCCCTACCTGTTGTGGGGAAACACTGGCGTAAGAATCGCCCAAAAATACTATCGGAGTAGCCCGGGGAGTCACGCACCGAAACGCGACGGAAGGGTCGCCGGAGAAGAAGCGTCGCGACGCGCCGAATCGATGTAAACCTCGATGTACGAGCCTCCTAAAATCCCAAGAATTCTCCACAGGGTGTAGAGCAGGTAGAGGGAGGAGTCTCCTAAAGAAGTCCCAGAGAGAAAAGGCCAAAAAGCCCTGTAACGAAGCTATACTGGGCCTATTTATAGGCCAGCCCTACAAATTCGGAAATACCCGAATTGTCCCCGGATTTCGGGCGCTCGAGCCGATCGGGCGCCCGAATCCACTGGGAGACCACAAACAGGGAGCGCCCGAATGTGATGACCCGGATCTTCGCAGAGCTTTTGCAGTGTGATCCGGGACTCTGGAGGGTTTTTTGGTGTGTTGGAGGTGCTTTGGCGCAATTCGGACCTCAGGATTGGACCCAGCGCGAAATTTTAGAAGCAGAATTTGGCAACAAAACGAACTTCTAATTTGGACTCAGCGTGCGAAAAACGATGAAAATGAGCTATTTTACTTGTATTTTTCGGAGCCCGGATCCGCAACACGGATTTCGAGGCAAAAGTTACAGTTCGCGGCCGGGCTAGCGCGGTGGCGGCGGGTAGGCGGCGAGCGTGCGGCGCGGGCGCAGGTAGGCGCGGCGCGCGGCGGCGCAGGCGTGGCAGGCACCCGGGCGGCGCGGGCGCGGGCAGGCGCGGTGTTCAGAATTGGGTGTGCCACGCGGCGGCTTTCCATTGG
>CM055064.1:48969668-49091188 GCA_029204045.2 Tillandsia leiboldiana | reverse complement strand
GTCCCACCGCGGAGGTGTGCACCCGGGCGGATGACGCGTGGCGCTTTCCGGTTGGCCAGCGTCAGCAGGTCGCGGTCCACGGAAAAGGCGCGGGGTGCACGGTGGACCGTGTTGCGGACACGTGGCCGAGCGTGGTTGGCGGGTCCTGGTGCGCGCGGTCCACGCGGCAGGCGGCGGCTGCCTCGGGATGCTTGCCCGACACGGTGCCGCGGGCGGTGCGGCCACCCACGTGTGGCGCGGCGTGGCGCTGCCGGGCGACGTGGGTGGGCGCCACGTGGCGCCCCGTGTTGGTCGGGCGCAGCCCGCACGTCCGCGTGTCGGGACAGGGGCGTCGCGCGTTTCGGCGGCGCGCGTGCGCCGGGCGCGGGGAGCGTTGCTGGGCCACGTGGCGCTCCCTCGTTGTAGATTCGGGCGCGCACAGTGTTGGGCCGGCCCAACACTGTAGCCGCCCGAAACCTGCGGGCGCCCGGAACTTGGGCCAAAATCCAAAGTGTTGGACTTTCGGGCTGAGCCTATAAATAGGCTGTTGGCTGGGCTTTCTGCCCCCTTTCCCGAGCTCCCCTCCCTTGGACCCTTTAGCAAAGTTGGAGATCTTCGTGTTGCGCATCTTCTGGCAGAGGCCCGGATTTTTTGGAAGCCGCGGCGTCGACGACTTCGGCATCGGAGCGCAGTGTGGCGATTTTCATCGGAGGCCCGTTATCGTCGCAGTTTGATCTGAGAGGTCTACAGAGCTACTCCGTCAGTATTTTTGGACGATTTCCTGCGGCGTTGGAATCACGAGAGGTACGTCTTCGACTTTCATGTTGATCATCTTGCTGGATTCAGAGTTTATGACATGGTTTTCGAGGCATTTCTAAGCCGCTGTTTTCTGGTGGAGTTTTTGGACAGCGGCCCCTTGCCGGAATTTTATCTCCGCACCCGAGTGTCGGATTGAGACGAGCCTGTACACTTTTTGGATCTAGTCGTCGTAAGGATTATCATTGTATTTTTCCAGGATTTTTCTGAGGCTTTCCCGAAGGTATACTATTCCCCTTTTATCTATGTTTGAGTTTGCAGTTGTGTGGTTGTGAGTGTTTGCGCACCTGTACTGTGGAATTTGTAACTTGGCCTACGGGGCTCGGATTTGGGCGTGCAGGTACCCGTTTCGAAGGTCTCGACGAGACGCTCGCTGTGATATTTTTATCGAAATTTTCAGGGCACTTTCTGCAGGTGGAAATTTCAGATCTTCAGGACTGTCTTCTGCAGATTTTTGTACTTGGTTATTTTTGTAATAAAGTGTAACCTTGGACCTTTTGTTGTACCAGGAGTATTTACGGATGTTTGTGAACCCGTTGGTGTTGAGGATTCATGGAGGTTTTGCTTCTGGTGTTTTCAGCTGTGGAACTCCGGACAGTTAGCATTTTCAGGTGGGTGGCCTTGTCTTCATGACCTATGGACTGTGCATTAATTCTATCTGTGTAGGGACTTGCATGTTATAGATGTGTTCTATATAGCATGCTAGATTATAGGAATTGATGTTCCTAATGCTGTTAGATGATCATGTTTTATTTTCCTTCCCTACAAGCTGTTGATTATTGTTATCTTGGAATTTGACCTAGCACCCGTCATGTTGCATGTGTAACCAGACTAGTAGAAAACCCTCACTTGGGCTAGGGTTATTTCTGCTTTAGACATCCACACTTCTACTTTCCTGGACATAGTGTTCTTCCTCGCCCGGGTAGTGGGCCGAGTGGTCAGGAGTTATCTTTTAGTGTGGGATGCATGTTACACTCGTGCTTGGGAGCAGAGTGGAGTCTGGTAGATGTAGTTGGTTGTTCATCTGTAGCGGGAGCTGTTTGGGTAGACGGCGGTCCCGAGATGTTTTATTCTCTTGTTTTATCTGTCGCCGCTGTGTTAGTGCAGCGTATATCAGTTTAGCAGGACCTTAAACCCAGAACCTTTTTGGACACACATATGATTTTGTTAACCAAATGGTTTCTTCCAAGCATCGTAGGGTCGCCGGAGTCTGTCTTGTTTGATTGGACGAAGGCATTAGCCCTTCGAGGCTTGATAAAAACTTGGTTTCAACTGTTTTCCTAAAAGAACTAAAAATCATTAAATATGGATTTCTTACAGATCAGATGGCTTCAGTAAGAAATGTCACCTTTTTCCTATAAATTAACCACCCGAGATGATTCGAGTGGTCTGGGTTCTAAGGTCTGCTTCTTCTTGGGACGAGAACAACGAGAGGCTATGCCTAGAGCATGTTCTTGTTTGATTTGGATTGTGTAGGTTCTAGTCTTTCGGGTTCCCGACCTTCCTCGTGTCAGTGGATGCGATGTTGGCCTGTTGAGGCAGTTGTTCGCAGTGGATGCGGTGTTGGCCTGTTGAGGCAGTTTCTCGCAGTGGATGCGACTTTGTGCTATGAGTTGGTAGAGTGTGATCTAGAGGTTGTTTTTCTGATTTAGTGGTGGAGGTGGTTCTCCACTTAGCTTTGAGGATCATTGGGTTCTGGCAGATCGAGTCGTGGAGGTTTCCCGACTCAGCCATGGTCGTGCATTATCAGATTGAGTCGTTGAGGGTTCTCCGACATAGCTGTGAGAGTGTTTTGGGCTATTCCTGTTCGAGTCGAGGTTATTTTTCTGACTGAGTTGTGCTTTGAGCTTGGAGTTACTGATCTGTTTGATCGTGGATCATAGCCTGCATGAGCCACATTTGAGCTTGACAGAGATACTTTACAGAGATATTTGAGATGGGTTACTTTTTGACTCGAGCGGGTCGCTCCCCTCGAGTGCCACTCCGGAGTAGGCGAGACCGGGTTTGTTGTACCGGCGTGAGCTTGAGCTTTTCTATTGCGACTTGTCGTTGCTTTTGTCCCTCTGGCTGTGCTGGTGTTGGCAGTCATGGACGTCCTACATAAGTCCGCTCCTCCGGACGTAACGGCAGTAGGTTGGCGCAGGTTTGACTGGACCCGAGGAGGCAGTCAGTTCAGATTGGGTGATCCGAGATGAGAGTTAGTTGTGGCATCATGTTCTTTCTGTTCCACTCTTTGAGCATCGATAGAGGCATAGTAGCTGTAGAGTTTACTTTCCCAGCTTTCCTTACAGTACTGCATTTGTTGCTTTATGCCTCTAGTAGACTTAGTGGGCAGACCGTCGGGCTTGTTGGCGGCACCCACTGAGAACTACTGTGGGATGTAGTTCTCACACCCGTCGTGGTGTCTTTCCCCAGGGACTTCTACTCCGGTTCCTGTTGTTCCTGTTGCTGATCCTTCTGACCGAGGCGAGGGAGTCGCGAGCTAGTTCCCTACCCGTCGTTGGTGTGTAGCGGTACCCCTTCAGAGGAGAGCTTCAGTAGATTAGTTATTTTATTTTTTCCTTCTTTGAGAGACTGATGTAGTGAGGATGTCATGTATTGAGAGCCTGTACACTGATGTATTTATTGAGATACCTCCCGGTTGAGTTCTGAGTTTGTTTATGAGGATATTGTATGATTATCATTTTTGGGAGACGGACATTGTTGTATTATTTCCAGTTGTACAGTGATTGATTTAGTTGTACAGCAGATTTTTATTTATAGCTCTGATATCTGTTTAGCTGTAGTACTTTTCTTGCAGGTAGGACGCTTCGCCTATGCGGGTTTGGCATAGGTGGCGGATCTGTTGGCGAGCCGGGTCACAGTTTCGACCCCGGGGCGTGACAGTTCATTCGGTGGTAATTGAAGGTGTTGTTAAGATGGAGGATAGAGTCACCTTGAAGAGCGTCTATCATGTGTCCGGTATGACTAAAAATCTTATTTCTGTTTCTCAAGTTGCAAATGCCAGAAATTATATACTCTTTGGCCCTCATGATGTGAAGATTATGCGAAATCTTCGGAACCTAGATGCGGATGTTGTGCATCATGGAAAGCGAGTAAAATCGCTTTATGTGCTCTCCGCCGGTGACTCTATGTGGAGAGAACTAGCAAAAATGATAATGCTAGTTTATGGCATGCAAGATTGGCGCATGTGGGTCTCGATAAAATGAAGCAAATATTCTCCAAGAAGTAGTAGATGGTGTGCCTAATATTGGTGAAGTCAAAGTTGATGGTGTATGTGAAGGATGCCAACTTGGAAAATTTCACCGACTTCCATTTGAAGACTCCAGTCGAGAAGTAAGAAACCACTTGATCTCATTCACATGGATATTTTGGTATTAATAGTGCGGCAAGTTACTCCGGATTTAGATATATGTTTCTGTTTGTGGATGACTACACAAGATTTTCGTCGGTTTATTTTCTAAAAAGTCGATGTTTTTTCCAAATTAAGCTTTCAAAGCTACGGTGGAGGGGGTGTCACGCCCCGGGTGTAAACCAGAACCCGGGCCCATCTACAGATCCACCGTGCACACGGAATTTTCCGTGTGCACGAAGCGCCAGTAACCTGCTCAGATATAGAGATACAATAAAAGAGCAATAAAAACAGAGCTGAACTAAAATCTACTATCTCAGACTGAAGTTGAAAATAAAATACAGTACATCTGTAAAAATGATACATCTGTTTCTCCCAGCTCACCGGAAATAAATACAATCAGCTGGCTAAAGCCAGACCCAAAGTGAAAGTACAACCGTCTGAGGAAAAATGGGTACACCAACAGTCCAGCTAACTCGCTCATCCTGCCTCGAGATCTATCTACTCAGCCGTCCTCTCGCCTCGACCCGCCGCTGAAAGCCCAGCAGCACCCGCAGAAGACACTGCAAAACAAGGGAGAAGAAAAAGAGGAAAGAAGAATGGGGGTGAGAACTACTAGTAAACCAGTAGTCTCCCATAGTGGGTAAATCCTCAAACTCCGACGCACCCACTAGGTCTACCAGAGGCAAAAGGAAAGAAGAGTGGTAAGCAACAAAGACTGCTGAAGAAAGAAAACTACCACTACTATGCCTCTAAATGCAATCCCAAAATGGAATAACCGTATGCATCAGTAACCAAAGGACCCAAATAAACCCAATCTATGCCGCCCTCATCATCGGGCAAGTAAGCCGCGCCAATGTGATAGCAAAAACTCAGTAACAGTTTAACCCCCACGCTCCGGAGGGGAACTCGAGGGGAGCTACCCACACGAGGAAAGTAACCATGTCACAAGTATCATAAAAGCAGGACTGGATCACTACAATGCCTAAGTGGAACAATCCCTCCACTAAAGAAACCCCGATCCCCAATCTGATGCAAAAATGAACATCCGGTCAATCGCCCAATATCCGCGATTGCCGCAATACCCCACAATCCATAATCCAATAACCGACATCCGGTCAACCACCCAATATCCGCGGTTGCCGCAATATCCCACAATTCATAATCCAGGCCCCGGCTACACTATCACAAACCCCTGCTCGAACCCGAGCAACAAGAAACCACCTGACTAACGAATAAGGAGAAAAGAAGCAAACATGGTTTCTCCTAAGTCAAGTTCCAACATTGATAGTGTAGCAATAAAAGATGGCCTAACTAGATGTCCATACAAGCATGCAAAAGTCCCGGGAAGATAGAAATAATACAGATATCATTTTCTGACTTATGTTTTAGCATAATAACAATTCCTGGCATTCAATATAGCATGATATCCCAAGTCCTATAACCGTTGTCACATGAATAGCAAATATTAATCATAAATCTCACATAAACCGCTACTCGCCCACAAATAAACTATCCACCTATGCATATCGAAAAATATCCCCAAGTGGTACCCACCATCCAGGTAAATTACATGGCCTCAATATTATAATCAAATCCACATGCAAGGTTATGTGCTAACATAGCAATCCATATGTCCAAACAAGCATGCATAATCCCAACCACGAGTATTGATCAATTAATAAGTCCAATAAAAGGATCTCTCTAATATTCCTAGTGAGTATATCAGAAATAGAGGGATATAGCAACCACCCACCTGGAAACGCGCAATCCACAGCTGTAAAAGTCTCCTCGCTGTCCAATACTCTTTTCCCCGCAAAACACCCAAAAACTGCGAACCACAACACAACAACTCACACGGCGTACAATTAATCCAAATAATGTACAATATGCCACTGTCCATACAACCAGCCCTGAAAATGGACAAATTTTACATACAAGATGACCTCGGAAAAATCCAAAAAAATAAACTGCTGCGATCCTCGCAGTGAGCCGATCGAAACGAGTACTTGCACGTCCAATTCTGACGCCTGTAGACCAAGATACAAAATAAACACCGCGGTACCCGCGAACTCCCAAAAACACAAGTCTGTAATAATCCGCCCAGAAAAAGTAGGATTTTCACCTTCATGCCAACCTCCAAAAATTCCAAAAAAATCACGGTGATGTTCCTTGCGTCGCGTAGATATGAATCGAGTACTTGCACACCTCAATCCGTCGCTCGAGCGCGGAGAAAACCCATAAAAACTCCAATGCTGTCCAAAACTCCGCCCCAGAAAAAAGGGGCACAAAATGATCCGTAAAACCCATGAAAAGCTCGGAATAGAGGGAAGTCATAAATACAAGAAATGTAGCCCTACCTGTCATGGAAACACCGGCACAAGAATCACCCAAAAATACTGTCGGAGTAGCTCGGGGGAGTCCACGCACCGAAACGCGACGGGAAGGGTCGCCGGAGAAGAAGCGTCGCGACGTGCCGAATCGGTGTAAACCTTGATGTAAGAGCCTCCTAAAATCCCAGGAAATCTCCACAGGGTGTAGAATAGGTAGAGGGAGAAGTCTCCTAAAGAAGTCCCATAGAGAAACAGGCCAGAAAACCCTGTAACGAAGCTATACTGGGCCTATTTATAGGCCCAGCCCGACAAATTCGGAAATACCCGAATTGTCCCCGGATTCGGGCGCTCGGGCCGTATTCGGGCACCCGAATCCGCTGGGAGACCACAAACAGGGAGCGCCCAAATCTCCCTGGTTGCGCCACGTGGTCCCCAAACAGCGAACAAGCGGGCCGGCCCACCTGGCCTCTACGCGTGGCTCGCGCCGGTCAACGCGGGTGGGGTGGCGTCCGCGTATCATCGGGCGCCACGTGGCCCGCTCTGACAGGCCCCCGACCGTGCCCACGCGCACGCCTGCCACGCCGCCTGCCCCCCTACCACGCACGCTTCCCGAGGCCCCCCATGCACCCCGTGGATCGCGCCCTCGAGAGCCCGCCAACTAGAAGCCGCCACGTGTCCCCGCCGATCCATGCGCCACCCTGCGCCTCTCCATGGACCGCGCCTCCTGCACCAGCCAACCCGCAGCTGCCACGTGTCCTCCGTCAACCAATAGGAATCCGCCACCTGGAACACCCGCTCCGCTGCACCGCGCCAGCCCGCGCGCGCTGCCCGCGCGCCTGCCCGTGCCCGCGCGCTGCCCGGGCCTGCTCCCGTGGGCCGAGCCCACTGCACCGCGCCTCCCGCTCCGCCACGTGGCGTACGGCACCAATGGGAGGCCGCCACGTGGCAACCGCCCTCGGTCCACCGGTTCACCATGCACTCGAAAAACACTGAAAACTTCCGAGCGTATCGTTTTCGGGCGTCCGGACTCAGAAAAAATATCACCAAATAGTCAATTTCCATCGTTTTTTCCGCGCTGAATCCAAATCCGATGTCCGTTTCACGCTAAACCACCTCTAAAATTTCGACGGGTGCCTCCGACTACACTCGGGATCCGTTCGTCACACTGAGTTCATTTCTTGAGTCCGAAACGCACCCAAACACCTCCAACACCCAACAAAGGCCTTCAGAAGCTGTTGATCTGACAGTAATCCTCTCTCGGGATTCGGGTCCTCACATCCTCCCCCATTAAAGGAAAGTTTCGTTCTCGAAACTAAAGTCATCCCTCAAGCCGGAACCTCGAACAAGTAGGGGGGTAGATGACCAATCATCCACGACTCAAGCTCCCAAGGCTGTCCAATACCTCCTCCAGAGACGTGAAACAATCCTCGGGTCTCTAACTGAAACAACATAGAGGCGGGCACTCCAGGTAACCGCGCCACTTCACCCAAGTACAGCTGGGCTAACCACTCGAGTGACCAAGTAGTCTGCATCGGCAAAAGCATCCACTCCTCCCAGGGCCCCCGGTAATCCAAACACATGTCCATCGACACAAAAGCTCGATCTGAGTACCTCCGTACTCCCGAGGTATCCAATATAAAGTCCCCCGACTGATCGCTCGGAATCTGATCTCTAATCCTTAAGCCGTCGGGATGCATAAGCAATTCCCCAACTCTCCTGCATCAACACGCATCCATGTATGGTCGAGAAAACCGGTTCATCAATTCATAACTGCTGCAGGGGCATTAGCCAATCCATAAGGCATGACGACGAACTCATAATGCTCGTGCCGTATCCTGGAAGCTGTCTTCGGAAAGTCATCAGCCTTCACCTTCAGTTGGTGGCAGCCAGATTGCAAATCAATCTTCGAGAAGACCCGAGACCCTTGTAGCTGGTCAAACAAATCCTCCATGCTCGGCAAAGGGTACTTGTTCCTGATGGTCACCTCATCCAAGTCCCGATAATCCACGCAAAGTCGAAGTGAACCAGCCTTCCACATCTCGCATAACACCGGCGCCCCCACAGGCGACACACTCTGTCTGACCAAATCCCCAATCCATCGAATCCTGGAGTTGTATCCTCAACTCCCTAACTGGTGGCATGCCAGACAACTCCGATAGGAGAACATCCGGGAACTCGCAACCAAAGGGGGTATCCCCGAGTGCCGGCGCCACCGTAGGCCCCTCAACCACACCAGCCAAAAAGGCTACGCATCCACTGCGAATCACCTGCCTCGCTCGCGAAGTCCAAACCATAGAGGCGAAGAAAGCCCTCTGGTATCCCGTGGTACAACAACCCCTCCTGGCCTGGCTCCTAAGAAAACCGTCCTCGCTGCACCATCAACCGTCGTGAAAAGAGAGGAAAAGAAACTGAGCCAGCCAAACCATCCTAAGTACCACAATCCAAGTCCCGCAGCTGAGTCAAGACCATCAGGTCTACCGGCACAATCCAGGACTCCATCTGCACCGGGCAGGACTAACAACATTCCTCCACGTGCAAAGTATGATCGGGAATCTGAACCTCCCGTGCACGTAGTATCCATCCTACCCCTAACTCATGCTGCTGAAATATAATCATACCTGCGATAACCAAATCCTATGCCGTGGCGCCCTACAACTGGGCGGCACAGACTCATTCGCTCGATGCAGGTGGTCGTCGCTCAGTCTGCCTGCAAAATCACATCTAGCCACACAAAGGGAGCACGACCTCTGCCTCTACTCACCCCGGGCGACAAAAGTGGCCCTCCTCAGGTAACACATCCATGCCACCGCTGCTGCCAATACTGATGCTGATGCTGCCATCGGGGTCCGCCCGACCTCTGGCATCTCAGAAATCCACTATCCTGGGAAAAGAAATCGGGAACGCCTCTACCGACTGATCTGTTCTCCATCACCCGACGCCAAGCGCCTCTATCAGAACTCGCCTCTGGCGGCAGATCCCAATCCAAAGGAACTGCAGCGCCATGCTCCATACACGACACCTACCCCTTTGAGGCGTCCCAAATCCGAAATGGAGGGACCCAACGAGCTAAAAGGTATTCTGGCGCAAACCACTCCCAGACACACATATCCTATGCGCCTCGTCCCTCTACACATGGAGCGCGTAGTTCAGCAATTGCGTTAACTCTTGACACAAAGAGGCTCTCAAGTACTCTCTCAATCCCCACCGAACAGGACCCTGCCTCCAAAGGCTCCATACTCAAACCCACGAATCGGGGTGACTCATCCGCCAAAGCTGGCTCACTCGATCGATGTTGTCCCACAGCTTATCCGCTGTCAACTGTCCACCCTGCCTCGGTGCCCCAGCACTAAACGTCGGCACGGAGGGTGCTACTCGCTACTTCGACAACTGCGTCACCTCACTGCTCCGACAACTGTGTCACTGCGCAGCTCCGACAACTGTGTCACTATGCTGCTCCGACAACTGTGTCACTGCTCCCACAACTGTGTCACTGCGCTGTTTCGACAACTGTGTCACTGCGCTGCTCCGACAACTGTGTCACTGCTCCGACAACTGTGTCACTGTGCTGCTCCGACAACTGTGTCACTGCGCTCAGCTGCCCACACCGCCGCTGATCTGCCTCCAACACTCCTACCCTTCGGGTCCGGAGCTCTCAGACTCCAATCTGGGTATCCGGCCCGAAACAACCAGCTCAGACCCAACTGCTGCACCAAGGTGCACACGGGTCAGGGCCCAGCGTCGGGGAGACACCGCTCGCCACGGCAAAACCGCAAATCAGCACACCCCAAACACTCGACCCAATCTAACGAAAGTCAAAGACATCCCCCTATTTATGTAACTTAATGTTGTCTGCAGCCAACATAACTGTCCCACAGAAATAGGATATGTCGATCCCTCTTCACTCAACGAAGAGTCAACTAAATAAATCACCGACTTTCGCAAAATATCGCGTCTCTCACGCCCTAACATCCTAGGGTCCGCCAAAAGCCTAGGGTTTCCTAAGTCCCAACTGACCTATCCCTAAGCTCCGATACCACCTAATCTGTCACGCCCCGGGTGTAAACCAGAACCCGGGCCCGTCTACAGATCCGCCATGCACACGGAATTTCCCGTGTACACGAAGCGCCAGTAACCTGCTTAGATATAAGAGATATAATAAAAGAGCAATAAAAACAGAGCTGAACTAAAATCTACTACATCTCAGATTAAAGCTGGAAATAAAATCCAGTACATATGTAAAAATGATACATCTGTCTCTCCCAGCTCACCGGAAATAAATACAATCAGCTGGCTAAAGCCAGACCTAAAGTGAAAGTACAACCGTCTGAGGAAAAATGGATACACCAACAGTCCAGCTAACTCGCTCATCCTGCCTCGAGATCTATCTACTCAGCCGTCCTCTCGCCTCGACCCGCCGCTGAAAACCCAGCAGCACCCGTAGAAGACACTGCAAAACAAGGGAGAAGAAAAAGAGAAAAGAATAATGGGGGTGAGAACTACTAGTAAATCAGTAGCCTTCCCTAGTGGGTAAATCCTCAAACTCCGACGCACCCACTAGGTCTACCAGAGGCAAAAGGGAAAGAAGAGTGGTAAGCAACAAAAACTGTTGAAGAAAGGAAACTACCACTACTATGCCTCTAAATGCAATCCCAAAATGGAATAACCGTATGCATCAGTAACCAAAGGACCCAAATAAACCCAATCTATGCCACCCTCATCATCGGGCAAGTAAGCCGCGCCGATGTGATAGCAAAAACTCAGTAACTGTCTGACCCCCACGCTCTAGAGGGGAACTCGAGGGGAGCTAACCACATGAGGAAAGTAACCATGTCACAAGTATCATAAAAGCAGGACTGGATCACTACAATGCCTAAGTGGAACAAATCCCTCCACTAAAGAAACCCCGATCCCCAATCTGATGCATAAGTGAACATCCGGTCAATCGCCCAATATCCGCGATTGCCGCAATACCCCATAATCCATAATCCAATAACCGACATCCGGTCAACCGCCCAATATCCGCGGTTGCCGCAATATCTCACAATCCATAATCCAATAACCGACATCCGGTCAACCACCCAATATTCGCGGTTGGCGCAATATCCCACAATCCATAATCCGGGCCCCGGCTACACTATCCCAAACCCCTGCTCGAACCCGAGCAACAAGAACCACCTGACTAACGAATAAGGTTATGTGCTAACATAGCAATCCATATGTCCAAACAAGCATGCATAATCCCAACCACGAGTATTGATCAATCAATAAGTCCAATAAAAGGATCTCTCTAATATTCCTAGTGAGTATGTCAGAAATAGAGGGATATAGCAACCACCTACCTGGAAACGCGCAATCCACAGCTGTAAAAGTCTCCTCGCTGTCCAACACTCTTTTCCCCGCAAAACACCCAAAAACTCTGAACCACAGCACAACAACTCAAATGGCGTACAATTAATCCAAATAATGTACAATATGCCGCTGTCCATACAACCAGCCCCGAAAATGGACAAAGTTTACCTATGAGATGACCTCAGAAAAATCCGAAAAATAACCGCTGCGATCCTCGCGGCGAGCCGATCGAAACGAGTACTTGTACGTCTAATTCTGACGCCTATAGACCAAGATACAAAATAAACACCGCGGTACCCTCGAAACTCCCAGAAACACAAGTCTGTAATAATCCGCCCAGAAAAAGTAGGATTTTCACCTTCGTGCCAACCTCCAAAAATTCTAGAAAAATCACGGTTATGTTCCTTGCATCGCGTAGATATGAATCGAGTACTTGCACACCTCAATCCGTCGCTCGAGCGCGGAGAAAACCCATAAAAACTCCAATGCTGTCCAAAACTCAGTCCCAGAAAAAAAGGTCACAAAATGATCCATAATACCCATGAAAAGCTCGGAATGGAGGGAAGCCATAAATACAAGAAATGTAGCCCTACCTGTTGTGGAAACACTGGCGTAAGAATCGCCCAAAAATACTATCGGAGTAGCCCGGGGGAGTCCACGCACCGAAACGCGACGGGAAGGGTCGCCGGAGAAGAAGCGTCGCGACGCGCCGAATCGATGTAAACCTCGATGTACGAGCCTCCTAAAATCCCAAGAATTCTCCACAGGGTGTAGAGCAGGTAGAGGGAGGAGTCTCCTAAAGAAGTCCCAGAGAGAAACAGGCCAAAAAGCCCTGTAACGAAGCTATACTGGGCCTATTTATAGGCCCAGCCCTACAAATTCGGAAATACCCGAATTGTCCCCGGATTCGGGCGCTCGAGCCGAATTCGGGCGCCCGAATCCACTGGGAGACCACAAACAGGGAGCGCCCGAATGTGATGACCCGGATCTTCGCAGAGCTTTTGCAGTGTGATCGGCGACTTCTGGAGGGTTTTTTGGTGTGTTGGAGGTGCTTGTGCGCAATTCGGACCTCAGGATTGGACCCAGCGCGAAATTTTAGAAGCAGAATTTGGCAAAACGAACTTCTAATTTGGACTCAGCGTGCGAAAACGATGAAAATGAGCTATTTACTTGTATTTTTCGGAGCCCGGATGCGCAAACACGGATTTCGAGGCAAAAGTTACAGTTTCGGCGGCCGGGCCAGCGCCGGTGGCGGCGGGTAGGCGGCGGAGCGCTGCGGCGCGGGCGCAGGTAGGCGCGGGCGCGGCGGCGCAGGCGCGGGCAGGCACGGGCGCGGGCGCGGGCAGGCGCGGTGTTCAGAATTGGGTGTGCCACGTGGCGGCTTTCCATTGGACGCGCTGGGGACACGTGGCGGCTTCGGGTTCGGCGGGTGCATCGGGTCCGTGCACCGGGCGCAGCAAGTGGAGGCGGTGATACGTGGCGTGCAGTGATTGGTCGGTCAACGCACGCGGGACAGCGAGTGATTCGCGCCGGGCGCGGCGCACGGTGGACCGCCTTGGGCCACGTGTCGCCTGCTCATTGGCAGGCGCGGTGACCCGGCGGATCCGGCGTGAACCGCGGTCCACGCTTCCCGCCGTGGACCGCGTCGCCACGCGGCGCGCGGGGCGCGGAGCGGGGTGACGTGGCGCGCCGTGTGGGTTTCGGGCGCGCACAGTGTTGGGCCGTGGGCTGGATTCGGGCGCCCGAATCCGGATTCCCTTATCGGCTGGGCTGGTCATATAAATACCCCCCTCTCCTCTTTCTTTTCAGTTTTTTTGGGCTTTTTGGACCCCTTCTCCGAGAGAGCCCTATAGGAAGGTTGTTCCCTTTTATGTTCTTCATCTTGTGGAGGATCCCTAGGATTTTTGGAGGCTCGGCATCGATGTTTTCGATTTTTGCGGCGCACATTGACGCTTCTTCTCCGGAGACCCTTCCTGTCGCGTTTCGGTGTGCGGACTCCCCCGGGCTACCCCGAATGAATTTTTGGGCCATTCTTGCGCCAGTGTTTCCATGACAGGTAGGGCTACGATTCCCGTGTTTACAGTTTCTTTCCATTCCTAGGTTTCCTTGAGCTTTTTGGATCATTTTGTGACCTAATTTTCTAGGGCGGAGTTTTGGACAGCATTGGAGTATTTGTGGGATATCTCGGCCCACGAGCATCGGAATGTATAGTGTACTTACTTGATCTTCATCTACGCATCGCAAGGAATATTTTCATGATTTTTTTGGGACTTTTGAAGGATGCTAGGAAGGTGATAATCCCACATTTCTGGACTAAATGCTACAGAATTTAGATTGTGGGAAGTTCTGGGCACGCCGCGATGTTTATTTTGTATCTTGGCCTACAGGTTTCGGATTTGGAGGTGCAAGTACTCGTTTCGATCGGCTCGCCGCGAGGATCGCAGCGGTTATTTTCTGGATTTTTTCCAAGTTCATCTCGCAGGTAAAATTTAGCCATTTTCAGGACTGGTTGTATAACAGCGGCAGATTGTGCATTATTTGGATTAATTGTACGCCGTTTGGGTTACCTTTGCAGTGTGCCGTGTTTACCAGGAGTGAGGGCGTACTTGGACTGTGCTTCGCGTGACATGTGCATTTCTAGGTGGGTGGTTGCTATATCCCTCTATCTCTGACATACTCACTAGGAATATTAGAGAGATCCTTTTATTGGACTTATGGATTGATCAACACTCGTGGTAGGGATTATGCATGTGGGTTTGGACATGTGGATTGCTATGTTAGCACATAACCTTGCATGTGGATTTGATTATGATATTGAGGCTATGTAATTTACCTGGATGGTGGGTACCACTTGGGGATATTTTTGGGCATGCATAGGTGGATAGTTATTTGTGGACGAATAGCGGTTTATATGTTTAATATTTGCTATTCATGTGGGAACGGTATGGGACTTGGGACATCATGTTATATTGAATGTCAGGAACTGTTATCATGCTAAACATAAGTCAGAAAATGATATCTGTACTCTTTCTATCTTCTCGAGACTTTTGCATGCTTGTATGAACATCTAGTTAGGCCCTTTCTTATCGCTACACTATCATGTTGGAACTTGACTTAGGAGAAACCATGCTTGCTTCTTTTCTCCTTATTCTTTAGTCAGGTGGTTCTTGTTGCTCGGGTTTGAGCAGGGGTACGGGATAGTGTAGCCGGGACCTTGGGGTCGGGGACAGGTGGTATTTGATTATTGGTTGTGGGGTATTGCGGCTACCACGGATAGTAGGCGGTTGACCGGATACAAATTATTTTACCCGATTTTGGATTGGGGGTTATTGCGGCGACCGCGAATATTGGGCGGTTGACCGGATGTCGGATGTGGGACATGATTGTGATTGTGGGTTATTTCGGTGACCGCGGATATTGGGCGGTTGACCGGGTGTCGGTTGTTGGGCTTGGTTGTTGACAGTGGGTATTGCGGCGACCGCGGACATTGGGCGGTTGACCGGATATTTACTTGTGCATTAGATTGGGATAGAATTCCTCTAGTGGATGGAGTTTCCCACTTATTGAGTATTATTGCATTAGATTGGGGGATCGGGTTTTCTTTAGTGGATGGGTTTTCCCACTTCGATCATAGTCGTGATCCAGTCTTGCTATATCTTGATACTTGTGACAGAGGTACTTTACTCGTGTGGGTCGCTCCCCTTGAGTGCCACTCCGGAGGCAGGCCTATGACCGAGCCATGTGTGTCAGTCTGATACTTATTTTGGGATGCTAGCCATGTGTGCCGATCCCGCGGATTCGAGCCATGTGAGCAGATTCCGCTACTGAGTTCTTGAGTTCGACAGCAGAGCAGCCAGTGCCAATTTTTACTGGTGGTTAGATTGGGTGTCTTTGGGATGGTTGGTTACTGATGCATACATTCGGTTATTCCAGTTTTGGGATTGCATTTAGAGGCATAGTTGTGGTAGGTTCATTTTTTCCTCATCAGTTCTGTTATAGTTTACCACTTCTTCTTTCCCCTTTTTTTCCTCTGGTAGACCTAGTGGGGGCGTCGGAGTTTGAGGCTTTACCCACTTGGGGAGGCTACTGGTTTATCTGTAGTTCTCACCCCAATTTGTCTTTTCCTCTTTTCTTCCCCTTGTTTTGCAGTGTCTTCTGCGGGAGCTGCTGGGCTTTCAGCGGCTGATCGAGGAGAGAGGACGGCTGAGTAGATAGATCAGATGGCAGGATGAGAGAGTTAGCTGGACTGTTGATGTACCCTTTTTCCTCAGACGGTTGTACCTTACTTTTGGGACTGGCTTTAGCCAGCTGTTTGTATATTTTCGGTGAGCTGGGAGAGACAGATGTATTATTTTTACAGATGTACTGTATTTTATTTCCAGCTTCAGTCTGAGATGTATTAGTTTTTAGTTCGGCTCTGTTTTATGCTCTTTATTATTATTTCTTATATCTGAGCAGGTTACTGGCGCTTCGTGTACGCGGGAAATTCCGCATGCACGGCGGATCTGTAGACGGGCCCGAGTTCTGGTTTACACCCGGGGCGTGACACCGAATCTCCCTGGTTGCGCCACGTGGTCCCCAAACAGCGAACAGTGGGCCGGCCCACCCGGCAGCGACGCGTGGCCCGCGCCGGTCAACCCGGGTGGGTGGCGTCCGCGTATCAGCGGGCGCCACGTGGCCCGCTTTGACAGGCCCCCAATTGCGCCCACGCGCACGCCTGCCACGCCGACTGCCCCCCTGTCGCGCACGCTTCCCGAGGCACCCCCCGTGCACCCTGTGGATCGCGCCCTCGAGAGCCCGCCAACCAGAAGCCGCCACGTGCCCCCGCCGGTCCATGCGCAACCCCGCGCCTCTCCATGGACTGCGCCTCCTGCACTAGCCAACGCGCAGCTGCCACGTGTCCTCCGTCAACCAATGGGAATTCGCCACGTTGCACACCCGCTCCGCTGCACCGCGCCAGCCCGCGCGCCCTGCCCGCGCCCCCGCGCTGCCCGCGCCTGCTCCCGTGGGTCGAGCCCACTGCGCCGCGCCTCCCGCTCCGCCACGTGGCGTACGGCACCAATGAGAGGCCGCCACGTGGCACCGCCCTCGGTCTACCGATCTACCATGCACCCGAAAACACTGAAAACTTTCGGGTGTCCGTTTTCGGGCGTCCGCACTCAGAAAAACACCACCAAATAGTCAATTTCCATCGTTTTTCCACGCTGAATCCAAATCCGATGTCCGTTTCATGCAAAACCACCTCTAAAATTTCGACGGGTGCCTCCGACTACACTCGGGATCCGTTCAACACACTGAGTCCATTTCTTGAGTCCGAAATGCACCCAAACACCTCCAACACCCAACAAAGGCCTCCAGAAGCTGCTGATCCGACAGTAATCCTCTCGTGGGATTCGGATCCTCACAGGGGGAGCATCAGAAAAGAATCAAGCGCTTGAGAAGTGATGGAGGCGGTGAATTTATATCGAGGGAGTTTCAAGAATTTTGTAGAGAGCATGGGATTCAGAGGCATTTATCTTGTGCTCACACTCCACAACAAAATGGGGTGGCGGAGCGTAAGCTACGACATCTTTCGGAAGCATGTCGATGTTGGCTCTATTCTAAAAATTTTCCTAAGGAGTTGTGGGCGGAAGCGATGGCGTGTGCATGTCATGTCATCAACCGGACGCCGTTGAGCTCTTGCGGAATGAAATCTCCATTTGAAATATTATATAGAATGAAACCATCTATTAGCTATTTTCGTGTATTTGGTTCTATTTGTTATGTACATGTGCCGGATGCAAATCGGACAAAAATTGATGCTAAGGCGGAGAAGTGTGTTTTCATTGGTTATGACACCCAAAAGAAAGGTTTGAAATATATGAATCCGAAAACTCACAAGTTTATCACTTCTAGAGACGTGGTGTTCGATGAAATGTCATCCTATTATGATCGGCCGGTGGTTCTACCAAATGAAGCTCCTACAAGCTCCCGTGGCGAAATAATTTTGGAGAGGCCTTCTTCTATGTTGTTGCCCTCTAATGCTCCAAATACATCGACTTCTTCTTCGGAGAGAGAGTCAAATGAGAGGAGCATGGATACTTCGGTGGAGAATTCATGTCCTAGAATTGAGGTTCAAGAACAATCGGTGAGAAGGTCTACACGAGAATGCAAGAAAAATCCACGTTATTTTGGACCGGAGTGGAATTCCAGTGCAAATTTGGTGGATGTTGTTTCATGTTTCTTTGCGGGCCCTATTGATGGTGATGAGCCCTCTAGTTATGATGAAGCTAAAGGGGTTCATGAATGGGAGAAGGCAATGGAGGAGGAAATTAGTGCACTTGATAAAAATGAAACTTGGGAGTTGAGTTGGTGCCTAAACTGAAGGACATAGAACCAGTTTCATGTAAGTAGGTGTACAAGATTAAAAAAAAGGCCGATGGAACTGTGGATAGATACAAAGCACGGTTGGTAGCTCGTGGCTTCACTCAACAATACGGGTTGGACTATGAGGAGACATTTAGTCCAGTGGCAAAAATGACATCTGTTCGGGTTCTTATTTCATTGGCGACTTCAATGGGATGGAAGATGTGGCAACTTGATGTCAAAAATGCCTTCTTGTACGGAGAGGTGGACCGGGAGATTTATATGTGCCAACCACCAGGCTTTATTTCAAGGATTTCTCCAAATCATGTATGCCGGTTGAAAAAGGCGATTTATGGGCTTAAGCAAGCGCCGCGAGCCTGGTATGGTAAAATTGCTCAATACCTTCTCTTTTGTGGTTTTCATGTTTCCAATTCCGATTCTAGTATGTTTGTGAAAAAGTATAATGGTATGCATGTCATTGTGTTGCTCTATGTGGATGACATGATTGTTACCGGAGATAATACCGAGGAAATTAGTAAGCTTACGGATGAGCTTGCTATTCGGTTTGAAATGAAAAATTTGGGTGAGTTAAGCCACTTTCTTGGATTAGAGGTTGAGAAGGGTGTTGATAGTATTTTTGTATCTCAAAAACACTATGCCTTAAAACTTGTTGAAAAGTTTGGTTTGAAGGATAGCAAGTCGCACTCCACTCCTATGGATGCAAATATGAGGTTGCGGAAAGATGATGGTAAGGCTCTTGAGGATCCAAGGCTTTATCAGACACTTATTGGTAGCTTGTTATATCTTACTATTACTAGACCGGATATTGCATATTCGGTAGGGGTAGTTAGCCAGTTTATGCAAGCACCAAGAAAGCCTCATTTGGATGCCGCTAAAAGAATTATCAAGTTCGTTAATTCCTCTCTTGATCTTGGCCTTCTTTATAAGAAGGGTGTAAGATGTGAACTTGTAGGTTTTACCGATGCCGATTGGGCGGGTGATCTTGATGAGAGAAAATCTACGTCGGGCTATGTGCTCGGATTGGGTTCCGATTGTGTATCATGGTGTAGTAAGAAGCAAGACACCGTAGCACTCTCTAGTACGGAGGCAGAGTACAAAGCGGCAACCCTTGCGGCACAAGAATGTGTATGGTTGCGGACTTTGGTTGGTGATGTGACAAAGAAAGTCGACTATCCGGTGAAGGTTCATTGTGACAACCAAAGTGCAATCAAGTTGGCGGCGAATCCGGTGTTTCATGCTAGAACCAAACATATTGAAGTGGAGCATCACTTCATTCGGGAGAAAGTGCTTAATGAAGAAATCGAGTTAATGGAAGTGCGGTCTCAAGACAACTTGGCAGATATCTTCACCGAAGCTCTTCGAAAGGCGAAGTTTGTAGAACTTCAACAAAAGCTCGGTTTGGTTTCTCACAAGTTTGCACTAAGGCAGAGTATTAAAAAATAGTGTCAAACTTGTTTTTATTTTTATTTTAGTTTACTACATTAATAAATGTATTTGTTGGGTCCCATTTGATTTAGTTGATTCAAGTTGAATCATGTGGCTTACTTTTGGATTAAGTGGGCCAAGTTGAACCACATGAGTTTTAGGTTAGGGTTAAAAGAAAAAAATTAGGGTTATTTTTTTCTTAGTCTCTATTTTCCATCGTATGGTGTTTTGAATATTCTTGGTGAAGTTTATTAGATTCATGTGGAGTTGTTTAAGATTATTATTGTGAGCTTTTTATTTCTCCGTTCTTGTCTTCTACGGTGGTTGTGCGATTTTGGGCGTGTAGGAAACTCGATTTTTCGGTTTCTACACATCGGAGAAAAGGGGTGTGCTCGGTTGGAGCCGTTTCTATTTTTCTCTTCGGATCTAACCATGAAAAACATAGTAGCCGGACTCTCTCTCTCTCTCTCTCTCTCTCTCTCTCTCTGTATATATATTGTGACACCCCAATCGTCCCAAATCGGATGTGAATGGAATTGTAATTGGGTATATAAGAGACATGGACACTAGTAATAATAACTGAGCTTAAGCATTTTGGGCTGTGGTTTGAGCCCAACGAGTTATTATTGCTAGTGGGCCGGGTCGTTACATTTGGTATCAGAGCCAATAACCAACCGGAAGTGTGTAACGAGTCTCGGCTGAGCCCGGGTCTAGATGACAGGGCTAGCGAGACAAGTCTCACATCGCTTGGTGATCTTGGGTTGTGCGTGTGTTTGGTCTGACGAGGACGTCAGGCCTAAACGGGGGGAGTCTGTGACACCCCAATAGTCCCAAATTGGATGTGAATGGAATTGTAATTGGGTATATAAGAGACATGGACACTAGTAATAATAACTGAGCTTAAGCATTTTGGGCTGTGGTTTGAGCCCAACGAGTTATTATTGCTAGTGGGCCGGGTCGTTACATATATATATATATATATATATATATATATATATATATATATATATATATATATATATATATATATATATATGTATATATATATATATATGTATATATATATATATATACATATATATATATATATATATATATATATATATATATATACATATATATATATATATATATATATGTATATATATATATATATATATGTATATATATATATATATATATATATATATATATATATATATATATATATATATATATATATATATATATATATATATATACATATATATATATATATACATATATATATATATATATATATATACATATATATATATATATATATATATATACAGAGAGAGAGAGAGAGAGAGAGAGAGAGAGAGAGAGATAAACTGGAATACTATTGGTAGTAAACAGGTTCCGTTTCTACCGATTTGATTTCAATAATGGAACATACAAATCGACGATCGACAATGTTAAATATGATCTAAATCATTTAAACTATTTAGAAATCAAATTTCATACTTTTTCGATATTATTCTCTTGTCCATCAAACGGTCACAAAAATGAATGGTTAAAAATGAATATCCTTCAAAAAGTGAAGATGGAAGTCTTATAATCAATATCAAGAGTATAGATCTTGTTTTAAATAGTGTAAAGAATTTTCTAATCAAAATTCAATTAATTTAGATTTTTTTATACTGTTAAACGAAAAAACAACTTATATTCACCATTAAAATTATAAATTTTGTAATCCTTAGATCATTAGGTTAATGATATCAAAAAGATTTGAAATTTAGTTTCTAAGGTGCCGATCGTTGATTTAAAAGCTCCATCATCGAAAACAAATCGGTAGCAACGGAGATCGTTTACTATTGATAATATTCCAGCACAGCTCTCTCTCTCTCTCTCTCTCTCTCTCTCTCTCTCTCTCTCTCTCTCTCTCTCTCTATATATATATATATATATATAGAGTGGAGCTTATATACTTTCAAAAGCACAAGCCTAACTATACTTGTGAATTTTTTACCATTGAATTTGCATTGAGATTTGTGCAATTGTATTGTCTGTTTCTCTCTTTTTTGTTGACTTTACAATAACACAATTCTTAATGCAAATCCAATGATAAAATAATCACAAGCACATTTGAGTTTGTGCTTTTGAAAATATATATATATTATAGCGTAGGGCTACTATACTCTTATGAGTATAAACCCCTTTGTACTCATAACTTTTTCACCCTTGGATGAAGGAATGTGCGGTTAGGATGATAGTGGTCCCCCTAGGATTTACTAGGTTATTAGGGAAATAGTAAAAATCTTAGAAACTACTATAATCCTAACCGCACATTTCTTAATCTAAGGGATGAAAATGAGTACAAAAAAATTTTACTCATAAAAGTATAGTAGCCGGACCATATATATATATATATATATATATATATATATATATATATATATATATATATATATATATATATATATATATATATAGTCCGACTACTATACTATCAATAGCACAAAATATTTGGTACTATGAAGTTGTCTGCTGCTAGATCTATTTTTTTGACAATTTCTATCCCTTTGATTATACTATTTCACCACGCATCCACTAAATTCTAAGGCTATATTTGGTTGGGGAATAAGAGGGAGGATAAAGAGGTTATCCCCCTCTTGTTCCTCAAACAAAAATATTTGTGGGTGGAAACAAGAGTTCTCACCTTAACGGGTTATACTTGGGAAATCCCGTTAAAATAGTTCCCACCCACTTTGGGTGGGAACAAGTTGTTCCCACCATTTTTACACATTTTTTGAAAAAAATAAAATTAAAAATTTTAAAATGTTAATTTTAATTTTTAATAAATTTATAAATTTATTAATTTTAACACTTTAAAATTTATAAAAATTTTTTATGTAAAATTTACTCATTGTGGGTCGGTTCGTTCGTGGCGGCAGACAAGTTGCTTGGTATGAAAATAAAGTGTGCAAGTTAATTAGATCTTTATATGGACTTAACCAAGTGTTAGGGCCAAAATGTGGCTTGCGTGCGATCAGCCCCTGGGGGTGACCCTTAGAGATGTCAAGTGCGCCGCGTACTAATGGATCAAGCGATCGGGCCGAGGAGGGATCCGCTCGGCCGGGTTCTCCTCTAGTAACTTCTCATGACCGTTCGGCCTAGGATAGCCGAATCGGATTTACGAAGGTTGAGAGGGATTGTCGGGTTCGACTTAGAATAGTCGAACCAAAAGAAATGAAAATGGCATGGCTGAGGAGCCGATTGTAACTTTAAAGTACAAGAAATATAAATAAAGATACGGCTGATGAGCCAATTTACACTTTATATTGATTGGGAAGGGGATACAATATATGACACGGCGATGAGCCGATTACAACTTTATGGAACAAGAAAAGGGGATACAAGGAAGAAGGTAGGGATAGAAGGATTACAAGTAAGCTTACTCCTAGAAAAGCAGTAAAGAAAGCGGTAAATGTAGGTATGAAAAGTTAAGTTAACCTACTCCTAGGTAAATGAAGAAGCTGGTGTGGTACCGGGTTTACAAGGTTGACGGATCCTTTTTCCTTCGTTGGTTCGCTTATTTATACAATTTCCGAACCAAGGTGTTTAATCGCCGATTTAGAAATCGGCGTAATCAAAGAGGAATTACCGAAATTTCCTCAACCATTTCCTTCTGAATTGATTATCCTTAATAGGATTATGGCCATTTCCCATCTAGGTTTATCCCCTGATTATTGTGCAGAAGCATGATCTTCGGCGCTTCCCTATGCTGGACGCCGATTGCCGTTTTGGAGTCTGTTACGAGATTCACGCCTGAATCTTACCTTCATTCTTTTCAAGATCTTTCCTTCTATAGCTTCGAGCAGCTGAGGATTGACCTTGACTTCGCCTATTCCGTCGCTTGACTGAGGCGGTCTTGTATTTGTCTTCGACTGAGAGGCAGTCTTGGATGGGACGATAATCCTCCTTTTGACCGCTTCTCTTGTCGACTGACTCTCCTACCGGCTAGCGCTTTCAACCGATGATATTCGTCATGTCTTGTACCTTTATGTGACCAAAATCAGTCCGGATCGGGATGCAAATCCTTCTTTAGCTGACCCGTCCTTCCGACAGCTGGTGTCTTAGTCAGATGACGTGCGCCTCGTACTATACGGCTACGCACCTAAGTTCGACCTGAAACAAGACATGGGTCTTTCCTTCTTTGGCTCAATCAACCAAAGGTTGATTCCGACTCCGCCTGCTTCGTCATCTGATTGGGGCGGTTCGATGCCGGGTGGCAGCCGAAGTTGGTTCTGGACGAGGCATTGATCCTCTTCGTCGGTTGCTCTTCCTATCAACTGATGCTCTTAACCGATAGCCTATGTCGTGTGCCGCCTTCTTGTGTGATCGAGACCTGTAGTGACCCAGATCCCCGTGTAGCTTTCCCCCATGTTTCGGGGTGTGGAACACCTATTATTGATGTGTTGGGCCCGCAACACGTCAAAGGGATGTGTTGGATGGACTCAGTGAGGTTTGGGATCAAACCTGTCTTTCGGCTGCTTTTGCTGAATTTTAGAAGTGGTTTCAGGCTGATTGGAGGCCGTATTCGGATTAAGCATGGAAAAATGCTTGAAAACAGTTATTTATTTGTATTTTTCTGAGTCCGGACGCCCAAAAACGGACACCCAGAAATTTTCTGTGTAAAAAAGGTGCACGGGGAGAGCCGTGGACCGGCGGGGACACGTGGCGGCCTGTCATTGGCCGGCGCACGCTGTCTGGTCCACGGGGGAGTGGCGTCGGTGCACGGGGGGAGCGGTGGACCGGCGGGGACGCGTGGCAGGCGCTCATTAGCGGGCTCACGCGGCGCGGTCCACGGGGTCGGGCGGGCCGGTGCGTGAACCGGGCGGGCCATGTGGCGGCCCCGGATAGGCTGGCTCACGCATGCGCGGTCCAGCCGGGGCGCGAGGCAGGTGGCCGTACGCTGGCATGGCTGGCGGTGGCAGGTGGCAGGCGGCGTGTGGCAGGGCGGCGCTTGGCGTGGCGCTCGCGTGCGCCACGTGGCGGCTCGTCATTGGCGGGTGCCACCCACCCCGCCCCTGCGCCAGGGCCACGTGGCGGGCACTAGTTCGCCGGGCGCCGCTGTCCCCTGTTCGGGGATACGCATCGCGCCCGGGTGGATC
Source organism: Tillandsia leiboldiana (assembly GCA_029204045.2). Classification (NCBI taxonomy): domain Eukaryota; kingdom Viridiplantae; phylum Streptophyta; class Magnoliopsida; order Poales; family Bromeliaceae; genus Tillandsia; species Tillandsia leiboldiana. Next base: position 49,066,430 of record CM055064.1, on the reverse strand, counting down.
CGGGTGCTCGTCGTTGGGCCGGGCCGGGCCTGGATTCGGCGCCCGAATCCAAGGCCCAAATCAGTTTTTTTTGCTGGGCTGGGCTGGCCTATAAATACCCCTCATCTCTCTCTTTTTCTGCTTTTTCCGAGCTTTAGAGAGAGATTGAGAGGGAGAGCCCTTTAGGAAAGTTGTTCCCCTCTATGTTTTTGATCTTGTGGTGGATCCCCTGGATATTTGGAGGCTCGGTAGCGGCGATCTCGGTTTTACGGTGCGCCTCGACGTTTCCCTTTTTCGGCCCATTTTTGTCGCTTCTCAGTCCGAGAAGTCCCCTGTGCGTTCCCGAAGGAGTTTTTCGACGATTTCTGCGGCAGTGTGTTCCTGAGAGGTAAGGCTTCGTTTTTTGTGTTGATCGTTTCACCTCATTCTTGATTTTGGCATGGTTCCCGAAGCACCATTTGACCCTATTTGCTGTGGTGAATTTCTGGACAGTGTGGACTTGTTGGATTTATATCTTGGCCTACGAGCAATGGATCAGGGAGTATAAATACTTGTTTTGGATCTACTCATCGCAAGGATCGCAACCGTGATTTTTTTGAATTTTTCGGAGGACTTCACGGAGGTGAAAATTCCTTTTTTTCCATGCTGTTTTGAAAAACAACAAAGGCTGTTTTTAGTTGTTGTTATTTACACCGGGTGTGATCTTTTTGCAATACTTTAGTGTTTTTGGTGGGTTGCAGAGTTAGAGGACTCTAGACAGCGAGGAGCCTTTTTGGGTATGGATTGTGCATTTCGAAGTGGGTGGTTGTTGCTTACCTCACTTTTGACTTGCTCACTAGGGATATTAGAGATCCCCTAAATTAAAAGTAATAATTGACATCCTATTTGAGAATCGTATGTGTTGACCCCACGAATTAATTGATAGCTTATCTGTGTTAAATTGGGACATTATTGTTGGAACAAGATGTTATAACATAACCTCGCATGCAAAATGATTTATCATGTTGGGACATCAAGAATTATCCTTTTTAAAATTAGTATTAGATACTTTCCTTCAGTTTTAAAAGAGGACAATTGCATGCTTGTATGGACATCTAGATAGGCCACTATTTATTGCTACACTATCATATTGGGACTTGACTTTGGAGAAACCATGTTGCGTTGTTCTCATTTTTATTCAGATGCACGATTCATGTTGCTCGAGTTCGAGCAGGGGTTTGAAATAGTGTAGTTGAGGCCATTGTGTCTAGGACAGGTTAGACTCGATTATGGATTGTGGGGCATTGTGGTAACCGCGAACATTAGGCGGTTGACCAGATGTTGATTACTTTACCAGATTTGGACTTATGGGGTATTGCGGCGGCCGCGGACATTGGGCGGTTGACCGGATGTTTATTATTGCATCAGATTGGGGATCGGATTTCTTTAGTGGATGAATTTTCCCACTTTGATCATGGTCGTGATCCAGTCCTGCTATATCGTGATACTTGTTACAGAGATACTTTACTCGTGTGGGTCGCTCCCCTCGAGTGCCACTCCGGAGTAGGCTTTAGACCGTGACGGGTGCCGGTCAGTTGGATAGTTGGAGATACTGAGTTCGTGAGATTGATGACAGAGCAGGCAGTACCGGGGTTTATACCGGTTCATCTGATTGGGTTATTTTGGTAGACTCATTTACTGATGCATTCGTACAGTTACTTTCTAGCACTGCATTTAGAAGCATAGTAGTGGTAGTCTCATTTTTATCAGCAGCCTTTATAGCTTACCACTGTTCTTTCCTTTTGCCTCTAGTAGTCCTAGTGGGTACGTCAGAGTTTGAGGTTTTATCCACTAGGGGAGGCTACTGATTTATCTAGTAATTCTCACCCCCATAGTTGTTTTTTGTCGTTTTCCCTTTGTTTTGCAGAGTCGTCTGCGGGAGCTGCTGGGCCATCAGCGGGAGATCGAGGTAAGAGGATAGCGGATTAGCTAGATCGACTGCCCAGATCGTGAGAGTAGCTGGACTTTTATTGTACCCCTTTTTGTATCTCAGGCTGTAGTATTTTTACTTTTGGGTCTGGTTTTAGCCAGCTGGTTGTATTTATTGAGTGAGCTGGGAGTTTATTGTACCTTTACAGCTTGTATCTTATTTCTAGTCTGAGATTATCTATAGTTCTTTTAGTTTTGCTCTGTTTTTATGCTCTTTTATTGCTTATCTTATATCTGAGCAGGTTACCAGCACTTCATGTACGCGAGAAATTCTGTGTGCACGCCGGATCTATAGACGGGCTCGGATTCTGGTTTACACCCGAGGCGTGACAGATTAGGTTGGTATCAGAGCTTAGGGATAGGTCAGTTGGGACTTAGGAAACCCTAGGCTTTTGGCAGACCCTAGGATGATAGGGCGCGAGAGATGTGATATTTTGCGAAAGTCGGTGATTTATTTGTTTGACTCTTCCAGTGAGTCAAGAGGGATCGACATATCCTCTTTCTGGTGAACAATTATGTTGGCTGCAGACAACATAAAGTTACAGAAATATGGGGATGTCTTTGACTTTCGCTAGATTGGGTCGTGTGGGGTTTTGTTCCTGATTCGTGGTTTCTTGTGGCAGGATGCCTCCCCGACGTCGGATCCCTACCTGGGGTACCTCTACACCCCCGGATGAGCCGGAGCAGTCCAGACCTTCTGAGCTTAGTGAGTTGAGGGCCTTAGTGACCCAGTTGGCTGAGAGGCACCGCCCCCGACTGTTTCTGAGGCCCCTGCACCACCAGTTGTACCACTTGTGCCGACGGCGCCATCGTCGAGTAGCGGGGCTCAGGGAACGATCCAGCCTTTGACACCGGCTGAGGAGCAGGATATCGCTGACAAGCTCACCAAGTTTTATCAGCGAGGACCGCTTAGATTTTCGGGGCGCGATGCACAGCCATGGGAGATCGGGATGTGGTTAGCAGCGATGGAGAAACTGTTCAGGGACTTCTTCATCGACTCGAGGTATCGGGTGCACATGGCGGTGTACTGTTTGGCGCGATGCACAGCCGGTGGCATCCGGTGGAGCCACTGGAGTTTCAGGTTACCCGACAGCTACCCTGGACTGAGTTTCGATGGATGATATTGGATACTTACTTCTCGACTAGTGTAAAGTGGAAGCTGGAGGACGACTTGAAGAACCTACAGCAGGGCGACCGACCGGTTCAGGCTTACTATCAGGAGTTCACGTAGTTGCTCAATTGCATGCCATTTGTCGCTCGTGATGGTCCCCATCAGGTGGAGTTATTCGAGGCAGGTCTCCGCACCGAGATATACACCTTGGTGCATGCTCAGAGGCTCCAGACTCTTGAGGAGGCCACGGAGCATGCCCAGTGGGTGGAGAGAGGAGACCACGTGGTTGCCAGGCGAGGCGGTCGCGCAGAGTTCCGATAGGAAGCGACCAGCACCAAATGATGGGGGACAGGCCAATTCATGGAGACCGCCCCGACCGCCGCGGCCCTAATTTTTTTGTCGTGGGTGTTCGGAGCGGCGAGGGCCTGGTGGATCCCAGAGGCCACCGCAGTAGCAGCAGCATCAGCCGCAGCAGAGGTCTCAGCAGCAGTCTCGGAGCCGGCAGCAGCAGTCACGGCAGTCCCAACTGTCAAACAGATGTATCTTCTGCGGAGGACCTCATCAGCCAGGCACCTGCGATCAGCGGTGGGGTCGCTGCTATGGGTGTGGACAGCCCGGGAACATTCGAGCTTCTTGCCCCTTTTCGACCTCAGCCGCCCCTTCCTCAGCATCTGCCCCTTTTGCACCTCAGCAGCGACTGACGGCTCAGCGGTCCTATGCTCGAGAGAGCAGGCCATCTTCTTCCATGTTGATCACAGACCAGGCGCCACTATTAGAGGAGATGAAGCGGCCAGAGATAGAGGTTGTGTCCCCTGATGTCTCTGCTAGACTGACGTCTTTAGTCGTGCAGCCCACTCTGCTGGACCGGATCAGAGAGAGACAGAGTGAGGACCCCTATTTGACCAGGATTAGAGATCAGATTCCGAACGATCAGTTAGGGGACTTTACAGTTGATGCTTCGGGAGTACTGAGGTACAGGGACCGAGCATGTGTGCCAGTGGATGCTGAGATCGGAGAGCAGATTTTGAGAGAAGCCCATTATACACCTTATACCCTTCATCTTAGTGGGACTAAGATGTATAAGGACCTCAAGACACACTTCTGGTGGAATGGCATGAAGAGGGACATTGGGAGGTTTGTGGCTCAGTGTTTAACTTGTCAGCAGGTAAAAGCTGAGCATCGGGTGCCAGCTGGCAAGTTACAGAGTCTCCCAATCCCCGAGTGGAAATGGGACCACATTACTTGGATTTTGTGGTTGGACTGCCGAGGGCACAGGGAAGAGCAGATGCTATCTGGGTAGTTGTGGATCGACTCACCAAGTCCACCCACTTTCTGCTGATGCAGACTACTTGGTCACTCGAGCGACTAGCCCAGCTGTATTTGGATGAGGTGGCGAGGTTACATGGAGTGCCAGCCTCTATAGTATCAGATAGAGACCCGAGGTTTGCTTCGCGTTTCTGGAGGAGTTTACAGACTACCTTGGGGACTCAGCTCAGATTCAGTACAGCCTTCCACCCATAGACTGATGGACAGTCAGAGCGGACAATTCAGATTCTTGAGGACATGCTGAGGGCTTGCGTCTTGGATTTTGGCAGGGGATGGATTCGACACTTATCCTTGGCTGGGTTTGCGTACAACAAAAGCTTTCAAGCGAGCATCCAGATGGCTTCGTTTGAGGCGTTGTATGGACGTAAGTGTCGATCACCGCTATATTGGAGTGATGTGGGTGAGGGACGGACTCTGGGACCGGATTTATTGATAGAGGCAGAGGGGAAGGTCAGAGTGATCCGACAGCACCTTCAGACCGCATAGAGCTGACAGAGGAGCTATGTTGATACACGGTGACGAGACTTAGAGTTTCAGACTGGAGATCATGTAGTTTTGAAAGTCTCGCCGTCCAAAAGGATCAGGAGATTTGGCATCTGGGGGAAGCTTAGCCCCCGTTATATTAGACCTTTTGAGGTATTAGGGCGTGTTGGGCCTGTTGCCTACCGTCTTGCACTTCCCCCGAGGCTGGCTGGCGTCCACGATGTTTTCCATGTTTCTACTCTGAGGAGATACGTCTTCGACCCGTCGCACGTCATCGACTTCACCCCACTCGAGATCAATGAGGGCATGAGGTACGAGGAGCACCCGCTGCGGATTCTGGATCGAGAGGTAAGAGAATTGCGCAGTCGGGCCATCCCTTATGTGAAGATCCTTTGGAGCCAGCATGACGAGCGCGAGGCTACTTGGGAGCAGGAGTCGGAGATGATGGACACCTACCCCTACCTGTTCGAGGTTCAGGACTGAGGTATGATTTACGTTTCGAGGACGAAACTTTTGTTAGTGGGGGAGGATGTAGTGACCCAGATCCCCGTGTAGCTTTTTCCCATGTTTCGGGGTGTGCAACACCTATTATTTGTGTGTTGGGCCCGCAACACGTCAAAGAGATGTGTTGGATGGACTCAGTGAGGGTTTGGGATCAAGCCTGTCATTCGGCTGCCTTTGCTGAATTTTAGAAGTGGTTTCAGGCTAATTGGAGGCCGTATTTGGATTACGCGTGGAAAAACGCTTGAAAATGGCTATTTATTTGTATTTTTTTGAGTCCGGACGCCCAAAAATGGACACCCAGAAGTTTTCTGTGTAAAATGGTGCACGGGGAGAGCCGTGGACCGGAGGGGACACGTGGCGGCCTGTCATTGGCCGGCGGACCCTGTGTGGTCCACGGGGGAGTGGCGTCGGTGCACGGGGGGAGTGGTGGACCGGTGGGGACGCATGGCAGCCGCTCATTGGTGGGCTCACGCGGCGCGCTCCACGGGGTCGGGCGGCCGGTGCGTGAACCGGGCGGGCCACGTGGCGGCCCCGGATAGGCCGGCTCACGCATGCGCGGTCCAGCCGGGGTGCGAGGCAGGTGGCCGTACGCTGGCGTGGCTGGCGGTGGCAGGTGGCAGGCGGCGTGTGGCAGGGCGGCGGCTGGCGTGGCGGGCATAGCACAGGCGTGGCGCACGCGTGCGCCACGTGGTGGCCCGCCATTGTCGGGCGCCACCCACCCCGCCCCTGTGACAGGGCCATGTGGCGGGCGCCGGTTCGCCGGGCGTCGTTGTCCCCTGTTCGGGGACACGCATAGCGCCCGGGTGGATCCGGGCGCTCGTTGTTGGGCCCGCCCGGGCGCGGATTCGGCGCCTGAATGATTCGGGCGCCCGAATCCAAGGCCCAAATCTGTTTTTTTTGGTGGGCTGGGCTGGTCTATAAATACCCCTCATCTCTCTCTTTTTCTGCTTTTTTCGAGCTTTAGAGAGAGATTGAGAGGGAGAGCCCTATAGGAAAGTTGTTCCCCTCTATGTTTTTGATCTCGTGGTGGATCCCCTGGATATTTGGAGGCTCGGCAGCGGCGATCTCGGTTTTATGGTGCGCCTCGACGTTTCCTTTTTTCGGTCCGTTTTCGTCGCTTCTCAGTCCGAGAAGTCCCCCGTGCAGCCCCGAAGGAGTTTTTCGACGATTTCTGCGGCAGTGTGTTCTTGAGAGGTAAGGCTTCGTTTTCCGTGTTGATTGTTTCACCTTATTCTGGATTTTGGCACGGTTCCCGAGGCACCATTTGACCCCATTTGCTGTGGTGAATTTCTGGACAGCGTGGACTTGTTGGATTTATATCTTGGCCTACGAGCATCGGATCAGGGCGTATAAATACTCGTTTTGGATATACTCGTCGCAAGGATCGCAACCGTGATTTTTCTAGATTTTTCGGAGGAGTTCATAGAGGTGAAAATTCCTCTTTTTTCATGCTGTTTGGAAAAACAACAAAGGCTGTTTTTAGATGTTGTTATTTACACCGGGTGCGATCTTTTTGCAGTACTTCATTGTTTTTGGTGGGTTGCGGAGTTAGAGGACTGTGGACAACGAGGAGCCTTTTTGGGTGTGGATTGCGCGTTTCGAAGTGGGTGGTTGTTGCTTACCTCACTTTTGAGTTGCTCACTAGGGATTTTAGAGATCCCCTAAATTAAAAGTAATAATTGATATCCAATTTGAGAATCGTATGTGTTGACCCCACGAATTAATTGATAGCTTATATGTGTTAAATTGGGACATTATTGTTGGAACAAGATGTTATAATATAACCTCGCATGCAAAATGATTTATCATGTTGGGACATCAAGAATTATCCTTTTTAAAATTAGTATTAGATACTTTCCTTCAGTTTTAAAAGAGGACAATTGCATTCTTGTATGGACATCTAGATAGGCCACTATTTATTGCTGCACTATCATATTGGGATTTGACTTAGGAGAAACCATGTTGCGTTGTTCTCCTTTTTATTCAGATGCACGATTCATGTTGCTCGGGTTCGAGCAGGGGTTTGGGATAGTGTAGTTGAGGCCATTGAGTCTGGGACAGGTTAGACTCGATTATGGATTGTGGGGTATTGTGGTCACCGTGGACATTAGGCGGTTGACCAGATGTTGATTACTTTGTCAGATTTGGATTTATGGGGTATTGCGGCGACCGCAGACATTGGGCGGTTGACCGGATGTTTATTATTGTATCAGATTGGGGATTAGATTTCTTTAGTGGATGGATTTTCCCACTTTGATCATGGTCGTGATCCAGTCCTGCTATATCGTGATACTTGTTACAGAGATACTTTACTCGTGTGGGTCGCTCCCCTCGAGTGCCACTTCGGAGTAGGCTTTAGACCGTGACGGGTGCCAGTCAGTTGGATAGTTGGAGATACTGAGTTCGTGAGATTGATGACAGAGCAGGTAGTACCGGGGTTTATACCGGTTCATCTGATTGGGTTATGTTGGTAGACTCATTTACTGATGCATTCGTACAGTTACTTTTTGGCACCGCATTTAGAGGCATAGTAGTGGTAGTCTCCTTTTTATCAGCAGCCTTTATAGCTTACCACTGTTCTTTCATTTTGCCTCTAGTAGTACTCATGGGTATGTCAGAGTTTGATGTTTTACCCACTAGGGGAGGTTACTAGTTTATCTAGTAGTTCTCACCCCCATAGTTGTTTTTTTGTCGTTTTCCCTTTGTTTTGCAGAGTCGTCTGCGGGAGCTGCTGGGCCATCAGCGGCAGATCGAGGTAAGAGGATAGCGGATTAGCTAGCTCGACTGCCCATACCATGAGAGTAGCTGGACTTTTATTGTACCCATTTTTGTATCTCAGGATGTAGTATTTTTACTTTTGGGTCTGGCTTTAGCCAGCTGGTTGTATTTATTCAGTGAGTTGGGAGTTTATTGTACCTTTACAGCTTGTATCTTATTTCCAGTCTGAGATTATCTATAGTTTTTTAGTTCAGCTATATTTTTTTGCTCTTTTATTGCTTATCTTATATCTTAGCAGGGTACCAGCGCTTCATGTATGCAGAAAATTCCGTGTGCACGGCGGATCTGTAGACGGGCCCGGGTTCTGGTTTGTTGGGTTATATGTAATAATGGATCTGAAAAAGAGAAAAAACACCTAGAGGGGGGTGAATAGGTGTAAACAATAAACACTCAAAAAATCATTGCGCAATAAAAACCCAATGCGGAAATATAAATGAACACGCAAGATTTTTACGTGGAAAACTCCAAACCGGAGTAAAAAACCACGGGACCGATAACACGGTGAAATCCACTAGAATTAAACACGTACAAGGTGATATACCGTACTCACAGACGACTCAACCTTTTCCATACGCTCCTAGTTGATCTTCTCCGCTCGCTCCGCAACGCGTCTCGAATCCACGATCTGCGTCCAACGCCGAATCCACGGCGTCCAACGTCGAGTCCACGACGTCTGACCGAATCCACGGTCTTCACCCAGTAGCACGCTTCGAATCCACGAACGTACCTCGCTCCGAATCCACGAGAGCGGTTGCACCTTGAATCCACAAGGCCACGCGAGTCCACGCGCCGATTTTGGGGTAAATCGTTGTTTTTTGGGTAGTGATGATCCGCCGAATACTTAGATCAAAGATAGATAGGAAATACCATCTAAGTATTCATTAGTTTGATTCAACTCAAGATGTGAGTATTAAAACCTAGAATCAAACTAATCAATATAGATGAAGAAACATAGAGTAATATCTAATGATTTCCTTTCTTCTCTATATGTGGATCTAGGGCCGTATAAGATGATATTTGATTATGACGGCTCTATGTGGATTATCTGGATTTTTTGGATTCACCCACGAAAAAAAAAAGAATCATAGGGTCTATTTATAGGTTAGAAACCCTAGGAAGAAGATAAGGATAAAAAACTGTCGTTTCTGGAAACTTTTACGACGGCGATTCGGATCGGATTAGCTGTGATCCGGATCGTCGTAACGAGTCAGGCAATTCCAGAAAAACGAAGGTTCGGGATCCGGATTGCGAAGCCTGATCCGGATCGTTTATACAGTTCACCAAACATCAACGTTCGGGATCCGGATTGCAAAGCCTGATCCGGATCGTTCAAGGAAAATGGTAAACTCAATGTTCGGGATCCGGATCAAGGGAAGCTACGATCCGGATTGAACTGGTGTATGAACGAACCACCTTCGGGATCCGGATTGAACAATCTGATCCGGATCCTGAACATGTCTCATGTTCAGTTCTTGATTTTTATGCAATAAAAAATTCTTCCAAGTGTTTCTACACTACAAGAAGTATTCGGATCACCAAAAATATTTAGTTAAACTTACCTGATCCTTTTGAATTCTTCTTTCTTGAGATTGAGGTATATGATCCAAACTTCATTCATCTTCAATCTTCAAGACTTAACACTTTCACGAAATGCGCCAAAACAAAATCCTTAACAATCTCCCCCTTTGGCGGTTTCGTGACAAAACATATATCCACTCAAGAAAATTCAAAAAGATATTTTTGTTGCTATCACCATACACCAAAAATTTACAATGGAGATCCAAAATAAAATACATGAGTTAAACTCCTAAAACAGACTCTAGACTTAGACATCTGTACTCTCTGCAAAAAGAAATCATTCTTGACAAAAGAAATCGTTAGATACCTCAAGAATTTTATATCATTCAAAAACCACATACAGAGATGAAGTTTATACTCATTTATACTTACCATGACATTTATACATTCAGATATGTAAACTGATCATAGTTAAAACACCAACATATCTTCTATGCAATCAAAATCCAAATGTCATGTTAGTGAACATCAACTTGTTAGTTATATTACATGCCCAAATAGTTAGTCGAATAGTTAGTCGAGGCATGCATTCAAACACAAATGAAAACCGAAAGTTGAAGTTCTACTTACCTTTCAAGTTGAGGTCAAGTTGAGGTTATACTTACCGCTATAGTTTCAAGTTTCTCACAACCACATTGTATCAATGTCTCAATTGTTTATACTCCTCTCTCCCCCTTTTTGTCACAAAAATTAGCCAAACATACAAAATTTAAGGAGAGTTAAATAGTTCAAAATAAAGAAACTTGAGAGCTGAATAAAATAACATAAATGCAAGAACTTAAAAACCTGCAAAAGAGAGATTAGAAACAAAAACTTTATGCAGAGTCGTCAGAGCTGATACACCCAAGCTTCTGAAACATTTTCTTGATCCGTTTGTTCATAGAAGCTTGCTCCTTCTTAACTTCTCTAAGATCTTGGACCATCAAAGCTTGTTCTTTCTTAACTTCTTTGAGATCCTCTTTCATTTCAGCGAACTCAATAGACATGCGTTCTTGCTCGTTTGAGAGTCGCTGTTGTTCCTTACAGATTGAGCTAACCGACGCATCATCATCAGACGTTGATGGAGGTGCTGGTTGTGCTGCCGGTGCTGAGGTTGTTGCTTGTTGTTGTGCTCTTTGTCGGTGAGGAGGTATTATGGGTTCATCTAGCTTCGTCGAGAGAGACTTCACAATTGTCGTCTCATTGATTGTGCCCAAACTGTACATATATGAGCTTGTACTGGTGTCGACTTTAAACTTTCTAAGGATGCGCATAATTATCATTGGATAGGGGAGTCTCTCTGTGGGATGAGAATGTTCCACATAACGTGCCATCCTCGACCGAATGAGGTAAGGAATGTTTAAGTTCGCTCCCATTGATGCTGCGGGGTGTCCAAGAAGGTAAAGAAATAACATCCTGTCCCATCGAAGAACCTTCGTATTCATGTTTGGAAGGATATTGTAGCAGACAATGAAGTTTATATAGCGATACTCTGTTCGAAGTTCTTTTGAGAAAACAGAGTTTCCTGTCGACCGAGTATCTGGAAGACATATTCCATCAACCACTACTCTCCAAGAGTTGTCATTGAAGACTTGAGTTTTCAGATAATGAGCTCCATCAACTCTGGCCTTCATCCCTAACACCTCCCCAATCAATTGAGGGGTGACTTTGATCTTGATATTCTTGACCAATGTGTGAAATTCTCGACGTCCTTGGTCCTGATTAATTAGACTTGAAGCGTTCTGATAGAACATCCGTACTGAGTGAGGACAATACCCAGTATTCTCAGTGAAGTTGCATATGGGACCAAGACCGGCCTGGTCAAACAAAGTCCCAAAGAGTGTAGACCGTTCCTTCATTGCATTGACATCGACATGTCTTTCGCCAATGCATTCCCTCTTCTCAAAATCTTTGATTCTTGCGGAGCTGATGAAGTCCTGTGGAGGAGGCTGGCTGGCAACTAGTTGCTCAATGGAAATTCCCTGAGCACTGCCTCTTTTTCTTGCACCGGTTTTTCTTTTTGTTCCAATTGGACTTGGTTCCATTGGCGCTTTCCCTTTTTCAGCTGCAGTGGCCGGAGCCTTTGAGGTTTCAGTAGGGGCTTTCCCTTTGGAGACAATTGGAATAGTTCCCTCGACTTCGATGTTATCCCAGTCAATCGAGTCCGTCTCTGATTCAGTGTCAGAATTATCCTTAGTTTTCTGCGCTTTCTTGGCCCTCTTGGGCTTGACAGTGTCTCTCGTATGTACCATAGCAGCTAGAAGAAAAATGATCCACGTGATCACCATTGCTATTGGTTTCTTGTGAAAGGAAATCCTGCGAGCAACACCTCAAGAACATGAAAAATTGTTAATTTTCAAAAATTAGAAAAATTGTACCCAAACAATCATTATCATGTAGAGAGACTAAGAATCAAATTAGTTTTGCAAAAGGAATTTTAAAAATAGATCAATTGCATGATTTTGGAAAATTCCCATTATATGCCCTATAACCGAAATTTTTGAAATCGAAGACCAAAAATCCGTTTATCTTGAGAATACCTAGCATATAATCAAAACTAATCTACCCAGAGTTCTTATTTCAAAAGAAATTTGATCAAAAACCATCCACAAACGAAATTGATACAAGAAATTCATCACGTTTTGAGGAGGAATAAGAAAAACGATGAAAAACCGAGATTTTGATCAATAAAACTTACTTGGAGTTGAAGAACTTGAGTTTGAAAGCTTCCAAGATGGATGAAATCTAGAGAGAGAAGCTCTGGAAACTTTGGAACAAAAGATTGGAGTAAAAGAAATCAAAACCCTTTTGTTCTTTATAAAACCCTAGCCGCGATCCGGATCAGTTCGTGATTACGATCCGGATCGGCTACCCACAGTGAAAAACTGCGTTCGGGATCCGGATCGGCAGGTCCAATCCGGATCGTCTGCCCGCAGAAGAATATCTGCGTTCGGGATCCGGATCGGCAGGTCCAATCCGGATCGGCTCCAACTTTTTCTTTAGAAAATTTCAGAGAAATTCTAGAAAAACCAGAAAAAGATTGTAAGCACTTTGGTGTATCAACTTTAAATGAAAATCATCGTTTCATACAACAAGAAATAGATTATACCAAATCTATCAATAACATCCAACAAATGAAACGAAAATTTATAAAAATTAAATCCCTTAAAGTTGAACAACTTCAATTACATCTAACTTGATCTTATGAGTAAAGCCTTTATCAAATCATCAATTTGGTAAAGAAAATGAAATACAAAGATCAATAGATGTCTAACATCCCAGATAAATTAGATAATGTATCTAGTCAATTTATTGAAGAGAGTGGCTCTTTGAGCATCTTTCATTAAAAATCCCACCTTATACCAACCTTGAAATTTTGACAGAGTCAAGTATTTCAACATGCATTTTATTTAATCAAACTTGAAAAACCTTGCTTGGTATACATGTGGTAGCTGCACACAATACTCGGACGACCGAGGTGGTAGCTCTTTCCTCCATGTGGTGGTAGTTTTCACACTCCTCATTGGGATGTAACTCTTTCCACATCTTTTGAGCATAATACTTTTTCTTTGACTCCCCCTCAATTGGCTATCAATTATTTAAGATATAAAGTATTTAGCCAAATATTGATCTCGATTTCATACTCGACTAAACAGTCAAATAAGATAAAAACTATACCAAGAGATCATCGAGAGAGAAATTGACTTTGATCAAAACAAAGATGAGTTAATTGACAAAAATGATCATTGCATCAAATGAAATATTATGACATCTAAAGCATAATAGATTTCTAAATATATAAAAGGATGCAGTTAAAGTCAATCAAACTAATGCTCAATTAATATTCTATGTCTAAGCATAGATAATGAACAAAAAGACAAAAACAAAACCTAACCTAAGCAAAAGTTTCAAAAAGAAGTTTATTTCAAGGAAAGCATCCCAATTGCTTTACGCAAATGAATAAAACATTTTTGATCCAGAGGTTTTGTTAAAATGTCAGCTAATTGATCTTCTGTTGAAATATATGAAAGTTGAAGAGTATTTGATTCAACTAGCTCTCTAAGAAAATGATATCTAAGTTCAATGTGTTTTGTTCTAGAGTGCAACACAGGATTTTTGGAAATGTTTATAGCACTAGTGTTGTCACAAAGAATTGTTACCGAAGTTGCTGAAATCCGGAAGTCGCTCAACACACTTTTCATCCAAATGAGTTGGGTTGAACAACTACCCGCTGAGATATATTCCGCTTCGGCAGTCGAGAGTGCAACACAGTTTTGCTTTTTATTGTGCCATGCAACAAGCCAATGGCCTAAATAAAAACATGCACCACTCGTACTTTTCCGATCATCCACAGATCCTGCCCAATCGGCATCTGAGTATCCAATAATATCTAAACTTGTTCCCATAGGATACCAAATTCCGAAATTTATGGTTCCTTTAATGTATCGGATGATCCGTTTCACCGCTTTCAGGTGAACCTCCTTTGGTGCAGATTGATATCTCGCGCAGATCCCAACACCAAAAGATATATCCGGACGACTAGCCGTGAGGTAAAGTAGACTTCCAATCATACTCCGATAAAGTTTCTCGTCTACATTCTCACTAAAAGATTCACTTCTAATCCTTTATTGCTAGTTCCCATTGGAGTCGGAAAATCTTTACAATTTTCTAGATCAAACTTTTTGACCAACTCCATAGCATACTTGGATTGACACAAATGGATGCCTTCGTCACTCTGTTTCACTTGCAATCCAAGGAAATAAGTCAATTCGCCCATCATAGACATCTCAAATTCGCTTTCCATGGTTTTAGCGAATTTAGAAGCATCATTATCCTTTGTTGCTCCAAAAACAATGTCATCGACATAGATTTGTGCAACAATGAAGTTATTTTGATAATGCTTCACAAAGAGAGTCCTGTCAGCTCCCCCTCGAGTATAGCCCTTATCCAATAGGTGCTTTGTTAGCCTTTCGTACCATGCTCGCGGTGCTTGTTTTAAACCGTAAAGAGCCTTTTTCAAACGAAAAACATGGTTAGGTAGTTTACAGTCTACAAAACCTTTCGGTTGAGCCACATAAACTTCCTCATTTAAAAACCCATTTAAAAACGTGCTCTTAACGTCCATTTGAAATAATTTTATTTTAAAATGACAAGCTATCGCGAATAAGATACGAACGGACTCGAGTCTAGCTACAGGGGCGAAAGTTTCATCAAAGTCTATACCTTCTACTTGAGAGTAGCCTTGAGCAACTAAACGTGCTTTGTTCCTGATGATGGTACCATCTTCATTTTTCTTATTCTTGAAAATCTATTTGGTACCTATCACATTGTGTTGCTTTGGAGGCTTTGTTAATTCCCAGACTTTGTTTCGCTCAAACTGATGGAGCTCTTCCTGCATTGCTTTAAACCAGTAGTCATCCTGAAGAGCTTCATCGATGTTCTTTGGTTCGATCAAGGAAACGTAGCAAGCGAATCCACAAACCAACTATCTCCGAGTTTTGACTCCTTCTTGTGGGTCTCCAATGATGTTTGATTCAGGATGATCCTTGGAGATGCGTAACGTTTGTTGTAACGGAGTACTCGGAGGTACATGAGATGATTCCTGCATATTAGATAAACTTGAAGAACCATTAGATGCATCATTAATATTGGAAGTATTATCATGAGAAGATGCACTTACAGGAGTATCATCATCAAGAGAGATATCGAGGGTAGATTTTCCAGATGCAAAGTGAAAAGCTTCATCTACTTTAACATTTATAGATTCTACAATCGTTTTAGATTCCATGTTAAATACCCGATATGCTCTGCTATTTGTAGAATAACCCAAAAAGATCCCTTCGTCACTTCGAGAATCGAACTTACCAAGATTTTCGCGATCACGCAAAATAAAACATCGACTCCCAAAGATACGAAAGTATTTGATATCCGGTTTTCTACTAAACCACAGCTCATATGGTGTATTTAAAGTTCCTGGGCGCAAATACACTCGATTAATGACATAGACAGCGGTGTTCACAGCTTCAGCCCAAAAATATAGCGGTAAATTCCGGCTATGAAGCATCACACGCGCCATCTCTTGAACAACCCTGTTTTTGCGCTCAACAACACCATTCTGCTGAGGTGTATAGGGTGCCGAGAATTCATGTTTTATGCCGTTGGAAGTGCAAAAATCAATGAATTTAGAATTAATGAATTCTCCACCTCTATCACTTCTAACACGAATGATCTTTTCATTCTTTTCAATCATAATACGATGGCAAATCTCATGAAAAGTGTGACGCCCAAATTCCCAGGGGGTCACCCATCCTAGAACTACTCTAGCTCTAGCACGCTTAACTCTCATGTTCCTCTTGGATCTTGCTACCATCCAAAATGCTATAGCCGGGTTAGAGATTTAGTCCTATTATATCATTTATATAGAGGACTAATCCAAATTCCGGGGGTGTCACATTCTTCCCCCCTTTAAGCCCTGACGTCCACGTCAGGCTCAAGCACACTCACAAGCACCAGGCGATGTGAGACTCGTCTCGCTAGCCTTAGCCGACCTTGTGAGGAGCTGCACTCCACTCACAACGGTCATTAGCCGGGGAGCCTCGCTCTACCCGCTATATAACCCTGGCTCAGCCGAGACTCATCTCACATTTCCGGCTGGTAAATGGCTCTGATACCAATTGTGACGCCCCAATTCCCAGGGGGTCACCCATCCTAGAACTACTCTAGCTCTAGCACGCTTAACTCTCATGTTCCTCTTGGATCTTGCTACCATCCAAAATGCTATAGCCGGGTTAGAGATTTAGTCCTATTATATCATTTATATAGAGGACTAATCCAAATTCCGGGGGTGTCACAAAAAGAATCAAACGTATCAGCTTTCTCTTTTAAAAATGCTACCCATGAAAACCTAGAGAAATCATCAACCAATAAGAAAATATACCATTTACCTCCCAAAGATGGTTGACGGGTCGGCCCCATTAAATCCATGTGCAGTAATTCCAAGGGCTGTTTGGTACCAACGTGGTTCAGGTTCTTGTGTGCAGCCCTTGATTGTTTTCCCTTAAGACAACCTCCGCACACAATGTTGTTTTTAAATAAAAGTTTAGGAACCCCCTTAACCACGTCTTTATTTGAAATCTTTGCTAGTTCTTTAAAATTTATGTGACCTAGTCTTTCATGCCAAAGTGTTTCATTATCCAAAGAAACTAGGTTACATTTTTCTGAAATTTTATTAAGAACAACATAGCAATTGTTTTCAGATCTAACCCCTTTTAAAAAGAAGACATGGTCCTTATCAGTTACAACACATTCAACAGATGAAAAGTTAACTGAAAAACCATTGTCGCAAAGTTGACTTATGCTAATGAGGTTAGTCTTAAGGCCATCAACAAATAACACGTTTTTCAAAAACGGGCCATCTGGAATAGCTACCGTTCCTTTTCCAATAATTTTGGAAGATCGACCGTCTCCGAAAACAACGAGTCCTCCGGAGATTTTCTCAAAGTTTTGAAAACTATTTTTGTCACCGGTCATGTGACGGGAACAACCGCTATCCAGATACCAAGACGAATTATCATATGCATGCAAGGAAACATTAGTAACAAGACAAGGGAAGATTTCACCTTTGCGCACCCAAAACCTTTTGGAATGCGTCGGTAATGGTCGTGAGGTTATTCTCCTAGGTGAAGGCGTCTTGTTAGATCGATTGCTGCTCCTTGATGATGTCGTCTTGTGCGGTGAACTACCAAGTCTCTTTTTCTTTGTATGATTTGCATTTGATTTCTGAGGAATCACCTTTTTGGTAGTCGTTGCAAGAAATGTCTGAGTTGAGCGTTTGGCTCCTGTCTTGCAATATCTCCTTATGTGCCCTGAAATACCACAACGAAAACATACCTTTGCGCTTGACGATCCCGAAGAGAAAGAAGTAGGCTTGTTGTCGTTGTTTGTCGTGAATTCCGGTGTCGGAGGAGGAGATACCGACTGAGGCACAAAAACTGTCCCACTCGAACTTGGACTGTTTCCAGTTTGAGTGTACCCGAGGCCGAACCGATTTGTTTGACCAAGACCAAGAAGCTTATCCAACTTACTCCTTCCAGAAGAAAATCTCTTTAAGTCATCCTTTAGTTGGAGAATGGTCTTTGTCATTTCCAATTTATCTTGTTGGGCCTCGATGTAGAGCTTTGAGAAGTGATCCGCTTTATCCACCAGTTTTGTATGTTCCTTCTCAAAAAGCTCATTGGACTCTTGAAGGGAAACATTTGCTTTTATCAGATTATCCCTTTCCACTTCAAGATCGGTCGAGAGAGAAGTTACCCTTTTTACTTCTTCTTCGAGATCCTGTAATCTCCCTCTCAACCCCTTGTTTTGTTTAGCCAGTTTCTTTGAATCCCTCAAAAGTCTGTGGTAGGCTAAAACAAAATCTTCACCTTCAGAGTTACTTGATTCATCATCCGTTGCAGTTTTTTCAACCCGGGAGGAGTTGGACAATGAATCTGAAGTACTTGCCATTAAGCACATGAAGGGTGAAGATGTGGACGCGTGGAATGCCGTTGCGCTTTCTTCTTCATCGCTTGAGGATGACTCATTTGACGTTGAGTTGTCATCCCAGGTGACGACCTGCATCGCTTTCTTCTTCGACGGATTCTTAGTTGGACACTCCGTTGAGATATGGCCGTATCCTCGGCACTTGAAGCATTGGACTTGTCCCTCTGAACTTTTCTTATCCTTTAAAAAGTTCTCTTGCTTTCTTGACTTGTAACTTGAAGTACCCTTGCCTTTCTTCGACTTTCCGAAGGATGGAGTTTTACTTGTATTACCCCTTCGAAAGTTGCGGCGAAACTTTCTTGTCAAGAGAGCGAGCTGCTTCTCAAATTCCTCCATAGATAGGTTTTCGTCATCGTCTGAGGAGGATGAATCCGTGTCTTCTTCCTTTGTTGTTTTCAAAGCATAACCTGAAGACTTAGAAGAGGATGCCTTTCCCGAAGAATAGTTAGTAGTAAATGTCATTTCATAAGTTTGTAATGAACCAACTAGTTCTTCTACACGCATTTCGTCCGGGTGTTTAATAGTTTCAATGGCTGTAACCTTTGGGCGAAATCGTTCAGGAAGAGTTCTTAAGATCTTTCTTACAACCTTAAATTCTGGAATCTTCTCTCCCAGGTTAGCACATGAGTTTACGATGTCTTGCAATCGTGTATAGTAGTCCGTGAAAGATTCATTTTCTGCCATGAAAATAGAGTCAAATCTGCTCGTAAGCATTTGCAGCTTTTGAATCTTCACGAGGTTAGTTCCCTCATGTGTAACCTGAAGAACATCCCAGATTTCTTTCGCAGTCTCACATGCCGAGACGCGAGAGAATTCAGTTTGAGATAAGGCATTAAAAATAGCATTAATTCCCTTGCCATTGTAAGAAGATGAATCTAACTCTTCCTTGGTCCACTTCGACCTAGGTTTGATGGTGCGAACATCAGCAATAATTTTAGTTGGATTAGACCATCCTAATTCAATTGATTGCCACACCCGTTCATCGATGGAAATTAAAAAGGCTTTCATCCGTACTCTCCAGTACGCATAATTTGTTCCATCAAAGAATTGGGGTCTGTTGATGTTTCCACCTTCAACCATTGTTTACAACCCTATTCCCGCTCTGATACCACTTGTTGGGTTATATGTAATAATGGATCTAAATAGGGGAAAAAACACCTAGAGGGGGGTGAATAGGTGTAAACAATAAACACTCAAAAAATTATTGCGCAATAAAAACCCAATGCGGAAATATAAATGAACACGCAAGATTTTTACGTGGAAAACTCCAAACCGGAGTAAAAAACCACGGGACCGATAACACGGTGAAATCCACTAGAATTAAACACGTACAAGGTGATATACCGTACTCACAGACGACTCAACCTTTTTCATACGCTCCTAGTTGATCTTCTCCGCTCGCTCCGCAACGCGTCTCGAATCCACGATCTGCGTCCAACGCCGAATCCACGGCGTCCAACGTCGAGTCCACGACGTCTGACCGAATCCACGGTCTTCACCCAGTAGCACGCTTCGAATCCACGAACGTACCTCGCTCCGAATCCACGAGAGCGGTTGCACCTTGAATCCACAAGGCCACGCGAGTCCACGTGCCGATTTTGGGGTAAATCGTTGTTTTTTGGGTGGTGATGATCCGCCGAATACTTAGATCAAAGATAGATAGGAAATACCATCTAAGTATTCATTAGTTTGATTCAACTCAAGATGTGAGTATTAAAACCTAGAATCAAACTAATCAATATAGATGAAGAAACATAGAGTAATATCTAATGATTTCCTTTCTTCTCTATATGTGGATCTAGGGCCGTATAAGATGATATTTGATTATGACGGCTCTATGTGGATTATCTGGATTTTTTGGATTCACCCACGAAAAAAAAAAGAATCATAGGGTCTATTTATAGGTTAGAAACCCTAGGAAGAAGATAAGGATAAAAAATTGTCGTTTCTGGAAACTTTTACGACGGCGATCCGGATCGGATTAGCTGTGATCCGGATCGTCGTAACGAGTCAGGCAATTCCAGAAAAACGAAGGTTCGGGATCCGGATTGCGAAGCCTGATCCGGATCGTTCATACAGTTCACCAAACATCAACGTTCGGGATCCGGATTGCAAAGCCTGATCCGGATCGTTCAAGGAAAATGGTAAACTCAATGTTCGGGATCCGGATCAAGGGAAGCTACGATCCGGATTGAACTGGTGTATGAACGAACCACCTTCGGGATCCGGATTGAACAATCTGATCCGGATCCTGAACATGTCTCATGTTCAGTTCTTGATTTTTATGCAATAAAAAATTCTTCCAAGTGTTTCTACACTACAAGAAGTATTCGGATCACCAAAAATATTTAGTTAAATTTACCTGATCCTTTTGAATTCTTCTTTCTTGAGATTGAGGTATATGATCCAAACTTCATTCATCTTCAATCTTCAAGACTTAACACTTTCACGAAATGCGCCAAAACAAAATCCTTAACATGGTTTACGGCCGGGGCGTGACAAGACCGGTCTAAATCGAGACGCGAGTCCCGTTTAGCTGACTCAAACCCTCGTCGGCTGATACCTTCAGCCGATGGTATATGCCACGTGTCACTCCCTCAAGTGGCAAAAATTTTGGTCTCAACAGCAAGCTCCTAAGTAGTGGCACTTGAAATTTGATTCTTTGGTTGTGACCAATGATTTTCACGTAAATATGTCTGATGATTATGTATATTCTAAGAAATATGATGGACAGATGGCAATCTTGTGTTTATATGTTGATGACATCTTAACTTTTGGTACCAACATGGATGTGATAATTGATGTGAAGAAATTACTTAATGAAAATTTTGATATGAAACATCTTCGTCTAGCAGATATAATTCTCAATATGATGATTATTAGAAAATAAAATGAAATTGTTATGAGCCAATCTCACTACAATGTACAATTATTGAAGAAGTTTGGATATTTTGATGCTAAGTCTGTAGTGGCACCTTATGATTCTAGTGTACATCTTAGGAAGAATAGAGGTGATCCAATAGGTCAGAATAAATTTGCTCCGATTATATGACCTTTAGGATACCTAGTAGATTACACTAGACTCGTTCTGACTTATACTGTGATCCGATTAAGAAGATATACCCATAATCCAAATAGAGAGCATTGGAATGTTTTAGAGAGAGTTTTGAGATATTTAAAAGACACTGTTTCTTATGGTTTGCATTATTGTGGTTTTCCTGCAGTATTAGAAGGGTATAGTGATGCAAATTGGATTAGTGATGCAGCTGATGTGAAGTCTACTATCAGATTTATTTTTCTCCTAGGAGGAGCAGTTGTTTCTTGGAAGTTAACTAAACAATCTTTAATTGCTAGAAATACTATGGGATCTGAACTAATAGCATTAGATACTACTGTAGCAGAGACTAAGTGGATTAGATAGTTTCTTTATGATTTGCCACTTATGGAGCGACCTTTAGCACATGTGTCTATTCATTGTGATTGTAGTTTTGCAATTGACAAATGTGTCCAAGAGAATGTGGAGACTAAGATGAATAGATTCATGAAAGTGAGACATAAGTTCATTCGGTAGAATATTAAGAAAAATGTGATTGCTTTGAAATTTGTGAGATTTGCAAAGAATTTGGTTGAGTAGCTTTCCAAGGGATTGTCTAGGACAGTGATCCTAGAATCGTCGAGGGGTGGCTTACAATAGTAACTACTAGCGATGGCAACCCAACCTTTTGAAGGTTCAATGGGTAGAAACAAGTCAAATAGGTAGTTGTGAGGAGCACTTATTTTATATACTCATCCCTATGGCGATAGTACTCATATCTGCAAGTGGATAGGAAGGGTATTTACCCTTAATGATTCCGAGACCCATGAGGCAGGGTATGACCTTACAGACACCCCTTTGAGAACCTACTATATGTGTGGAGTCATGAGGTCATGACTATGGAAAGAGAGCGATTTCCTAAAACACACATGAAGCGATATAAGCATATGGCCACAAAAGCGCTAACCCGTATGGAACCTAATCGGCTGTACCATATGTGCGGTTTGTAAAAATCTGATTCACTGGCCTTGGTTCAAGGTGTAGTCCACCATTGTGCCCTCGTATGTACATAGACTTGCACTAAGTGAAGGTTCAAACTCGAAATGTAGCTTCGCCGAATATGTGGTATAAGGGATCCAACATCTTTTCTAGTTGTTTTGTATCTTAGTTTTTTTTTTTTTTTTTTTTTTTTTTTTTTTTTTTTTTTTTTTTTTTTTTATTTCAAGTTAATCATGTGGGGGAATGTTAGGTTTTATTTATTTTTTATTGATTTAAAACTTGATTTTGGCCTATGGGCCTTCTGGGTGGCCCAATATCAATGGACTTTACCTGGAAGCCCAAAGTTTTGCTTATCACCTATGATATTTAGTTCCACATTGAAAACTCATCACATGTGGTATCAATATATACTAGTGAAGGAGCCCGCACTTCGCAGCGGGTAGAAAATATAACAATAATTAATAATAATAAAACATTAAATATTTTTTTGTGTAACTCATTTGTGATATTCATCAAAAGTCTCTTATTATTGGCGGTGGGAATAAGCCCGATGACGTCTTCGCCGGTGAAGGTGATAATAAAGGTGACGACAATCCCTTCGACCGTAGCGGAGGGAAAAATAGAGGAAAGGAAAAGTATTATGATGAATTAATTTGAGATAAAAATCACGGACTTAAACTTTTCGCCTAGCAAAAGATCATGCGGCACCCGCCTTCCTGCTCGAAGAGGGCAAGTCTTGCTCTCCGTTTGTTAGCTCGGACTTTCGCGTCTTATGACTAAGTGCAAAAATAGAGAAAAGAGAAAAGAGTAGAGGTTCCGCAGAAAAACTAAGTACTCTCTTACTTAAAAAATAACAACCATAAGATACAACTCTCTCTTGTTACTTTGGCCTTAACCAACCCGACTATTTATAGGCTCATATACATAACTCACCCACTAAGCCTACACTTAAGACACCCACTAATGTCTAAATTAAATACCCACTAAACCCACTATAACCTTGTGGGTTATTCATGACTCTTGGTAACCCTTATCATTGATGACATTTATGAATAAGAAATTAAAAATTTGGTAGTGAAAAAGTAAAGAATCATATTGGTGAGGGTGAAGAAAACCTTGCAACGTGGCTAAAATTATTAGGAATTCATATATGTTAATAGATATTCCTTCTTCTTCATGGGAGTTGGTTAGGAGAAAGTGAGAGTAAGGCTATCTCCAAAACACACACGCGCATAACACGAGCACGAGCCGGGTCGGGCGCCGGTGGTCTTGATCCGGTTCACTTTTTATTTTGTTTTATTTTATTTTTTTTGTTGACCTAACCTTACCTTGGGAAGAGTCTTATCGGGTTACCCAAGAGTTTGTCTTGGAAAGAGCTTAATGGGCTGCCCAAGGGCCTCCTTGGTAAGGTCCAACGGCTAACCCAATATCCAGCTGTTAGCCCCTGCTTGAAGTTGGGCTACAAAAGGCATCTCGTTTGCTCTTTATATATGGGAGTAAAAATTGGTTAAGTAATGCAAAAGGCATCCCGTTTGCTCTTTATATATGAGAGTAAAAATTGGTTAAGTCATATTTTTGACATAGATATACATATACAGTATAGCATATAACTTCTACATCAAGCTTTACTTTTACTCTTTGCTGGATTTCTAAAAGTCGACGGGTTCGTTTTGCGCCATCTCGGAGTCGTGCCTACGAGGTGGACACTAGTTGTTGTATCGCTAGAAGTGATTGTCGGAGCCTAGCATGTAGAGGGGTCAGAGCCTAGCACGTAGATGGGCAATCTTACTTTTAGGACAGTGCATCTCACGTTTCGACCCGCATGCTACATTTTAACATGTTAATCTTGTGTTTGTGTTTAATTGAATACACGCGCATTTGTAAAATTGTTCTTAACAAATTTAATATTGCAATTTAAACTCATTTACAAATTTAAAATATTTTCTAAGTGATATTTTACTAAAAGAAATTATAAAGATATTTTTCAACAAGTTATTTCTGTTATTCTGCCAAACGTTGTAAAAAAATGGTCAAAATAATTATTTCGGTCAAATCGGGTTATTGTAGATAATTCTAGAATAACTCAGGAATAACTATTCACCATTTTAGAGGAATAGGATTATTCTCATCTAATAGTTAGTTTATTAAAGACAATTAAAGTAATATAAAAATATGGCTATATTATATATATAATTTTATAATATTTTAAAATATCTTATAATATACAATAATAATAATAATAATAATAATTATTATTATTATTATTATTATTATTATTATTATTATTATCAGCTACTATTATTATATTATATAATATTACATTATTTTTATTATTTTTATAAATTTATTTATATTATATATTATTCTAAAATATACCATATAATATAAAATAAAATATTATATAAGATAACAAATATATTAAATATATAATGTTATAAAATATATTCACTACAACAAAATTATACTATAGCGACACTTTTAAATGTTTCTAAAATCTAAAAAATATATCGCTGGCAAAAATACCGACACTTATGGTTAGTGTTGCTATATGTGCCGTCGCTAGGGTGTATAACGATACATTTTTATAATGTGTCCCAAAAATGTGTCCCTATAACCTAATTTTGGATATAGATGGAATATAGATAGGACACTTATACAAAAGTGTCACAAACATGTATCTCTATAACCTAATTTTGTTGTAGTGATTGTCTTTAATTATTTATATATAATAATTTTGAATTATTTTTATATATTATTATTGAAGTAAATATGTTATATAATAATATTAAAATATTTTATATAATAATATGATTATAATAGTATTAGATATAATATTTTAATTATTTTATATTTAAAAATATATTATTATTATATGCATTATTGTACATATATTAAATATTTTATATATAAATGATATAGATAAGAATAATTTTGATATTTTAAAAAAAATTAATCAACTTTTTATACTATCCTTCATTATTCTTAATAAAATTACAAAACAAAATTTTGATTATTCTAAATAATAAAAAAAATATCAAAACATGCACAAATTTTTTTTTATTTTTTTATATTTTAGAATAGCAAATTATTCTAAAAATAAAAATATTTATTCTTTCAAATATTAATTATTCCGTTACCAAACGCAGCCTTAGTAATTATGGGACCATTCACATGTAAATTCTTAATATATTTAAATAACTAAATTAATGGGGAACAAATATAAAAAACAAATTGAGTTGCCACTGATGTATTTGATAATTCTCTTATTGAAGAATTATCAATTTTTACAAGAAGTATATTGAGATTATGAACACTGTTTTCTGGAAGTAAGTAAATTTTTTTATCCACAAGCATGATGATTTAACAATTACCCACAAATAGGAATTCGAATTGAGATTTGTTTTCAATGTTGGTTCACTGCCATTCATGAATAAGGTTGGACCCATTCATGAGGTTCTTGCCAATTTGGTGAGTCAAATTAATCATGTTCAATATAAAAAAGAGGCTAACACTGTTTGTTTTTAGTTTTTAGTGTAAGTGACAAAGAATTTGATGGTTGATATCCGAGATTACGAGTTCGAACTCTAGTTACTTTACATTTTCAGTAAAATTTATTTCTTAAAATCAAAAAAAAAAAAACAAAAAGAAAAAAAATGAAAAAGAGCTCTCGCCCCGGTACCAGATTCTCTGAATCCGCAACCCGCTTCGATACCGCAATCCGCTTCGATACCGCAATCCGCTCTGGTACCGCCTAGAGTTGGGATTCCGCAGCGAAAACGTCAAATTGGATTTTTACCATAAACCTGTCCTCTCAACAAATCTGAAACCAATACAACCACAAAGAGAAGAAAACCAAAACAAGGAAATATGCGGGTGAAATAAGATTCATTAACCAAGAGAAGAATTACACCGATTACACCAACTCCTCTTCTGCAATAGAGTAGCTTCAACCCGAGCCCTCCTCCTAAATCTCTCTCACCCTTCTCTCGTCTTCTATAAATCTAGAAGACTCCCTTCTCTCGTCTTCTATAAACCTAGAAGACTATGGGTGTGGCTAAATCCTAACCCACCATCTCCATGGGTGTTACCACCACCGTGGGTGTAGATACTACTATATGGGTGTGGCTAAATCCTAGCCCCCACCACCTCCATGGGTATTACCACCACCGTCTCCATGGGTGTGACCACGTTAACACCACCTTGATGTGGATACCACTATATGGGTGTGACTAAATCCTAGCCCCCACCACCTCCATGGGTATTACCACCATCGTGGGTATATCCTCCTTAACACCACCTTAAAATAATAAGACATATGCTATATTTATAGCTTACATCAAAAGCTATCCAAATCCTAGTCTAAATAAATTTTTATTCTAATTAATATTTAAATCTTAACACACTTATCTCTTTAAGATTTAAATATTAATCTTAATCCAACTAGGATTCAACTACAAATATAATCAAATCCTAACAAAGAAATTAGAGCTAAGTTTATTTCAAGCTGAGTTGGAAGCCTAGCATTCACCATTAATTCCACATTAACATATTGTTCAAACCCTTCAAAAAAAAAAAAAAGGGAAAAAAAATGTTGGGAACTAAGGTTCTCATCTAAAGGAGAACTTGTGGTGGTGCCATAGGTTGGTCACAATTAATCCAAATTGAAGTCATAAAATGAGCTCGCAGCAGATAATTCCATCGAAAGAAACTGCACGGAGGTAAAATAAATAGAGATTAGAGAAGTACATAAAAGATAAGACCAGAATCAATTGAAGCAATTAATTAATTAACTAAGCATTTGATTTAGATCGATTAAGAATGTGGATCTATGCAGGAAATATTTTACCTCAACTTGGTTTTGTAGTGATTGTACATAGTTTATTGTCTCATCTAGCATTCCAGCCATGCCCATTTCCTTGCAAACCACATCCAATTTTTAAGTTTCTGGGAAATAACATAAATTTTGTGGACTAAATTAATCATAAGTTTTTTTTTTTTTTTTTTTTTTTTTTTTACTTTTTGGGATTGTTAATTAAGTTACCTTGTAACAGCCGGGAACTAGTTCTTGCAAACATCTCATTCTTTCATTGATCCTCTCCCTTCTTAACTGAAAAATATTACCCAAAATATTTTACTTAAAACCCCCTGGAGTTTTTTTATTAGCTTAAGCTTTGGTTTAGAATAAGACCTAGTTCTATAACTAAAATAATTTTTTTAATATTTTAGAACGCCTAAAAAATTAATAACTTTTTTAAGTTTTATTTTATACTATAAAATTATAGTGGGACCGCTTGCGGAGTAGCGTATGCTTGGGTGCCTATCATCACCATAATTTTATATCATTGTCGTGAAAATATTAAAAGCAAGTCAAAATTTGTTGAGCTTTCAAAATATAAAATAGATACTTTTTTTTTTTTTTTTTTGAGAGGAAGGCAGCATGCTGCCGCTTCATTCATTACGGGGGATGAATTTAGCAATGGGGCAACGACCGCAAGAGTCGGTCGAGCCGAAAAAAAAAAAAAAAAAAAAAAAAAAAAAAAATCAAGCGCAGAATCTCGACCAATGAGAGCGGTGGAGCCTAATATCAGCGATGATCTCGCGGAGGGAGCGCCGCTTGCCATCGAAGATTCTTCTGTTCCTTTCCAACCACATGAACCACCACGTGGCAGCGATCGTTATCAGCGCTCTCTTGCCCAAGCCCCCTTTTTTAAGCGCATGTGTTTCCCACAGTCCTGCGGCAGATGGGCTGTTGTAGAATTCCAGACGGTTCGGTAGCATGGTCTCCAGCAGAGCTCGGGCGGCGGTACAGGAGGCAAACAAGTGATCCACTGTTTCGTCGTTGCCAAGGCAGAACTCACAGGAGCTGGACCCGCTCCAGTTCCTTTTGATGAGGATGTCTCTCGTCAGCACACGCTTCCTGAGCACGAGCCAAACGAAGACTTTTACTTTTAGCGGTGCCTTCATTTTCCAGAGTGACTCGAAGCGTGTGTCGGCTACCCCACTCTCTTGAAGAAATCGGTACAGGGACCTGACTGAGAAGAGCCCAGATGTTGTCCACCGCCAGTGGAGGGTGTCTTTGCCGTTCGTGAGGCAGATGTTGGCCAGTGACAGCTTCAGCTCTCGAATGGACATGTCGAGGGCTGGAAGACCTTGGGCAAGGCCCTCCAGGATCTTTTCCCAGTTCCAGCCGTTGGGGGCGGTGCAGTCTATGACCTGGAGCTGCTTGTTGGTTGCCGACTGGTATAAGTCGTGAAAAGCGGTCGAGAGGCTCGAATTCCCTGTCCAGAAGCTTGTGAGTTCCCCGTTTCCTACGGTGCGAGTCAAGCCGCATTTGAAGGGTTCCCTCGACCCGAGCACGCTTTTCCACCAGTGCGAGAGGGGTTTGAAGGAGGATCCTTCGGTGAGGGGTGATCTCCGGCGGTAGTAGAGGTTCTTGACGAGGGTTCCCCATGGAGTACTCTCCGAGGTGAAGTATCTCCACCACCACTTCGCGAGAAGGGAGGTGTTTAAGTTCTCTAGGTTCAGGACGCCCAGTCCTCCGTCCCTTTTGCTTCTGCAGATGGTTCTCCAATCCACCAGGCAGCTACCCCCTGATACGGAGCTCCGTCCTTTCCAGAAGAAAGCTCTGCGCAGCGAGTCAATTCTTTTGAGAACCCAGACCGGTGCTCTGAAGACCGAGAGATAGTATAGGGGGAGGTTCGATAGCACAGAGTTCACCAGGGTGAGTCGCCCCCCTTGTGAGAGGAGTTTAGCCTGCCACCCAGCAATTCGACTGCTGATTCTGTTGATGAGGAGGTACCAATCGTCCCTTGGGATGGCTCCCTGTTTCAGGGGTAAACCAAGGTATTTGATAGGCAGTGTTCCCAACTTGCAGTCCAGCGCCGCCGCCATTCTTTCCCCTTTAATGATGTCCCTGCCCAGAAAGAACAATTCCGACTTCGCCCTGTTGATTTTGAGTCCGGAGGCCCACTCAAAGGTCTGCCACAAGAACCGTAGGTTGCGGATTTGTCTGAGCTTCGCTTCGCAGAAGAAGATCGTATCGTCTGCGTATTGAATAATGGAGGTTTTCGCTTCCCTCGCTGGCCCTACTCCTTGCAGTAGGCCGTTCTGGACGGCGCGGGAGGTCATTCGCGCTAGGCCTTCTGCCACTAACAGATAGAGGAAAGGTGAGAGCGGATCCCCCTGGCGGAGTCCCCTCTTCATTCTGAACCACTTGGTGGGGGCACCGTTGACAAGAACGGCGACCTTGCCATTTGCGGTGCATTGGTGGATCCATCCGCACCAAGTTTGATTAGCGCCGAGACATCGGAGTATATGTTGGAGGAAGTCCCAATTCACATGATCGAAGGCTTTTTCAAAATCCGTTTTGACACCGACGCAGTCACGCTTCTTGCTAACACCCCAGCTGAGTAGTTCGGCGGCCGTGACAAAGGAGTCCAGGATGAGCCTCCCTTTGACGAAGGCGGACTGCGAGGGGGAAATGATGCTGCCAAGCACTTTTACTAGTCTATTCGTTAGCACCTTGGAAATGATTTTCTGGACGCAGTTGATGAGGCTGATAGGCCGGAAGTCG
This sequence comes from Tillandsia leiboldiana, assembly GCA_029204045.2. Taxonomy (NCBI): domain Eukaryota; kingdom Viridiplantae; phylum Streptophyta; class Magnoliopsida; order Poales; family Bromeliaceae; genus Tillandsia; species Tillandsia leiboldiana. The sequence goes on along the minus strand of CM055064.1, from coordinate 49,036,577 downwards.
TTGGCAGTTTGGGCTCCTTCCACTTTGGGGATGAGACAGATGTGCGAGTAGTCAATGGGTCCTGTGTTCAGGGTGCCGTTGTAAAGATCCTCGAAGATCAAGGCGAGGTCGTCCTTGATCACATCCCAGAATTTCTGGTAGAAGATCATACTGAACCCGTCGGGGCCCGGCGCTTTATCCCCGCTCAACTGGAAGGTTGCACTCTTGATTTCCTCTAGAGAGAAGGGAGAGGTTAAATGGTCCGAACTCAGCTCCGAGTTGTCGCGGAAGAGGTCGCTCCAATCCCCGAGGGAAGGGGGGGAAGGTTGGCCGGCGCAAAGCGGTCTTTGAACATGCGGAAGAAGTAGTGGGCCTTGTCTTTTTCCCTATCGAGTAAAGTTCCATCGACCGAGATGCTCCCGATCCGGTTGGCTCTGTGTCTTCCATTCGCCATGGCGTGGAAGAATTTGGTGTTGCCGTCCCCCTCCTTGAGCCAGTGTTGTTTGGCTCTGGTCTTCCAGAGGATCTCTTCTTCGCAAATGGTTGCTTTCAGCTGGGCCTTGAGGTTCTTTCTCGAGTCTTGTTCGCTTAAGGTCAGCTCCCGGTGTTCCTCCAAGGAGTCCAGATTTTGAATCTCCTCTGACGTCAGCCGCTTGGCGTTTGAGATGCTGTGGAAACTCGAGGAGCGCCATTCTCTGATCCGCTTCCGGCAGTGGCGTAGCTTCGCGTTAAAAGTAAGGATGCTCGCGAGTGGCCCAGGTCTGCTATCGATTTCGTTCCACCAGATCGGCATCCGCGAGACGAAGTCACTACGGGTGAGCCAAACTTTTTCAAATCTGAAAGCGGATGGTCCGTGGTTCCTAAGCGTCCTGAGGAGGAGAGGGGAGTGATCCGAGGTGATCCGCGGCAGCGCCGAGACCGAAGAGAGGGGGAAGGCGAGGTCCCATTCAGTTGAGATAAGAAAGCGGTCGAGTTTGGCAAGAGTGGGGGAGCTTTGCATGTTGGACCAGGTGTAGCTTTGGTTGAGCATGGGGAGATCCACTAATTCCAGGTCATTGATCATCCTGGAGAACAGGGACGAAAGACGGTTACTCCAGGTGCTTCCCCGTCTCTCAGCCGGGGACCGAGTTAGGTTGAAGTCGCCGCACAATGCCCAGGCCCCGATGCAGGAGGTTTTCAGTGCCGCCAGCTCTTGGCAGAAGGCGTGCTTTCCCGCCCAGGTGGATGGGCCGTACGCGTTTGTCAGGTAAAAAGCGATGCCACTGCGGAGGCACTTCAGCTTTAAGGTGAGGGAGTGGTCTCGCACCAGAACCTCTGAACAGTCGAAGAATTTGGAGTTCCAGCAGGTAACTACGCCGCCGGAGGCCCCGGAGGAAGGAATGAAATGACAGCTATCGATACCCGGTCCCGCAAAAGAAGACAGAAAGGAGCGCGAGATCGAGCTCAGCTTTGTTTCTTGAAAGCAAAGTACAGACGCTTTGAGGCCCCTAACGGTCGATTTTACCAGACCACGCTTGGTAAGATCATTGAGGCCCCTGACATTCCAGGAACAGAGTTCTAACATAAAAGAGAAAATACACCAGAAGCAGCCACCGACAGGACACGGCCGGGCCCAAGGGGGCGGAGCTAGGTCCCGGGGCCGGCCGCGGCCAGGAGCGACGCAGCGCCTTCGTCAGTCAGATGGACACCCAGCTTGGCGCACCGGCGTTTGATCCGCAAGAGTGTCGCACTCCGCCCTCCGTCGCTGACGCCGCCGTCGCCAGCAGGGCGAGGACCAATGAGAGCCGATTTTCGTGCCATCGCAGAAGCCAGGGCTTTCTTGCCCCTAAAAAAATAGATACTTTTTAGTCGCTATATTAATAAACTAAGTTGAAGGCATTCATTTTCGAAAGGAAATTGCTAGATATACATCCCAATTGGGCGTATATTTTACACCCACTTTATTCTGGGGTGGGATAAATTTTACTCATTTTATCGATGGAACAAGTAGAGGCATATTCACCCCAGAATAAGATCGGTGTAAGATGTATATCCTATTTGGGGTGTACAGATAGTCGTACTCTTTTCGAAATGATGGAAACAAGTCTCCGGTTTGCTTCGGGAATCGAGATAAAACGGGTTTGGGAATCGGAATAAAATCGGAAATAACGAAAGTTATTTCTGTCGTTCCAGCAAACAAAGAAAATTTTTATTTCTGTCAAATTTTATTATTTTTAATTATTTTTGATATATTTTTAGTACAATAGTGTTATTTTAATATTTAATTTCAAATTTTATATATTAAAATTATAAATTAAATTAAATAAATTATATATACATATAAGCAGCCTAAATATATATAAATATTTAGAATTGGATAAGTCACGAATAAATTATTATACTGGGAGATTATATAAGCATAGATAAAATTTATACATAAATTTTTGAGTAGCTTATATTTTTACTTATTCCCACCTGCTGCGTGAAGGTGGGTATATAGGTTACTCGCAAAATATATATATAATTTTTACTTTTCAAATGTAATATATATATATATATATATATATATATATATATATATATATATATATATATATATATATATATATATATATATATATATATATATATATATGCTGGAATACTATCGATAGTATTAAGTTATTGGTACTACTAAATTTTTAGTCTTTGGATTAAGAGATATACGGTTAGAATAATAATAATTCCTAAGGGTTTAATGGATGGTTAGTTGAATAATAAAAATCTTAAGAGAATTATCTAACCCTATATACTTTCATCCCAGGGATAAAAATTTGATAGCATCAATTAGTTGGTGCTATCGATAATATTTCGGACTATATATATATATATATATATATATATATATATATATATATATATATATATATATATATATATATATATATATATATATATATATATATATGAGAAGTGCTAGGTGTACACCCCCAAATGGGGTGTACATCCTACACCCACCCATCCTAGGGTGGATACTCATTCACTCGTCACTCGATGTGACGAGTGAAATTCACCCACCCCTAGGATGGGGTGGGTGTAAGATGTACACCCCAAATGGGGTGTACATCTAGCATTTTCCTATATATATATATATAATTTTTTTTATATATATAATTTTTTTTAAAAATAATAATATAATTTGTTGTTTGAAATATCATAATTTATAATAAATAATATAAAATTTTAAAATATATAAATTATATGTAAAATTATTTTAGAAACTATTTTTAGGAATAGATAGATAAAAAAAAAATATATTTTTTATTTAAAAATTATATGCGATGGACATCCACGGATTGTTCAAAATATTCACAATTTAACGAGTACCTAAACGTTTTATTCATAAATTTTTTGATAAAAAAAATTTATATACATATATGTAAATTTACAAATAATCTGGGAGGTTATCATGTCTTTATTTTGATTTTTATGAAATGACAATCTTACCCTCTCAGCAAGACTATGGTTATCAGTAGCTTGGCCTCTTCTTGCCCTCACATGGACCACTTGCTTTGGCTTCTCCACCTCCTTTGAACCTCTCCTCCCTCTCCTCCCACCACCTAAACTCTGAAAAGAGAACAAATTAACCAAGGCATCAAACCAAATGAACACAGAAAAAAAAAAGAAAAAAAAGAAAACCTTCTCGATCACCTACAAACATAGAGTGCGCGCAGTAAAAATATTTCAAAAAGGTAAACTAATTAAACAAGCAAAAATGATACAGCAAAGTCATTGAAGATACACTCTTCTTCCTTGCTGCATTTTCTTGTAAACCATTTCCAAAACAAGGTGTTGCCGAGCTCTGCGAACTACTCTCCGGTGCCGCTTTACCCTTCTTGCTGATATATCCCCCACTTTGCTCTCCCTTTAGAGTCGGACTCTCGACCGTCGACGGGGACGTGTTTTCAGTTAATGGTAAGTTATTGTACAAATCCATCAATGGTAAGTTCAAATTCTCTATTTCATTGCCATTGAGCTCTATATAGTACTGTGACACAATCTCAAAGCTTGGATCCATTTCATTAATGAAGCTCTCAACAAGCTCTCCCATGGCTATGGTATATATGTTTGTGAGTGTTCTTTGTTCTCTCTTCAAGTGTGTTACAATATATTTAAATGAAGGGGCTAGGGGAATAAGAGTTATGGAGCCCATGACAAGGTGTGTGTGTGGATTATAAATGAGCTGCATGTGGTTAATTTACTCCAAGTTTTGTAAAGGATGCGAAATTATTGCCTGAACCCGGTGTGCACATGCACTTTTGGATAATCAAAATTTAAAAACTAAGATCTAACCTGATAATGTTGGAAGCGTGAAAAACTCTGATACTAATTGTTGGAATCGTTATTCACGCTGATACCGATTATGTAATTCAAAATCATCAATTTTAAAATACAATAATATGGAGAAGAGACATTGGAGAAAAATTAATTTTTTATCAATAATAAATATTCAATTACACCACCTTATGCGGTCATATACGTCTACTGAAGCCCCTCTTCGATCATCTAATTACCACGTCTAGATATATATAGCTATTAAACCATAACAGATCACAAATCTATTTTTTACAAAACTTGGAGTAAATTAACCACATGCTTATGCACGTATTTAGGAGAAGTCCTTCTCTTTTCGTCAAGCGTCACAACCATCTTCTCTCGTGTGTTGTGCAGAGGCCAACTTCTTCGAAGCAATTCTTTTGCTTCGGTTTCACTTAGACGTCACATTCTTCAATCTGCTACGAGTCACTTGATTTTGATGTAGCTATCTGATACATTGGTTCTGTATTCTTTCCAAATCTGTTGTCGTCTGGTTTAGAATTCGTTCAGTATTTTTCGGTATTTTCTAGTTCTGATACAAATTGTTGGAAGCATGAAAAGCTCTTATACCAATTATTGGAACCGTGAATACCGGTATTCACGCTGATACTGATTATGTAATTCAGAATTATCAATTCTAAAATACAACAATATGAAGAAGAGACATTGGAGAAGAACTAATTTTTTATCAATAAAAAATATTCAATTACACAACCTTATACGGTCATATCTACTGAAGCCCCTCTTCGATCATCTAATTATCACGTCTAGATATATATAGCTCTCAAATCATAATGGATCACAAATCTAGCTAACTTTTACTTTAGATAATTACAAATAAACTTTTAAATATAATTTGGATAAACTTTATCTCTAACTAACTTTTAAATTAAGTTTGGATTACTATTTCCAGATAAATGTGATATATATACTTTTAGAGAAATTAAGTACCAAAAATAGTATATTTGGAAAACTTATTACTGAGGAATTTTGAAAATCAATGATAGATAGGGTCATTATTTGTTTTGCAAAATATCCATGTCCAAAATTTATAATTTTTAACATATATTTATTTTAAATATCATACAACATATTCAATGAATTATACTTTAATTTTGAAATCTTTATGGAAGTAGGATAGTCACTCTAGCTCGCTATATGTGATCCAGTTCATGTTTGAGGCGAAATTGATTCGCAGCTAAACACAAACTAATCTAATTAGCTTACTCTTATTTTGCTCGATATGACTAGAAAATAAATAAATAATATATAATAAATATTATTTTTAAATATATATAGCAAATTTAAACACTATTTTTAAGTTTTTATTTTTTATTTGTATGACTTTTAAATTTTTAATATTAATTAGTAATACTAAGAGCAAAAGCAAGCATTAGAATAATAAATTAATAATAATACTAATTATAGTTAATATTATTATTTTATTTAAATTTAATTCAATTTGGTTGGCAATAATTTGGAGCCAGCTCAAATTAATTTCAAGTTGAAAATGAGCTAATTTATTTCTATTGAAAAATATATTTATAAAGTTTTTTAGTAAAATATCACTTTGAATGATTTAAATTCAAAATATTCAAATATATATTTGTATGCAAATTACTAGTATATTATAAATAAATAAACAGTAAGAATTCACTACAACAAAATTAGACTATAGCGATACTTTTAAGTGTTTCTAAAATCTAAAAAAAGTGTCACTGACAAAAATACCGACGCTTATTGTAAGTGTTGGTATATGTGCCGTCGCTAGGGTGTATAGCGACACATTTTTGTAATGTGTTCCAAAAATATGTCCCTATAACCTAATTTTGAATATAGATGTAACATAGATAGGACACTTATACAAAAGTATCACAAACATGTGTCCCTATAACCTAATTTTGTTGTAATGATTAGATGAAACTTGTGGGTCGAGACATAAGATACATTATTTTAAAAACAAAATTATCTCTCCACGTGCGAGGCTTCGGCAATCACTTCTAGCGATACAACAATTAATCATGAACCACCCCATAAGCACAACCCTAGGATGGCACGAATAAACCAGTACGACTTTTAAAGATCTAGCAAAAATAGAAAAGTGCTATAAAGCTCAATGTATATCAGTATGTATATGCATATCTCTTTAACTTAACCAAATTTCGGCTCTATATATTAGATTAGATTAGAGTTAGAAAAACACTTGCAGCCCACCTTTAGGCAAAAATAAAAAAGCTCAACGTATATCAGTATGTATATGTATATATATCTCTTTAACTAGACCAAATTCTGGCTCTATATATTAGATTAGAGTTAGGAAAACTTGTGCAGCCCACCTCTAGACAGGATCCAACGGTTAGATCTCGGATTAGCCGTTGGATAGCTTACCAGGCTCCCCATTAGATTTTTTTCAAGACAAGACTTTTGAATAATCCGAAAAGACTCTTTCCAAAGTAAGATTAAATTAAAAATAAAATAGAAAATAAATAATGAACCGGATCAAGATGGCACCGCCGCTCGCTCGACTCGTGCTTATGCACGTATTTAGGAGAAGTCCTTAGTCACTTTCTCCTAATCAACACATTCAAGAAAGAATGAATATAAAAGTTGCTACCACATGTTATTAATTTTTAATGTGGACTAAACTTCATATATTGTAAGCAAAAATTTAGATTTCACTACAACATAATAAGGTTATAGTGACACATTGTTGGGACATTTTTATACAAGTGTCCCATTTATATATAAAATTTTTAAAAAATAATCTATCAAGACCTAAATTTAAATCCAATCTACCACACACCACTTCACCTCTACCCATCATAAACAATAGAGTTGGCCCAAAAAATATTATTTTAATTTTAAAAATAAAAATTTTAAAATAAAAAGAAAAATAATTTTACCAAAATGACTTGTTGAATCTAAATATATATAAAAAAAGCGAATGTAAACATAAATTCTATTCCATATAAATTTATTAATATCAAACTTATTCTAATTTTAAATAATAATTTATCAATAAATTTAATTATATTTTTCTTAAAATTTTTTATCATATTAAAAATTAAGCATACTTTTAAAATTCGGCACCTAACCTAAAATTTAAACTTCTTAAAATTTAATCTTCTTAAAATTTAAAATTTAAAAATTAAAGTTATATGTTTAATTTTTAAATTATAATTTAAATTTTAAATCTCCAATTATCAATTCTAATCCTAACCTAAACCCAACCCAACCAAACCCAACCCTCCCCTGGCGATCTCCCCTCTCCCCCACCCGAGCTCGCCCCCTCTCCCCCCTCTCCCCTCTCCCCCCGATCCCATCCCGAGCTCGCCCCCTCTCGCCCCCTCTCCCCCCTCCCCAGGCGATCTCCTCCCACCCGAGCTCGCCTCCTCCTCCTTCTCCTCATCCTCCTCCTCCGACAATCTAGGGTTAGTGTTCCGCGCTCCCACTTCGCTGCCACGACCGCTCCCTTGCGCTGCTCGTCGTCGCTGGTGCCCAACCCCGACGAGCAAGGCTCGCCGCAGGAGGCCGCGCTCAAGGCCATTTAGGGTGAAATCTCGATCGTATTCTTTCGATTCATCTTGATTGCTTCATATTGACATCTCGATTCATCTCGCTCAAGGCCGCGCTCAAGACTTTCGGAAGCTTGCTATTGGTGCTGCCCTTTCTGACAGGTGAGTTCATCCTATATTTACTCTTTGAAACTGAACTTTGTCTTTCTTCTCTTCACCTATAATAAATTATTAATTTCATCAATACTAGTTTAATTACTAGTTTAATTTGTTTTCTTATTGTAGAATAAGGTGATCGATTAGTGTATTTAGTTTTGTAGATCTCCAAACTGTTTATAGGGAAAAAAAAAAGTCAGATTAGTATGATGAAGTTTGTTTAATCAAAAGGGTTAGCATACTATGACAAATCTGCTATAACCATTACACGAATATTTTGAAAATTGCAATGTGGGTTCGCTTCTAAGAGTTCTATGTTAAAAAATAATAAGACATTCAGATGGTGTTGTCTTGTGATTGGCATGAATAAACTGTTTGACATGTTTTCTTTTATTCACAATAGTTTTCTGAAAGATATAAATTCTGCAATTAATTAATTTATGACTCTTTTATAACATGCTGATATTATTGAACTACTATTATTTTGTTATATATTCTTTTGGCATATCATTTACCTCCATTTTTCTTGTTTGGAGGAGAATAATCCAAATTATATATTCTTTTGTTAAAATTCATCATTGAATATAATACTAGTCCCCAAGAGGACTTGAGATTTTCTTTTTCATCATCAAAGTATGCTGAGTTATTTGGACTGTAGAGTGGCAGCGAATGAGGTAGCTGGTAACTTGAACATTGAGGTGGTTCAGTTTTTTTTTTTTTTTTTTTTTTTTTTTTTTTTTTTTTTTTTTTTTTTTTTGCTATTCTTAAGATATTGTGCATTTATTTATGGATTTGAAAATTATTAAAGGATGGTTGGATTGGCCAAGGGGAAGTAGACAATACTTGGAGGGTGTTGGTGGTTTTCTTGATTTTGCATTCAGGAACCCAATTTCTGATAGCAAAATTTGGTGCCCTTGTGTTAAGTGTGTCAATAGAAGTAAACTGAGTTGTGAAGATGTTTACGAACATTTAGTGTGCAATGGAATGCTTCGTGGTTATCGACAATGGACTTTTCATGGTGAGCCAATAGTGCAAAGCATATCCTATTTTAGACATCACGCAGAAGATAATTATAGCATGCATGTGGATACGCATCAGCTATTAACTGATGCATTTGGATGTGGAGAAGATGATTCGATGCCTTGTCCATCGGATTCTATAGATACACCAACACACAGTCTAAATGTGGAAGCTGGGAATTTTTTTGACTTGCTTAAAGATGTAGATCAAGAGTTGTGGCCAGGGTGTGAATTGACAAAACTTTCATTTCTCGTCCTTTTATTTTACACGAAGAGAACAAATCCTTTACCGATTTGCTTGAGATTTTACAACTTGCAATACCTAATGGTAAAAGTTTACCCAAATCCTTTAACGAGGTAAAGAAGATTATTAAGAAACTGGGCCTCGGATATGAAAATATTCATTCTTGCCCGAATAACTGTCAACTGTATTGGAAAGATAAGGCCAATGATGACACTTGCTCCATTTGTGGAGCCTCAAGGTGGAAGAAGTTTAGCGATCGAGCTTCTTCAAATAAGAAGAAAAAAAAAAGGGGTACTCCAGCTAAAGTCTTGCATTACTTTCCTTTGAAACCTAGACTTAAAAGGTTATATATGTTGAAGGATACATCAACTTTGATGAGATGGCACGAAACAAACCGCATGAAGGATGGCGCGTTGAGGCATCCTGCGGACTCTCAATCTTGGAAAAGTTTTGATTCCAATCACCCTGAGTTCTCCTCTGACTCACGTAATGTTCGGCTTGGATTAGCTACCGATGGTTTTAATCCATTTGGGAAGTTTAGCTCAAGTTACAGTTGTTGGCCTGTTGTTCTAATACCGTATAACTTGCCTCCTTGGATGTGCATGAAAGCAACATCCGTTATGCTTTCTTTACTTATATATTCCTGGGCCAAATGCACCCGGAAATCATATTGATGTCTACTTGCAACCTCTTATTGAAGAATTGATGGAGTTGTGGGAGGTTGGAACAGACACTTATGACTCCTCTTGTGATGAAACTTTTCGACTTAGGGCAGCACTTTTGTGGACAATTAATGATTTTCCTGCATACGGAAATTTGTCGGGGTGGAATGTACATGGAGCGTTCGCTTGCCCTTGTTGTAACGTAGATACTTTCTCCAGACGGTTAAGACATGGCCATAAATATTGCTTCATGGGCCATCGTCGTTTTCTAAAACCAAATCACAAATTTCGTTATAATAAAGACTCTTTTGATGGTACTAGAGAATTTGGTGATGCACCCGCGACACCTACTGGGACTATGATTTTGCGTCAACTAGAGAAGATGACTGATTTTGATAATTCACCAACATGGAAAAAGAAGAGTATATTTTTCACATTGCCGTATTAGGAATCTAACCTTTTGAGACATAATATTGATGTCATGCATGTAGAGAAGAATTTTCGTGTTTTGTACAACATTCTTTCTCTTTTCAGTGGTGCTATGTACAATATCGTGTTTTGTACAATATTCGTGCATGAACCTACATTAGCACAAACTATGTATTATGAATCTGCATGTATTAACATACATGCTCAACAACACAATCTACTTAGTATGAGTATGCATGTACTATTTGCATATGTGCTCAACATGTAAATATGTTTGTCATTTATACATATGCATCTAGACATACGTTGTAAGTTTAAAGACTTTCTACACATGTTGTGCTTGTGACATAATAATACATATCTTAGATCACATTGATTAGCAACTTCAAATACATGTGTCGATGAAGACTCCTAAGAATCTAGAAAGTTTTAGATTATTGCGAGATTGTGGCTCATAAATAACAATCTAGGAGAAGTTTGACTAATTCAGTGGATTGAAAGGAAGCTATTGTAAAATTACATAATATTGAGTATTTAAAATATTGAAGCTATATAATATGTTAGTGAGATGATTGTTTTTTCTGTATACATTTGTAAAAATGTTCAAACAAACATATATATGTACATATATGTGGAAAATTGAGACCTTATTGCACTACAACAAAACTATGCTATAGCGACACTTTTAAGTGTTTCTAAAATCTGAAAAAGTGCCGCTAGGAAAAATACCGACACTTATAATTAGTGTCGCTATATGTGCAGTCGCTAGGGTGTATAGCGATATATTATTGTAATGTGTCCCAAAAATGTGTCCCTATAACTTAATTTTGAATATAGATGAAATATAGATAGGACACTTATACAAAAGTGTCACAAAGATGTGTCCCTATAACCTAATTTTGTTGTAGTGTTGAGAGAACTTTCTTTAATTTTATTCAATCAATGTGATGCGAAAACTAATAGTTGCAATTGAAAACTTTTTTGTCAGGTAATTAGTTCCAAAGAGAAGATAAAAAGTCACAATCTCAAGGAAAATTTTTTGCCATATATAAATAAATATAAGATAGTTCCAAAAGGAGTGCACCAATAAATTTTTAATTCTAGTATAATCATATTTTTTTTTTACTTAAAATTTTCAAGTTTTAAAAGCCGGATCAACAAGATTTGTTTTAATTGTGCATATATTATAAGTTGATAACATTCCTTCAACTTTTCTAGTTAGATCCCAACATTGCCTGCACAGAAGAATCAAAACTTAAATGGAATCCAATGTTTTCATGTGGTATCAGCAAATTTGATTGAATGTATGCACATAGAATGAGTTTCTTTAACGCTCTATTTGATTCTGTAAGAGCCTGCCTTTTCATTGGGTTTTTCAAATTTTCAATCGTTCCACCAATAGATCATTATTTAGTAGGACTTAATGTAGTTCTTTTTCATTCAAACTTATCTTGTTGCATGAAATGCCTAAAATTTCAGGTATCTAGATCAAATGATGAACCTGTAAAGGAGAAGTCTTCAGAGGTGAATTTGTTTTTTCTTTTTCTTGCTAGTCTTGGTCCTAAATCATGCGAATCTATGCATGTTTCAATAGTTTTGCACATTTTCTTCCTCTACTTTGTGCACTGAAGCTTTACTTGATACAACTTAAGCGCCTACCCTCCATGGAAGAGCAGAGCGTGGGCTTAAAAATTTATTAAAAGTGACCCCTATATGATGCTACATACATAGAATTATATGTGAAATGAATCAGAAATGTTTAGAATTCTAGGTAGTTTGCAATCAAAGTTTATATTTTCCACCTCTAGTTCTTTGTCTTTGAAGCTCCAACAAGTGGTTGCCATTTCTCTAGGTAGTCTGCAATCCTGGAATTTTAGTTTTGAGTGTGGAATTTGCTGTTCAGACATCCTGGAATATATTCATTCTTCCCTCTGTATGATTGTATATTATCTTTCTTCTTTCTGCACATATTGTGAAATTATGTTGTCTAACATGTTGACTTCTGCACAATGCTCTCTATGCACTGTGCAAGTTATTGCTTTCTCGTACCCAAATCGAATTCCTTGAAACATACATTCCATTCATGCTGTAGTAATTAAATTGAGATCTGAACAACTAATATGGCTCTTCTTCATTTTTCTTACAAGCAAAGTCGAGATCTAATATTTTTTTTTTCTTACAAGCAAAGATGGTTTTTGTGATAGTAAATCCAAATATTTAAAGATGTAAGACAAACTAGATGGTTTTTTTTTTTTTTTTTTTTTTTTTTTTTTTTTTTTTTTTTTTTTTTTTTTTTTTTTTTTTTTTTTTTTTTTCTACAGCTCTCAAGCGCACAGGATAATTCAAAGCTTAAAAGGAATAAACGCTCTAAGAAAGTTGTAAGTTCTTTTTTTCTTGCTTAAATTTATATACCAAATAGAGATGCATGTATCAAATTGTATTTTGAGTTTGATAATCTTTCACTTTAATAATGTCTTGCTCATTGTCAAGTAATGTCTTTTTTAGGATGAAATGATAATCTAATACTAGAAAATATATTCTTTTAGGTTTCATACACATCTAGCGCTCATAATATTCATCCACAATCTCATTGCCCATCTGGTAAACATTAAACTTATCTTAATTAATTTTTATGTTAAAAAATTATTTGACTAATCTATTATTAACTTGAGTATTATTGAATTTGCAGGTTCAACATCTTAATTGTGGAGCTCATTAAGACTAGATCTGATATGATATTTTTACTTTTTGTTCTCATTTGTCTTTCTCCTAGATTAAAAAACTTGCATTGGTTGGTACTGTGATTTAGTGACTAAATACTCATTTAAAGATATGCATATACTATTTTGAAATATTTTGGTGTTAATTAATTAGTATAACTATAAAATTTCTTTTATATTTTCTTTTGTTAATTAAAATCAAGACAAATTAAATTAAAGATATGTTAAGTATGCTTAATGATACTAAGTTATCATAGAGTGGTATTATATTTTAAAAATATTACGTATCAAGAAAAAATAGAATAATTTTTTTTAAAAATGGAATATTTATTAAGTGTCACTGAAATAAAAAAAAAAAAATGTTGTTAGATTATAATTTTGTAGCATTTTTATGTGCTGCTAAAAGTTTAAACAAGTATCGGTAATTTAGTAGCACTCATTTTATTTTTATGTGCTGCTAAAAGCTTAAACAAGTGTTGGTAATTTAGCAGCACTCATATTATTTTTATGTACTGCTAAAATCTTAAACAAGTGTCGGTAATTTAGCAGCACTCATTTTATTTTTCTGTGCTGCTAAAAGCTTAAACAAGTGTCGGTAATTTAGCAGCACTCATTTTAGATTATACCGACACTTTTAAAAACTGTCGCTATATACCTAGCGACCCCATATATAGCAAAACTTTTTAAAAGTGTTGGTAAGTTAGCCCGTAGCACTTTTTTTTGATATATACCGTCACTTAAAAGTGTCGCAATATACCGTTTTTGTTGTAGTATTTTTAGATAAAATTTTAAATCAAATTAAAAATAAATAAAATCTAACAATTCCATCTTATTTTAATTTTGATCCAAAGACGAGTCAGTTTGAAATATTTTTCAGCTGATCTCAAATTGGCCCAGTTCACTTGTGTTACGCCCGTTGACAATTCTGGCTATATCCAAGCATTTTAATGGTATAGTGTATGAGGCCTACTTAATTATACACCGGGTGAGGGTGATAATTTCCAATATTGGATCCCTTGCGAAGAGGACACGTGGCACAATGTGGTTCTGTGGCTGGGCTCACCTTGTGGGTCCCGTTCAAAGAATCTATATCCACAAAAGTCTATGAATTTATTATGAAAAGATCTATATATATGTATATAATATAGTAGTTGGATAGGAATAGTAGTTATGGGAACATCTAATGCTAGGCATCCAGTAGTAGATAGTTTGATGCTGACACTACTGAATATCCTAGCTAGCTAGTAGGAGTAATTAAATCAATACATAAAATTCTTTACATCTTAGTCCTAATTAATTTAATTTTCTTTAATTATCGTGTAGCTGAAAATTTGATTTACATTAGATTGGAAATTATTGTAGTACATACTGAGCATCCTTACACATATAAAAAAAAAGGACATGAAAGGCATATATATGCTGTGACTAAAACATATGCGAATTTGATCTATTAAATATGCATGTGGTGGGTGTTTGAACCCATGATATTTATTTTTCTCTCACTCTAATAAGAGCTTTAGAAACTATATGTAGAATATACTTAGTATTGTTAATTTCGGATATTTTTCGCTCAGTCTAAATAATATACATTAACAAAGATTGATTAGAGGTAATAATTAAACAAAGTGGAAGGTAACAATATCGCATTTAAGTGCTCCCTATTTCTATTATTTTCTAAAAGAATTTCCTATTTATGGAGATTATAATATGATTACGCCGTATAAATGAGAAAATTTTCTTTTCTTCATTGGAAGGTTTCCACTTGGATAATGTATTGTTACATTTATTTTGTGACATTCCTGACAAGGTCTATCCTCATATACTCTTGAGAGGATATATTTTATAACTTAGCCATCCAATTAAGGAGGCATGGTTGTGAACCAGAGCTTCCAAAAAGCTATAAATCTCTCAATTTAATGCTCCATATATTTGGCTTTGTACATTAAATTGTTCAGAGGAATGTGTGGCTTTGGGCTGTTGCCACATGTCTACATGGGTTGTCTCTTCACAGAGCATAATGCTCACTACAAAAAATCCATGGCCCATAGGAATTCCTAGGGGCAACTTGGTTGGGGGGATAATTAAACTATGAAGTGAACCCTACCCACTACATTTAATCCTTTGGATTTACTTTTCACAGCTCTGTAGGTAAGTTTGGTAGCTATGAAAAAATCTTTCCAATCAATCCTGGTAACTAGAATATTTGCTGCAATGTTTTAATTACTTGATGAAATTTTAGGACTTATTTAATTCACCTATTTTAGAATATGAAATCTGAATAAAATTTATTGTTTTTTATAATTGTTGTTTATTTTAATCAAGAATCGATTTCGATTCCGATTCTGATTCCATTCTAAAACGGCAATGATCCAATTCATTTATGACCCAATCCAACTTTAACTTCTTAATTGGTCCATTTTAAGTAAATCATGCAAAATTATCTTTTACATACATCTCCCCCTCCTCTCCTTTCATCACTCTTTTCTATCTTAATCTAAATTATTCTTCAAAATTCTGGATGTCTATTTCGATTTTCATTGTAATAATGAACTAAACAGTTTTTGATAATTCACCATTTCAAATACAACATATTATATATATATATATATATATATATATATATATATATATATATATATATATATATATATATATATATATATATATATATATATATATATATATATAGAGCAATGCTACCTCTACACCCATTTTTGGGTGTAGAGGTTACACCCCACCCATCCAAGGGTGGGGATCTTTTCACCCATCACACCGAAGTGATGGGTGTGGGGTGTATGATGTACACTGTACATCAAGCATTTTCCATATATATATATATATATATATATTTATTTATTTATTTATTTCTATTCCAATCATAAACCAAACACACTCTTAATTTCTTTTCTATTTGGTGAATAGTAAAAAAGATCAATATTATCATGTGAGACTTTTGCTGTAGAGGCCCAAATCCTCATGTAGCTTTTTTTCGTGAATCCACGATGTGAAACACCTATTATTGGTGTATCAGGCCCATAATGCATCAAGTGGATGTGTTAGATGGACTCAGTGAGATTTCTGAATCAAGCCTGTCTTTCGGCTGCTTTTGCCGAATTTTAAAAGAGCTTTCAGGTTGATCGGAGGTTGGATTTGGATTCAGCGCGGAAAAACGCTTGAAAACGGATATTTGCTTGTATTTTTTTTGAGTCCGGATGCCCAAAAAGGGCTCCCGGAAGTTTCTGCGCGTTTTCGGTGCATGGGGGTGCTGTGGACCAGCCGGGGCGTCACGTGGAGGCGCCAGATTGGTCTGCACAGCACGTGCGGTCCACGGGAATTGCGTGGCGGCGCATGGACCGGGGGCGGCGCCACGTGGCGACCCCGGGTTGGGTGGTCCATGCAGCGCGGCGCACGGACCCACGGGGGGCAGGCGGGCAGGTGAGGGGGCAGGTGGCCGTACCGCGCGAGCAGGCGGGGGGCCGACGTGGGCGTGCCACGCGTCGCGCGGTGGTTGGCTGGCGCTAACCACCCGCAAGCGTGGGTGTGCCGCGTGGCGCGGCCTGGTTGGCCGCGCCTCGCTGGTGCGTGGGGCAGGCCACGTGGCGCGCCCGGGTGAATCCGGGCGTTGCCGTGGCTATCTCCTGTTCGGCGCCCGGTTGTTCCGGGCGCCCGAAAATGTATCCCAAAGGGGTCCCCCCCCCCCCCCCCCCCCTTGCTTGGCTATAAATAACCTTTTCAGCTTCTGTTTGAGGCTTTTCCCGAGCTCCACTATGAATGAGCCCTTAAGAAAAGTTGATCCTCATCTTGTGCTGCATCTCTCGAAGGAGCTTCGGAATTTTTGGAGATCTCGACATCGGCGAATTCTGCGATTTGGCACATTGCGACGTTCTTCTTCCAGTGTTCTTTTCCGTCGCATTTCGGTCCGTGGGCTCCCCTGGGCTACCTCGAGGGACTTTTTGAGAGATTCTTGCGGCATTTTCTTCAAAACAGGTAGGGCTACATTTCTCGTCTGTACCGCTTCCCTCCGTTTCGATTATTTATTGGGTTTTCGGATCATCTTTGAGACCCATTTTTCTGCAGTAGATTTTGGATAGCGCTGGGATATTCCATTTATATCTTGGCCTACGAGTATCGGATTGAGGCATATAAATACTCGATTTTCATCTACTCTTCGCGAGGAACGCAACGGTGTTTTTTTTGGATTTTTATGAGCACTATGCAGAGGTGAAATCCCTTATTTTCTGTGCTATTTTTGAAAAACAACAAGTGTCGTTTTTGGAACTGTTACCGGTTATGCTGAGTGCAATAATTTTTGCAGTGATTTGCAGTTTTGAGTGTTTTGCAGCGTGTTGGACAGCGGGGGGACTTTTACAGTTGTGGATTTCGTGTTCGAGGTGGGTGATTGTTGTGGACCTCATTTTTGACATACTCACTAGGGATATTAGAGTAATCCCCGAATTGAAATGTTGATTAGCATATTGTGGTTAACTTGCATGCTTGTATGGATTGGATGTATGCCCTGTTAGTATTTAGCAATCCTATGTGATCGATTATTAAAATTGAGACATCATGCTTTTATAAATGCAAGAACACCGTTAACTGTCTTTCTTTTATCATCATGAGGACATTTGCATGCTTGTATGGACATCTAGATAGGCCACCTTTTTCTGCTACACTATCATGCTGAAATTTCACTTAGGAGAAACCAGGTTTCCCACTTTTCTCCTTTTATTTTAGACTCAGGGTACTTGTGGCTCGGGTTCGAGCTTGGGTTGGGATAGTGTAGGCAGGATCTTGGGATTTGGGATAGGTTGGACTCATTAGTCAGGTATCATGGCGATCGCGGAATTTGGGCGGTTGACCGGACACCGGCTGTTGTACCATATTGGGGATTTGTGGGGTGTTGCGGCGACCGCGGACATGGGACGGTTGACCGGATCTTTACTTGTGCATCAGATTGGGGATCGGGGTTTCTTTAGTGGACGGGTTTTCCCACTTGAGCATAGTTGTGATCCAGTCCTGCTATATTATGATACTTGTGACTTATTACTTTACTCGTGTGGGTCGCTCCCCTCGAGTGCCACTCCGGAGTGTGCGACGGGCAGGCTTTGAGTTCTTTATACCCTTTCTCTGCGTCGGTGTTATGCGCCATTAGCATTGTGACGCCCCAACTTCCCAGGGGGTCACCCATCCTAGAACTACTCTAGCTATAGCACGCTTAACTCTCTTAATCTCTTGGGTCTTGCTACCACCCAAAATACTATAGCCGGGTTAAGAGATTTAGTCCTACTGTATCATTTATATATAGGACTAATACACATTCCGGGGGTGTCACATTCTTCCCCCCTTTAAGCCCTGACGTCCTCGTCACGCTCAAAGACACTCACAAGCACCAGGCGATGTGAGACTCGTCTCGCTAGCCTTAGCCGACCTTGTGGGGAGCTACACTCCACCCACAACGGTCATTAGTCGGGGAGCCTCGCTCTACCCGCTATATAACCCTGGCTCAGCCAAGACTCATCTCACATTTTCGGCTGGTGAATGTCTCTGATACCAACTGTGACGCCCCAACTTCCCAGGGGGTCACCTATCCTAGAACTACTCTAGCTATAGCACGCTTAACTCTCTTAACCACTTGGGTCTTGCTACCACCAAAAATGCTATAGCCGGGTTAAGAGATTTAGTCATATTGTATCATTTATATATAGGACTAATACACATTCCAGGGGTGCCACAAGCATACCGGATGCAGCCGGCAGAGCAGGCAGTACCAGTTTTTACTGGTTCATCGATTGGGTATTCAGGCAGGCACTTTTTCCGATGCATTCATATAGCTACTTCGTTGGCACTGCATTTAGAGGCATAGTAGTGGTAGCTTCTTTTTATCAGTAGTTATGTTTATAACTTACCACATTTCTTTCCCTTTTTGCCTCTGGTAGACCTAGTGGGCACGTCAAAGTTTGAGGCTTAACCCACTAAGGGAGGCTACTGGTTTTATAGTAGTTCTCACCCCTATTGTACTCTTTTCCTTTTTTCCCCTTTGTTTTGCAGAGTCCTCTGCAGGAGTTGCTGGGCCGTCAGCGGCAGATTGAGGTAAGAAGATTGCAGATTAGATAGATCGTCTACCCCGACCGCGAGTGTAGTTGTACTTTTGGTGGTACCCCTATCTTCTTAGATAGTTATACTTTTATTTTGGGTCTAGCTTTTGCCAGCTTGTTGTATATTTGGTGAGCTGGGAGAGACACTTGTATTTCATTTACAGTTATACTTTATTTTATTTCCAGCTTCAGTCTGAGATGTATTAGTTTTTAGTTTAGCTCTGTTTTTATACTCTTTTATTATATCTTTTATATTTGAGCAGGTTACCAGCGCTTCGTGTACACGAAAAATTTCGTGTGCACAGCGGATCTGTAGACGGGCCCAGATTCTGGTTTACACCCGGGGCGTGACAGATTAGGTTGGTATCAGAGCTTAGGGATAGGTCAGATGGGACTTAGGAAACCCTAAGCTTTTGGCAGACCCTAGGATGATAGGGCGAGAGTGGCGTGATATTTTGCGAAAGTCGGTGATTTAGTTATTTGACTCTTTCAGTGATAGAAGAGGGATCGACATATCCTATTTTCGGTGGACAATTATGTTGGCTGCAGACAACATAGGGTTACGGAAATAGCGGGATGTCTTTGACTTTCGTTAGATTGGGTTGAGTGTGGTTTTGTTACTGACGTGTGGTTTCTTGTGGCAGGATGCCTCCCCGACGTCAGATCCCTACCCAGGGTACCCCTATACCAACGGAGGAGCCGGAGCAGTCCAGACCTTCTGAGCAGAGTGAGTTGAGGGCCTTGGTGGCCCAGTTGGCTGAGAGCAATCACCGACAGGAGCAGAGGATCGATCAGTTGCTTGCCCAGAGAGAGGCACCGCCTCCGATTGTTTTTGAGGCCCCTGCACCACCAGTTGTACCACTTGTGCCTGTAAGGAAAGCGGATGCGCGTGCATGCGCATTTAATGCAGCGAAAATAAGTTTTATGATCATAAATATGATCTAATCATATATACCTTAACATCATAACATTTATGATATTAGTGTATATATATAAATATGTTACAAGATCATCTCGTGAGACACACAAAAATTATTATTCTAATCTAATTAGAAGAAGGGTTAGAATTTCAACCTTTGCTGATTACTGAAATTTTCTGTCGGTTGATATTGGATCTGAACTTCCGGTCCTTTGAGCCGCACAACTGTTCGACCTCTATGTGTATCCACACAAGGCTACTCCGGGATCTGTGCTTCACACAATATTATCTCGAAACTCATTTCGTGATTTCTTATATCAATGTGGAGAATAATTAATTCTCAAATTGTGCTACAATGGTAAGAGGATTAACTATAATATAGAGACCAATGATTGTAAGAAGACTTCTCTCTAATGATTAAAGCGAACTTTAATAATTAAAGAGAACTCTATATGATTACTTCATATGATTTCTCATATGATTACATCATATGATTTCTCATATGATTACCTATATAATTTTCATATGATATGAGGGAGATTACTCCTCCCTTTTATAGGCTTATAAGCCATAAATGAGAGGAGAGTAAACTCCTCTCATTCAATGGGTAGGAGGAAACGAAGAAAAAAAAAAAAAAGAAAAGAGAAACTTACTCTTAATAAATTCATAACTTAATATCAATTAAGTTATGAATTTATATCAATTAAGTTACATGGTTTCCCCGCATACATATACATATATATATGTATGTATATACATATACATATATATATATATATATATATATATATATATATATATATATATATATATACATATATATATATATATATATATATATATATATATATATGTATATATATATATATATATATATATATATATGTATATATATATATATATATATATATATATATATGTATATATATATGTATATATATATATATATATATGTATATATATATATATATATGTATATATATATATATATATATATATATATATATGTATATATATATATATATATATATATGTATATATATATATATATATATATATATACATATATATATATGTATATATACATATATATACATATATATATATATATATATATATATATATATATATATATATATATATATATATATATATATATATATATGTATATATATATATGTATATATATATGTATATATATATATGTATATATATATATGTATATATATATATGTATATATATATATGTATATATATATATATATATATATATATATGTATATATGTATATGTATATATATATATGTATATATATATATATATATATATATATATATATATATATATATATATATATATATATATATATACTTTATTATTTTAGCAAAATGGTCTCTATAAATTCTCTAAGCACAAATCACACCCAACCTTTATTGTGTGTGACCACATAGGTTCAATTCTACCTGGTTGTGAGATGTGACGCTAAACTCTTTTAGTGTCACCATCGGAACTCCTTTCGATGGACCAAAATATTTTTGACTCTCCTAATTGATTGTGATTAACTATCTTTAATCACTCATGTGTGTCCAACAATTCACGAGTGACACCTAGCAGTATGTCGCGGCAATCCAAGTAGAATGAATAATAGACTAAACCTCTAGGTGTAGTTACCGTGTGATTAAATCCTTCTATCACTTGTCCTAATTGAGCCGAGGTTATGGATAACTCATCAAACTCCATTACTCAATTATATATCTTATATAATCATTAACCGATATATGAAAACTCATTTTCATAAAATCACACTGCCTTGGCCAAGGGCTTTTATATCTTAAAGAACAGATAGTATAGGATAGTTACCTCTCTACCGAGGGTGATAGATTCCATCTTGACACACACCTATCTTTATGCATGATCCACTGTAGCCAACATATGTTGACTTTAACTCATGATTATGGTATAAAGTATTTACACAATCAAACTACAGTAACCCATACGTAAAATAACTGTGGTGCCTCAGGTCAAAGGATCACTCACACCACTACAGCATGGAACAATTTACTGACGAGTGAGTAGACATCCATGTGATTGTTCATAATTGGTCACACTCAGTGAAAATGTTCTCCAACATTCACCTGTATACTTGCTCTAGTGTCACCACACTAATGACTTAAGACTCATCATCCCATAGGGAAAGCACAGTATACACTGACCTAACCGGATTTATCATTGCCCTCGTGATAATCCTATGATCATGAGCATTTAAAATTAATTACAAAAGAATACATGTCTCAAATTCCTAACATCTTAGAAATATGATTCTTTTACCATTAATTCTAAGGACGATTCATATATATATGTATTTAACAATAATATAAATGAATAAATGCCAATTTATTAATTTAATGAAAGATATAAAGATACAAACCCTATAGTTGTGTCACCGATTGGCTTATAGGGCATATAACTAACAGTGCCGACGGCGCCATCGTCGAGTAGCGGGGCTCTGGGAGTGATTCGGCCGTTGACCCCAGTTGAGTAGCAGGAGATTGCTGACAAGCTCGCCAAGTTTTGTCAGCACGGACCGCCCAGATTCTCGGGGCGGGATACACAGCTGTGGGAGGTTGGGACATGGCTAGCAGCGATGGAGAAGCTATTCAGGGATTTATTCATCGACCCGAGGTACCGGGTGCATATGGCGGTGCACTGCTTGGACGGAGATGCTGATGCTTGGTGGCATCGGGTGGAGCCACTGGAGTTTCAGATTACCCGACAGCTACCCTGGTCCGAGTTTTGACGTATGGTACTGGATACTTACTTCTCGACTAGTGTAAAGCGGAAGCTGGAGGATGACTTGAAGAACGTGCAGCAGGGCGACCGATCAGTTCAGGCCTACTACCAGGAGTTCACGCAGTTGCTTAACTGCGTGCCATTTGTCGCTCGTGATGGTCCCCATCAGGTAGAGTTATTCGAGACGGGCCTCCGCACCGAGATTTATACCTTGGTTCATGCTCAGAGGCTTCGGACTCTGGAGGAGGCCGCAGAGCATGCCCAGTGGGTGGAGAGAGGAGACCATGTGGTTGCCAGGCGAGGCGGGATGGTCGCTTAGAGTTTCGACAAGAAGCGGCCAGCACCAGATGACGGGGGACATGCCAGTTCATGGAGACCGCCACGACCGCCGCGGCCTCAGTTTTCTGGCCGTGGGCGATCAGAGCAGCGAGGGCCTGGTGGATCCCAGAGGCCACCACAGCAGCAGCAGCATCATCCGCAGCAGAGGCCGCAGCCGGGGCAGCAGAGATCACAGCGGCAGTCACAGAGGCAGCAGCAGCAGTCGAGGCAGCCCCAGTCTTCAGACAGGTGTGTATTTTGTAGGGGACAACATCCGTTAGACACGTGTGATTTGAGGTATGGTCGTTGTTATCGATGTGGACAGTCTGGCCACATTCGAGCTACGTGCCCTCTTGCGACATCAGCAGCACCTTCTTCGACATCGGCTCCTTTTGCACCTCAGCAGCGGCTGCCAGTTCAGCGGCCTTATGCTCATGCGAGCAGGTCGCCTTCCTCCCACCCTACTGACTATCGGCCTCTAGCTCAGAGCGGACGGGTCTACGCCGCCCAGGTAGAGGACTCCTCAGCAGCCGACCATGTGGTGGCAGGTATCACTTTACTTTCTGGCATTAGAGTTCGCACTTTATTTGATACCGGGGCATCACATTCTTTTGTTAGTAGATCATTTGAATCATTACATAGGTTAGAGGTAGGTCGGTTGTCACGTGCACGAGAGGTTCAGATTTCCGATCACACTTTGCACGTGGAGGAGTGTTGTTAGTCCTGCCCAGTGCAGATTGAGTCCTGGATTATGTCAGCAGACCTGATGGTCTTGAGACAGTTGCGGGACTTTGATGTGGTTCTGGGGATGGATTGGCTGGCTCGGTATTTCGCGACTATTGACTTTGCCGCGAGGACAGTTACTTTCAACGAGCCAAACCAGGAGGTGTTTGTGTACCGGGGATGCCAGAGCGCTTTCTTCGCCTCCATAGTTTCTACTTCGCGAGCGAGGCAGATGATCCACAGTGGATGCGTAGCCTTTTTGGCTAGCGTGGTTGAGGAGCCTACGGCGGCTCCGGGACTCGGGGATATCCCTATTGTCCGCAAGTTCCCTGATGTGTTCCCACCGGAGTTGACTAGTTTGCCGCCGGATAGGGAGATTGAGTTTTTGATTGACGTAGTCCCAGGAACTGCCCCAATCTCTAAGGTTCCTTACCGAATGGCACCGGCTGAGCTGCGAGAATTAAAGGTGCAACTTCAGGACTTGATGGATAAAGGTTTTGTCAGACCAAGTGTATCGCCTTGGGGAGCGCCGGTGTTATTCGTGAAGAAGAAGGATGGTTCACTTCGCCTCTGTGTGGATTACCGGGAATTGAATAAAGTGACCATCAAGAATAAGTACCCTTTGCCACGTATTGATGATTTGTTTGACCAGCTACAAGGGTCTTGTGTCTTTTCGAAGATTGATCTACAATCAGGTTACCACCAACTGAAGGTGAAGGCCGAGGATATCCCGAAGACGGCATTCAGGACACGATACGGGCATTATGAGTTCACCGTCATGCCTTTTGGATTGACTAATGCCCCTACCGCCTTTATGGATTTGATGAACAGGATCTTTCGACCGTACTTGGATCGGTTCGTGGTAGTGTTCATTGATGATATCCTGATTTACTCCCGGAGTGATGCTGAGCATGAGGAGCACTTGAGGATTGTGCTACAACTTCTACGAGAGAGGAAGTTGTATGCCAAGTTGTCGAAGTGCGAGTTTTGACTTTGGGAGGTAGTTTTCTTGGGCCATGTGATTTCCGTCGCAGGTGTGGCTGTGGACTCGGCGAAGATTGAGGCAGTCCGAGATTGGCCCCGACCGACAACCGTTTCTGAGGTGCGTAGCTTCATGGGCTTGGCTGGATATTACCGTCGGTTTGTAGAGGGCTTTGCGAAGCTCTCTACACCCCTCACTCGTTTGACTCGTGAAGGAATTAAGTTTATTTGGAGTGAGGACTGTTAGAAGAGCTTTGAGGAATTGAAAGGCAGATTGATGTCGGTTCCTATCCTTTCCCTCCCTATTATGGGGAAAGGATATGTGATTTACAGTGATGCATCGCACAGTGGACTTGGTTGCGTGTTGATGCAAGAGGGTAGGGTAATTGCTTATGCATCTCGACAGCTTAAGGATTATGAGAAGAATTACCCTACCCATGATTTAGAGCTTACTGCTGTGGTATTTGCATTGAAGTTGTGGCACCACTACCTTTATGGGAAGCACTGCGAGATTTACACCGACCACAAGAGCCTGAAGTATCTGTTTACACAAAAAGAGCTGAACCTGAGACAGCGCAGATGATTGGAGCTGTTAAAGGATTATGATGTTGATATACTATACCATCCTGGCAAGGCCAACGTGGTTGCAGATGACCTGAGTAGGAGAGCGGTGTAGAGCTTGTCTATGATGATTACTAACCAGGCGCCACTATTTGAGGAGATGAGGCGGCTTGAGCTAGAGGTTGTGTCCCCTGAGGTCTCTGCTAGATTGGCGTTTTTAGTCGCACAGCCCACTCTGCTGGACAGGATCAGAGAGAGACAGAGTGAGGACCCCCACTTGACCAGGATTAGAGATCAGCTTCCAAGTGATCAGCCTGGGGACTTTACAGTTGATGCTTCGGGAGTACTACGGTACAGGGACCGAGCGTGTGTGCCAGTGGATACCGAGATCAGAGAGCAGATTTTGAGAGAGACCCATTATACACCTTACACCCTTCATCCTGGTGGGACTAAGATGTATAAGGACCTCAAGGCATACTTCTGGTGGAACGGTATGAAGAGGGATATTGGGAGATCATGTGGCTCAGTGTTTAACTTGCCAGCAGGTAAAAGCTGAGTACCGGGTGCCAGCTGGCAAGTTATAGAGTCTCCCAATCCCTGAGTGGAAATGGGATCACATCACGATGGATTTCGTAGTCGGATTACCGAGGGCCCAGGGAGGAGCAGATGCCATTTGGGTGGTTGTTGATCGACTCACTAAGTCCACTCACTTTTTGCCGATGCAGACTACATGGTCACTTGAGCGGCTGGCTCAGTTGTATTTGGATGAGGTGGTGAGGTTACATGGAGTGCCCGCCTCTATTGTATCAGATCGAGACCCGAGGTTTGCTTCACGCTTTTGGAGGAGTTTACAGACTACCTTGGGGACCCAGCTTAGTTTCAGTACAGCTTTTCACCCACAGACTGATGGACAGTCAGAGCGCACTATACAGATCCTTGAGGACACGCTGAGGGCTTGCGCATTGGATTTTGGCGGGGGATAGATTCGACACTTATTATTGGCAGAGTTTGCGTACAACAATAGCTTTCAAGCGAGCATTCAGATGACTCCGTTTGAAGCATTGTATGGACGCAAGTGTCGATCACCTCTTTACTGGAGTGATGTGGGTGAGAGACAGAGTTATTGCGTGAGGCAGAGGAGAAGGTCAGAGTGATTAGGCAGCACCTTCAGACCGCCCAGAGCAGATAGAGGAGTTATGCAGATGTATGGCGACGAGACCTAGAGTTTCAGGTGGGAGATCATGTTTTTTTGAAGGTCTCACCGTCCAAGGGGATCGGGAGATTTGGCATTCGTGGGAAACTTAGCCCCCGTTATATTGGACCTTTCGAGGTATTGGAGCGTATTGGGCCAGTTGTCTACAGGCTTGCACTTCCCCCGAGGCTAGCCGGTGTTCATGATGTGTTCCACGTCTCTACCCTGAGGAGCTATGTTTATGACCCGTCGCACGTCATCGACTTCACCCCACTGGAGATCAGCGAGGATTTTGTGGGTTATGGATAATATGGATCTGAATAGGGAAAAAACCACCTAGAGGGGGGGTGAATAGGTGAAAACAATAATCACACCAAATCGTTGCGTAACCTAATGCGGAAAATAAATAAAGTACGCAAGATTTACGTGGAAAACTCCGTCACAGGAGTAAAAAATCACGGGACCGATAACACGGCGAAATCCACTAAGATTAAACACGTACAAGGTGATTTACCATAACCCTACGACTCAACTTTTTCCATACGCTCCTAGTTGATCTTCTCCGCTCGCTCCGAACTCTCCTCGAATCCACGATTTGCGTCCCAACGCCGAATCCACGACGCTCAACGTCGAATCCACGACGTTTAACCGAATCCACGGTCTTCACCAATGCGGCACATCTCGATCACATGAACGTGCCTCGCTTCGAATCCACGAAAGCGGTAACACCTTGAATCCACAAGGCCACGCGAATCCTCGCGCCGATTCTTGGTAAAATCGATATTTTTGTTTGGTGATGATCCTCCGAATACTTAGATCAAAGATAGATAAGGAAATACCATGTAAGTATTCTTCAATTTGATTCTATGAAAAATAGGAGTTAGGAAACCCTAGAATCAAATTGAACAATATTGATGAAGAAACATAAATTTAATCGTGTTTTCCTTTCTTCTCTATATTTGTGGATTTTTCTATTATTTTTCTTAATCGATTTTTTGATTAATTCACGGTTACCCTAAAATATGGAATTAGGGTTTATTTATAGGTTAGAAACATTTGGAAAGAGATAAGCATCAAAAACTGACTTAACAGAATTTTTCCCGCACGGCGGTCCGGACTAGATTTGGCTGATCCGGACTGTCGTCTTTTTGCAACAATTTTTCTGAAAAAATAGTTCAGGGTCCGGACAGGAATTTTCTGATCCAGGCTGTTCATGCGATTTCAGCAAACACATAGTTCGGGGTCCGGACTGAAACAGGAGAGGTCCGGACTGGAATTCCGCATGAACTAAACTATGTTCGGGGTCCGGACTAGATTGGTCTGATCCGGATCCTGAACATCCAATTTGTCCAGTTTTTATTTTTTATGCAATTAAAAATGATCCAAGTGTTTCTAAACTATACAAATGTATTCGGATCATCAAAATTATTTAGTTGAACGTACCTGATCATTCCGAATCCATTCTTCTAGAGATTGATGTAGTTGATCCACAATTCTTCATCTTCAATCTTCAGGACTTATACCATTTCACGAAATATGCCAAAACAAAATCCTTAACAGATTTGAGCTACGTGGAGCATCCGCTGCGGATTCTGGATCGAGAGGTGAGAGAATTGCGCAATCGGGTCATCCCTTATGTGAAGATCTTGTGGAGCAACCATGGCGAGCGCGAGGCTACTTGGGAGCTGGAGTCGACGATGATGGACACCTACTCCTACCTGTTCGAGGCCCCGGCTTAAGGTATGATTTTTGTTTCGAGTACAAAATTTTTTAAGGGAGAAGGATGTAGAGGACCAAATCCCCATGTAGCTTTTTTCCGTGAATCCACGATGTGAAACACCTATTATTGGTGTATCGGGCCCATAATGCATCAAGTGGATGTGTTAGATGGACTCAGTGAGGTTTCTAGATCAAGCCTGTCTTTCGGCTGCTTTTGTCGAATTTTAGAAGAGCTTTCAGGCAGATCGGAGGTTGGATTTGGATTCACCGCGGAAAAACTCTTGAAAACGACTATTTGCTTGTAATTTTCTGAGTCCGGATGCCCAAAAAGGGCCCCCGGAAGTTTCTGCACGTTTTGGGTGCATGGGGGTGTTGTGGACCGGCCGGGGTGCCACGTGGAGGCGCCGGATTGGCTGGCGCAGCACGCGCGGTCCACTGGAATTGCTCGGCGGCGCATGGACCGGGGGCGGCGCCACGTGGCGGCCTCGAGTTGGGTGGTCCACGCGGCGCGACGCACGGACCCACGAGAGGCAGGCGGGCAGGTGAGGGGGCAGGTGGCCGTACCGCGCGGGCAGGCTGGGGGCCGGCATGGGCGTGCCACGCATCGCGCGGTGGTTGGCTGGCACCAACCACCCGCACGCGTGGGTGTTCCACGTGACGCGGCTTGGTTGGCCGCGCCTCGCTGGTGCGTGGGGCAGGCCACGTGGTGCGCCCAGGTGAATCCGGGCGCTGTCATGGCTCTCCTGTTCGATGCCCGGTTGTTCCAGGCGCCCGAAAATGTACCCCAAAGGGGTATTTTTCCCCCCTCTTGCTTGGCTATAAATAGCCCATTCACCTTCTGTTTGGGGCTTTTCCCGAGCTCCACTGTGAATGAGCCCTTAAGAAAAGTTGATCCTCATCTTGTACTGCATCTCTCGAAGGAACTTCGGAATTTTTGGAGATCTCGACATCGGCGACTTCTGCGATTCGGCGCACTGCGACGTTCTTCTTCCGGTGTTCTTTTCCATCGCATTTCGGTCTGTGAGCTGTCCTGGGCCACCCCGAGGGACTTTTTGAGCGATTGTTGCGGCATTTTCTTCACGACAGGTAGGGCTACATTTCTTGTATGTACCGCTTCCCTCCATTTCGAGTATTTATTGGGTTTTTCGGATCATCTTTGAGAGCCATTTTTCTGCAGCAGATTTTGGACAGCGCTGGGATGTTCAATTTATATCTTGGCCTACGAGTATCGGATTGAGGCATATAAATACTCTATTTTCATCTACTCTTCGCAAGGAACATAACAGTGAGTTTTCTGGATTATTCTGAGCACTATACAGAGGTGAAATCTCTCATTTTCTGTGCTGTTTTTGCAAAACAGCAAGTGTTGGTTTTGGAACTATTACCGGTTATGCTGAGTGTAATACTTTTTGCAGTGGTTTGCAATTTGGGTGTTTTGCAGCATGTTGGACAGCGGGGGGACTTTTACAGTTGTGGATTTCGGGTTCGAGGTGGGTGATTATTGTGGACCTCATTTTTGACATACTCACTAGGGATATTAGAGTAATCCCCGAATTGAAATGTTGATTGGCATATTTTGGTTAACTTACATGCTTGTATGGATTCGATGTATGCCCTGTTAGTATTTAGCATTCCTATGAGATCGATTATTAAAATTGAGACATCATGCTTTTATAAATGCAAGAACACCGTTAACTGTCTTTCTTTTATCACCATGAGGACATTTGCATGCTTGTATGGACATCTAGATAGGCCATATTTTTCTGCTACACTATCATGCTGGAATTTGACTTAGGAGAAACCAGGTTTCCCACTTTTCTCCTTTTATTTTAGACTCAGGGTACTTGTGGCTCGGGTTCGAGCTTGGGTTGGGATAGTGTAGGCAAGATCTTGGGATTTGGGACAGGTTGGACTCATTAGTCAGGCATCGCGGCGACCGCGGATTTTGGGCGGTTGACCGGACACCGGCTGTTGTACTAGATTGAGGATTTGTGGGGTGTTGTGGCGACCACGGACATGGGGCGGTTGACCGGATATTTACTTGTGCATCAGATTGGGGATCGGGGTTTCTTTAGTGGACGGGTTTTCCTACTTGAGCATAGTCGTGATCCAGTCCTGCTATATTATGATACTTGTGACTTATTACTTTACTCATGTGGGTCGCTCCCCTCGAGTGCCACTCCGGAGTGTGTGACAGGCATGCTTTGAGTTCTTTATACTCTTTCTCTGCATCGGTGTTATGCGCCATTAGCATACCCGATGCGGCCGGCAGAGCAGGCAGTACCAGTTTTTACTGGTTCATCGATTGGGTATTCAAGCAGGCACTTTTACTGATGCATTCATATAGCTACTTCGTTGGCACTATATTTAGAGGCATAGTAGTGGTAGCTTCTTTTTATCAGTAATTATGTTTATAGCCTACTACCTTTCTTTTCCTTTTTGCCTCTGGTAGACCTAGTGGGCACGTCAAAGTTTGAGGCTGAACCCACTAGGGGAGGCTACTGGTTTTATAGTAGTTTTCACCCCCATTGTACTTTTTCCTTTTCCCCCCCTTTGTTTTGCAAAGTCCTCTGCAGGAGTTGCTGGGCCGTCAGCAACAGATCGAGGTAAGAGAATTGCGGATTAGATAGATCGTCTACCCCGACCGCGAGTGTAGTTGTACTTATGGTGGTACCCCTATCTTCTCAGACAGTTGTACTTTTATTTTGGGTCTGGCTTTTGCCAGCTTGTTGTATATTTGGTGAGCTGGGAGAGACACTTGTATTTTATTTACAGTTATATTTTACTTTATTTCCAGCTTCAGTATGAGATGTATTAGTTTTTAGTTCAGCTTTGTTTTTATATTCTTTTATTATATCTTTTATATTTGAGCAGGTTACCAGCGCTTCGTGTACACGAAAAATTCCGTATGCACGGCGGATCTGTAGACGGGCCCGGATTCTGGTTTACACCCGGAGCGTGACATTTGCTAAGCAGAACTTTCCATTTAGATCAACAGGAAAAAGTTCACTTCTGTGGATGGGCAATGTATTTCCAGGGCAAATTGCATTAAAATGGAGAAATGTGACCAACTTTAGGCCTACTTTTAGAATGTGTTCTTTAAACACAACTAGTTTGATACTTTCGAACACTCTAAAATTCAAAAGTGTTTTAAAGTTCCATTCCGCTATGGAATAGCACTAGAAACTTTTAATCAAAAAAGAATCCTCACAAAATATTTTTCCATTAATTAGAGGTTTATTTCCACCGCCATTTTGCAGGGGCAGAATTTTAAAAGTCATTTTGGATTTTTTGAAAACTCAAAAGACATCAATGTGATGGTATAAAGAATGCATTCTCAAAATAAGCCTTAGACGGTTTATGTTCATTATCAAATCTTTGAATTATCAGAATTGGTTTGTTTCTCTGCATGTACTTTGTTGGCATTTGGTGCCTATTAAATTTTCGAGTTGAAACATATGAAAATATGCAGATAATCATCGTATCAAAATTCCAAAAGTTGCTTTGGTTGTACTTGACAATCATTGCATGACTTTTGCTGCGCAACTGCAAACTAGAAGGTTAGGGAGTCAATTACAACAATTGAAACATGACATGGTTTGATGCAAATCAAGATTTGGTAGATTAATAAAGACGAGATAGGAAGGAATTAAACCTAAAAGATACCTCACCACTTCAAATTAAATTAATCTCTGGTGTGATTAAGCAGAAATGTTACCAAATGATGACACAAGAGTAATACATTCAACGGAAGGACACTTTTGATGAAACTTCAATATAACTTAGATGTGTTTGGTTTGCTCATTATTAATCGTTTCCGCTTCTAACCATACAACATAAAAAAGAATTAAAAATACAGCGAGGACGCTCCTCACCTTTGCCGCACCCCTTCTATCTTTAATCTCTCTCTTTTATTTAATATATATATTTTTTCTTAAAAGTCGCACGAACAAATCCCCTTCTTTCTCTAATCTCTCTTTTATCTAATATATTTTTTATCTAATATATTTTATTCTAGAAGTCACATGATTACATCCGCTTCTCACTGTAATCTCCTTCTTTTATCTATTATTTTTATTCTCAAATATAAAATTCTCTTACTTTTTATTAATTACTAGTGAAGGCCCGCGCTGCGCCGGGTATAATTTCTTCAATAAATATTATTTTTTATTTTATTTTTTTCGTTAACTATTACCTAACCTACAAAATAACCTTGCAGTCCATCAACACAGGTATAGAACAAAAGCCGGGTAAACACAAAGGAATATAAGTAAACTAAGCATAAATAACCTTGCAGTAGTCAAGCAATTCCAGTTTCAATATCCAGCACAATAATCTACTAACAAACTCAGCCAACTTCAACCAGTGCCAACTTCACACATTGTCAAAAGGCAACGCAATAGTCTACCGAGTTCATTCAGAGTTAACAGACAGGGAAAATAATAAATGTTTAAGAAACTCAAAAGATACAGGAAAAATAATAAATGTTTACCAAACTCAATAGATACACTCCTCGCAAAGAAACCTAGCAGCAGAGTATTTATGTTGCATCATTGCCCAGTACCAAAACATCAAATATAGCCAAGGAGATGTTAAGCAAAAAACAAAAGCTGAAGAAGAGACAAATGCAGCTTAGAAAGAAAAGAAGAGTAAATTTTAGATACATAAACAATAGAGAGAATGGACACATTTCATGAGAGGAATGCAGCTTGCAGAGAAGAGAAGAACAGGAAAAAACTTACAAATTGACAATAGAATCCATTTTGCATTTGGGGAACCACAACAACATTTAGAAATGATTAGCAAAGTGCGGTAACATTCACGAACTTACAAAGTTACAAAAGGAAATAAACTTACAAATTGACAATAGAATCCACTTTGCATTTGGGGAACCACAACAACATTTACAAATTATTAGCAAAGTGCGGTAACATTCACATTCGAAAACTGCACTAAATGGAGGTTGGGCAATATATTTTAGGATTAAATAAAAAATTTTAGGATCAAATGTAGGTTGGGTAACTTATTTCTTTTATATTTGCCAACCAGGAACAGTTCAGCAGCATCAGAATCAACAGTAGCTGGGAGAAGAAGCAGCATCAGTAGTTGGAAGCACCAGTAGTTGCAGCAGCTGGTTTTTTTATCAATTCTTCAATTTTATCATCATCCTCTTTTTGTTCTCCTCGTCCTTGTATCCTTATATTCTGTTACCAGCAACAGGTAGAGAAGCACCCTGCAAACTAAGTTCAAATTGATTTCAGTTATTTCATCTAAAGTAATTTTGTAAATATAAGGATCAAATTTCAACATATTTGGAGATAACAGTTCTTTGTTCAGGAAGTGATGCACTCAAAAGAACATGAAGTTTAGCATGTTATTAAAAATTGTTTAGTTTGTTGTTTAGTAGGTGATGCACAAAGAGGACCAGTTCTGTTTTTTGTTTCGGGGTACTTGTTGAAGTAGTCCATTTTATATGCAATAGAACATCAAGAAAGTTTTATTACCATATACTAAAGGGAACCATGAAAAAAAATTAATTGAGCAGAATAAAATTTTACGTCTAACAACTTGGCAACTATTCAATTTTTCCACATAAATTAGGATCCAAGGCTGCAATTCCAATTTCACAAATAAAAGTTGATTTCAAAGAAGTTTAAATTTTCATTCTTCTGGCAGTTTAAAATTTATTTCAGTCATTTGATCTAAAGTAATTATGCAAATATAATAAAAATGCAAATATAAGGATTAAACTTCAACATATTTGGAGATAACAGTTTCTTGTTTAGGCAATCTTGTGTAATAGTTTTGCTGGTTTTGGGCTAAAGTTTTGAAAATTACGGAACAGTTATAGCACATCACAGTTAGATAATCAAATGAGCAGCAGAATAAAATTTTACCTCTAACAACTTGGCAACTATTCAATTTTTCCACATAAATTACTTTTCTTACCTCTATTACTTATTCCCAATTCCTTGCTGCAGCATAAACATTGGAGACCAATGAGTACACCCCTGGATCATTAGGATTCAGGTTTAGAACTTTTTCTGCTATATATTGTTCAAGCTCCAATGTTTTATGATTGAGACACCCAGAAAGAAGAGCGACCTACACTGCGATCCCTGGCTCAATCACCATTGATTTGATTAGCTCGTGAGAGCTAGCAATCATAGTGTTCCAGGAGATCAAGTCTCTTGAACTAATCCGATCAAAAGGGCGCGGGCACTTATTAAGGAACCACATTTTGAATACATGTCAATAACTGCAGTACCCGACATCCTTTCAAATTCAAGCCTTCGTTGGATGAAACAATGGATCGACTTACCCAATTTCAAAAATCCAATTTGAGCACAAGCTAGAATGGCACTCACAAGTGCAACCAAATCAGGCTCCAGCCCACAATCCTGCATCTGGATTAGCACCGACAGAGCATCCCCCACAAACCCATTTTGACCATAGCCCGAAATCAAGGCGCTCCAAGAAACCACATTCTTATACGGCATTCTATTGACTATAAAAAGTGCTAAAATAAATAAATAAATTAACTGTTAGTTGATCTACGCTAATATGCGGACATTTTTCAAACCATAAAACCAAACAGCTGGTGAGAGACACTGCATATATATATATATATATATATATATATATGTATAGGTTGATCATCTTTGTTGATCTTACAAGTTGTGGTAGTGAGCAAGTCATGGGCTTAAATCTAGAATGATTTGATTTGATTCGATTCGATTCGATTTGATTCGATCGAAAGTTGATGCCAGTCCCAATCTTCCCACTTTCGAGTGGTTTGATTCTTTTGATCCAAAGTCGCTCTACACATTTAACTCCAAATGACTCATTTATTCTACTTTATTCTCGTTAACATATTAGTTTCAATATAATAAAAAACCGTACGTACTCAATTCAAAATATGGATATCATAGACCATGCGAGTTGGGTTTCAAATCAGATGATCGGAATCCGATTGAGAATTTCAAACTTCTTAACTTGTTTTTTTGTTAGCTGGAACTCAACCAACTATCATTTAAAGCTGTTAGTATCATTTTTCTACTTGACAAAATGATCGAAAAGTTATGTTATTAATGAGAGTAAATTGTAATTGATGTTTGAGTACTGCTGTAGTACCATACCAAACAGTGCTAAGTTGCTTAGAGTGGCTAGCTATAGACTCTAGAGTTGCTATATTACTTACTCAACATTAAACAGCTAAATTGTTAAACAGTTTGTACCAATAATCAAGCATTACTCATTAAGTGTACATTGAAAGATTTCTTTAATTATTACTAAAAATATGACAAAATTTGTAAATTGTGATTTGTCTTGATCTATAAAAACAGGTAGTGATTTTTCTCGCGTGAAACGAAGATAACAGATGGTAGAGCAATATCATATCCTTCATTTGATAAAGTAAGGCTGAAATAATTGAAAGATAATCAGTTTGTTCATGTATCTTTCGAAGGTTGTTCCTATATATTTGATAATGATATTACATGGTTGTTGATTATAACAATATTAATTGAAATTCCATATGCGATTCAAGGAGTAACAATTGGTGGCCTAGTTTAGCAGTCCATAGACATCATAATACACTTTTTAAATTACCTCATCCTAATTACTGACTAAACATCTGTATAAAAAATTTTATTTCTTAACTGGAGAAACTCGATTCATTTACCAGATTATGAAGAGAAGCAAATCCATAATGGTTACCAAGGGGAAAAAATGGGGTCAATAATTATTTGCTTATCCTTATGAACCTGATGTATATGTGAAGCATGTCTGAGCTCCAACTATTAGCGCTACAACCTTAGCTGCATGAGGAATGAAGCAAAAGTAAACCACCATGTACTTATATTTTAAGCGATAAAAAATGGGAAAAAAAGAAGGAAAAAGCAGTAACTAAATGTAAAAGCTCAAAAAGAGTGAAAGCCATACGCACCAGTGAGAAAGCCAAGTTGCTCAAATATCTATAAGCCTTTTCAAGATGATGCCTGAGAATACAACATGTTAAGAGCAAGAACAAAGACTAATCAATTAAAGTTGTAGTATAGATAAGAAGATGTGTATAATTACTTGGTATACTTGGTGAAGAATGGGTCTGTCATGATATACAGCGCCCGCACGAACCAAGCCGAGAGTATACTGTATCAGCCAAACCAAAAGCATAAGGTACCGAGGGAAAGAGCAAGCTGTAGTATACAGGAAAGCGAAAGGTTGCCTACAAAATAGGCCATCCAATATTTGCTAACCATAAACCTACAATTTACAACTCATAACTAATCCATAAAGGATTTAGTATCGAAGGGCAAATGTCAATGTATGAGCTTCTTTGATTCAACAACTATCTTTAGTGGCAATATGCCATCAAATTAGGTAAAAAGATAACTCATTAATAAGTTTCATTAGACGCTAACTGACACTGACAGATAATGATGGGAACCTGATAAAAGCCGACAGAATTGAAACCCACGCTCAAGTTCAACAGCCCAATAGAGATTCCATTTAGTATTCCAAAGCCCATAACTGTCCTTGAATGGGCAGGCTTGTGTTCAAAAAATTTCATCCATAATGCAATGTGAAGCGAATAGAATGTAACCAGTAGATGCCATCTTGTCAAAGTAGTGGCTGCAAAAGCAAATATTATATCGATACAAATCAGCTATTCAACACTTTGTCATACTGAACCAACGCAAATCTGCATATTTTTGTCTAATATGCAAATCCACTATTTTATCCTTCCTTTCTAGGGAACTTGATGAATTCTTATGGGTAATCTATTAATGATGCAAGAAAGGACATTAAATGAACTACATTAGAAGATAAATCATAATTGTCTTAATAGTGGAAAGAGAAGAGAAAATGAAAAAGTTCAAGGAAATTCTCCAGATCAAATATACTCACACCATTTAGCATATCCTTCAAATTTTCATAGTTTAAACCAATAACTCTAACTAAACTACATCAGTATAAACTTCTAAATCTAATCTACCTATCTGGCTTGTCATTTGTATTCTACATATCTGATTCTCCAGATCAAACATACTCACACCATTTAGCGTGGCACTCACAAGTGCAACCAAATCAGGCTCCAGTCCACAATCCTGCATCACCAGTACCTCTTGAATAATCAAACTTATACTAACTTGTGCACAGCCAACCAAGGCTATGTTCCACAGTAAAGGCACGCATCAACACCGAGGAAGAAAAAGCTTCCGAGAACTGAAAGAGGAATAAAGGATCAGAAATAAAGTCACAGAGAAGTAAAAAACAACTTATAAATACAACATTAACCACGAATTTCTTTTAAGTATGATAACAACAAAATAGACACTTACAATCAGCACCAATACCTCTTGAATAATCATACTTATACAAATAATAGGCTCAGTTCTTGCTCTCTTATAATTTGGTTTAAATTTATAGTTATCGGCGCAATACTCAAACTACTCCAATCAGTGCAAACAGGTAATGCAATAGTCAAGCAAATCCAACCAATGCCAACAGGCTGCGACGATCGGTATAAAACCAGTCAGCCACCATGCCTCAGAAGGTTAGGAGTAAATGATTACTTACCAACAGTTCCAGCTTGCACCGACAAAAATAAATCTGTCCATTTTTAGAGCAAGATCATCACAGAGGGGAAACAAAGAAGGAAAAAAGAGAGGAATACATATTAAGTAAAAGAACAGAAAGTGGGAAAAATCCCCAATTTGAAATAAAATCAACAGATTTATTGTCACGCCCCGAGATTCAAAAGTGGGTCTAAATTTTTTTCTTTTTTTTATATCAGAGTTTGAACTTGACTTCTCCAAGGCGTGAACAGACCGCCACACATATAGGGAAGCCTCTATACACCAACCAGAGCCTTTCCTATATATGCTCGGCTAACAGATACACTCAATCAGAGTAGATACAAGATAGATATACTAATAAGTTCTACTCTATTACATTCACAAGGCTCCAGAGTTATTACAATCCAGTTTCACAAAATGGAAATATTAGTTATAAATTTACTAACACCAAAAGGTGTACATTCCTACTAGGGTCGATCTATCTCACGTCCTCACACAGAGCGTCCAAAGGTCCCTCCCACCCGAAGGACCTGAAAAACAGTCACCCGAGGGTGTGAGACACACCGAAGTGTATCCCAGTGGGCACGACGGGCCGGGAAATAGCAAGCCGTACCTACTGGGTACAATAATAAGCGGATAGCAAAAGTAGGATATAGAAAACAGGTATATAATCTCAGCAGAGTATCATCAATCATGAATTAATCAACTGAGCAGTGTAATCATATATAGAGCTGATCATGCTATCACTGATAAGACTACAAGTCAGAATGAATGATCATGCTATAACTGACAAGCAGGAACGAATATACTGTACTGATAAGCAGGAAACAATCATGCTATCACTGATAATCTGGCAAGCAGTAAATGATGAACAAGAATAATGCATCAAAAGTAATCATCACAAATATACCCAATCACTGCCACTTTTGGCCACAAGGGCCTCAGGCTAAATTTTGCCATGGAGCAAATGGACCTCAGGCTACAGCCCCTTTTGGTCATTGGGGCCTCAGGCTAAAGCCCCTTTTGGACACCCAATCAAGCTATCATAACCTCAAAGGCTCACGGGTCGATCAGACCTCTCTACCGGTAAAGAACACCCACACGGGTAGCTAATCCGCTGGTGTGCGCGACTGAAAGCTTGGCTCGACGGCGATCATAATGCTGATGCTCAAACCATGGTCCACTGACCACATAGACGGCAAGAAGCCGAGGAAAATCCCCACTGGGATACAAGTATAACATGCCAAGTACTGAAGTAATCTCACCTATTCTA
The DNA here is from genome assembly GCA_029204045.2 of Tillandsia leiboldiana. Classification (NCBI taxonomy): domain Eukaryota; kingdom Viridiplantae; phylum Streptophyta; class Magnoliopsida; order Poales; family Bromeliaceae; genus Tillandsia; species Tillandsia leiboldiana. The sequence goes on along the minus strand of CM055064.1, from coordinate 48,997,366 downwards.
AACATGCAGTGAAGAATAGAGACAGGTATAGAACTATGCTAGTGACCAATCAAGCATGGCATGTGTCCAAGAAATGCATATCAACTGCTGAAGAAATCATGATGTAACTCAACATGATAAACAAGCAACTGCTGGAATATAAGCATGATATATCTCAATATGATAAACAAGCAACTGCTGGAATATAAAGGCATGATAAAAGCTCATCTGTGAGATCAAGGCTATGCAGATGTATGGATTTTGTGCTGATATGCAAGCAAGTAGTAAGAGGAGGTATGAACTCAATAGTAATCATAATGCTAAGTCCCAATCCACGGTCGGTAGACCGGACAGTCGGCAAGAAGCCGAGGAAAATCCCCACTGGGATATCGATACTGATGCAAATCATGCCAGGTACTGAGACTAGAACTTCTATTCTAAACATGCAGTGGAGAATAGAATATAACGAAAGGCTCATATGTATAATCAGGCAATATAGCTGAAATGACTAAATGCTGGAATGAAAGCATATAGTACGGCTAAAGCATAGGTTCAGAGTTCCAAGAACAGGGGTCCAACCTACCACGGCACCCAATAGGGCCGACCTGATAAAACGCGGACCGAAGATAACCCACCTGTATATAGGAGGAAACAACGACTCCACCAGAAGGTAGACGGTCGCGGGCTGGCTCCTGACGACTGGGGCCTACAATATACCAGATGACAACTCAGGGTCAAACAATGCTCAAGGCGCAACTAGCGCGAACCGACAATTTCGTCGATTTGTGCTACATAAAGCAATTTAGCTTTTCAGAAACCCTAGGGAAACCTACTGAAGGGTTAGTAATACTTTAGAACACTTATCTAGCCCTTTCATAATGCTACAATTGCAGCAAGCCCCTCGAGCTTTCCCGAAATGTGTTTTATACACTAAATAAGCACTGTTTTGGCTCGTTCTTTCAAACGGTAAATCATTTTTACGAGCCGTCACCTCCAGCAGGTGACATTTGACTTGCTGAACGCCGTGCTCACCCATTTGTGGCAACACGATGCCCGAGGAAAACTTCGGGCCATAATTTACTTACCTAACCTAGCCGAAACGCATTTTCGTTTCTTCGGCTCACCAAAACCCAAAATAAACGTGAGCATCGCGTTCAGTGACCCCAAAATAGCCAGGAGTACACTTTTACAATTTTCCAAACAGACCTCAGTACTGTTTTTAAGCAACTATTGCATTTAGGATTGGTTCTAACATAACTTTCATTCCAAACATCCCACAGTAAAACTTTGTATATAAGAATTGCTCTGGACCTTGCCAGGATACCAGGGCTTGCCCTAATTGCAGCCCAGATCCGCTGGATCACCCAGATCCACTACCTTGCTTCCACACAAGTTCACAATGCACCAACCCTTTGTCCACACAGATCAAGCTTGATCTGAAGTGAGCATCAAGCTCAGGGGACACTTGTGAGCAAGTTTGATATACAACTCGAGAGCTGAATCCCTCTATTTCTTCTCTGTGGCGTTTCAGCATACACCTAGTGTGCACACTTTACACACACACACCCACACCATGCCCGAGCTCCAACACTGCACCTACTGCAACTGGGGCTTCCCAACTTGGATCAACTTACTCAGCAGAGATTCTGGAGTAATTCCCCTCAATTGGGAGCAGCCCGAACTCCCCGGCTGGCCGAGCTCCATGAAGAAGAAGATGAAGCTAAACCTTGAAAATCGTGACCAAACAACCAAGGGGTTTGGGTCCCAATTCCTTGCACCAACAGGTGCTAAACCCTTCACTGAAACTCTTCATGCAAGTGGCTGGCCCCGAGGTGCGGCGGCGGCGGCGATGGAGGAAGCTCCATTTCGAGCTCCTTGGGCTCTAATGGTGGATTTTCACAGAGCCAACCAGAAGCTTTCCAACATGGATGGAAATGATCCTCTGGTTCATACAAAGCTTCCCGACCATCCCTCCCCGGCCGGAGTTGGCCGGAGCTCCGGCGGCCGCGATTTTTCTATTTCGGGTCAACAATGGCCGTCAACTCCCCGATGCTGCATGGGCAGCATGCAAGTGCATGGATGCACTCCTTACACTCCCAGCAACACTTCTGGGCAAGTGGCCGGCGGCGGGGAGGCGTGCCGGCGCCGGAGCAGTAAGCTCGGCCATGTGCAAGAAACCCGAAAACTAGGGTTAGGTTCTGCGAGTGATCCACTTGATCAAACTCCACCAAATTTTGGTGGAGTTGATCCTCATCTCCAACAGTCCAAGCCCACCATTTTATTTCCCATTTGGTCTACTGGTTGCCGAGAAAAACGGCGGCGGAGCAATGGCTAGGTTTCCGGCCATCTTTGCTCCCGCCGGCCAACCAGGCTGCATGGGGGCTCGGGCTTGTGCAGAGAATACTCTTAGAACATGGAAAGTCTACTGCTAAGGTTCTCGGGCCTTAAGAACCATTGGTTAAGGTGCTCTCACCTTGGCCGGAGTTGGTGAAGGAGGAAGAAGCCGGTTCTTGGTCCTTTCTTCACGCGCGGCCACGGCAAGCTCCAGCTAGGTTCCAGAGATGCCAAGGAATCCTCAGGAGCACTTCAATCCAGCTTTTGTGAGGTTTGGTCCCAACCTTTCTCTCTCACTCTCTCCCCGGTTTGGCTTACAATGGAATGGTATCCCCTCGCTTCCTGGCACTCGGGGCTAAGTCAGGGGAGGTTGGTGCTTTGGATTCTACTCCAATGCTTCAAACTCTGGTCCCTAGGGCAGCTCAAAAGACACCTTGCACTTATTGCAAGATTCTTGCACCAAACCGGGTTCACACCAAAACCCTTAGCCCGAGCTCTGCACAACCACCCTCATGGGCTTCTCGTGATGGCAGAGGCCCAATAAACCAAGTCCCATTAGCTTTGGCCCAAGATTACCCAACAATCTTAAAGGAAAAAATGATAATTCGGCGCTTTTCACGCATTTCGAGAAAAATTACTCGACGAAATGCAAAATGGACTTCGCCATGACGTCCGGCTCGTCGAGACCTTCAAGATAGGCTATTCATTTGTTTGATTTGGTGCACAAATGAATTCTCGGGCCAACTAGTTCTGTAAGTCGCAATCCGACGCACGCACTTCAATGCACCCGGATCGTCAAACACGAAATCCGTCAGTGCCATTGCGTTCAGAACGTCGAAATTAGCTAGGATCCATTACTCATACCCCTATGTCAGGGTTCTAGACAGTGGTTCGGCCAACTGTCGCTCGCGAAGGGTCGAAAATCGCGAGTTACTATTCACACTTAAGTCGCGGGGCCCGTTTTTTGATTTCTGATTTCTGGAAGATCCGACCGTCGGATCGAAAACATATGAATATGAAACTTCTATGTTCCGACGAAACGATCGCAATGGTGATCTTGGATTTTCCAGATCAGACCCCGATCAAAAGTCGACATTTCTGGGCCACTATTGCACATTTTTACTATTTAAAAATTCCAGAAATTCATTTAAACTGTTTAAAATTCTCGGTTACTACATCACCCACCACTTATAAAAATTTTCGTCCTCGAAACTTAAACTTAACTATAGTACTTACTAAAGTCTTAATAAGGCTCATTTATCACAAAATAGTTTCAGACCACCAATAACTTTCATTTGTCAATTATGTGGACTTCTGTCGGGTCCTCCATTTGTGGATTGCTCTGACCCAAAGCATAGACTTGCCCGCCAGCAGGTTGGCGCGCTCCCTCAGTCGGTCGAGGGGTACGTCCAGTGGATGCCGAACTAGCAGTAGGGTTTGGACGTCGACCAGGGGCGGTAGGAGCAGAAGCTGAGGATGGAGCCGATGCAGGCTGCTGCGAACAGCTATTCGCCATATGTCCCGGCTGGCCACAGCGGAAACAGCGACCATAGCGTTGTTCACAAGTGGAAGTACGATGGGATCCGCCGCAGATAATGCATGAATGAGAATATGGCGGTTGACTAACAGTAGGGGTACTCACGCTCTTGGCCGCTCTTTGAGATTGAGGATACTTAGGTGGTTTGCCACTGCTTATTGAACCACTGCTATTTCCAGGGAATGGCCTTTTCTTCTCCTTACCCCTTTCAGCCGCTTGACGCTCAGCACGTGCCACAGTGAAATCAGCTTGAACAGCAAGTGCACGCTTAACACAATTCCGATACACACTGATGTCCAAAGGGGAGAGAAGTCGCCTGATTTCGGGTCGCAATCCTTGAGTGAAAAGTCGAATCTTGCGACCCTCGTCACGCACCGCATGCGGGATTAGAGCGCTTATACGGGAGAATTCCCGCTCATATTCCCGAACCGTGCGTTCACCCTGATGCATGGTCTCTAGTTCCCTTTCCAACTCCTGCTTTGTAATGTCATTTAGATAACGATCATAAATTGCAGCCTTAAAGTCATGCCACGGGGGTTCATGTATACCCCCAAACTGTTCCCTCAATATTTCTGACCACCATTGGTCCGCCTCACCCGCAAGACAGTGAGCGGCCAAATGTACACGGTCTCGGTCTTCCGTATACATGTCTCGGAACAGCTTCTCGGTATGCAGTACCCACTTCTCAATTGCCCAATTATCAGGGTCCGTACCATCAAAAGTGGGCGGCTGGAACTTCTTGAATTCTAACAACACCGCCTTGGCTCGGGCCCGTTCTGCCTGAGCAGCATCCTCTGTAGCAACAGGCGTCACCGGTCGCGAAGAGGTCCCGACTGCAGCATTCAGTGGATCTATAGCCGCTGCAGTCCCAGAAGTGGTGGCAGTTGCCGGGGCCGTCGCTACAGGTGGTACGGGGGCGGCAGGAGGTATGATTGGTTCCTCCATCACTGGCACAGGAGGTGGTACAGGTGGCGGGGTTGGTGGGACAGTAAAAGCAGCCACCTGTTGTACGAGCTGCTGTACTACTGCCGACAGTGCGGTGATCTTATCTTGCATCTGCTGGAACTGATCAGTATCCGCCGGCTCCACTGATGCACTGGGCGATCGGCCGATACCTCGGCCACTGTTCGCCCCACGCTGAGAGCCTCTACCTCGAAGACGGGCCATAATCTGCAGCCCAGCAGCCAAGTCAGGCCAGACTCAATTAACCTCATTACTAATGTTAAATTATCTACCCAAATGCCCACGCTCTCGCGTCAGACTCAGGTCATCCTAGGGTTTTTTCCTAACCGAATCCTAGGTACCGTGTACCTACGCTCTGATACCATCTAATCTGTCACGCCCCGAGATTCAAAAGTGGGTCTAAATTTTTTTTTTTTTTTTTATATCAGAGTTTGAACTTGACTTCTCCAAGGCGTGAACAGACCGCCACACATATAGGGAAGCCTCTATACACCAACCAGAGCCTTTCCTATATATGCTCGGCTAACAGATACACTCAATCAGAGTAGATACAAGATAGATATACTAATAAGTTCTACTCTATTACATTCACAAGGCTCCAGAGTTATTACAATCCAGTTTCACAAAATGGAAATATTAGTTATAAATTTACTAACACCAAAAGGTGTACATCCCTACTAGGGTCGATCTATCTCACGTCCTCACACAGAGCGTCCAAAGGTCCCTCCCACCCGAAGGACCTGAAAAACAGTCACCCGAGGGTGTGAGACACACCGGAGTGTATCCCAGTGGGCACGACGGGCCGGGAAATAGCAAGCCGTACCTACTGGGTACAATAATAAGCGGATAGCAAAAGTAGGATATAGAAAACAGGTATATAATCTCAGCAGAGTATCATCAATCATGGATTAATCAACTGAGCAGTGTAATCATATATAGAGCTGATCATGCTATCACTGATAAGACTACAAGTCAGAATGAATGATCATGCTATAACTGACAAGCAGGAACGAATATACTGTACTGATAAGCAGGAAACAATCATGCTATCACTGATAATCTGGCAAGCAGTAAATGATGAACAAGAATAATGCATCAAAAGTAATCATCACAAATATACCCAATCACTGCCACTTTTGGCCACAAGGGCCTCAGGCTAAATTTTGCCATGGAGCAAATGGACCTCAGGCTACAGCCCCTTTTGGTCATTGGGGCCTCAGGCTAAAGCCCCTTTTGGACACCCAATCAAGCTATCATAACCTCAAAGGCTCACGGGTCGATCAGACCTCTCTACCGGTAAAGAACACCCACACGGGTAGCTAATCCGCTGGTGTGCGCGACTGAAAGCTTGGCTCGACGGCGATCATAATGCTGATGCTCAAACCATGGTCCACTGACCACATAGACGGCAAGAAGCCGAGGAAAATCCCCACTGGGATACAAGTATAACATGCCAAGTACTGAAGTAATCTCACCTATTCTAAACATGCAGTGAAGAATAGAGACAGGTATAGAACTATGCTAGTGACCAATCAAGCATGGCATGTGTCCAGGAAATGCATATCAACTGCTGAAGAAATCATGATGTAACTCAACATGATAAACAAGCAACTGCTGGAATATAAGCATGATATATCTCAATATGATAAACAAGCAACTGCTGGAATATAAAGGCATGATAAAAGCTCATCTGTGAGATCAAGGCTATGCAGATGTATGGATTTTGTGCTGATATGCAAGCAAGCAGTAAGAGGAGGTATGAACTCAATAGTAATCATAATGCTAAGTCCCAATCCACGGTCGGTAGACCGGACAGTCGGCAAGAAGCCGAGGAAAATCCCCACTGGGATATCGATACTGATGCAAATCATGCCAGGTACTGAGACTAGAACTTCTATTCTAAACATGCAGTGGAGAATAGAATATAACGAAAGGCTCATATGTATAATCAGGCAATATAGCTGAAATGACTAAATGCTGGAATGAAAGCATATAGTACGGCTAAAGCATAGGTTCAGAGTTCCAAGAACAGGGGTCCAACCTACCACGACACCCAATAGGGCCGACCTGATAAAACGCGGACCGAAGATAACCCACCTGTATATAGGAGGAAACTGTAAGAACTTGAATTTTGAAAATAAATAAGTAAATGAAATCGATAAAAGTCAAGTTGAATTTGGATCATAAATGGCTCAGATAGCGATAGTGCCCCTTTTCTGCAGTGTAATTTGCACAATTAATGGGCCAGAAATATCACCTTTCAATCCGAGTCTAATCTCGAAAATTTGAAATCACTAGTGCGACCGTCTCGTCGAATCGATCGAAAATGGTATAGAAAGATTTTCGATCCGACGGTCAGATCGTTCAGAAATCAGCGAAGAAGCTTGAGGGGCCCACAACTTAAGTTGTGAATAGTAACCCCTATTTCAAATGCCCTTTTGATCATCGACGACCGTTTCGCCGTCTGGACCCTAGACATAGGGGTATGAGTAGTCAATTCTGGCTATTTTTGACGTTCTGAGCACAATGGCACTGACGGAATTCATTTTTGGCGATCCGGGTGCATCGAAGTGCGTGCGTCATACTGCATCTTACAGAACTTTATGACCTGAGATTTTATTCGAGCGCCGAATCAAGCAAGCAAATATGCTACTTGATAGGTCTCGACGAGCCGGACGTCGTGGCGAAGTCTGTTTCGCAATTTGATGAACCGTTCGTCTCGAAATGCGTGAAATACGCCGAAAAAGCGGGTATTTTTGCAAAAATCTTAATATTTTATGGGTCAAATTTATTGTGGCTTATAAGTTGGGGTGCTGGGTGCATTTATCATCTACAGTGAGGATCTTAGTGAGTATGATGAAGAGTAGAAGGACTAAGTTGCAAAGAAAGTGGAAAAAATACACTAAATGTTATTATGCTCTAGTATTGTGTGTTGGGGGCAGTTAGAACTGCTTGTCCACGACCCCACTTCCCCTCTGCCACGAACTCCCTTGCCCAGGAACCGTTCTTCGTGGGATATAGCAGGGTGGAGAGGATGATGTTGCAAGGTTCTTGGCAACCGAGTTGATGTGGAAAAGAACAAGCGAACCAGAGATTTCTTGCACCTAACCTCCATCAAAGGTTTCTCCTTCTTCCTCTGCATTTTCCCGGTGAGGCGCACCATCAGCCGCCTCCGAGGATCGCCGGAAAAGCAAGATAATTTAAGAAATCAATTGATCTCGGGGTGTGGTGGAGTGGGACTTCACCAAGTTGGTTGGGACCGCTTCCAGAGCATCCAGAGGATCTCTGATACCTCCAGAAGCCGAGCCCAGGTGGTCCTGCTCACTGCCGTGGCCGCGCAACGCGGGGAGGTGCATCCATTCTTCTCCAACTCCGGCGAGGTGAGTCCACTTTAACCAAAGGTTCTCTGGACCAAGGACCATTAGCAGTAGCTTCTGTAGATCATAAAGATTCTCTCTTCCTAGCCCCGAGCCCCCATGCAAGTTGGGTTGCCGGCGGGGGAAATACCTTGCCGGAACCCTAAGTTAGCTCCGCCGCGGCCGTTCTCCACAACCAGTGGACCAAAACGGAAACCAAAATGATGGGAGGTTACTGTTGGACCTAAGGATCATCTCCACCAAAGTTGGTGGAGTTTGATCGAGCGTGGAAGTCGCAGAATGAAACCCTAATTTCGGGTTTTTCTTGCACTTGGCCGAGCTTGTTGCTCCGGCGCCGGCGGGCCTTCCCACCTCCGGCAAAGTGACTAGAGAGCTTCCTGGGAGTGAGAGGATCCCATTTGTACGGTTGCATGGTATCCATGCAGCTTGGGGGTGGCGCGGCCATGGATGACCCGAAACGGGTTCATATTGCGGTGGCCGGTTCTCCGGCCGTCTCCGGTGGGTGTGACTTGATCGGGAAGTTTTCTGGGACCAAGGGGAAACTAACCATGCATATGCCTGGGTCCCATGTTGCCCGAACAAAAATCCACCATTAATGGTGGGAAGCTCCAAACCGAGCTTGCCCGCCGCCGTCGCCGCCGTGACCTCGTCGTCGGGCACTAGTCCAGGAAGCTTTATGGGAATGAGTAGCACCTTTTGGTGCTGTTGGGAGAGGCCCAGGAACCAGTGATGGAAAATCACCATTAATGGTGCCCGAGCTTCATCTTCAACCTTGGTTTCCGGCCAACCTGGGGTGCAAGGATGGCCCAGACTTGTTGAGGATGCTTCTGCAACTCTAAGGAGTATTTCCTTCCAAGTTAGAAGGTCCCAGGTGCTGTCTTTGCAGAGAAAGAGCTCGGGCATGGCTTTCTTGTGTTTTGTGTAATGGTGCACACTAGGTGTTTGTGATAATGCCTCAATGAGGTTTTGTATGGAATTGGACTTCGAGTATAATATGAAAGTTACTCCATTATATCCCATGAGCTTGATGCTCACTTCTGTTCAAAATGTGACTGATGGGATTGGTGGATTTTGCTACTTGAACCTTATATATGCATAAAAATGGCCAACCTTGTTTGGTTACTGTTACAGCAGCCTTGGGTCTGCCCAATGGTGAGCCCTTGGACCCTCTCGACCCCCTGAGCATGGTGCTCACCCCATATTTGGTTTTGGTTGAGTTTGGGTGCATGATTAGCAAGTTAGAACCTTCAAGCATAGTATTTATGGACCCATTTATGTTCTCGGGTTCCGCGCTGCTCCCAAATGGTGAGCACGGCATTCAGTTCATCGAGGCCCACCTACAGGTGCCCTCGGTTCAGTTTGGAGATGTGTGGTTGTGAAGTAATTGCAAAAACATGAGTTTTTGGAGGGTTTTTTTATGCAATTTTGGGAAATCCTAGGGGTCTAATTGCAATTGTAGCCTCATGGGCTGTTTTGGGCTGTACGCCTATGATCTCTAAACCCTTCGTTGGAGATCCAATGGCTTTTGTTGAGCAGAAATCGGATTTCCGGAAAATTCTGGCAAAATCCCGGGACTTCAGCGAAGTTTTTCCGTATGGCTTGTACACACAGTGAGTTAGTGGGATGGATATGAAAGAGAGTCTATTATTGATTTGTATCTATTATTCAGGTACCAGCAGTCAGCCACTAGCCAGTAAGCCTTCCAGTGGATTTCAGAATCGTTGGTGTTGAGGTGGGTTATCTTCGGTCCGGACTAGCTTTTTGGCCCTCTGGTTGCTTTAGTCCAGTCGGACACCTGTTTTTGATTGCCCTGCTGATTACATGACCTATCTTGCTATATCGTTATTTCCCTGATTGACATCGACTTGATTAGACCTGTGATTGAGATTTTCTGCTCACGATCAGCCGATTATCATACACATATCCCCTGGTTATTCCTGACTGATCCTGATTGATTGATATATATAGATTTGCATGATTAGATGACACCTGTTGATTCCTGTCATTGAGATATTATTCGAGATATTATTGATATGCATGATTGATTGGTCCTGGTTGATAGACACTACTTGATATGCACGATTGATTGATTCCGATGGATAGATATAGACAGATGATTCCCTGTTGGGATTTCGGCGTGTGCCGACTACTCGGTCACTAGACCGTGAGATTGATCATTGTGACTTGCCATGCACTGCTGTACTTCACGAACATTGCCGGGGTCGCTCCCCGTGGCTATTGTTCTTTACCGGTAAAGTGGTCTGGAGGAAGGACCCGTGAGCCCCAGATAGCACATATGAGTGCGGGGTTATGTCAGTGGGATAGGTGCAGAGAGTGGTATGAGCCTGAGGTCCCCGTGACCAATAATGGCATTGGTTGGGTGCTTGATATTCTTGTGATTGATGCATAGATTATATACTCCCATGTTCTAGCATGCTTTTCAGTACTGTCACTTGATTATGCTTCATGCCAGTTCATTTCATATACCAGCTTATGATTGATTACTTGCCTAGTTAGCTTATCTGTGGATTTTGATTATGAGTGGACGTTATGTTTTCCAGCATGTATGATCTACAGTTTTATGATTGATTCCAGTATACTTACCTGCAGTTCTTATTCTGATTATTAGTAGACCTCTATGCTTTCCAGTTTTTCCTGTTGACTCTTAATATCCGCAGATTTTAGTACCCAGTAGGTACGATTAGCTGAAGCTCGGCTCGTCGTGCCCACTGGGATGCACTCCGGTGTATCTCACACCCTCGGGTGACTGTTGTAGGTCCGTCGGGTGGTGAGATGTCGGGACGATCCGGTGAGCCGATTACGATAGAGCTGTCCTCATGATTCTAGACAGACATTGACGGAGATCCTTGATGATTTACGCAGACAGTTATTTTCCGCATTTATTCCAGTTCTATTTGTTTTAGACATTTAAAATATTGAGGTGATTTCCGATTCTGAATTATTCCTGCTAACTAGATTAGTAGTTGTACTAAGATATCTGTCGCTGATGACTAGCCTAGCCGTGCATATATAGGGGAGTCTCTGTTCGCGGAATAGAGAGTTTCCTATATGTGTGGCGGTCTGTTACGCCTGTTTTGCAAACTCTGATTTAATAAAAAAAAAAAAAATTTCAGACCTGATTTTTAAAACTCGGGGCGTGACAGATTAGATGGTATCAGAGCAATAGGTATACAGTACCTAAGAAAAGATGATTAGGAACTGGTTAGGATGAACCCTAGGATGACTTGTCACGTGAGAGCGTTGGGTATGTCTAGTATAAGGGTTAGAAACTCAAGATATTATCAGAGTCTGTTCTGACCTGCTTCTATATTGTAGCTATGGCTCGTCCTCCAGGTCGTGGACGGGGACGGGGCACGGGCCGTGGAGTAGGCCGACCACCTAGCACGCCGAGTGAGCCCGTTGATCAGGGTCGTATGGACCGGCTTGAGGCCCAGGTGGCGACTCTGGCTGGGACGTTCCAGCAATTTATGCAGCAGCAGGCTGCTGGCCCTTCCACTCCTACCCCGCCTGCTCCTCCACCTGTACCTGAGGTCACATTGCCGGTTGCACCCCCTGCTGCACCAGCCGTCGCTGAGCCTGAATGCTTGGCTGAGCCAGATGTAGACCCCGCACCACCACCGGCGGGGCCCGTTCCAGCTCCAGCCCCTGCCGCAACCTCCAGGGCGGTACCGAGGGTTGCTGCTGCCCATGCCGCCACTGCTTCTATCGTGTCTGCTTCCTCTCGCTCTGTCGCTCCCGCTGTTGATCCTGCGGCCGATACTGAGGCCGATCGAGCAGAGAGGGCCCGAGCGAAGGCGGTTTTGCTAGAGTTCAAAAAGTTCAAGCCGCAAACCTTTGACGGCAAAGACGAGGACCACTGGGCGGTCGAGGAATGGATCGATCATATGGAGAAATTATTCCAAGACGCCTACACCGAGGACCGCGACAAGGTCCACATCGCTGTACATTGCCTGGAGGGCCGGGCATCCAAATGGTGGAGGCGACATCGAGAGCGCTACTTCCCGAGTCCAGCTGATCCTACTTGGGAGGATTTTAAAACCGCCATGGACCACCACCACCTCAAGGAGACCACCAAGGAGGGTCTCGAGCGCGAGTTGGAAACGATCAAACAGGGCGACAAGAGCGTCCGAGAGTACGAGCAGGAGTTCCTGCGCATCGCCGACCTGGTGCCCCAGGCGGTGCGCGAGGAACGCCGGAAGGTACGCTTGTTTTCGCAGGGCTTGAGGCCTGAGATTCGCCGACACCTCGCGTCGCACCTCTCCACCGACTTCGACAACTGCGTGGAGCGGTGTCTAGCGATCGAGGCGGAGATCAAGATGTCCCGCGCTGAGCGGAATGCGGCGGACAAGGACAGGGACAAGGGCAAGAAGAGGGCGCATCCAGGAAACGGCGGTGGGCATTTTGATCAGAACAAAAAGGCGAAATCATCCCGACCGTGTGTCTTCTGTGGGGGTACCCACCAAACGCGCTTCTGTAAACAACGTCACGGCCAATGCTTCAAATGCGGCCAACAGGGGCATAGAGCTTCGGAGTGCCCGCAGGGTTCCGCACCTGCGCAGATCACAGCCCCTGTACCCGCACCTTCACAACGACGACTAGAACCGGCGCCTAGCTCAGCTTCATCTGGGCGTCCCCCTCTACCTCGACCACCTACTGGAGGGTATCAGTCGGCAGGTGGACGCGTTTATGCACTGACCTCTCACGGAGAGCCAACGGAGGGAAAACCAACGACTGATTTCGTAGCTCTCGAATGAACTGTTTTAAGCAATTCTTAAAGCATGACCTTAAGTTGTAAACTTCGTGAACAGAACTCCTTTGAAGTGGAGGTGATATAATAATCTGAATTACTTTGTTTTAATAAATGGGTTAAAGATTAAATTAGACATTGATCTCCATAGATATTGATTGCTTTAGCCACGTTACCTATACCTTCGGTTGACTCCGAGGGGAGTCGTGTCTCCAACTCGATGTTGGCGACAGATCTTGGGTGTTTTACCATTCTTTTGATAAGTATGTTGGCTGCAGACAAGGTACGGTCGAAAGAATGGGTTGAAGTACTCTACCCCGTAACGGGTAATATCGTGATTGGGTCTACTGGTTAGCTTGTTTATAGTTATAGTCTTCAGGGTGACCATTTATTTGGTTCTTAGTTGTATTAAGTTTCAGGGACGAAACTTCCATTTTGGTGGGAGAGATGTAAGAACTTGAATTTTGAAAATAAATAAGTAAATGAAATCGATAAAAGTCAAGTTGAATTTGGATCATAAATGGCTCAGATAGCGATAGTGCCCCTTTTCTGCAGTGTAATTTGCACAATTAATGGGCCAGAAATATCACCTTTCAATCCGAGTCTAATCTCGAAAATTTGAAATCACTAGTGCGACCGTCTCGTCGAATCGATCGAAAATGGTATAGAAAGATTTTCGATCCGACGGTCAGATCGTTCAGAAATCAGCGAAGAAGCTTGAGGGGCCCACAACTTAAGTTGTGAATAGTAACCCCTATTTCAAATGCCCTTTTGATCATCGACGACCGTTTCGCCGTCTGGACCCTAGACATAGGGGTATGAGTAGTCAATTCTGGCTATTTTTGACGTTCTGAGCACAATGGCACTGACGGAATTCATTTTTGGCGATCCGGGTGCATCGAAGTGCGTGCGTCATACTGCATCTTACAGAACTTTATGACCTGAGATTTTATTCGAGCGCCGAATCAAGCAAGCAAATATGCTACTTGATAGGTCTCGACGAGCCGGACGTCGTGGCGAAGTCTGTTTCGCAATTTGATGAACCGTTCGTCTCGAAATGCGTGAAATACGCCGAAAAAGCGGGTATTTTTGCAAAAATCTTAATATTTTATGGGTCAAATTTATTGTGGCTTATAAGTTGGGGTGCTGGGTGCATTTATCATCTACAGTGAGGATCTTAGTGAGTATGATGAAGAGTAGAAGGACTAAGTTGCAAAGAAAGTGGAAAAAATACACTAAATGTTATTATGCTCTAGTATTGTGTGTTGGGGGCAGTTAGAACTGCTTGTCCACGACCCCACTTCCCCTCTGCCACGAACTCCCTTGCCCAGGAACCGTTCTTCGTGGGATATAGCAGGGTGGAGAGGATGATGTTGCAAGGTTCTTGGCAACCGAGTTGATGTGGAAAAGAACAAGCGAACCAGAGATTTCTTGCACCTAACCTCCATCAAAGGTTTCTCCTTCTTCCTCTGCATTTTCCCGGTGAGGCGCACCATCAGCCGCCTCCGAGGATCGCCGGAAAAGCAAGATAATTTAAGAAATCAATTGATCTCGGGGTGTGGTGGAGTGGGACTTCACCAAGTTGGTTGGGACCGCTTCCAGAGCATCCAGAGGATCTCTGATACCTCCAGAAGCCGAGCCCAGGTGGTCCTGCTCACTGCCGTGGCCGCGCAACGCGGGGAGGTGCATCCATTCTTCTCCAACTCCGGCGAGGTGAGTCCACTTTAACCAAAGGTTCTCTGGACCAAGGACCATTAGCAGTAGCTTCTGTAGATCATAAAGATTCTCTCTTCCTAGCCCCGAGCCCCCATGCAAGTTGGGTTGCCGGCGGGGGAAATACCTTGCCGGAACCCTAAGTTAGCTCCGCCGCGGCCGTTCTCCACAACCAGTGGACCAAAACGGAAACCAAAATGATGGGAGGTTACTGTTGGACCTAAGGATCATCTCCACCAAAGTTGGTGGAGTTTGATCGAGCGTGGAAGTCGCAGAATGAAACCCTAATTTCGGGTTTTTCTTGCACTTGGCCGAGCTTGTTGCTCCGGCGCCGGCGGGCCTTCCCACCTCCGGCAAAGTGACTAGAGAGCTTCCTGGGAGTGAGAGGATCCCATTTGTACGGTTGCATGGTATCCATGCAGCTTGGGGGTGGCGCGGCCATGGATGACCCGAAACGGGTTCATATTGCGGTGGCCGGTTCTCCGGCCGTCTCCGGTGGGTGTGACTTGATCGGGAAGTTTTCTGGGACCAAGGGGAAACTAACCATGCATATGCCTGGGTCCCATGTTGCCCGAACAAAAATCCACCATTAATGGTGGGAAGCTCCAAACCGAGCTTGCCCGCCGCCGTCGCCGCCGTGACCTCGTCGTCGGGCACTAGTCCAGGAAGCTTTATGGGAATGAGTAGCACCTTTTGGTGCTGTTGGGAGAGGCCCAGGAACCAGTGATGGAAAATCACCATTAATGGTGCCCGAGCTTCATCTTCAACCTTGGTTTCCGGCCAACCTGGGGTGCAAGGATGGCCCAGACTTGTTGAGGATGCTTCTGCAACTCTAAGGAGTATTTCCTTCCAAGTTAGAAGGTCCCAGGTGCTGTCTTTGCAGAGAAAGAGCTCGGGCATGGCTTTCTTGTGTTTTGTGTAATGGTGCACACTAGGTGTTTGTGATAATGCCTCAATGAGGTTTTGTATGGAATTGGACTTCGAGTATAATATGAAAGTTACTCCATTATATCCCATGAGCTTGATGCTCACTTCTGTTCAAAATGTGACTGATGGGATTGGTGGATTTTGCTACTTGAACCTTATATATGCATAAAAATGGCCAACCTTGTTTGGTTACTGTTACAGCAGCCTTGGGTCTGCCCAATGGTGAGCCCTTGGACCCTCTCGACCCCCTGAGCATGGTGCTCACCCCATATTTGGTTTTGGTTGAGTTTGGGTGCATGATTAGCAAGTTAGAACCTTCAAGCATAGTATTTATGGACCCATTTATGTTCTCGGGTTCCGCGCTGCTCCCAAATGGTGAGCACGGCATTCAGTTCATCGAGGCCCACCTACAGGTGCCCTCGGTTCAGTTTGGAGATGTGTGGTTGTGAAGTAATTGCAAAAACATGAGTTTTTGGAGGGTTTTTTTATGCAATTTTGGGAAATCCTAGGGGTCTAATTGCAATTGTAGCCTCATGGGCTGTTTTGGGCTGTACGCCTATGATCTCTAAACCCTTCGTTGGAGATCCAATGGCTTTTGTTGAGCAGAAATCGGATTTCCGGAAAATTCTGGCAAAATCCCGGGACTTCAGCGAAGTTTTTCCGTATGGCTTGTACACACAGTGAGTTAGTGGGATGGATATGAAAGAGAGTCTATTATTGATTTGTATCTATTATTCAGGTACCAGCAGTCAGCCACTAGCCAGTAAGCCTTCCAGTGGATTTCAGAATCGTTGGTGTTGAGGTGGGTTATCTTCGGTCCGGGCTAGCTTTTTGGCCCTCTGGTTGCTTTAGTCCAGTCGGACACCTGTTTTTGATTGCCCTGCTGATTACATGACCTATCTTGCTATATCGTTATTTCCCTGATTGACATCGACTTGATTAGACCTGTGATTGAGATTTTCTGCTCACGATCAGCCGATTATCATACACATATCCCCTGGTTATTCCTGACTGATCCTGATTGATTGATATATATAGATTTGCATGATTAGATGACACCTGTTGATTCCTGTCATTGAGATATTATTCGAGATATTATTGATATGCATGATTGATTGGTCCTGGTTGATAGACACTACTTGATATGCACGATTGATTGATTCCGATGGATAGATATAGACAGATGATTCCCTGTTGGGATTTCGGCGTGTGCCGACTACTCGGTCACTAGACCGTGAGATTGATCATTGTGACTTGCCATGCACTGCTGTACTTCACGAACATTGCCGGGGTCGCTCCCCGTGGCTATTGTTCTTTACCGGTAAAGTGGTCTGGAGGAAGGACCCGTGAGCCCCAGATAGCACATATGAGTGCGGGGTTATGTCAGTGGGATAGGTGCAGAGAGTGGTATGAGCCTGAGGTCCCCGTGACCAATAATGGCATTGGTTGGGTGCTTGATATTCTTGTGATTGATGCATAGATTATATACTCCCATGTTCTAGCATGCTTTTCAGTACTGTCACTTGATTATGCTTCATGCCAGTTCATTTCATATACCAGCTTATGATTGATTACTTGCCTAGTTAGCTTATCTGTGGATTTTGATTATGAGTGGACGTTATGTTTTCCAGCATGTATGATCTACAGTTTTATGATTGATTCCAGTATACTTACCTGCAGTTCTTATTCTGATTATTAGTAGACCTCTATGCTTTCCAGTTTTTCCTGTTGACTCTTAATATCCGCAGATTTTAGTACCCAGTAGGTACGATTAGCTGAAGCTCGGCTCGTCGTGCCCACTGGGATGCACTCCGGTGTATCTCACACCCTCGGGTGACTGTTGTAGGTCCGTCGGGTGGTGAGATGTCGGGACGATCCAGTGAGCCGATTACGATAGAGCTGTCCTCATGATTCTAGACAGACATTGACGGAGATCCTTGATGATTTACGCAGACAGTTATTTTCCGCATTTATTCCAGTTCTATTTGTTTTAGACATTTAAAATATTGAGGTGATTTCCGATTCTGAATTATTCCTGCTAACTAGATTAGTAGTTGTACTAAGATATCTGTCGCTGATGACTAGCCTAGCCGTGCATATATAGGGGAGTCTCTGTTCGCGGAATAGAGAGTTTCCTATATGTGTGGCGGTCTGTTACGCCTGTTTTGCAAACTCTGATTTAATAAAAAAAAAAAAAATTTCAGACCTGATTTTTAAAACTCGGGGCGTGACAGAAACAACGACTCCACCAGAAGGTAGACGGTCGCGGGCTGGCTCCTGACGACTGGGGCCTACAATATACCAGATGACAACTCAGGGTCAAACAATGCTCAAGGCGCAACTAGCGCGAACCGACAATTTCGTCGATTTGTGCTACATAAAGCAATTTAGCTTTTCAGAAACCCTAGGGAAACCTACTGAAGGGTTAGTAATACTTTAGAACACTTATCTAGCCCTTTCATAATGCTACAATTGCAGCAAGCCCCTCGAGCTTTCCCGAAATGTGTTTTATACACTAAATAAGCACTGTTTTGGCTCGTTCTTTCAAACGGTAAATCATTTTTACGAGCCGTCACCTCCAGCAGGTGACATTTGACTTGCTGAACGCCGTGCTCACCCATTTGTGGCAACACGATGCCCGAGGAAAACTTCGGGCCATAATTTACTTACCTAACCTAGCCGAAACGCATTTTCGTTTCTTCGGCTCACCAAAACCCAAAATAAACGTGAGCATCGCGTTCAGTGACCCCAAAATAGCCAGGAGTACACTTTTACAATTTTCCAAACAGACCTCAGTACTGTTTTTAAGCAACTATTGCATTTAGGATTGGTTCTAACATAACTTTCATTCCAAACATCCCACAGTAAAACTTTGTATATAAGAATTGCTCTGGACCTTGCCAGGATACCAGGGCTTGCCCTAATTGCAGCCCAGATCCGCTGGATCACCCAGATCCACTACCTTGCTTCCACACAAGTTCACAATGCACCAACCCTTTGTCCACACAGATCAAGCTTGATCTGAAGTGAGCATCAAGCTCAGGGGACACTTGTGAGCAAGTTTGATATACAACTCGAGAGCTGAATCCCTCTATTTCTTCTCTGTGGCGTTTCAGCATACACCTAGTGTGCACACTTTACACACACACACCCACACCATGCCCAAGCTCCAACACTGCACCTACTGCAACTGGGGCTTCCCAACTTGGATCAACTTACTCAGCAGAGATTCTGGAGTAATTCCCCTCAATTGGGAGCAGCCCGAACTCCCCGGCTGGCCGAGCTCCATGAAGAAGAAGATGAAGCTAAACCTTGAAAATCGTGACCAAACAACCAAGGGGTTTGGGTCCCAATTCCTTGCACCAACAGGTGCTAAACCCTTCACTGAAACTCTTCATGCAAGTGGCTGGCCCCGAGGTGCGGCGGCGGCGGCGATGGAGGAAGCTCCATTTCGAGCTCCTTGGGCTCTAATGGTGGATTTTCACAGAGCCAACCAGAAGCTTTCCAACATGGATGGAAATGATCCTCTGGTTCATACAAAGCTTCCCGACCATCCCTCCCCGGCCGGAGTTGGCCGGAGCTCCGGCGGCCGCGATTTTTCTATTTCGGGTCAACAATGGCCGTCAACTCCCCGATGCTGCATGGGCAGCATGCAAGTGCATGGATGCACTCCTTACACTCCCAGCAACACTTCTGGGCAAGTGGCCGGCGGCGGGGAGGCGTGCCGGCGCCGGAGCAGTAAGCTCGGCCATGTGCAAGAAACCCGAAAACTAGGGTTAGGTTCTGCGAGTGATCCACTTGATCAAACTCCACCAAATTTGGTGGAGTTGATCCTCATCTCCAACAGTCCAAGACCACCATTTTATTTCCCATTTGGTCTACTGGTTGCCGAGAAAAACGGCGGCGGAGCAATGGCTAGGTTTCCGGCCATCTTTGCTCCCGCCGGCCAACCAGGCTGCATGGGGGCTCGGGCTTGTGCAGAGAACACTCTTAGAACATGGAAAGTCTACTGCTAAGGGTCTCGGGCCTTAAGAACCATTGGTTAAGGTGCTCTCACCTTGGCCGGAGTTGGTGAAGGAGGAAGAAGCCGGTTCTTGGTCCTTTCTTCACGCGCGGCCACGACAAGCTCCAGCTAGGTTCCAGAGATGCCAAGGAATCCTCAGGAGCACTTCAATCCAGCTTTTGTGAGGTTTGGTCCCAACCTTTCTCTCTCACTCTCTCCCCGGTTTGGCTTACAATGGAATGGTATCCCCTCGCTTCCTGGCACTCGGGGCTAAGTCAGGGGAGGTTGGTGCTTTGGATTCTACTCCAATGCTTCAAACTCTGGTCCCTAGGGCAGCTCAAAAGACACCTTGCACTTATTGCAAGATTCTTGCACCAAACCGGGTTCACACCAAAACCCTTAGCCCGAGCTCTGCACAACCACCCTCATGGGCTTCTCGTGATGGCAGAGGCCCAATAAACCAAGTCCCATTAGCTTTGGCCCAAGATTACCCAACAATCTTAAAGAAAAAAATGATAATTCGGCGCTTTTCACCCATTTCGAGAAAATTTACTCGACGAAATGCAAAATGGACTTCGCCATGACGTCCGGCTCGTCGAGACCTTCAAGATAGGCTATTCATTTGTTTGATTTGGTGCACAAATGAATTCTCGGGCCAACTAGTTCTGTAAGTCGCAATCCGACGCACGCACTTCAATGCACCCGGATCGTCAAACACGAAATCCGTCAGTGCCATTGCGTTCAGAACGTCGAAATTAGCTAGGATCCATTACTCATACCCCTATGTCAGGGTTCTAGACAGTGGTTCGGCCAACTGTCGCTCGCGAAGGGTCGAAAATCGCGAGTTACTATTCACACTTAAGTCGCGGGGCCCGTTTTTTGATTTCTGATTTCTGGAAGATCCGACCGTCGGATCGAAAACATATGAATATGAAACTTCTATGTTCCGACGAAACGATCGCAATGGTGATCTTGGATTTTCCAGATCAGACCCCGATCAAAAGTCGACATTTCTGGGCCACTATTGCACATTTTTACTATTTAAAAATTCCAGAAATTCATTTAAACTGTTTAAAATTCTCGGTTACTACATTTATTGAGGGAAGGAAAAAATTGGATCGAAAACCGGAATGCAAAATCCATCATGAAAACAGTCTACAACTATGAATGCTCTTTAAAGGCTGCGACGATTATCAGTAAGATAATCAACCGGAACTGAAAGAGGAATAAAGGATCAGAAATAAAGTCACAGAGAAGTAAAAAACAACTTATAAATACAACATTAACCACGAATTTCTTTTAAGTATGATAACAACAAAATAGACACTTACAATCAGCACCAATACCTCTTGAATAATCATACTTATACAAATAATAGGCTCAGTTCTTGCTCTCTTATAATTTGGTTTAAATTTATAGTTATCGGCGCAATACTCAAACTACTCCAATCAGTGCAAACAGGTAATGCAATAGTCAAGCAAATCCAACCAATGCCAACAGGCTGCGACGATCGGTATAAAACCAGTCAGCCACCATGCCTCAGAAGGTTAGGAGTAAATGATTACTTACCAACAGTTCCAGCTTGCACCGACAAAAATAAATCTGTCCATTTTTAGAGCAAGATCATCACAGAGGGGAAACAAAGAAGGAAAAAAGAGAGGAATACATATTAAGTAAAAGAACAGAAAGTGGGAAAAATCCCCAATTTGAAATAAATCAACAGATTTATTGAGGGAAGGAAAAAATTGGATCGAAAACCGGAATGCAAAATCCATCATGAAAACAGCCTACAACTATGAATGCTCTTTAAAGGCTGCGACGATTATCAGTAAGATAATCAACCGGCCATGCCTTTAAATGAATCCTTCATTTCTTTGGACTGCAGATGGATGGTAAGTGCCTCAATACAAATAGTGATCTATATTGGATCCCTCATTTACTTTTGCATTATTAAATGATTGGTGTTTACACCAAAGAACGCATCTAGCGACGCTTCGGGGAGCTGTGAGTGGCCACATTGCATGGAAGCACACCGATCCTACCATGAAGGGAGGGGAAACCCACCGGCAAGTAACCCTAGAAGGCACGCGAAAGGCAATGCCGCACCAACAACTCAGTCAGGAAATAGCGGAGATAGCGACAGCGCCATGCCGGGCAGTTCTGGAAAACACGGAGGTAATGGCGGGCAACCATAGCGAAGCATAGACACAGATGGAAGAGGTCAGCAGTTACAAACGAAGTAGGAATACAAAGAGTTAAACGGCATCAGTTAAAAGATGGAAACCTATCATTAAAAGAAAAAATTGAACAAAATTAGCTTTGTCAAAAGCATAACAAAGAGCAGAATATTGATTTCACATATATATATATATACATATATATATATATGGACAAAGACATATAACATATTCTTTGAGCTAAATTTGGTTAAAAAATGGAAACTGGTCAATAAAATACTAAAATTTGAACAAAAACAGCTTTTGTCCATAGCCCAACAAAGAATAGAATATTGACTTCAAATATATATATGTGGAAAAAAGACAGTTCAAGCTCATAGTAGAAAGAACAAAATTAATAAAAGATGAGAAGTTATCGTCTAAAAAGCTAAAATGACAGAATGATGACGGAAAAAGTACCTTCTTTGCTGATTTTGAGCTAAACCACTGAACTGTTGAAGGTATTTGGGGCTGAGAACTATCTGCACCAATAGAAAATTACTAATAGATAGAAATATTTAACAAACTGTGTATTCTACCACAACATGTTCCTTACCATCAAGATCAGGATCAGTTTTCTTTGGTGAGGGCTTAGATTTTTTGGAAAGTAAATTATTCATAAGTTAGAGACTCACCATACAGACTCTGAACAATACCATCTTACACGAAATGGAGAATGGTATCATAGACTCACTGCTAGTAGAACATCTAGTCCTTCCATTATGGGTGGAGTCAATTTACTCAAATCTGCCGAAATAGTGAAAAGAATGTTAATCTCAAGTTGAGGAAGTTAGCTGCTCTGTTATAATGAAGCTTAAGCAGTTCATAGACACACACAATTGAAACTAATGCAATTGAATCGTTGTTCTTAATTTTTGTTACTCTAGTAATCACGTGTGCACTCATGAATAGGCACCCCCCCATTTTAAAGAGTAGAAAATAGTATAGAAAGCAGCGTGCACATTGATTGAGAAAATAACCACAATACAGACAATAAAGCTAAAAGAATGGGTCCTATTTCTTAAACCAAATAAGTATCCTATATTCCTGCACATTCTATATCATCAAGCTAAAATGGACTTCAAAATATGAAGGAATAAATGTACAAACACCCCCTAAACTTTATTAAGTAGTTTAATAAGCCATTCTCCTCAAGCAAAGTTACTAATTAAATAGCTATCCCCGACAACTGTCTGCTGTGTAATAAGCTTTAAAACACACCAAAGCATGTCTTGTCCATTCTAATACTCAAAAAGCAGCAACATAAATCAAAGATGGAATCACCCTATTCTCCTTTTATTATCCTGGTTTTTTTGAAAGATTAATATAATATTTCGAATCTACTCCCTTTGGAGTTTGTCTTTACATCCATGTCCTATTTAGGTTCAACTTTTACCTAATTAGAGACATACATAAATTGAAAGGTAAATACCTTTGACATTTGTTACAATTTAAGAAACCCAACATGATTATCTCTCGAATTTTATAAGTCTATTTTTTCTAACCTGCTCCTTTTGGAGTTTGTCTTTACATCCATGGCCTACTTAGGTTCAACTTTTGCTTGATTGGAGTTTTGCAAGTTGTCCTCTCATTATCTTGCTTTTTTTGAAAGATTAATATAATATTTCAAATCTACTCCCTTTGGAGTTTGTCTTTACATCCATGTCCTATTTAGGTTCAACTTTTACTTAATTAGAGTTTTGCAAGTTCTCCTTTCATTAACTTGGTTTTTTGAAAGATTAATATAGTATTCCGTGCTTATTAATATATATGCCCCCCTCAAAGCAAATATTTGTAATTAACTTCATGTTAATTTTAAGCTACAACTTAGGAAACTCAAGATAACAACCTTTGGAGTTTGCCACAACTTAGAAAATTTAACCTAAGAACCTCGAGAAACCAACTCAATCAAAGTCATATATTTAAAAGTTGGCATGTAGAGAAGTATAGGAATTATCAATTCTGATGAAAATATTTGGAAATTCAACTCAAACAAAGTCATACATTTGAAAATCGATGAACACGGTAAGAACGACACAAACAACAATATTCAAAAACCCAACCGAAAATCTGTTTTTTTGCCAAATAAATATTAGGAAAGGTTGAAATATCATTTCAATCGTTAGGCTCAGATAATCTCGAGACTCAATCCAAAGAAAGTAGATAATAAAAGACACAATTTATTTCGCGAATCATCACTGTACAAACAACAATTGGTTGCCAAAGGGTGCTAGCAAATAATTGGTTCTTTATGTTGTCACAATTGAAGACCACGAGAAGAATTGCTCAAATTTTAACGATAACACAACGGAGGATTTTACCTTGAAGCCACACGGAAGTAACAACATGCCCACCAAACAATGTAGTTTAAAGCAGAGACATTTATATATTTTCTCCAATCATCAACTGAACACCCAAGGCCATCCAAAATTGATGTTCTTTTGTATGTATCATCATAGCCCAAAACAAAAAAAAAAAAAACACAACAAAGTTTAAAGTAGAGGTATTTATATATTTTCTCCAATTATTAAGGGAACACCCAACGCCATCCAAAATTGATGTTCTTTTGTATGTATCATCATAGTCCAAAAACAAAAAGGGAAAAAAAAAGGAACACACAAAACAAATGTGTAAATTAATTAGGAAAAAAGCGTGAATTAAGTAAACAAAATATGTAAATTGATTAGAGAGAAAACATGAATATTCAAGAAGAACAGTTAAGGGTAAATGCCACATTTCCGAAATCCGTTAACACTAAACTGGAAGAAGAATATGAAATACAAAAAGATGGCAGCTTATAACAAAAGAGAAGGCCAACAGTCATAAAGAAAACAAAAGTCCAACACTAACTTACTATATATAGTATATAACAGAACAAAAACCAAATAAGCCCATTTCTAATTTTTCATGATGCTAATTAAATAAATGCCAACATGTGAAGCTATATGATATTCACCATAAGTAGGTGTTCTAAGCAGGATTAAATCATTATTAGTATCAAAAAGTTGATGGCATTTCATACATGGGTGCTGAAATGATAAGGAGTTCGGGCCTGACCTTAATCCAAGAATGCACAAAGAACCACAGTCCACAAATGAGAATATATAGCAAAATTCTTCTCCAAGAAGTGCCCATTTCAAATCCAAGAACTGCAAACTTTGAAAGAGAGCTGTATTATAATTGGAGGGTTAGCAAAAGTCATATTCAAATTGATCACTTTCAAATCATAAAGTTACTGCAGTCCACAACAGTCTTTGAATTAACAGAAGAATCTTTTCACTCGTTTAAAAACAATAAATTTTTTACATGGAAAAGCACTCATTATTATAAGTGTTACAGAAAAGAGTAAATCCAAGAGTAGGTAGGTAGTCCAAGAAAAGGATTAGTAAACTGGCTTCGATTAGTTTTATATACAAATAGGAAATGAAGTTTAAAACTTCTAATTTATAAGTTTCATGTAAAGGTAAACAATAGCCTATTATGAAAGATGATAAATTGTTATTGGCAATTCTATGTACCCAAAGTGACCTAAATTATGGAAGAGAAAAATATATGGTATGCCAAACTATCTCATATATAATTGAATGCACAACCCAAGCAAGGAAATAAGCATGTTAGACATAGGAGGTTCAATTAATATCCGAATCCAAGCAAGTTAGAGTTCTCATTGTTTTTCGTATATACCTTTCCTTTCTTCATTCTGAGGCACTTCAAACAAACCAAGCTGAAGATTTGTTTACGCTCGTTTACATGAGACGGATGATAAATTGGTATTGGCAATTCTACGTAGTCAAAGTGACCTAAATTATGGAAGGAAAAAAATATATGTTATGCCAAACTACTGGAAAATCTTTTACTATTGCTAGCACCACAAATTACACAAGAAGAAGCGGTTAGTATATGTGAACCTTCACATTTCCCATGTTCTGCTGTTCCACAAGATTCACACTTTCGAGACTCCAAAGGTAATCCAAGAAAAGGATTAGTAAACTGGCTTCGATTAGTTTTATATACAAATAGGAAATGAAGTTTAAAACTTCTAATTTATAAGCTTCATGTAAAGGCAAACAATAGCCTATTATGAAAGATGACAAATTGGTATTGCCAATTCTATGTAGCCAAAGTGACCTAAATTATGGAGGAGGAAAAATATATGTTATGCCAAACTATCTCATATATAATTGAATGCACAACCCAAGCAAGGAAATAAGCATGTTAGACATAGGAGGTTCAATTAATATCCGAACCCAAGCAAGTTAGATTTCTCATTGTTTTTCGTATATACCTTTTCTTTCTTCATTCTGAGGCACTTCAAACAAACCAAGCTGAAGATTTGTTTACGCTCATTTACATGAGACAGATGGATAAATTGGTATTGGCAATTCTACGGAGTCAAAGTGACCTAAATTATGGGAGGGAAAAAATATATGTTATGCCAAACTACTGAAAATCTCTACTATTGCTAGCACCACAAATTACACAAGAAGAAGCGGTTAGTATATGTGACCTTCACATTTCCCATGTTCTGCTGTTCCACAAGATTCGCATTTTTCAGACTCCAAAGGTAATCCAAGAAAAGGATTAGTAAACTGGCTTCGATTAGTTTATATACAAATAGGAATGAAGTTTAAAACTTCTAATTTGTAAGTTTCATGTAAAGGCAAACAATAGCCTATTATGAAAGATGATAAATTGTTATTGGCAATCTATGTAGCCAAAGTGACCTAAATTATGAAAGAGAAAAAATATATGTTATGCCAACTACTAAAAAATCTCTTACTATTGTTAACACCACAAATCACACAGGAAGAAGCGGTTAGTATATGCGAACCTTCACATTTCTCATGTTTTGGTGTTCCACAAGATTCGCATTTCTACACTCAGATAATAATATAAGAACTAATAGAAATATGGTTACACCAGATGCTATCTTTATGAATATAATAACATATTGTTTGCTATAATATATACATATATTTTTATTCATGGACATATAATAATTAGTAGAAGAGAATATATATTTATTAATACAATATATATATATATATATATATATATATATATATATATATATATATATATAATAATAAGGAGTCTGCTTAGTTATTAATAGAGAGAAGAGAAATTATATATAGCTTCTCATTTCTTGGCTCCATTAGGTTCATCGGCATCTTAGAACTGCATATATAATAATTAAATATTAGTACCTTTATACACAAATAAGGGGTATGTAAAGTGGACAAAATATAATATGGAATATTACCTAAAGCGGCGCTTTGTTCGAGAAACTTGACGCGTTTTTCCCGGATAAGTGTGTCAAACTGTGGCAAAATAATTAGGTAATAAATATAACTTGCCGTAAATAATTTATACCTGAAATATAACAGGTGAATTTTCACAAAATATATTACCCAGAAGAATTTCGTATGATTGGAGATGGTTCTTGAAATACCTCAGAATGTTCTTGTTTTTCATTGGAAGTTGAGCAAGATTGATCTTCACATTTAGCAATAAAGTGTTATCAGCTCTGATTTTCTTACTTCTCTCTTATTTAATGTGAAAATCTTCAAAACTTTAAAGGTTGCAGCGCGCTTGTTGTAAATTTGATGCGTCAACTGTTACTTGGAAAATATGTGTACTGGTTGACGATTGCTTTTATTTAAGGAGGAGAGTGAAGTTATCTGAGTTGATGAAGTGAGTTGCTAAGATTTTGTGCTGGGATGCGGAGCATTTCCTGAGCTAATCTCCCGAATATTGTAAAATTAGCTGGGTGGCATTTCATCGCTGACAATGATGTTTAATTTATACCTATTTTCAAATACATGTAGTAAAATATTATTACATTTGTAAATCATTCATTATTTAAACTGGTAACTTGAAA
>CM055064.1:48945286-48969568 GCA_029204045.2 Tillandsia leiboldiana | reverse complement strand
AACCCACGGAATCTTTATGGATTCCTCTACTGTTTGCAACCACGCGAAGGCAAATTGTACGGTAAAGGACAACGCAAGATAATACCTTTGTAGTGGGGTACGACTGTTATATAAGGGAGGTCCAATTGTGTTCTTTTGGTTTTAGTATACTAAAAATATTAAGCTTAATTATTCAAATTTTTTGCCTATTTTCTTTACTAAAATATTAAGCAAATTTGTTCAAAAATTTTTTCCATACTTCCTTTCTTAAAACAAATATATAGTAGCAAACTAATCAGTGTGAAGGGAAGTAATATAAAGAGTAAAAATTAGCAAAGCAGGGAGATGGGGGATGTGTGCATACACTGCCTGCATTATGGGTATTTATCGCCAAAATTCTAAAGAGGAAGAGATGAGGATGAACAGACCAGAGTAATGATGAAGGTAGCCTGTAGATGCCCAGGTGTATAGAGGCAGGCATCCGAAGCCACCACACAGCCATAGGTACATCCAAAATCATAGAGCTGCCTTCACCTAATGAGCAGAAGAACAGAAGGCACCGAACAAGAGAGAGATGAAGATAGTAGGCCCGGATGAGGGAGGCTCGCTGTACAATCAGCCGATCATCGGCCCAATAACAGGGGATCCAAACCAAAAAAGGGAGGGGGGGGGGGAGGTGGCTCGGGGAGGCTCGGATCCACGGCCACGCACTCAATCGGGCCAATAACAGGACTCCAAACCGACACGCGGAGAGAAGGAGGGGAGCGTCGGGGGGGGGGGGGGGGGGGGGCGTAGGGCATCATCACATCCGAGCAACAATGGGGGAGGGCGTAGGGCATCATCACATCGAGCAACAATGGAAGAGGGGGTAGGGCATCTGTGGAAGAGAAGAGCATAGAAGCTTCCTACCATGTGAAGAATGATGGTGCGGGGAACGGGGAGAGCGAGCGGGCGCGTCCGTACGGCGGGCTACCGGGAGATTGGAGAGAGGAGATGCGGAAATGGGCTAGGAGAGGAGGCCATCTGTAGGAGGAGACGGATCCTCCCATGTGAAGAGAGAGTGCGGGGGAACCGGAGGGGAGAGAGCGCACCGCGCGGCCGTACGGCGAGGCGACCGGGAGTTAGAGGGAGGAGATGCGAATATGGCGTAGGGGAGAAGGCCACCTGTAGAAGGAGAGGGAGCGAGAGAGAGAGAAGAGAGACTCGGGCCAAGATGAGAAGGGAGGAAAAAAAGAGAGAGAAGAAGGAAACCCATGTGGGCACAGGTAGCGCAGAGCGCAGAACGCGGAGAAGAAGCGAAGGCAGTACGAAACACCTGGGGATGCTCCGTACATACTGCGCATTTATATTCTTCTATAGATTCTATAAATTGTTCATTTATATTTTGAATAGAGTATTTAAAAAGATTAAAAATAATTAAAATATATTATAAGGATAAGATTGGTATATTAATTTCATTCCGTTTTCGATATTTGCCTGAACTAAATACCGATAATGATAATGATTCATTCTGATTTCGATTCAGGTGATGAACTAAATATAATGAGGTAATGAGTCATTCCAATTCCGATTCTAACTTATTTCCATTCCGATTCTAATTTGGATTCCGACTTCGAACCAAGCATGTATACGACCATCCTAAACTAAGATGAGGAGAGAGACTACTCTCTATCTATGTATCATGAACACTTCTATAAGTCTTGCGTATTACATATGTATTCGTGTTGGACTCGTGTCTGATATAGACATTCTTTGGATGCATGTTCATTGCGGGTCCATAATGCATACAATTAAAAATATATATATATTTTTTTATTTTACTTATTTTATGCATACATAATATAAGATGATAAATATTTTAATTTTTTGATTAATTCATTATGAGATACTAGACTTTTACAAATTGCAAAATTGCAGTATGGTTGGTCTGTTAGCACGTTGTGGGAGTATTGGGCCGAGTCGGGACCATTTTAGCGCAAATCCGCACGAAAAATAGAGCCCAGAGGAGTTTTTAGAGGGATTTTAGGTTTTCGGGCGCGGATCCGGGCGCGCTGGGAGGCGGATGTGTGGCGCGTGATGGAGCGGGGCGCGTAGCAGTGCGGGATGTGAAGTGTGGATGCATGGCATCTCCCCGTTGGTCGCAGGCGCGTGAAAAAGTGGAGCGCGCGACGTGACACGAGCGACGTGACGCGCACATGGTGAGGAAGTGATTTCGGGCGCTCGAAACGCGTCCTATTGTGATCCAAAACTTTCGGGCCACCCTATGTTGTCTGAGTTGCCCGAATGGGCCGTTTCGGGCACCCGAATTGCATGTTTTGACTATTTAAGCACGACATCTTTCTCTCTCTCTTCTCCCTTTTCTTTCTTCTACTCACGTCCAAGGGCTCTAGAGAGAGAAACAAAAATCGAAGGGGAGAGAGAGGGAGGTCATTATCGCGTGGGGAGTGTTGTGGAGCGTGTGGTTCGACCCGAGAACTCGACTACGAGCGCGCGCGCATGAGATTTGATGGCACGTCGACTTTGGGGTAGGTTCTATTTATTTTATTATTATTTGTTGTATTTTTCGGATTAGTTTTTGGTTGTTATAGGTTTAGTTTGTTAGAGTTCTTGGATTTGAGCTTTGTGCTTTTGTGTTGAACTGTTAGGGCCGAGTTTTTCTATGTCACGCGGTTGAAACGGGGTGCTGCCAGATTTTTCGCGATTGTGCCGCTCGCGTTTGGTAATTATCGTCGAGCGTGCAATCTTTAATTTCGCCGATCGTGTTTTACTGAGATTTGCGTTCCAGGTGGGTTCCATGTCATCGAGAATGACAGATTACAGATTATATTTGCTTTCTAAATGTATGGATTTTTATAGCTTTTGTTTATTGTTTATTAGTTATAGAAAATGCATACTAGTATTTGGGTGATATTTTATTTGTATTTGGGCTATTCGAGTCGGAGTTAGAATTTATTATTATTTTCTTACTAGGGGACGCACGAGGATTGTTGGTTGTACGAATATTGGGATAGGCATTATTTTTTTATAGCATGATTGAGTTAATCAATTATTAGGAGAACCATGTTGTCAACCAAAGTTAACTCTTCGTCTTGTGTTGTTGGGTATTAAGAGATAGGTGGTACTTAAGTTTTGATATTTGTGCTTCGTCATGCTGACATAGAGATTACATTTGTTTTGGAATTTTGTGGGCCGTGGGCCAGTGAGAGAAAGAGAGAGTGCGTGTGTCACGCCCCGGGGTCGAAACTGCGACCCGGGCTCGCTAACAGATCCGCCATCTGTACGGAAACTGCCGTACAGACGAAGCGTCTAACCTGCAAAAAGAATCAACTACAGTATACAGATATCAGAGCTGAAAGTAAACTACTAAAAACTGAAATCCAAACACTGTACAGCTGAAAATAAATACAATATCCATCTCCCAAATTCGATCATATAAAAAGTCCTCTGATACAAAAACCCAAAAGGGAGATATCTCCAATAAAAACATCAGTGTACAAGCTCTCAATACAAATATCCTCACTACATCAGTCTCTCAAACTGTAAAATAAAGTACAACTCTATACCTCACAACAAAGGTCTCTCAACAGAGGAAAAAGAAGTAAACTAATCTACTGAAGCTCTCCTCTGGAGGGGTACCGCTACACTCCAACGACGGGTAGGGAACTAGCTCGCGACTCCCTCGCCTCGGTCAGAAGGATCAGCAACTGGAGCAACAGTAACAGGAGAAGAAGTTCCTGGGGAAAAAGACACCACGACGGGTGTGAGAACTACTTCCCATAGTAGTTCTCAGTGGGTGCCGTCAACAAGCCCAACGGTCTGCCCACTAAGTCTACTAGAGGCAAAGATAACAGTGCAATGAAATCTGAACAAGAAAAGCTGGAGCTACTCTACAGCTACCATGCCTCTATCTAGATGCTCAAAAAGTGGAACAGATAAAAGTAAATGTGACCACACGCACCCAAGGTGCTCAATCGACCCAAACGAACTGACTGCCTCATAGGGTCCAGTCAAGCCTGCGCCTGTCGACTAGGAACGCACCTGCCCACTACCACACATCCACATGAGGACGGGATTTACGTGGGGCGTCCTGTCCGACTAACTCACCCCTCGCGCAAAACTGCCTCAACAGGCCCATCGTTGCATCCACTGCGGAAAACTGCCTCAACAGGCCAACCATCGTATCCACAGCGGCATCTCAGGGACGCGACTCCAACTGAGGAAAACGGCGCGGCATAGAGTATCAAACATTGGCATAAGCAGGCTAAAGTCAAGATCCACGCTCACTCTCAGAACGGTAGGACTCAAGATCCCCAAATATCTCGCACAACAGTCGGAGCACTCTCGACGACTCAGCTGATCACCTTACACGAAACACGAGACACTAGCCTCTCCAACAGCTCGCAGCACAAAGCACACTGGCTGGAGGTACTCCACAACCAGGAACGACCCACAACTCAGGCTAACAATACTGGTCGGACAACACTCAACGACCTGGGACCACCGTCAACCCCAACGGTTCCCAACAACACTGACCGGAAGATACTCGACGGCCCGGGACTACCGTCTGCTCAACGGCTCCCTCCCACGACAGCACAACAGGGAAACAAGACCTCCCGGGACTATCGTTTAGCCAAACGGCTCCCGGCACGGATACGCGACCCACTACAACTACCAGACTCCACTCTGCTCCCAAGCACGAGTGCAAAAGCATCCCACACTAAAAGAAAGTCCCGACCTCTCGACCCACTACCCGGGCGAGGATAACACTATGTCCAGGAATAGAAAAACAGTGTGGGTGTCTAAACATAAATAACCCTAGCCCAAGTGAGGGTTTTCTACAGGTCTGGTTACACATGCAACATATGACGGGGGTGCTAGGTCAAGTTCCAAGATAACTATATTAACAGATGATAAAAGGAATAACAATTCCTACAATCTAGCATGCTGCACAAGGAAATAAACTATTATGTAGTCCTACATCAGTAGAATTACTGTACAGTCCATAAAACTTGGAGATAAGGTCACCCACCTCGATTTGCCACCAATTGCTCGTAGACACTTGCAATTGGCCTCCACGCGATCCGCACGCAAAACGAAGCATGGTGCCGAAACCCGCGCGCAAAACGGAGTCCGCATGCAAAACGGTGCACGCCGCCGGAGTCCGCACGCAAAACGAAGCACGGTGCCGGAGACCGCACGCAGAACGGAGCACGGTGCCGAAACCCGCGCGCAAAACGGAGTCAGCACGCAAAACGGTGCACGGCGTCGGAGATCGCACGCAAAACGGTGCAGAACACGGTCCCTAACACAGATAAGAGCAAGAGGGTCAATTTACTGTCCAAAAGAACGCCCCAAACTGTGCCAAAAACATCGTAAAATTAGCACACGGGACCTACCCGACTGCGCCGCGCCGCCCAACTGCTCCGTTAGAAAACCCCGCGCGCTCCACGAAGCCCACGACGCACCGCCGCACCACCCACCATCTCCTCCCTCAATCTCCCTCTCGCTCGGGTGAAGAAGAAGGAAAAGAAAAGGAGGAGAAATGGCGCTCGGGGGAGAAAGAATAAGAAGAAGAAAAAAGAGGAAAAGGGGGGGGGGGGGGGGGGGGGGGGGTTGGTCCACGGACCCGGTCCACGGGTCCGGTCCACGGCGGCTACCAATGGGGAGCCCCCAACACCGGTCCACAAAGCCGGGGCGCGTGCAACGGGTCCACGCACGCGCCCCGGGCGCCACGTGGCGCGCACCCAAGCGCGCCACGCGGGCGCACAGGCTGCGCGCCACACGGGCGCGTGACACCGCGCCCGTGCAGGCGCGGCACACCCCGGGCCCCACACGGGCGCGTGTCCCCCACGCCCGCGCGGGCGCCAACGGGGGACCGCCACGTGGCGGCCCCTGCGCTGACCCGCGCAGGCGCGCGTTCCCAACGCGCGCCAGCTGGCGCGCACTGCGCAGCGCGCCACCGCCCACCTCGGGAAACGTGCCGCGATGCCTCAAAAAACGCGTAACTCAACCGGGCTCCAAAACAAACAAGTAAATAGCCAAAAGTCCAACACTTGTGTCCAAATTGCGCGCGAACACGCTGACACACCACGCAGGCCACCAGTGATGCAACTAAATCCCAAATTGCATCACAAATCCATTTCTTGGGCCCGACACGCGCACAAACGCTCCCAAAGGCCACTAAACCGACAGTAATCTCTTAAGTGGGGATTCGGGTCCTCACAGCGTGCCTGGGGCACTGTGCTCGAGATGTATGATACTTTTGTGATGGGGACTTGTGAGTTAACCTTGGGATGTTTGTTTTGTGTCGTTGGTGATCTATGAGATTATCGTTTGACCATAGCATGCATGCCACTTTGAGCTTTACTGGGGTTTATTGGCACAAGGGTCGAATGATTGGAGATAGGAGGTAGACTGGTATCTACTATTGACAGATCACCATCTGGGGTGCAACCTAGAAAGTAGTGAGAGAGTGATAGTGGCTTATTTATAGACGGCGCAGGCTTGACCGGACATTTGAGACAGTCAGTTTTGGATTGAGTCTAGTGTACCATTGAGTCGGCTAGCGTTGTGTGTGCTAGGTTTTTTGTTGTGGTCAGGCTTGGGTAAAGTGGTTTTGGTTTTGATGTAGAGGCATGATAGCGTTGTGTTGTATATTTTATTTATTTTATTGTACTCTATTACTCGCTTATTTTGCAATTTTTTTTATCTTATCTCTGGCAGACCTAGTGGGTAGGCCATAATTGTCACCGACCGTACTCACTAGAAACTACTGTTTTGTAATTCTCACGCCCACTTATGGTCTACTTTTCAGGACCTTCCGAGCCAGCTCCGAACTGAGATAAGGGGATTGCACCGTAAATAGTAGCCCCCTCCCAATTCTTTTTGATAGAGGTAGACCACCCTGTTGTAGTTTTGTTTAGTTGCACTTTACTCGGGACTGGCCAGGTCAAGACCCTTTACTTGCATTTATTTATGTGAGATGGATTTGTATGTGTTTGTACAGCGATAGATATTAGTATAACTTTACTTGTGCTCTGATACTTGTTTATATGCAGATTATAATTTTTTTCAGGTTAGTTTTGGTCGGTTCGCGTATGTGGGGTGCGTCCTCGCGTACGTGGCGGGTCTGTTGCGTGTCCGAGTGTCACGCCCCGTGGTCGAACTGCGACCCGGGCTCGCCAATAGATCCGCCACCTATACGAGAATTCCCGCACAGGCGAAGCGTCTAGCCTGCAAAGATAATCTCTATAGCTATACAAGTATCAGAGCTGAATATGAAATATATACGACATGTCTCACATAACTGTACATCTGAAAAGCAAAATAATACATGATCCATCTCCCAAAAGTATATACAATACAAAATGTATAGTACTAAATCCAAAGCTCTCATATGGTACATCTATCTCTCTCAGAACTGGTAGGGATCTAGGTCGCGACTCTCTTATCTCGGCCAGATGAATCAGCACGAGCTAAGACTGGAGAAGGAATCTCTGTAAAATAAACACCAACTGTGGGTGTGAGAACTACATCAACTAGGTAGTTCTCAGTGGGTACCGTCTCCCAGATCCACGATATGCCCACTAAATCTACTGGAGGCAAAGGTAACAGATGTACTGAAAATAGTAGAGCTGAATAAAAACTATAGCTACTATGCCTCTATGTATCATGCTCAAAGGAATGAAAACATGAACTGAAAATGTTATGCAACCACTCGCTCACGAGGTGCTCTCGTATCAACCCAATCTACCTGACTGCCACATAGGGTACAGTCAAGCCTGCACCCCCTACTACTCCAACGTAGGATGTCCTAAAGGACTATCTCAATATCACGCAAAACTACCTCAACTGGCCCAGCATCTGGAGCGGCACTTAAGGGGAGCGACCTTACCGAGGAAAAATGGCGTATTTCAAACAAGCTCAAATATGTGGCTCATGTAGGTTATAATCCATCCACGATCAAACAGATCGAAACTCACAAGGAGTAAACATCTCACAATAGTGTCAGAGAACTCTCAACAACTCACTATGATAATACCCCCAAAATCATGTGACACTAGAATCTCAACCAACTGAGCTAAAGAAATCCATTTGGCCCTCAGGCACGAATATAAATGCTACCTGTACTACTCAACCGCTCGAAGTCCCTACTTGGGTGAGAATAAAAAATATAGATTTAGTTTTAGTTAGGAAGTACAACAATTTTTATCGAGATCCAAATGTGGCTAAAATAATAAATAAACAACACATTCTGGTGTCCAATAAGCTCCAAATCATGGCAAAACTGCCAGGGGTTCATAATCATTTTTCTATAATTTTTCAGACAATTATCAGATTTTACCAGAAATATCGACAACTAAATTAATCATGCTGAAAATCTAAATAATAGATTTAAAAGGTATTTCATAATTTTTGGAAGAATTTCAACCTACCTGGATTGCTATCCACAGGCTGCAAGAAGCCGAAATAGTGCGATGCTACTCACTACCAAGAAAAACTGCCGGAATAGACCATCGGCGACCCGCACTCGCACCACCTTCGTCTTCAGCCCATAAAATCCCAAGAAGCACCGGCATGCTCTAAATGGCCTCCTAGCTAAGTTCCTCAACTCTCAGCTCAAGCCCACACTCCCAAGTCTCCAACACACAGTACGCTCAAGAACACCAAGCTCAAATTTTACCCAGCACAGTGAACAGGACACACCAAAATCCAAATCTGTTCACTTCACCTCTAAGCACAAGAGCCGCACCTCACAACTGTTGGGTCGTATATAATACGGATCTAAATAGGGGAAGAAACACCTAGAGGGGGGTGAATAGGTGTAAACGTATAAACACTCAAAAATCGTTGCGATAAAAAACCCAATGCGGAAATGAAAATAACTCGCAAGATTTTTACGTGGAAAACTCCATCACCGGAGTAAAAAACCACGGGACCGATAACACGGCAGAAATCCACTAGAATTAAAACACGTACAAGGTGATTTACCGTACACACTTACGACTCAACCTTTTCCATACGCTCCTAGAGGATCTTCTCCGCTCGCTCCAGACGCTTCTCGAATCCACGATCTGCGCCCAACGCCGAATCCACGGCGTCCAACGTCGAATCCACGACGTCCGACCGAATCCACGGTCTTCACCCAATAGCACCCTTCGAATCCACGAACGTGCCTCGCTCCGAATCCACGAGAGCGAATGAACCTTGAATCCACAAGGACACGCGAATCCACGCGCCGATTTTGGGGTAATCGTTGTTTTTGGGTGGTGATGATCCGCCGAATACTTAGATCAAAGATAGATCAGAAATACCATCTAAGTATTCATTAGTTTGATTCAACTCAGGATGTGAGTATGAAAACCTAGAATCAAACTAATCAATATAGATGAAGAAACATAGAGTATTCTCTAATGATTTCCTTTCTTCTCTATATGTGGATCTATAGCCGTATATGATGATATATGAAAATGACGGCTATGTGGATTGACCCTAGAAAGAAAGACATAGGGTCTATTTATAGGTTAGAAACCCTAGGAAGGAGATAAGAATCAAAAACCCAACCATTTCTGGAATTTTACGGACGGCGATCCGGATCGTGATAACTAGGATCCGGATCGTCATAACGAAACAGCCAATTCCAGAAAAACGAAGGTTCGGGATCCGGATCATGTGACTACGATCCGGATCGTTCATACAGTTCACCAAACATCAACGTTCGGGATCCGGATTGCGAAGCAAGATCCGGATCGTTCAAGGTAGATGGTAAACTCAACGTTCGGGATCCGGATCAAGAGACTACGATCCGGATTGCGACGATGTATGAACGAACCACCTTCGGGATCCGGATCGAACAACCTGATCCGGATCCTGAACATGTCCCAAGTCCAGTTTTTGATTTTTATGCAATGAAAGATTCTTCCAAGTGTTTCTACACTACAAGAAGTATTCGGATCACACAAATTCTTTAGTTAAACATACCTGATCCTTTTGAATTCTTCTTTCTTGAGATTGAGTTAAATGATCCAACTTTCTTCACCTTCAATCTTCAAGACTTGAGACTTTCACGAAACTACGCCAACTCAAATTCCGTAACAATCTCCCCCTTTGGCGGTTTCGTGACAAAACATAGATCCACTAAAGAAAATTCAAAAAGATATTTTTGTTGCTATCACCATACAACAAAAATTTACAATGGAGATCCAAAATACAATACATGAGTTAAACTCCTAAAACAGACTCTAGACTTAGACATCTGTACTCTCTGTAAAAAGAAATCATTCTTGACAAAAGAAATCGTTAGATACCTCAAGAATTTTGTATTATTCAAAAACCACAAACAGAGATGAAGTTTAAACTCATTTATACTTACCATGACATTTATATTCAGATATGTAAACTGATCATAGTTAAAGAAACACCAACATATCTTCTTTGCACGTAAAAACCAAATGTCATGAACATGTTTGTGACAAACTTATATATATATATAGATATGTAATTGATCAGAGTTAAGAACCAACATATCTTCTATGCAATCAAAAACCAAGTGTCACAAACTTGTTAGTGAACATCAACTTGTTAGTTATATTACATGCCCAAATAGTTAGCAAATAGTTAGTCGAGGCATGCATTCAAACAAATGGAAAAACCAAAAGTTGAAGTTCATACTTACCTTGATATTTCATCATTCATACCATCATTCATTGTTCATTGTTCAAATCATTGTTCTAAACTCTCTCCCCCTTTTTGTCACAAATAAAGCCAAAGATTACAGAAGTGGAGAGAATGGTTAACAGTTTAAGTTCGAGAACTAAAATCTCAAATTAAAACATAAAAAAAAAAAAACTTGCACAACAGTAGGATTTAAACATATGCATAAAAACAGAAATTAGAAGGATACGGATCATTCAGACTCGTCTGAACTGATACAGCCGAGGATTTGGAAAATCTTCTTTATCCGCTTGTTCATTGCTGATTGCTTTTTATTTACCTTCTTTATTTCTTCCTTTACCTCAATCAGTTCATTTGATATACGTTCTTGCTCGTTGGAGAGCCTTTGCTGTTCTTTATAGATTGAGGTAACAGAAGCATCATCATCAGAAGTTGATTGTGGTGCTTCTTGTGCCGGAGGTGCTGGTTGAACTGGAGGAGCTGCTGCTGGTGCAGAGGTTGTTGCTTGTTGTCGTTGTTCTCGTTGCCGGTGAAGAGGTATGAAAGGTTCATCTGGCTTCGTCGAAAGAGACTTTACAATTGTCGTGTCATTGATTGTTCCTAGACTGTGCAGATAGGAACTCGCATTTGTGTCAGCTTTAAATTTGCGAAGAATGCGCATGATGATCATTGGAAAAGGTAGTCTCTCTGACGGATGAGCTTGCTCCACATATCGTGCCATCCTTGACCAGATGATGTAGGGAATGTTTAAGTTAGCTCCCATTGCTGCTGCGGGATTTCCGAGTAGATAAAGAAATATCATTCTTTCCCACCGAAGAACCTTTGTGTTCATGTTTGGAAGAATATTGTAACAAACAATAAGATTTAAGATGCGGTACTCTGGTCGTAGTTCTTTCGAGAAAACGGAGTTTCCTGTCGACCGAGTATCTGGAACACAGATTCCATCAACTACCACTCTCCAGGAGAAGGTGTTGAAAACTTGATTCTTCAGGTAATGAGTGCCATCGGCTCGGGCGTCCATCCCAAGTACTTCACCAATTAGCTGAGGCGTTACTTTGATTCTGACATTCTTGACTAAAGTTTGAAAATCCCGACGCCCGCTTTCCTGATCAACTAGATAGCAGGCATTCTGATAAAACATCCTCACTGAGTGAAGACAATACCCGGTGGTCTCCGGGAAATTGCAAATGGAAGCAAGACCTATCTGGTCAAACAAAGTCCCAAACGTCTGAGAACGCTTCTTTAAGGCTTTTACATCAACATGCCTTTCTCCAATGCATTCTCTGTTTTCAAAATCCTTTATTCTAGCCGAGCTGACAACTTCTTGTGGAGGTGCTTGCTGTGCTGGTTGCTCAATGGAGATTCCTTGTGCACTCCCTCTTTTTCTCGCACCAGTTTTTCTTTTTGTTCCAACTGGACTTGGTTCCATTGGTGCTTTCCCTTTTTCAGCTGCAGTAGGTTTCGAAGCTTCAGCAGTTGCTTTCCCTTTGGAGACAATGGGAGCAGCTTGCTCAATTTCGATGTTATCCCAGTCAATCGACTCTGTCTCTGATTCAGTGTCGGAATCAACCTTAGTCTTCTTTGCTTTCTTAGCCTTCTTAGGCTTGGCAGTATCTCTCGTATGTACCATAGCAGCAAGTAGGAAAACAATCCAAGTGATCACCATTGCTAATGGTTTCTTGAGAAAAGGAATCCTGAGTAGACCAACTCAAGAACACAAAAATTCTTAGTTTTTCAAAAATTGGAAAAATTGTACCCAAACAATCATAATCATGTAGAGAGACTAAGAATCAAATTAGTTTTGCAAAAGGACTTCTAAAAATAGATCAATTGCATGAATTTCGAAAATCCTTATTATATGCCCTAAAACCGAAATTTTAGAAATCGAAGCCTAAAAATCCGTTAATCAGGAGAAAACCTAGCATATAATCAAAACTAAACAACCCAGAGTTCTTATTTCAAAAGAAATTTGATCAAAAACCATCCACAAACAAAGTTGATCCAAGAAATTCGTGCGTTTGAGGAGGAAAAGAGAAAAACGGTGAAAAACTGAGATTTTGATCAATAAAACTTACTTGGAATTGAAGAACTTGAGTTTGAAAGCTTCCAAGGAGGATGAAATCTAGAGAGAAGCGCTCTGGAAACTTTTGAACAAAAGATTGGAGTAAAAGAAATCAAAACCCTTTTGTTCTTTATACAAACCTAGCCGCGATCCGGATCCTCCCGAGCTTGCGATCCGGATCGGCTACCCGCAGTGAGAAAACTGCGTTCGGGATCCGGATCGGCAGGTCCAATCCGGATTGTCAGCCCGCAGGAGAAAACCTGCGTTCGGGATCCGGATCACCTTGCCCGATCCGGATCGGCCCCAACTTTTTCTTTAGAAAAATTTCAGAGAAATTCAAGAAAAACCAGAAAAGATTGTAAGCACAAAGGTGTATTAACTTTAAACAAAAAGCATCGTTTCACACAACAAGAATTAGATTATGCTAAATCTATCAGTAATATCCAAAAATGAAACGAAAATTTACAAGAATTAAATCCCTTAAAGTTGAACACCTTCAATTACATCTAACTTGATCTTATGAGTAATGCCTTTATCAAATAATCAATTCGGTAAAGAAAATGAAATACAAAGATCAATAGATGTTTGAAATCCCAAATATAGTAGATAATATTTCTAGACAATCTGTTGAAGAGAGTGGCTCTTTGAGCATCTTTCTTTAAAATCCCACCTTATACCAACCTTGAAATTTGACAGAGTCAAGTATTTCAACATGCATTTTACTTAATCAAAAATTTGAACAACCATGCTTGGTATACATGTGGTAGCTGCACACAATACTCGGACGACCGAGGTGGTAGCTCTTTCCTCCATGTGGTGGTAGTTTTCACACTCCTCATTGGGATGTAACTCTTTCCACATCTTTTGAGCATTTTACATTATCTTTGACTCCCCCTCAATTGGCTATCAATTATTTAAGATATAAAGTATTCAACCAAAAATTGATCTCGATTTCATACTCGACTAAACAGTCAAATAAGATAATGACTATACCAAGAGATCATTGAGAGAGAAATTGACTTTGATCACTTTAGAAGATGATTTAATTAACATAAACGATCATTGCAACAATGAAATATTATGATGGCAAAAGCATAATAAATTTCTAAATGTGTGAACAGATGCAATTAAAGTCAATTAAGATCTATGCTCAATTAATGTCCTATGTACAAATATAGATAAAGAACAAAACAAAAACAAATACAAAACCTATCCTAAGCAAAGATTTCAAAAAGAAGATTATTTCAAGGAAAGCATCCCAATTGCTTTTCGTAAATGAATAAAACGTTTTTGATCCAAAGGTTTTGTTAAAATGTCAGCTAATTGATCCTCAGTTGAAATATATGAAAGTTGAAGAGTATTTGATTCAACTAGCTCTCTAAGAAAATGATATCTAAGTTCAATATGTTTTGTTCTAGAGTGCAACACAGGGTTTTTAGAAATGTTAATTGCACTTGTGTTGTCACAAAGAATTGTTACCGAAGATGCTGAAATGCGGAAGTCACTCAGTACGCTTTTCATCCAAACGAGTTGAGTTGAGCAACTTCCAGCTGAAATGTATTCCGCTTCGGCAGTCGAGAGTGCTATGCAATTCTGCTTTTTACTGTGCCATGCAACAAGGCAATGGCCAAGATAGAAGCATGCACCACTCGTGCTTTTCCGATCATCCACTGATCCTGCCCAATCGGCATCTGAGTATCCAACAATGTCCAGACTTGTTCCCATAGGATACCAAATTCCGAAATTAATTGATCCTTTGATGTACCGGATGATCCGTTTCACCGCTTTCAGGTGAACCTCCTTTGGTGCTGATTGATATCTCGCGCAAATCCCAACACTAAAGGATATATCCGGGCGACTAGCCGTGAGGTAAAGTAGACTTCCAATCATACTTCTATACAGTTTCTCGTCTACATTCTCACTATGTGATTCACTTCCAAGTCCCTTGTGGCTAGTTCCCATTGGAGTTGGAAAATCTTTACAATTTTCTAGATCAAACTTTTTGACCAACTCCATTGCATACTTGGATTGACTCAAGTGAATACCTTCATCATTTTGTTTAA
Organism: Tillandsia leiboldiana; assembly: GCA_029204045.2. NCBI lineage: Eukaryota > Viridiplantae > Streptophyta > Magnoliopsida > Poales > Bromeliaceae > Tillandsia > Tillandsia leiboldiana. The sequence goes on along the minus strand of CM055064.1, from coordinate 48,954,790 downwards.
TTTGCAATCCAAGGAAATAAGACAGTTCGCCCATCATGGACATCTCAAATTCGCTTTCCATGGTCTCCGCGAATTTAGAAGCATCATTATCTTTTGTTGCACCAAATACAATGTCATCGACATAGATTTGTGCTACAATGAAATTATTTTGATAATGCTTCACAAAGAGAGTCCTGTCAGCTCCCCCTCGAGTATAGCCCTTCTCCAAAAGGTGCTTTGTTAACCTTTCGTACCATGCTCGCGGTGCTTGTTTCAGACCGTAAAGAGCCTTTTTCAAACGAAAAACATGGTTAGGTTGTTTATGATCTACAAAACCTTTCGGTTGAGCTACATAAACTTCCTCATTTAAAAACCCATTTAGAAATGCGCTCTTGACGTCCATTTGAAATAATTTGATTTTAAAATGACAAGCAATAGCAAACAATATACGAATGGACTCGAGTCTAGCTACAGGGGCGAAAGTTTCGTCAAAGTCTATACCTTCTACTTGAGAGTAGCCTTGAGCAACTAGTCGTGCCTTGTTCCTGATGATAGTACCATCTTCATCTTTCTTGTTCTTGAAGATCCATTTGGTACCTATCACATTATGTTGCTTTGGAGGCTTCGTTAATTCCCAGACTTTGTTTCGCTCAAATTGATGGAGCTCTTCCTGCATTGCTTTAATCCAGTAGTCATCCTGAAGAGCTTCATCTATTGTCTTTGGTTCGATTAAAGATACGTAGCAAGCAAATCCGCAAACCAACTGCCTTCGAGTTCTAACTCCTTCTTGTGGATCTCCAATGATGTTCGATTCCGGATGATCCTTGGAGATTCGTAGCGTTTGTTGAAACGGAGTACTCGGAGGTACACGAGATGATTCCTTTGCATACCCAAACCTTTTGAGTTTTGGAGTATGTTGGTAAAGGTTGAGAGATTCTCCTTGAAGACGACGTCTTGTATGATTGATCTTTTTCTTTTGTCATCGTCTTGTTTGAGGTGCTACCAATGTTCTTTCCTTTTGAAAAATCCTTCCTTGAATTCCGGGAAGTGAGCTTATTGGTAGCAATTGCAAGATGTGGTTGATTTGTTCTTTGAGCTCCAATCTTGCAATTTCTTTCGATGTGCCCTGCAAAATTACAACGAAAACATACCTTTGAGCTTGACGATTCCGAAGAGGATGAGGTAGGTTTGTTGTCGTTGTTTGTCTTGAATTCCGATGTCGGAGGAGGAGATACCGACTGAGGCACAAAGACTGTCCCACTCGAACTTGGACTGTTTCCAGTTTGAGTGTACCCGAGGCCGAACCGATTTGTTTGACCAAGACCAAGGAGTTTATCCAACTTACTCCTTCCTAAAGAGAATTGCTGTAAATCATCTTTGAGTTGGAGAATGGTCTCTGTCATTTCCCGTCTTTCCTGTCGGCCCTCGCCATAGAGCTTCAAGAAGTAGTTTGCTTTGTTCACCATATCTATATAGTTCTTCTCGAGCTGCTCATTGGACTCTTGAAGCGAAACATTTGCTTTTATCAAACTATCCCTTTCCACTTCAAGATCGGTCGAGAGAGAAGTTACCCTTTTTACTTCTTCTTCGAGATCCTGCAATCTCCCTCTCAACCCCTTGTTTTGCTTAGCCGGTTTCTTTAAATCCTGTAAAGATCTGTGATAGGCTAGAGCAAACTCTTCACCTTCCGAATCATCCGATTCGTTGTCCGTTGCGTTCTTTTCAACAGTGGAGTTGGACAACGACTCAGATGTACTTGCGATAAAGCACATGAATGGTGAAGATGTGGACGCGTGGAATGCCGTGGAGCTCTTTTCTTCATCACTTGAAGACGACTCATTTGACGTTGAGTTGTCATCCCAAGTGACGACTTGCATCGCCTTCTTCTTTGCCGGATACTTGTTAGGACACTCCGTTGCAATGTGGCCGTAGCCTCGACATTTGAAGCATTGCAGTTGTCCCTCTGAACTTTTCTTATCCTTTAAGAAGTTCTCCTGCTTTCTTGACTTGTGACTTGGAGTACCCTTGCCTTTGTTCGACTTTCCGAAGGATGGAGATTTGCTTGAATTACCCCTTCGAAAGTTGCGGCGAAACTTCCTTGTCAAGAGAGCGAGCTGCTTCTCAAATTCCTCCATAGAAAGGTTCTCGTCATCGTCCGAGGAGGATGTATCCGCGTCTTCTTCCTTAGTTGTTTTCAACGCATAACCTGAAGACTTAGAAGTGGATGCTTTTCCAGAAGAATTGTTAGTATTAAAAGTCATTTCATATGTTTGTAATGAACCAACTAATTCTTCTACACGTATTTCGTCCGGGTGTTTAATAGTTTCAATGGCAGTAACCTTTGGGCGAAATCGTTCAGGAAGAGTTCTTAAGATTTTTCTTACAATCTTAAATTCTGGAATCTTCTCTCCCAGATTAGCACATGAGTTTACGATGTCTTGCAATCGTGTATAGTAGTCCGTGAAAGATTCATTTTCTGCCATTAAGATAGAGTCAAACTTGCTCGTAAGCATTTGCAGTTTCTGAATCTTCACGAGGTTAGTTCCCTCATGTGTAACCTGGAGAACATCCCAGATTTCTTTCGCAGTCTCACATGCCGAGACGCGAGAGAATTCAGTTTGAGATAAGGCATTAAAAATAGCATTAATTCCCTTGCCATTGTAAGAAGATAACTCAAACTCTTCCTTGGTCCATTTCGACCTAGGTTTTAAGGTGTGAACATCAGAGATAAGTTCAGTTGGATTAGACCATCCTGATTCAATTGAATGCCACACCCTTTCGTCGATGGAAGATAAAAAGGCTTTCATCCGTACTTTCCAGTACGCATAATTTGTTCCATCAAAGAAAGGGGGTCGATTGATGTTTCCACCTTCAACCATTGTTCACAACCCTATTCCCGCTCTGATACCACTTGTTGGGTCGTATATAATACGGATCTAAATAGGGGAAGAAACACCTAGAGGGGGGTGAATAGGTGTAAACGTATAAACACTCAAAAATCGTTGCGATAAAAAACCCAATGCGGAAATGAAAATAACTCGCAAGATTTTTACGTGGAAAACTCCATCACCGGAGTAAAAAACCACGGGACCGATAACACGGCAGAAATCCACTAGAATTAAAACACGTACAAGGTGATTTACCGTACACACTTACGACTCAACCTTTTCCATACGCTCCTAGAGGATCTTCTCCGCTCGCTCCAGACGCTTCTCGAATCCACGATCTGCGCCCAACGCCGAATCCACGGCGTCCAACGTCGAATCCACGACGTCCGACCGAATCCACGGTCTTCACCCAATAGCACCCTTCGAATCCACGAACGTGCCTCGCTCCGAATCCACGAGAGCGAATGAACCTTGAATCCACAAGGACACGCGAATCCACGCGCCGATTTTGGGGTAATCGTTGTTTTTGGGTGGTGATGATCCGCCGAATACTTAGATCAAAGATAGATCAGAAATACCATCTAAGTATTCATTAGTTTGATTCAACTCAGGATGTGAGTATGAAAACCTAGAATCAAACTAATCAATATAGATGAAGAAACATAGAGTATTCTCTAATGATTTCCTTTCTTCTCTATATGTGGATCTATAGCCGTATATGATGATATATGAAAATGACGGCTATGTGGATTGACCCTAGAAAGAAAGACATAGGGTCTATTTATAGGTTAGAAACCCTAGGAAGGAGATAAGAATCAAAAACCAACCATTTCTGGAATTTTACGGACGGCGATCCGGATCGTGATAACTAGGATCCGGATCGTCATAACGAAACAGCCAATTCCAGAAAAACGAAGGTTCGGGATCCGGATCATGTGACTACGATCCGGATCGTTCATACAGTTCACCAAACATCAACGTTCGGGATCCGGATTGCGAAGCAAGATCCGGATCGTTCAAGGTAGATGGTAAACTCAACGTTCGGGATCCGGATCAAGAGACTACGATCCGGATTGCGACGATGTATGAACGAACCACCTTCGGGATCCGGATCGAACAACCTGATCCGGATCCTGAACATGTCCCAAGTCCAGTTTTTGATTTTTATGCAATGAAAGATTCTTCCAAGTGTTTCTACACTACAAGAAGTATTCGGATCACACAAATTCTTTAGTTAAACATACCTGATCCTTTTGAATTCTTCTTTCTTGAGATTGAGTTAAATGATCCAACTTTCTTCACCTTCAATCTTCAAGACTTGAGACTTTCACGAAACTACGCCAACTCAAATTCCGTAACAACAACACAGGAAAAGGGAGGAAGAAAACCACTCAAAAACCAAATCCTCCAAGAATACTCCATCAACCAGGCAAATAAAAAATCTGAGGAAATCTACGAAAACTTGGAAAACTCACTACGTACCTCAATTCCTATAGCACAGGGATTCAACTAAGTTCTCAACTAAGTTCTCTCCTCGGGATCAGCCTCCCACAATGCTCATGATCAATCCGCAGCTTCGCGCCGAAGGAATTCTACAAATTTCCCAACTAGAAGCTTCCCTATGAAATCCCATGGTGAAGCAGTCGCCACAGTTCCTTCTCTGGTACTTGGTCTTGGAGTGAAGAAGAAGAAGAAGATGGAGGGAGAAGGAGTACTGTAGTGGCCTCAGGCTACTCCCCTCAGGCTGGAATTAACATGTGTAGCATACAGGCCTCCAACATCAAATCTCAGGGTAAAATAAGCCGCGAAGCAACTCGAAGCACTAACTTGTCTCGCAGCAAAATCCACATTTCGGGCGCCCTAAACAAAACCCCGGGCGCCCTAAACTTCGTAGCTACAGCGTTAATGGATGCTCCATGGCCACTCGCACTGCTACAGTAGAGGGCCCTAAACATCGGAACAGTGCACCCTCAGCTCTTTAGCCCTACGGACGCCCTCACCTTGCGCCCGATGCTACAGTATAGCAACCCAAACTCCATCACCTATATAGAAGGCACAAATCTCGAGGAAATCACAGACATTCATCATTCGGGCCTGCTACAGTAACTTTCGAGCTTCCTCAAATAGGATCCGTAAATGCGTAACTATTTCGGGTGCCCGGGAAAATCTCTAGCGCGTCCGAAACATCTGGAGCTCTAGTTCCTTTGCTGTTTGCGGTCCAAAGTCCGTTCTTCGTGCCATTTTCGCATCAAATGACACTCACTTGATCCAAGCATCTCCAGATGTCTCGGTCAGCTCACAAGGACACAACCGAATAGTTACAAAATCCCGGTACTCTATACCGAGAACTTCCGCCGTGGGCTCGAGGCATGACATTCATGCAAATTATTTTTGGATAATATAAATAAATTATGTATGTTGAATTTTTTTTTTCTTAAAATATATGAACTATCAATAAATATTTTATTAACTTTTATTCTAATGAGAAATATGTCAATACTTTACAAAAAATAATAATTTATATACAATAAATATATATTATTATATTGCTAATTGTTGAGGACAACAATATCGCCACGTGAGCACATGGCGATCGCCATCGGCCAAAGGCATTAGCCAATAGGAGAAGTGGCCAACAAAAGGGTTATCGTCTTATTCAGAACCGACCTCGGCCGAAGGCAAATACCAGACCATCTCAGTTGAATGACGAAAGAGGCAAGGCCAGGGTCAACTCTCGATTGCTCGAGTCGCAAAAGGAAAGACACTGAAAGGAAAGAGTACGAGATCCGGGCGCGAATCTTGTAACTGACTCCGGAATGGCAAGCGGCGCCCAGCATTGGAAAGCGCCGAAGATCACGCTTCAGTGCGCCGTTTAGGGGATGAAAATGGACGAAAAATAGCTACTATCCCATTAAGGAGAATCGACTCAAAAGGAAGTAGTTGAGAGATATGCGATGATTTTTCTTAGATCATATCGATTACTAAAATTGGCGGTTATACACATGGATCGAACGGGTATAAATAATCGAACCATCGAAGAAAAAGGGATTCTGCAACCTCGTAAGCCAGTGACCACCTCTATTTTTCAATACATTTCATACCTACATTTACCGCTTTTCTAGCTAGCCTTTCACACCCACATTTACTATTTTTTTTACTATTTTTCTAGGAGTAGTTTTAATTGTAATCGTTTCCTGTAACCCCTTTCGAGCAATACAATTTCAAAATCGGCTATTTGGGTGTGTCAAATTCCTATGTCGAAATTTCAGTTCGGCTCCTCTAAGCTGAACTCTGTGAGAGTTATATTGAGAAGAATTCGGCCTAGCAGATCCCTCCTCGGCCTGATTGCTTGATCCTTTTTTGGCACGTGGCGCATCACACAGATGGTCAAACCCCGAGGCCGATCGCGAAGCGCGCCCGGTCAACGGTCAGCATCACATTTCGGCCCCAACACTAATATAATATTTTATTGTCAGTATTCATGCCGTATTCATATCCTAATATTTTAAAAGCTATTTAGCTATTGTCTCCGAATCGTGTTGTGTTTCGTATCCCATATTAATATCCGTGATGTCTAGCCCTCTATACCAGCACGATGAATCATTATTCAACAGAGAGCAGGGGTGCATGATATCAAGAAGAGTTTAAGTGTTTCTTTGGTAATGGAACTACAAAAGGAAAATAAAAGTAATTCCTAGAGATTAGGTTAAAGCAGCTAATTTTCTGCTAAGTGTCCAACAATATTGTTTTAGTGCATTAGCTCTTTTCACCGGATAAAACTTAAAAATATTGTTTTAGTGCATTAGCTCTCCCACCCTTTTCACCCGATAAAATTTCAGCGAAAAAGTCTTCAAGGACGCTTTGTTTGGAAGCTTTTGATCCGTTGTCAATTACCTAATTTTGTATTCATTTTAGATAATTTTTAATATTAAAAATAAAAAAATTTATTTTTTTTAAAAAAATTATAACTCTTAGATAAAAATAAAAATGACACATGGTAATAGATTAGAATATTTTTTCTTATCAAAATATCAATTTAAATATATATAATATACTATTATATTTTTAAATTTTATTTATTATTAAAAAAATTAATAAAAAGTTTTAAAGTGCCGATCCGAAACACGGCACGGTCTGTACCTTCTAGGCAGGAGGGACGTGCTGGGCCATAAGCTTAATAGCTTTAGCCTAACACGGACAGGCTTGGATTTATAGCAGTACCGGACCGGATCGGACCGGACCGGCTCCTACCTCATTTGGGCCGGGACAATGTGGGCTGTGCCAACCCGGCACGGCCCACGTTACACCCCTACTCATTATCGAGCGAACTCATCCTTGTTATCATGGACTAACTCTTTTAGCTCTCTCTGACTAACCCATTTAGAAAATTATAGAGACAATAAAAGATTTAGACGAATTTAACGACATCATAATTTAAATAATAAAGTCTCTTCAAGACACTACAAAATGCATGCTACTTTAATTGAAGTCCCTGTAAAATACATACTATGCAACTTATAAGTTGCATCTAATATACTCTAAAAGGGTGCATTCTGTTTGTATTATATAGCATTACATATTATTTCCACATATTTACATTTATAATTTTCGAATTAAATTACTACTGATATTTTAATGTAATAATATAATGCTGGTTTGTAGTATATATTTATTTTATAAAATTCAATAATCCTAATAGTAAAATATAATTTTTTTTTTTTTCAAAATTGTTGTTATGATCACATTTAATATTATTTTTTATAAAACTATAACAAAATATAAGTTGCCCGCAAATTAATTCTATTAATAAGCAATAAAAATAAAAAGACTAAAAGTGAAAAAAAAATTATAAATCCAAAAAAAAAAATCAACCCACAAAAAAATAAATAAAAAAAAGACTATGTTACATAATCAAAGATCATACAAGAATAAACATACCAATTTTAATTTAGAAGTTCATCTATAAACAATATCATTAATCAAATATCAAATAAAAGCATATTAATAACATAATATAAAATATATATTTTTCTTATATAATATCAAACAATACTATTGCCAAATTTTGACAATTTATAAAGCATCATATAGAATAAATATTTCATAAAGTCAAAACTTTCACATTTCATAATACCATTCAAGAGTGAAAGCTTAAATACCTATATTATTAAAGTTTAAAAGTTCTTGCACTAAAAAAAGACAAGCAAAAAACGTCTAAACCCAACCAGCCTGGAGTCAAATAATACAATTTCTTCAATCATGCCCATTTAAGAAACAGAAAATATATTACTTTTTATAACAATTGGACATGCAGTAAATTATATGTGGTCTTATAAAATAACTTGTTAAGATTTTAGTAGCATCCATTATTTACCCGTCCTCAAGTTTCTCAATTTTTAGTACTTCTTCAAATAACTTATCCTTTTTGTTCTCATTATTTGCCATGAATTAAAAAAAATTAGCAAGCTGACCTAAGTCCTTATTGGTATCGTTAAATGAAGTTTCAAGTGAATGCAAGATTAAACAGAATTGTTCATTGATCGAATCTTCTTCAAATGGTGACTTTCGCTACTTATATTTTCTTGATGTGTCACCATTCGAAATATTTGCTCGACCGCTACTTTGTTTTATAAAAAGTATCTCGACAACATCAGCAGCAGATGTATGTGTCATTAACTCTCCATCTTCGATGTTCCTTGCAGAGTTGTAGCATCAACAGCAGATACTACGCCAGCACTAGTTGCGCTATCTTTTCCAAATTACCACCGATAATTGTTTCCAATATGGAAAGCGTTTGTCTCCAGCAATATAGGATAAATCTGCAACAGAGTTTATAAAAAAATATTATAAATAATTAATTAAAATGCTATATTTAATTAGAATTTTAAGTAACTTATGTTAACCCAAGCTTCAAAAATGGTCTTCGTGTTGGATTTAATTTTTTTTCTATGTGGGCTAATATATAAATTTATAATTATATTATGGATTATCTAATTTAATAGGATTATTAAGTAATCTAATATGAGCTATAGAGACATCTATTGGGTATGAGCTCTTAATGTGTAGAAGTCTAATACAAGTCCAATTAGGGTTTATGGGACCCTAATTAGACATAGTATATAAGGAACATAATAGAATTGTGGTCCCCGAGTCGGATTCTTGCCGTCATTTGCCCTGCCCCATTTAGAGCTAATTAATTACACGACGAATCAAGATTTGAAAATACTCAATCCGAGGCAATATTAGTGTTGGTGTTTGAGAGACGTTAAGATCTAAGAACGCGTTTCATCAGGCATAAATTTCGGTAAGTGTTTATAATATTTTTGTAGTAACCGTAATTTTTAAAATCCAAAATTTGAGTTTAAATAATTTTCTGGATTATTTAAATGGCAAAAATAGGAAATTAATAGTACAATAGTGGCCCTAATGTACCGACTTTTGATCGGAGCCTGATCTCGAAAATCCGAGATCGCCATTACGATCGTCTCGTCGAAACATGAAAAATTGATATACATATGTCGACGATCTGACGGTCGGATCTTCCTGAAATCAGTAAAGAAGCGGGCGGGTCCCACAACTTAAGTTGTGAATAGTAACTCCTATTTTAATTCCCCTTTTGATCATCGACGGCCGTTTC
>CM055064.1:48867069-48945276 GCA_029204045.2 Tillandsia leiboldiana | reverse complement strand
CATTTATAATTTTGAATTAAATAACTACTGAGATTTTAATGTAATAATATAATGCTGGTTTGTAGTATATATTTATTTTATAAAATTCAATAATCCTAATAGTAAAATATAATTTTTTTTTTTTCAAAATTTTGTTGTATGATCACATTTAATATTATTTTTTATAAAACTCTAAAAAAAGATAAGTTGCCCGCAAATTAATTCTATAATAAGCATAAAAATAAAAACGCCTAAAGTGAAAAAAAAAAAAATTATAAATCCAAAAAAAAAAAAAATCAACCCACAAAAAAAATAAATAAAAAAAAAAGACTATTTACATAATCAAAGATCATACAAGGAATAAAACATACCAATTTTAATTTAGAAGTTCATCTATAAACCAATATATTAATCAAATATCAAATAAAAGCATATTAATAACATAATATAAAATATATTTTTCTTATATAATATCAAACAATACTATTGCCAAATTTGACAATTTATAAAGCATCATATAGAATAAATATTTCATAAAGTCAAAACTTTCACATTTCATAATACCATTCAAGAGTGAAAGCTTAAATACCTATATTATTAAAGTTTTAAAGTTCTTGCACTAAAAAAGATCAAGCAAAAAAAGTCTAAAACCCAACCAGCTGGAGTCAAAAAATACAATTTCTTCAATCATGCCCATTTAAGAAACAGAAAATATATTACTTTTTATAACAATTGGACATGCAGTAAATTATATGTGGTCTATAAATACTTGTGAAGATTTTAGTAGCATCATTATTTACCCGTCCTCAAGTTTCTCAATTTTTAGTACTTCTTCAAATAACTTATCCTTTTGTTCTCATTATTTGCCATGAATTAAAAAAATTAGCAAGCTGACCTAAGTCCTTATTGGTATCGTTAAATGACGTTTCAAGTGAATGCAGATTAAACAGAATTGTTCATTGATCGAATCTCTTCAAATGGTGACTTTGCTACTATATTTTCTTGATGTGTCACCATTCGAATATTTGCTCGACCGCTACTTTGTTTTATAAAAAGTATCACAATATCAGCAGCAGATGTATGTGTCATTAACTCTCCATCTTCGCTGTTCCTGTGCAGAGTTGTAGCATCAACAGCAGATACTACGCCAGCACTAGTTGCGCTATCTTTTCCAAATACCACCGATAATTTTCCAATATGAAAGCGTTTGTCTCAGCAATATAGGATAAATCTGCAACAGAGTTATAAAAAAATATTATAAAGAATTAATTAAAATGCTATATTTAATTAGAATTTAAGTAACTTATGTTAACCAAGCTTCAAAAAATGGTCTTCGTGTTGGATTTAATTTTTTTTCTATGTGGGGCTAATATAAAATTATAATTATATTATGGATTATCTAATTTAATAGGATTATTAAGTAATCTAATATGAGATATAGGAGACATCTATTGGGTATGAGCTCTTAATGTGTAGAAGTCTATACAAGTTCCAATTAGGTGGATGGGGGGACCCTAATTAGACATCGTTATAAGGGAAATTAATAGAATTGTGGTCCCGAGTCGGATTCTTGCCGTCATTTGCCCTGCCGCCATTAGAGCTAATTAGAATTACACGACGAATCAAGATTGAAAATACTCAATCCGAGCAATATTAGTGTTGGTTTTTGGAGACGTTAAGATCTAAGAACGCGGTTTCATCAGGCAAAATTTCGGTCAAGTGTTTAGAATTTTGTTGTAGTAACCGTATTTTTAAAATCCAACAATTTGAGTTTAAATAATTTTCTGGATTATTTAATGGCAAAAATAGAAATTAATAGTACAATAGTGGCCCTAATGTACCGACTTTTGATCGGAGCTGATCGAAAATCCGAGATCGCCATTACGATCGTCTCTGTCGAAACATGAAAAAATTGATATACATATGGTTCCGACGATCTGACGGTCGGATCTTCCTGAAATCAGTAAAGAAGCGGGCGGGTCCCACAACTTAAAGTTGTGAATAGTAACTCCTATTTTAATTCCCCTTTTGATCATCGACGGCCGTTTCGCCGTCTGGAACCCTGACCATAGGGGTATGAGTAGTCAAACCTAGCTAATTTCGACGTTCTGAGCGCAATGGCACTGACGGATTTCGCGTTTGGCGATCCGGGTGCATCGAAGTGCGTGCGTCGATTTGCGACCTACAAAACTAGATGGCCCGAGATTTTATACGAGTGCCAAATTGAACAAACAAATAGGCTACTTGACAGGTCTCGACGAGCCGGACGTCGTGGCGAAGTCCTGTTTCGCAAAACGGCGATCGGATTACCTCGAAATGCGCGAAAAGTGCAGTATTTTGCAGAAAAAACCCGTAATTTTCTGCTCCGAAGAATATGCGGCTTACAGATGAGGGACTTGACAGTAAAAGGACTAACTTTTGTTAAGGACTTATGTCCAAATACTGTTAGTTGAAGGGGTTTTGTGCAAATGTGCAATTAACTCATGCACACACGTGTTGGAGTATTTCCGAACCCCTGCCTCTTCCTCTTCGGTAACTGAAGCTCCACCAGACTCTTCAGCTCGCAACCGCCGCGGCCCTTCAGCTGCCGAAACGGCCGGCCACTCGGGTTGCCGGAATTTAGTTAGAGAAGGTTATAAATAGTAGTCCTCTCTTGAGCTGTGACAAACCAAAGCCATAGGTTTAGCTAACCTTCTTCTGAGAGCTTCACTAACAAGCAGCAACCAAGCCCTGGTGAGCCCTACCCCAGCCACCGCCGAGCGCCGCCGCAGCCCATTTTCTTTTTCTCCTCTCTCTCCGACTAAGTGTGAAGTTGGACCAGACCTCTTCAAGGTTGGATTGGGAGGTGTCTGAGGAGTCCCTGGTGCTTGAAGGACCCTGCTGGAAGTTGCCGTGGCGCGCGTGCAAGTGGGACCGAGATCCGGCTTCCTCCTTCTTCCCCGAGCTCGGCCAAGGTGAGGGTTTCAAACCAGTATATGTTAGCCCTCTAGACCACGTGCAGTCAGTTTCCTAGGCCCTAAGCATCATCCCAGCAAATCCCCGAGCCCTCATGCACCACGGTTGGCCGGCGGCCACAATGGGTCGCCGGAAACCTAATCTAACTTCGCCTCGGAAAAACTCCGCAAGCGATGGACCAAAATGGCTCAAACTTGGTAGGTAGGGACTGTATGACCCTTTTATTATTTCTGCAAAGTTTGAGAAGTTTTGGTTGAGTATTTTGGAAGAAAATCGAAACCCTAGTTTCGGGTTTTTATACATGTTGGCCGAACTTCGTGCTCCGGCTCCGGCGAGCTTCTCCGTCGCCGGCCATCTACCCAGAAGTGTTTATGGGACCAAGAGGATCTCAACCATGCTTTTGCATGGCTCTCATGCAGCCCGAATGAGGGTCGGCCATGGATGACCCGAAATTGGAACCCAACGTCGCCGCCGGCGATCCGGCCACCTCCGGCCGGGAAGGTAGGGTCGGGAAGCTTTGTATGAACCAGAGGAAGCTTCCATATAAGTTGGAAGACTTCTTATGGCTTCTGTAAAAATCCGCCATTAACGAGCCTGAGCTCCAAAATGGAGCTTTACTCCCCGCGCCTGTTAGAGATAATGCTAATTAGTTAGAATTAGATTATCTAAGATATTTGGTTGGTTAAATTTTGATAAAGATAATCTAATTAGATAGGATATCTAATTAGAATATGATTTTGTGTAATAATCTATAAATAGATAGGTCGGGCTATTATTATCGTTAATGAAGCCGGAGTCGCCTTAATTAATTAGTGAGGCCAAAGAAAGACGTGTGGGCATGAAGTTATTTTTTCAATAAAGGCAAGTTTAGTTTGCTTCCACCAAAACGTACCAGATTCTTTATCTCTTCTCTTTTCCATTTTATTTTTGTGGTGATTCCTATATACCATAACAAGTATATAGAAAATATTTGGAGGCCCATCACCGTAACAAGTGGTATCAGAGCCTTGTTTTCAAGAGAAGAAGATACCGATGGCATTTAACAGTGCCAATGGAGTTGCACAAGGATTCCCAATATTCAAAGGAGACAATTATGATTTTTGGTGCGTGAAGATGCGGACGTTGCTGCGATCCCAAGATCTATGGGATTTTGTTGAAAAAGGATGTAAGGAAGCAACTGGAGAGAATCTGAAAAAAGATGCGAAGGCGCTTTTCTTTATTCAACAATCTATTGACGACTCAATATTTTCCCACATTGCCGGCGCTACCCGATCGAAAGAAGCATGGGATATATTACAAAAGGAATACCAAGGTAACGAAAAGGTACTCAGAATTAAAATTCAAACTTTAAAAAGAAAATTTGAGACTTCATTTATGGAAGAAAAAGAAAATATTCATACCTTTTATTCTAGAGTTATGGAATTAGTTATCTTGATGCGTATCTATGGTGAACAAATTTCTGATCAAACAGTAGTTGAAAAAATTTTAAGAAGTTTGACGAAAAAATACGGGGATGTAGTTTCTGCTATAGAAGAAGCAAAAGATTTATCTAAATTGTCTTGTAGCGAACTTCTTGGTTCTCTCTTAGCACATGAGGAACGAAAAGATAGAACAGAAAATTTTTCTGAGCATGCTTTTCAAAGCAAATCGAAAGGCAATGAAAAAGATAAAGCAGATACTTCTAATCGCCAAGCTTCAGCATCTGGAGACCATGGTAGAGGTCGTGGTCGTGGTCGTGGCCGTGGTAGAGGTCGCGGTGGTAGATCGGGTGGATACAATAACAGAAACGGTGAAGGATCAAGTAATCAAAATCAGAGAACCTACAGAGGTAATGATCAGCCCTATAATTATAAAAATGTTCAATGTTATTATTGTAAGAAATTTGGCCATATCGAGCGATTTTGTCGATTGAAACAACAAAACGCTAATTTTGCTCAAGGAAATAATGAAAACGATAATGTACTTTTTGCATGTCGTTCATCAGAAAAAGCTGCTAACAGTATTTGGTATGTCGATAGTGGTTGTAGCAGTCACATGACAGGAAAAGAAGAGAACTTTATTAATTTGGATAAATCTGTTAAAGGCCGAGTGACGATGGGTGATGGCTATGTTCAGGACGTGCATGGAAGAGGTACAATCGAGGCAAATATTTCAGGAATTTAAAAAATAAATAATGTTTTATATGTTCCTGGTTTGAATTCCAATCTTTTTAGTGTGGGCCAATTTTTGAAAGAAGGTTATTCGCTTATTTTTGAAGATTCTAAGTGCACTATTTATAAAGATAAATATAAAAGGGATTTATTTTTTGAAGTGCCGATGACAGAAAATAAAGTTTTTCCTGTTCATGTTGCAATGAAAGTAGTGCTAGATGATGATTGGTTATGGCACTATAGATATGGTCACTTGAGTTTTAAGGGGCTTGATTTATTACATAAAAAGAATATGGTTGATGGTTTGCCTTTGGTGCATAATAATGGTTCTGTATGTGAAAGTTGTGTGTTAGGAAAGCATCACAGAGACTCTTTTCCAAGGAACAGCAATTGGAGAGCCAAAGAACCACTAGAATTGATACATGCTGATGTTTGTGGGCCGATGCAGACACCGTCGCTCAGCAGCAATTATTATTTTGTGGTTTTCGTGGATGACTACAGTCGGATGACTTGGATTTATTTTATTAAAAATAAATCCGATGCTTTTGATGTTTTTCGAAAATTTAAAAACTTGGTCGAAAACGAATCCGGTTATTATATTAAGACTCTCCGTACAGATCGAGGGGGAGAATTTATTTCTAATAAATTTGAAAATTTTTGTGAATCAAATGGTATTCGCAGGCAGTTGACAACCAATTACACGCCTCAGCAGAATGGCGTTGCTGAGCGCAAAAATCGAAGTTTGGTAGAGATGGCAAAAAGTATGATGAAAGCGAAAGGACTTCCAAATAAATTCTGGGCAGAAGCGGTATCTACTGCAGCATACATTCTTAATAGAAGCCCAACTTTGGCGCTGGATAATATTACACCTTATGAAGCATGGACAGGTTGGAAACCGAAGGTAAAGCATTTTAAAATTTTTGGATCGGTTTCTTTTGTTCATATTCCATCACAAAATAGGCAAAAATTGGATAATAATAGTAGCAAGTGTATTTTTGTGGGCTATAGCGAAAGAAGTAAAGCCTATTGATTTTATAATCCTGTTACTAACTCCTTAATTATAAGTCGTGATGCTATATTTGATGAACAAAAAGGTTGGGATTGGAGTGCAAAAGTAAAGGATAATCCACTTTCGATGTTAGGAGATGAAACTACTATTGAGAATAAGAACAATGGTGAAAATATTATAAGTACTGAAACAACACCACATGCTTCACCACGAATTTCTCCAGGAACTTCGCCTGAGACAACACCGAGAAAGGTAAAATTGCTTAGTGAAATATATGAGCAGTGCATGTACACACAATGTGGAGAACCACAAACTTTCGAGGAAGCGGCAAAATCTGATGATTGGTGTAAAGCTATGAATGAAGAAATTGCAGCGCTAGAAAAAAATAATACATGGGAGCTTGTTGAACCATCAACAGAAAAAGAAGTTATCGGGCTGAAATGGATATACAAGACAAAATATAAACCAGATGGATCGATCCAGAAATTAAAAGCACGTTTAGTTGCAAAAGGTTACTTACAGCAAGCAGGTATTGATTTTAATGAAACCTTTGCACCCGTAGCTAGATTTGATACTATCCGAACTGTTTTGGCTTTGTCTGCACAAAATAAATGAAAAATTTTTCAATTTGATGTTAAATCAGCTTTTCTTAATGGATTTTTGGATGAAGAAGTTTTTGTTGAGCAGCCGCAGGGCTACAAAATTAAAGGACAAGAAGATAAAGTCTACAGACTACGAAAGGCGTTATATGGATTAAAACAGGCACCAAGAGCCTGGTATAGTCGGATCGATTCGCACTTTATTCAAAACGAATTTTCTAGAAGTGAAAGTGAACCCACACTTTATATCAAATCTCGAGGTATGGAGATTTTGATTGTTTGCCTTTATGTTGATGACTTGATTTCTACTGGAAACAGTACAGATTTGATCAATGAGTTTAAGAAAAATATGATGATTGAATTTGAGATGACTGATCTTGGCCCCATGAGTTATTTTTTGGGTTTAGAGGTAAAACAAGAAGATAATGGAATTTTTATCTGTTAGAAAAAATATCTTGATGATTTACTTGAGAAGTTTAATATGAAAAATTGCAATCCTGTGCAAAATCCAATGGGTACGAATATGAAGCTATCATTGGATGATGGAGAAGAAAAAATTGATTCGAGTTTGTACAGAAGTCTGATTGGGAGTTTACTCTATATTGGTAACAGTAGACCGGATATTATATATGCGACATCTTTGTTATCGAGATTTATGCAAAGTCCAAGTAAAATTCATTGGGGAGTGGCGAAAAGGATATTGAGATACTTGAAAGGAACAAGAGACCACGGACTGTGGTATACTAACGCTAACGATTTTTATTTTTTTGGTTGTTCTGATAGTGATTGGGCAGGTTCGGTAGATGATCGACGAAGCACGAGCGGGTTCGTCTTCAATTTTGGTGCAGGAGCAATATGTTGGTCTTCCAAAAAACAACAGTCGACGGCTCTATCATCTTCTGAAGCCGAATACATAGCGGTTACGACTGCTACATGTCAAGCAATCTGGATGCGGCGAATCTTAACAGATTTGAAGTACGAGCAAAAAGATCCAACTGTAATTTATTGCGATAATCAATCGACTATCGCAATGGCGAAAAATCCAGTTCATCACAGCCGAACCAAACACATCGAACTGCGACATCATTTTATTCGTGAACAGATCGCTAACGGTCAAGTCGAGTTGATACACTGCTCTACCGAAGAACAGATGGCCGATATTTTTACAAAGCCGCTACCATTGGAAAAATTCATATTTTGCCGAGAGAAGATCGGTGTGAAGAACATTAGCATTATGGGGGAGTGTTAGAGATAATGCTAATTAGTTAGAATTAGATTATCTAAGATATTTGGTTGGTTAAATTTTGATAAAGATAAATCTAATTAGATAGGATATCTAATTAGAATATGATTTTGTGTAATAATCTATAAATAGATAGGTCGGGCTATTATTATCGTTAATGAAGCCGGAGTCGCCTTAATTAATTAGTGAGGCCAAAGAAAGACGTGTGGGCATGAAGTTATTTTTTCAATAAAGGCAAGTTTAGTTTGCTTCCACCAAAACATACCAGATTCTTTATCTCTTCTCTTTTCCATTCTATTTTTGTGGTGATTCCTATATACCATAACAAGTATATAGAAAATATTTGGAGGCCCATCACCGTAACAAGCCGCCGCCGCACCCCCGTTGCTTGCACGGGTTCAGGTGAGTTCGAGATGTGATTTAGCTTCTATTTGGCCATGTGGTTGGGTTCCAGATGCCATGCATGATCAGTCACGAATTTCAAAGCATGTTGGTCATCTTCTTCCTCCCTGTTCCGCGGCCAACTGGGCATATAGCCTGCTCCAACTGCAGGGAAAATGCTCCTGCAACTTAGAGAAACAAATCCTTCCAAGTTATTTTGGCCCAGGTGCTGTGGTTGCAGAGAGTGAGCTCGGGAAATGGCATGTGTGTGTATGTGTGAATAATGCACACCATGTGTTTGCTGTAATGTCTCAAAGAAGAAAAAGATGGATTTTGGCTTCAAGTATAATATGAAAAATTCTTAAAATAATCCCCTGAGCTTGATGCTCACTTCAGATCAAAGTTGATCTTTGTGGATTGATGTTTGGAGCATTATGTGAGTTGATTAAGAGCAAGGTCATGGATCTCTTTGATCCAGCAGATTCTGGGCTGCCAAACAGTGAGCCTGGGTGTTCTGGAGTTCTCAGGAGACTAATGCTTCAATTTATTTCAAGTTTGCACAGATAGGTTAAAAGTTATAGTATAAACAAGCTCTAAGTTAATATTATGGCCCGAAGTCTGTTCCGGGCTGTTTGCGAAGCCGCGACAGTGAGCTCCTGACTAATTTGGGGTCACTGAACGCGATGCTCGCGTCGGAATTAAGTTTTGATGAGCCGGAGAAACAAAAAATGCATATAGGCTGTGTTGGAAGAGTATTTTATGGCCCGAAGTTTTCCTCGGGTCCCGTGCTGCTGTAAATTGGTGAGCACGGTGTTCAGCAAGATAAATGTCACCTGCTGGAAGTGACGGTTCGTTAAAATGAATCTTCAGTTGAAAGAACGAGCAAAAACAGTGCTAAAAAGATTATGTTGGTCTAAGTGTGATTGTCAAACACTGAGGTTAAGTAATTAAAAGGGTTAAGTTGACTTGAAATAAGTTAGAGTTAAAATCGATCCCTGATCAATATGTTTGATTCAGGTCTGTCCAGTTTGCATCTGGTTCTGAGCGTACAGTCGATTCAGTCTTGTCGCCTGCGATTTGACAGGTGGGTTTATCTTCGGTCCGGGCTTTATCATTTCGGCCCTCTGTGTACGGTATTGGTTGGACCCCTGTTTTTGGTAGCTTAAATATTACTTTGAGCCTGCCTTCCTTTCGTTTCAGTTTATACTGCTTCATGCCTGAGTTATAACTTTTATCAGTTATCTGTTGCTTTACATAGTGCTTCCAGTATTCATATCATTATTCTGGACATTGCCATGCCTGATTGGTCATTTGCTAGGTTATATACCTGATTATCAGTACTTCCTGATTATATCTGATCCATGATATTTAGTTGCTGCTTATTCTTGCATATGAGTTGAGACTCAGTTGATTCTGATATTGCATCCTTGATTGGATTGTGTTGAGCTTGCTTTCCTGTTGATCAAATATTACACTGCTGAACACATAATTTTAATCAACTAATGTTTTACTGAACGTCGTAGGGTCGCCTGAGTCTGTTCTTGTTTGATAGGAAAAAGGCATTGCTCTTCGAAGTTTGGGCCTAAAAACCTGTTTTCAGAATAGTTTTCCGCAAAAATATGTGTTTAGTTTTGTATGTTTGGTTGGTCTGCATGATTGAGTTGAGATATGCTGTTGATCTTATGTTGAGTTGAGATTTAATTGATTAGTTGCTGATTATTCCTGCATGAGAGTTGAGATTTAGTTGATTGCATCCCAGTGGGGATTTCCCGGCTTATTGCCGATTACCCGGTCAGTGGACCGTGAGTTTGAGCATTTGCATTTGATCGCCCGCACCGTTGTACTTCACGAACATGGCCGGGGTCGCTCCCCGTGGAAATGTTCTTTATCGGTAAAGTGGTTAGCAGTGGCAACCCGTGACCCTTTGTGAAGGGAATGTCAATCCGCTGGTGCCAGCTGGGCAAATTCGCCTGAGGTTTTGTGGAACCAATATGGTGGCTTGTGATTGGATAATTTGATATATCATCTATTTGATGCATATGTTGCTTTTAGTTTGCTTTTGTCTTATCTCATAATTCCTGATATTCATTTGTTTGATACATGCCTATACAATTATTCAGCATGCTTGGTTCATTATATTCCTGTCAAGATTATACTAATTCCTGTTGGTTATTCATTCGCTTCATAAATGTTTACCTAATGTGATCTTTACTATCCGCTACTATTGTATACCAGTAGGTACGATCTGCTATTTCTCGGCTCGTCGTGCCCACTGGGATACACTCCGGTGTGTCTCACACCCTCGGGTGACTATTTTTCAGGTCAAGCGGGTGTTGGGATGTCGGGACGTATTGGCGAGGTATCGATATAGAGGTTGACCCTGGACAGCCGAAAAGTTATGTAATAGATGTTTGAGAGAAAGGAATTTGTATTTCAGTTGTATATTTGTAAAGATAGTTGTAAGGTTTTCTTGTAATATTATTTGTAGTACGTAGTTAGTGCTCTGATGTTGTTGCTAAGCTAGCCGTGCATATATAGAAAAGGCTCAATTCCAAAGGGGATTGGGACTCTTCTATATATGTGGCGGTCTGTCATTGCCCTGGCTGTTTTTGCAACTCTGATTAAAAAAAAAATTTATACACTGGTTTTTGAACTCGGGGCGTGACAATTTTCAAATAAATTAACGATTATCTAACAATTTTACATGTGTTTCTTGGGCTATTTTGTATTAATTTGCATAAGAATCTAACAAATGGTATCGGAGCCTTACATGGTTAAATCGTTAGATGTCGTTTTTTTATTATTATTATTTTGAATTAATTTTTCTACCATAAAGATTATTTAGGATAGAAATTATTTTTTTTTTAAGGAAATTGTCATGAATCCTTGTTATTTTTCCGCATAATTGTTTGATTTGTGACATTTTGGATTCTGGATTTCATTTGTTTAACGATTACAGATCATAAAGTAAGGTTTTTCGGGTTTCTTTATACAAAACATAATTTTGAAAATTAAATTCAACCAACTTGGCAAAAAGAATAAAATTATTAAATCCGATCGTGGTGGCGAGTACTATGGCAGATATGACGGATCAGGTGAACAATGTCTAGGGCCTTTCGCTAAATTCCTAAAGAAATGTGGTATTGTCCCGCAGTACACAATGCTAGGAAAACCTAGCATGAATAGTGTTTCTGAGAGACGTAATGTCACAGCTTTGGAGTTGTTATTGTTTTGACTATTTGTTGGGTTATGTCTTGTGGATGGATTGTTGGATGTGTAGCTGTAGACAATTTATGTTTATGTTTAGTTTAAGTGATTGTCACTCCTCTGATTGAATATTTGTACTTGTCTAGCCGAGCATATATAGGGGAGACTCTGTCCGTGTGGACAGAGGATTTCCTATGCATGTGGCGGTCTCCCCACGTTCTGGATTCGAGATTTTGAACTCTGATTTTAAAAAAATAATTTAGACTGCCTTTTGAAACTCGGGGTGTGACACGTAACAGAACGCTTAAGGATATGCTAAGAAGTATGATTAGTTATTCTACCCTGTTGAGATAAAAAAATTCACCACTTACGGGAGAGACACGTGGCGGATATCGTCGACCGACAGACACCAGCCGACAGGTGAATGAGTCGGAAGAGAAAGACTTGTGTCGTGACCGCGACCAATCTCAGTCGCGAAACAGTACGCGACACATACCACCGACTGGAAGCATCAGCCGGTAGAAGAAACAATCGAAGAAATGCCCACAGATGAGTTCAGCCGTATAGAGTTAAATACATACTGTCAGCTTAAGGCTCTAGCCGACAGAGGAGTTGATCGACGAGAGAAGCGGTCAGCGGGCGGATAGTCGTCTGATTCAAGACAGTCTATCAGCCGAAGATAGATACAAATCTGCCTCAGTCAAGCAACGGAAGAGGCGAAGTCAAGATCGATCCTCAGCTGCTCGAAGCCATAGAGGGAAAGATCTTGGAAGGAATGAAGGCAGGATTTAGACGTGAATTTCGTAACAGACCCCGAAGCGGCAAGCGGTGTCCAGCAAAGGGAAGCGCCGAAGACCACGCTTCGATACAGTAACTAAGGGGTTAACCCGAAAGGCAGGCCATGTCCAGCACTGGACAGCGCCGGGAATTACGCTCTAGCGCGATATTAAAGGGGCGAATCTAGACAGGAAAAAACTATTATCCCATTGAAGATAATTAATTTAAAAGGAGATGGTTGAGGAAGTCCGATGATTCCCCTTCGATTATGCCAACAATGACGTTCAATAATCTTGGTTCGAAAACAGTATAAATAGGCGAACCATCGAAGAGATCAGGGTCCGGCAACCTCGTAAGCCCGGTACCACCCCAGCACCTCTTCATTTATCTAGGAGTAGGGTAACTTAATTTTTTTTCTTCGTTTTTACTACTTTCCTATGAGTAGGTCTCTGGAGAGGTGAATCTGTCACGACCCGGGAGAGGTTTAACAGCGAAAAAATGCCCTATTTTTTTCAAAATCTTTCCTTCCGGTACGTGCCCAAACCTGCCACATATACAAGATATCTCTACACAAACGGACAGAGTCTCCCCTGTATATGCACGGCGTCGCACAAAATACATACATCAATCACAACCAGTTTTATATAATATGACACCCCCAATAGTCCCACATCGAATGTGGATAGAATTGTGATTGGGTTTATAAGAGACATGGACACTAGTAATAATAACTGGGTTTAAGCATTTTGGGTTGTGGTTTGGGTCCAACAAGTTATTATTGCTAGTGATACCATCTAATCTGTCACGCCCTGAGTTTAGAAAAAGGGTCTAATTTTTTATTTTTTTTTTAAATCAGAGTTAAACATTTCGAAGTCCAAGGTGTGAACAGACCGCCATACATATAGGAAAGCCTCTGTACAAACGGACAGAGTCTTCCCCTATATATGCTCGGCTAGAAGAGTACATTCATCCACAGCAACAGAATTGCTGACCACACAGTCGTCCCGATAGCTGTAATCAAGGAATCAACAATAATAGCAGCCACCGGCGTAGTTCCGATGATCACGGCTGCGACAAAGGTCACATTTCATGTGGCACGGGGGCAACTGGAGGCTCAACAACTCCTCTAAGCACCTGGACTAGTGGTGGGACTGGTGCAATAATAGCAGTCATCTGCTGCTGCGCTATCTGCTAAACTAACCTAGCAAAAGCGGTGAGCTAATCCTCAAACCACTGCAAACGATCCGAGCCCTCTGGCTCCACTGAAACATCATTCCCACGACCCGTACAACGTCCGCAGCCAACACTGCACCCACTATCACCACCAAGCCCAGAGAGCGTGCGAACACCACTCGTAGCCACAACAACAAGGTTAGGAAACAACTCATTAGTGCGTAAAACCACTTAAGCTCCTAACCACTAGACAAACACCCCGTGCTCTCACGTATGTCACAAGTCATCCTAAGGCTCAATCCTAACCAATAA
The DNA here is from genome assembly GCA_029204045.2 of Tillandsia leiboldiana. NCBI lineage: Eukaryota > Viridiplantae > Streptophyta > Magnoliopsida > Poales > Bromeliaceae > Tillandsia > Tillandsia leiboldiana. The sequence continues at coordinate 48,931,491 of CM055064.1, read as the reverse complement.
CCTAGGTACCGTGTACCTATGCTCTGAAACCAAATGTAACGACCCGGCCCACTAGCAATAATAACTTGTTCGGCCCAAACCACAGCCCAAAATGCTTAAGCCTAGTTATTATTACTAGTGTTCATGTCTCTTATAAATCTAATCACAATTCCATCCACATCCGATGTGGGACTATTGGGGGTGTCACATATAACCAGAGTGCTAAATAAAGAGATAATCTGGTCTTTGGATTCATACAAGAGAAGATCGCCCACTCGGCATACTCCAGTTGAAAGAATAAAACCACATGGTTTAAAACAGTGCCTACCCGACATTCAGTTTTGAAAACAGATTTCGCAAATATTTTTATCACTTTGAAAAGCTCCATATTCCACATGCAATCGCAAAAAGATAAAACCAATTCGAAAAGACTAGTAGCCATCCGCATAGTCCATATGTCTCACATCCACATCACAAAGTGTTCACATCACCCAATGTCCACATCTCATGCAAATAGTATCAACCAAATATAATGACGAAAAGGGAGGAATAAATATCACCGGAATGACAAAAACCGAATCACTCCCAAGCTGTAGCCTCACCCCCGTCCCTGCCCGAACCTGTCACATGGTGGGAGTCAGTGACAAAAACCATAGAAAGAAAAACGGATAAAAATATGCTCAAGTGCAAAAGATAGGTACGATAAAGTAAATAGGACATCAAACTAGAAACCAGAACTCCCAAGTCATCCATACCGCTTTTCCCGGTTCCCCGCACGGAATCCGGAAAACTGCAAACCTGCTCAATCACCGGTGCCAAACAAACCACTCGGGGGTCCCCTCACGCAATGACCGCGTAGGGATCACGGGTCCTACAGACCACTTTTCCGAAAAAGTACACCCTTGCGGTGGCCAAACAGCTGGTGCACGTGACTGCGCCATGAGCCACACGATCCCATACTCGTGGAATAAGATGCGGTACACCTCACGATCCCAGACTCATGGAATAAGTCACGGTTCACCTCACGATCCCATACTCGTGAAATAAACTGATAAGTCCAAGAATCCGTCCATGTCCTTTACGTATGTACCATTCCGTCACAATAGCCGTGACAATGTCCTTCCTGTCATTTTAAAATAACAAAACCGAAAACAACAACAAGAGGAAGAGAAAGGTTGAACACCGCAGTTCAACAACGTCCCCAACCTCGGTTTGGTTATCCACCTCGACCGGCGATGAAAACGAAGCCCCTAAAACACTTCAAAAGGGTTCGCAACCTTGTCCGTACGAAAACGACAAACCCCTCTGTGGCAAAAGAAGAGTCCGGGCTCCTATCGCTGTCTTGACGAAACACGCGACGAAAAACAAGCAAAAACACCTCCTGACGGTAAAATGCACCAAAAACCATAATAAAAAACACACCCGAAAACCAATTCCGTAAATCATGGGTCAAACCGGAATTTCGACCGTGGAAACGGCGGTAAAATCGCTCGACGGAGCGACCGTGGTGGCGGCGCGGAGCGATAGCGGTAAAACCTAGCGGCTGCGACAAGCGGAACAGTGGCGGCGCAAAGGCCCAAGTGGCGGCATGCGCGGCTTGCGTATGTGGCATGCGACATGCGGCGCGCAAGGCGGCGGTGTGCAGCAAGGCATGGCGCGCAGGGCCCAAACAGCCCGGCCTGCAAGGCAGGCGCGCGGGTGGCACGCAGGCGGCGTGCATGGGCTGGCTGCGGGCGGCACTTGCGGAGCGGCGAATGCATGTTGGTGCGGGCGCACGTCAACAAGGCAGTGCGCGACTGTAAGCATGTGGGGCGGCGGCTGGGCAGCAGAACGGCGCTGGCGGGATCAGCAGAGCGGGCGCGCGCGCTGGCTGGCGCGGCGGCAGTGCGCAAGCGGGCCAAGTGCGCATGCGGTGCAGGGCTGGCAGCTTAGCGGGCCGCGGACCCAGCGCGCTAGCGGGCTGCTGACCAGCGGAGCTGGTCAGCGTGCAACTCTGCAAGGCAAAGCGGCAACGCAAGGCAGTATGCAGAGCGGGCGTTGCGCATGTGGGCTGCGCTGCCGCAGGGTGCAACGCGCGACGGTGTGCAAAGCAAGCGCGCTGGCGGTCAACACGACAGCGGGGGCGCGGCTTGCGGACAGAGGCGTGGCAGCGACTAAGCGATCAGCGGTGACGTCCTCCGTCAAGATAAATTCTTAGGCCCGGCACGACGGCGACGGCCTAGCAACTTCGTCGACGATGGCGGTGGCCTCCTGTCTCAACCGACGGGGCGGCGGCCTCCCGTCTAAGCCAACGGTGATGGCGGCGGCTACGCTCAAATCCCTCGCTCCTACAGAAATCCCAAGAAACCTAACAAAAATACGGAAAACTCCACGAAAACCAAATCGATGTTAACGAAAAGCTAAGAACCAACCTTTTACCGGTGTGGAAGATGATGCGATGCCCGGACCCGCTCTCCGATCTCCGGTCTCCGACGGTGATGGCGCTCACGAACCCGATCTGCGATGATGACGGCATTTTCGATTCCGATCTTCGGTTCGCACAACGAGGAAGATGATGAATTGCTCTTTTTCAAAAATGGAAAATGAGAATTTCTTTTTTTTTTTCTAATGTGTAAAATAATCCGATCCCCAATCCCCCTGGTATTTATAAGAGAGAGTCTAACTGCTTTAACCGTTTTTCAACCGTTTCTTCTTCGATATGCATGCCAAATTGACCGAAATGCCCCTCATGCATCAGCACGGATTTTAAAGGACTATAAAGCATTAATGGGTATTTTAAAAACCTTTTTCACCTATTAACTTTGAAAAATCATACCGGGAGATCTATTCGGCGGATTTTCGTGCCGATCGTACCGCCGTTCTCCGTTAAGAGCTCTACAACATGAAAGCCAAAACCAATGTGACCGACAAAAGTGAAAAATATGTAAAATAACACACACATCGAAAGTGACTCAAAAGGAAAAACCGTGGGCACTACATCACTCCCTCCTTTAAAGAAGTTTCGTTCCCGAAACTTAACTCGTATCCATCAAGAATAGTTCCGAATAATGCTCCCTCATTCGTTGCTCCAATAAGGTCGGTCTAACCTCCAAGGTAAACAATCGTGCCACTGTGTCGTTAGTTCCTTTAATTCCACAAAAGCCATACTGTTAGGTGCCATCGAAATCGATAAAGTGCCGAGAACATGATCTATGGTGGACTCAATCTCTCTCTCAGGTGGCATCCCCGGTAACTCCTATGGAAAACATCCTGAACACTCTCACAACCCAAATATCAGTAAGTGTCGGTGAAGACCACGAAACCAAATCCACTAAAGCCAAGTACCAAGTCGAACCCTCTGATCGAAACAACCACAAAAACCTACGGGTAAATCCGTTTATCCAACTTTACCGGTCCGGTCGGCACAAAGGTATCCGCTTCCATAGGTGGCCCCGGGGTCAAGACTGATAACACACTAGGGAGGAGTTTCTCCTCACAACCATGAGTACGGGCAAAGGTACGCGAAAAGAATGAATGGGATGTTCCGGTATCGAATGATGTTCAAGCACAAATATCAATAATAACCTATACTTGTAACCACATCTGCTGATGGAACTGTATCCTGTGATGTCATGAAATAAACCCTTCCTCCTGCCTGCTACTGCTACTGCTGTGGTGCCCTCTCCTCCCGTCGAAGGGTTGGAGGGCGTTTTGTTGACGATACTGTCTCCTGGTTCCGTGGGCAGTTGGATCTGAAGTGCCCTTGTTTCCCACACTGGAAACAATGATCCTACCTCTGTGGACATGCTATAACTATATGTGCCCCACCACAAATAATACAAGGCCGGTCCCCTATCTCTTTCTGTGTACGAGGATACTTGGGTGGTCGATCACCCCCTAGCTGTTCGTCTCCTGACTCTAACTGAGACCGCTTCTTGTCCCTGTTGCGGTCGGAACCCTCACTCCGTGCGCGAGCAAGCATGGCTCCACGCTCTACCAACATGTCCCTGTCGACTACCTGCTGTAGATCCGCTGCCTAAGCCAGTCTGAAGATGTCACTTCTCAAACCATCCATAAAGAGGCGAGCCTTGTGAGACTCATCCCGAATAACAAATGGGACACAGTTTGCCAATCTCACGAATTCCTTTTGGTATTCCAGAGCTGAACGGTTACCCTGCTTGATATTCTTCAGATCGTCTTCAAGTTGCTGCTTCACGTTGTCTGAGAAGAATGGCCCAAATAACATCTCTCTGAAAATAGGCCAAGAAGGAAGGGAAGTGCCACTAGAAGGAGTAGGGCGCACCATCTTCTACCAGATACGGGTTGTTCCCTCAAGAAAATGAACTGCCAAAGGAACCCGCTCGTCCTCCTCTACCATCAGATCCTCAAATAGGTTCTCTATGGTATCCACCCATTTCTCCACCACCCATGGGTCGGTCGTCTCTCCCTCAAAGATGGGTAGCTTGTACTTCCGAAACTCTGCCAAACTCACCCTCACTCTCGCCCGTTCCGTGTGCAACACCGAATCCCCTCCGGTAACGGCAGCGGACAGAGTGGGCGAAGGAGTGATGATGGCTCCACCCATCGGATCCCTAACAGGAGCTCCCGGCATCGACCCCTTATCTGCTGGTAAAGGAACATCCGGAGGTACTGTCATCGGAATCGTTGAAGCCCTCACCATGGTAGTTTGAGTATGCGTACCATTGTCACAGCCTCCTTTCGGCGCATGTGCCTCAGGCAAAACCGGCTCGGGAGTAGGAAGCTGGGTAGCAGTAGCCGGTGTCGCCATCTGGCGGGCTATCTTTTAAGACTCGTGAAATTTAAATGCAAAAGAAACCTAAGTGGTTGAACACTGGTGTGCAAATTGCACAATTTCAAGGTACTATTCCCCGCCTTTTAGATCGGAGTTTGATCTCGAAAATCTGAGATCACCAGTGCGGCCGTCTCGTCGAATCGAGTAATAATGGTATAAACGAATTTTCGATCCGATGGTCGAATCGTCCAGAAATCAGCGAAGAAGCTGGTGGAACCCGCGACTTAAGTGAATAGTACCAATGAATAGTAACCCCCTAATTCGAATTCTCCGCTGGTGAACGTTGGCCGATCGACCGTCTGGGGTCCGAATCTGACGGTCCAGGTAGTCGATTTTAACCGCTTCATCGTTCTGAGCGCAGTGGCCATGACGAAATTTGTGTTTAACGAACCTAAAACATCGTAAAGCATGCCAAACTGTATAAACTACAATATTTTATGGATTTTAAAATTATAGGGGACCGAATGCGACAAACCAAAATCACTACTTTATAGGTTTCGTCGAACCGGACGTCGTGGTAATGTCCATTTTTCAGTTTGACAACCCGGTTATCTCGAAAAACATGAAATATATAAAAATTCACAGTATTTTGCATAAAAGCCTAATATTTTATGTGCCAAATGGAACCAAACTTGTGGAAGAGGGATTCTCTGCGATTCTGTACTACAGCCAGGGACCCAAACTTAATTACCAAGTAATGGAGGACTTATTTGCATTTTGTTGCAAAATTTTATATATAGCAAGCTAGGGTTTCTTCTTTGCAACCCTAGTCATATTCACCCAGCCTCCACGAGAAACTACGACTCCTCCTCTTCCTCTGCTACCTTTCCCGAGCAACTGCGTCGCCGGCCGCCACCTCCCCTCGCCGGAAAAGCAAGGAGCATTCTTGATCTCGGTTTGTAGGGGAAGGAGAGCACCAAAACCCTAGAACCTGTGCCTCTACCTCTCTGTGGTTGTGTTCTTCATCCAGAAGACAAGCCGAGGTGGGCTGGTGCACCGCCGTGGCCGCGCGCCTCCGCAGCCACCATCTTCTTCTTCCTCGGATCCGACCAAGGTGAGATCTCTTCCTCTTTGGTTTTTCTTGCTACCTGGACACCCTGAGCACCTCCCTCACCTCTTGGTGAACCTCCCAGCCGAGCCCCTACCCTCGGGGTGCTCCCGGTCGCCGGCGGGGAAGTTGCACCCGCCGGAATGCATGAATGCTCCGCCTCGAGCCAACACTCCACCCGATGGCTTTGGATCTGATCTAAATTGATCAGATCCTTCCTCTGGCACTCTTTACCATCTCCATGAAGTTTTATAGCATTTAGATTAGTGTGCACTTCGCAGAACCTAGCCCTAGTTTCGGGATAATCTTTCTCCGGCCGAGCTTGCTGCTCCGGCGCCGGCGCCGCTCCATGTCGCCGGCCAAGGTGCCAGTAGTCTTCCTGTGGTCGAGAAGGACCCATGGAAGCCTTTGCATGAGACCCATGTTGATCGGTTAGTGAAACGCCATTATTGGCCAATGGAGGCTTGGCCGGGGTTGCACCGCCGCCGCCGCCGCCTCTCGCCGCCGTCCATGCTCCCAGCGAGCTTCGTGGAGTCAGGTAGCACCTACTGGTGCTTTTGCATGTGACCCAGAACCTCTGCAATGGAATCCACCATTAATGACCTCAAGGTGGGCTTTGTCACTTCCTCCGGCCATCCTCCAAGCTTGGTGGCCGAAGCTTGGTTGAGTTGTGTTCCTGCCACCTTTTGGAAGCTTCCCAAACCAGTTCTTGCCTCAGTCCAGACTTGAGCTCTTGTGGGATGAAGCTCGGCCAAACCGAGCTCAAGGTGTTCGTTGAAATGCCCAAGTGGGCTCCAACCTTGTTCTAGCTATTTGTCGACCACCCAATGGTGAGCCCTCGACTCCTGCAAGCCTCCTGAGCTTGATGCTCACTCTAATTCAGCAAATGACTGAGTAGATGGAGAGATCTGGCAACCGAGCTCTACAAGCTTGAACTTTGAGCCATTTTGTTCCGGCGATGTTTCCGGTTTCCCCGCGACACCTGGTTAGTGAGTCTCTGAGCCCTTTCGACCTACTGAGCATGATGCTCGCCCAAAATTTGGGTTTGGTCGAGTGAAAGTATTAAAGGTAGCATCTTGAGCCTTTATGCATAGTATTAGTTGGCCCGAAGTTGTCCTCGGGTTCTGCGTTGCTCCCAAATGGTGAGCACGGTGTTTAGTGCGTCGAGGCCCGCCTACTTGTGGCCTCGATTCAGTTTAAAAGTATTCCGAAGTAAAATGCAAGTGAAAAAGGTGTGAGATTGCATGCTTTTATGCAATTTGGTAAAACCCTAGGGGTCAATTTGTAATTGTAGCCTGGTAGGCTGCTGTAGACAGCGTAAGCATGGTCTCTAAACCCTTAGTTAGAGATCCAATGGCTTTCGTTGAGCGGGAATTGGAATCCGAACCGTAAATCGGCAAAATCGTCGATTTAACGGCGATTCGACATTAAGCACGCAATTTGAGTAATTGTGGTGATTTATTAGTGATGCCAGATATCCGGTGCTGTTCTAGGGAGCCTGCTGGTTTTAGTTTCTCGTTTGCAACTTTCGGGGCCAAAATGGGCTTCCCGGAAGTGTTTCAGTGGTTATGGCACTGTCGGTGCACAGGATTACCTAGAGTCTGATGCTTGGGCCTAAATGTCTTAAGTTGGACATTTTTGGGCAGCACATGAAGTTTCACGAGTTTTGGTTATTGTTTAGCACAGATTGGGTCTTAGTGAATCTATCGGTGGATTTCAGGAAATTCCGGAAGATCTCGGGACTTCGGCGAAGTTCCCTGTTTAGCTTGTTCTGCACTCAGCGAGTCAGTGGGTTGTGTATGTGTGAGAGTCTATGTTTCTGACCTGTGTATATGATTCAGGTCACAGCAGTCAGCCGCCAGCTCTTGAGCCATCCAATAATCACCGTGATCTTTTACCTTGAGGTGGGTTTATCTTCGGTCCGAGTTTTATCTTTTCGGCCCTCTGGGTGCTTTAGTTAGTCGGACACCTATTTTTGATATTAGCCCTGATCTTGCATTTATGGTATACCATCATAGACTGCTTATATCCTGCTTTGCTTGGACATAACTTGTTTATTTGTCATCAGATTTATATATCTCAGTACAGTAGTCTTACTTGGTCTTATCATGCCTGTTGATTGATACACTGCTTTTGTGTCGAGTTATTCTTGTACTTATATTCCAGATATGCATGATTGACCATGATTGATATACAGACATCTGCATCCCGGTGGGGATTTCCGGCATATTGCCGATTACCCGGTCTGTGGACCGTGAGCTTGTGCATTAGCATTATGATGGTTGTGCACATGCTGTTCGCTCGCGTACGCTGTGGGATTGATCACCCACATTGCGTTCTTTACCGGTAAAGGGTCTGGTTGACTCGTGAGCTATCCCCTATTGCTGTATCACTGAGTACGGGGAGCCCCTCGGCTGTACCGATATGAGAATACTCTCGGCTGTACTGTTAGGTACGAGGATCCTCTTGGGTATATCAATGGTACGGAGTTGCTGTTCAGCTCGGCTAGGTGGAATCCAGTATGGTTGTGGTTGGTTCTGCTTTGATATCTTCGCCTGAGGTCCCCGTGACCAATAGTGGCATCGATTGGGTACTTGCTTTTCATTGTTGATGCATAGTTTATGTTTTCGTGTTGTAGCATGCTTTACTAATTCATTCTATACCCATATCTGCTCAGTTATATCTTTTACTTATCTTTAGTCTTTTATTGATTATTCAGCTTTACCTATGGATCTATTTACTATCCGCAGATTATTGTATTCAGTAGGTACGATTCGGTATTTCTCGGCTCGTCGTGCCCACTGGGATACACTGTCGATGTATCTCACACCCCCTGGGTGACTATTTTTTAGTTCGTTCGGGTCCTGGGATGTCGGGACACGTTGGTGATGCTGTTGCGATAGTACCGACTGTTATGTCACCAGCATATTTTACCTTCCGCATTATGTTTTAAAATATTGTAAAATGACTAATGATGTATGCGTAGTTTAGACTACTCTGGTATTGGCTGTAAGTGCTTAGCCGTGCATGTATAGGAAAGGCTCTGTCCAATTGGACAGGGAATTTACTATACATGTGGCAATCTATTCACGCCTGAAATGATTTAAACTCTGATTTCAAAAAAAAAAAAAAAAAAAAAAAAATTAGCCTGCTTTTCAAAACTCGGGGCGTGACAGATTTTATGGTATCAGAGCATTGGTACACGATGCCTAGGTATTTGGTTAGGATTGAGCCCAGGATGACTTTGACGTACATGAGAGCGCGGGGTATTTGTATAGTGGTTAGGAGCTCAGGTGTGTTTATGCACTATTGAGTCTCGTTGTTGTGGTTACTAATGGTGTTCGCACGCGCTCTGGGCTTTGGGGGTGTTGTGGGTGCAGTGCGGCCGTGGTACGGACCATGGGCTTAATGTTTTAGTGGAACCAAAAGGATCGGATCGGTTGCTGCGGTTGGAGCTCACCGCTTTTGTCTAGAAAGCCAAGGATGGCATAGCAGCAGATGACTGCTATTTTTGCACCGGCCCCACCACTAGCCCAGATGCTCGAGGAAGTTGTTGATTTTCCAGTTGTCCCCGTGTCATATGATATAGCAACCATTGCCGCAGCCGTGATCATCGGAACTACGCCGGTGGCTGCTACTATTGATGATTCCCTCGATAATAGAAATTAGGACGAATAAGAGGTCAGTAATCGTGTTGCTTTGGATAAAATAACTTCTGACGATACTTATCAGATGAAAGCCCTGTCAGTTGGATATAGATTTTGGCCCTACCTCTTGAGCGATTTTTGTGGACCATCCCGAACTCTTCTATGAGTATACCGCGATTGTAACTGTTGATAGACATTAGAACGTGATTCTAGGTTCTTGTGTGTCGCCAAGGTGACACTCATGACCATAAGATAGTCTGACCGTTGACATAGGTTATGTTATCAACATAAAAGATTGTGCTAGGAGGTATGTGGTATACCTTCTGATGAGAGTCGTGTCCCCAACTAGACGTTGGCGACAGATCTATGGTATTTCACTTTTCCTTTGATGAGCACGTTGGCTGCAGACAACGTACTGTCGAAAGAACTGAGAAAATACTCCACCCTGTAAAGGGAAATATCAAGATTGGGTCTACATGTGTATCTTCCTACGGTTAGCTTTTGGAGTTGTTTCCCGACAGTGTTTGTACCTTGCGACTGATTGTCGTTGTAAATAGGTTGAACCCGCATCTTAACTTAGTGGCCGGTCAAGCGTGCTGCTCAAATCCCGAGTATTGGCGTAAGTTCGACATTGGGGAACACCCTCGTTAAGTTATAAAATTGGATGACATGTCCAAACCAGATCTGTTAAGTTTTGTGGACAACAAAACCTAGTCCGAGTAAACTATTACAAGCATTTCGTAAGTATGATTCTAAGTTGTAAGTTTCGGGGACGAAACTTCTTTTAAGTTGTAAGTTTCGGGGACGAAACTTCTTCTAAGTTGTAAGTTTCGGGGACGAAACTTTTTTTAAGTTGTAAGTGATGTAAGACTCGTGAAATTTAAATGCAAAAGAAACCTAAGTGGTTGAACACCGGTGTGCAAATTGCACAGTTTTCAAGGTACTATTCCCCGCCTTTTAGATCGGAGTTTGATCTCAAAAATTTGAGATCACCAGTGCGACCGTCTTGTCGAATCGAGTAATAATGGTATAAACGGATTTTCGATCCGATGGTCGAATCGTCCAGAAATCAGCGAAGAAGCTGGTGGGACCCGCGACTTAAGTGAATAGTACCAATGAATAGTAACCTCCTGATTCGAATTCTCCGTTGGTGAACGTTGGTCGATCGACCGTCTGGGGTCCGAATCTGACGGTCCAGGTAGTTGATTTTAACCGCTTCGTCGTTCTGAGCGCAGTGGCACCGACGAAATTTGCGTCTAACGAACCTAAAGCATCGTAAAGCGTGCCAAACTGTATAAACTACAATATTTTATGGATTTTAAAATTATAGGGGACCGAATGCGACAAACCAAAATCACTACTTTATAGGTTTCGTCGAACCGGACGTCGTGGTGGTGTCCGTTTTTTAGTTTGACAATCCAGTTGTCTCGAAAAATGTGAAATATATAAAAATTCGTAGTATTTTGCATAAAAGCCCAATATTTTATGTGCCAAATGGAACCAAACTTGTGGAGGAGGGATTTCTCGCCGCCGTCCATGCGCCCAGCGAGCTTCGTGGAGTCAGGTAGCACCTACTGGTGCTTTTGCATGTGACCCAGAACCTCTGCAATGGAATCCACCATTAATGACCTCAAGGTGGGCTTTGTCACCTCCTCCGGCCATCCGCCAAGCTTGGTGGCCGGAGCTTGGTTGGGTTGTGTTCCTGCCACCTTTTGGAAGCTTCCCAAACTAGTTCTTGCCTCAGTCCAGACCTGAGCTCTTGTGGGATGAAACTCGGCCAAACCGATCTCAAGGTGTTCGTTGAAATGCCCAAGTGGGCTCCAACCTTGTTCTAGCTATTTGTCGACCACCCAATGGTGAGCCCTCGACTCCTGCAAGCCTCCTGAGCTTGATGCTCACTCTACTTCAGCAAATAACTGAGTAGATGGAGAGATCTGGCAACCGAGCTGTACAAACTTGAACTTTGAACCATTTTGTTCTGGCGATGTTTTCGGTTTCCCCGCGACACCTGGTTAGTGAGTCTCTGAGCCCTTTCGACCTACTGAGCATGATGCTCGCCCAAAATTTGGGTTTGGTCGAGTGAAAGTATTAAAAGTAGCATCTTGAGCCTTTATGCATAGTATTAGTTGGCCCGAAGTTGTCCTCGGGTTCTGCGTTGCTGCCAAATAGTGAGCACGGCATTTAGTGTGTCGAGGCCCGCCTACTGGTGGCCTCGATTCAGTTTAAAAGTATTCCGAAGTAAAATGCATGTGAAAAAGGTGTGAGATTGCATGCTTTTACGCAATTTGGTAAAACCCTAGGGGTCAATTTGTAATTGTAGCCTAGTAGGCTGCTGTAGACAGCGTACGCATGGTCTCTAAACCATTAGTTAGAGATCCAATGGCTTTCGTTGAGCGGGAATTGGATTCCGAACCGTAAATCAGCAAAATCGTCGATTTAACAATGATTCGACATTAAGCACGCAATTTGAGTAATTGTGGTGATTAATTAGTGATGCCAGATATCCGGTGCTATTCCAGGGAGCCTGATGGTTTTAGTTTCTCGTTTGCAACTTTCGGGGCCAAAATGGGCTTCCTGGAAGTGTTTCAGTGGTTATGGCACTGTCGGTGCACAGGATTACCTAGAGTCTGATGCTTGGGCCTAAATGTCTTAAGTTGGACATTTTTGGGCAGCATGTGAATTTTCACGAGTTTTGGTTATTGTTTAGCACAGATTGGGTCTTAGTGAATCTATCGGTGGATTTCCGAAAATTCCGGAAAATCTCTGGACTTCGGCGAAGTTCCCTGCTTAGCTTGTTCTGCACTCAGCGAGTCAGTGGGTTGGGTATGTGTGAGAGTCTATGTTTCTGACTTGTGTATATGATTCAGGTCCCAGCAGTCAGCCGCCAGCTCTTGAGCCATCCAGCATTCATCGTGATCTTTTACCTTGAGGTGGGTTTATCTTCGGTCCGAGTTTTATCTTTTCGGTCCTCTGGGTGCTTTAGTTAGTCGGACACTTGTTTTTGATATTAGCCCTGATCTTGCATTTATGCTATACCATCATAGACTGCTTATATCCTGCTTTGCTTGGACATAACTTGTTTATTTGTCATCAGATTTATATATCTCAGTACAGTAGTCTTACTTGGTCTTATCATGCCTGTTGATTGATACACTGCTTTTGTGTCGAGTTATTCTTGTACTTATATTCCAGATATGCATGATTGACCATGATTGATATACAGACATCTGCATCCCTGTGGCGATTTCTGGCATATTGCCGATTACCTGGTTTGTGGACCGTGAGCTTGAGCATTAGCATTATGATGGTTGTGCACCTGCTGTTCGCTCGCGTACGCTGTGGGATTGATCACCCACATTGCGTTCTTTACCGGTAAAGGGTCTGGTTGACCCGTGAGCTATCCCCTCTTGCTGTATCACTGGGTACGGGGAGCCCCTCGGCTGCACCGATATAAGGAAACTCTCGGCTGTACTGTTAGGTACGAGGATCCTCTTGGCTATATCAATGGTACGGGGTTGCTGTTTAGCTCGGCTAGGTGGAATCCAGTATGGTTGTGGTTGGTTCTGCTTTGATATCTTCGCCTGAGGTCCCCGTGACCAATAGTGGCATCGATTGGGTACTTGCTTTTCATTGTTGATGCATAGTTTATGTTTTCGTGTTCTATCATGCTTTACTGATTCATTCTGTACCCATATCTGCTCAGTTATATCTTTGACTTATCTTTAGTCTTTTATTGATTATTCACCTTTACATATGGATCTATTTACTATCCGCAGATTATTGTATTCAGTAGGTACGATTAGCTATTTCTCGGCTCGTCGTGTTCACTGGGATACACAGTCGATGTATCTCTCACTCCCTGGGTGACTATTTTTCAGGTCGTTCGTGTGCTGGGATGTCGGGACACGTTGGTGAGGCTGTTGCGATAGTACCGACCATTATGTCACCAGTATATTTTACCTTCCGCATTATGTTTTAAAATATTGTAAAATGACTAATGATGTATGCGTAGTTTAGGCTACTCTGGTATTGGCTGTAAGTGCTTAGCCGTGCATGTATAGGAAATGCTCTGTCCAATTGGACAGAAAATTTACTATACATGTGGCGATCTGTTCACGCCTGAAATGATTTAAACTCTGATTTCAAAAAAAAAAAAAATTAGCCTGCTTTTCAAAACTCGGGGCGTGACATATCTGCTGTACTAACTTGGTGAGCGCCGACAACTGCCCGGATAAATCCTGAACCTGCTACCGAAGCAACTGATTCTCTGCAGCCAAGGAGGCCTCGGCGGCAGTCGGCCTCGCCCTATCCTCTCATCCGCCATCAATCGACGATCTAGTACGAACCATATTCTATACACACAATCAAAGGAGTCAGCAAACAAAAACGATCAACACAAAACCATGCAAAACCGGCGAAAATGACCAACCCATTAACGGTACAAAACCAACAAGATGATATAGAAAACTCACACTCTCACTTGACTGGGGGACTTTGGTTATTACATTGGTCAATCTGGATGAATAAACAAACACCGTGGATGATGGATATATGCATAGTTTAAAAATAAGGAAACTGCATGGTTGATGCCCTTTCGCTCTGATACTATTTAATCTGTCACTGTCACGCCCCGCGGTCGAAACTGCGACCCGAGCTCGCCAACAGATCTGCCATCTGTACGAAAATCTCCGCACAGACGAAGCGTCTACCCTGCAAGTCAGATCTATAGAAAGACATGTATCAGAGCTGAATAAGAATAAGTAGCTACAGAATCAAAAACTGAACATCTGAATATATAACATCCCAAATACATAGTCATCTCCCACTATGAACATGATACAATAAATCTCTCAGACTGTGTCACGCCCCGGGGTCGAAACTGCGACCCGGGCTCGCCAACAGATCCGCCACCTATGCAAAATCCCGCATAGGCGAAGCATCTAACCTGCAAAAGATAGTACTATAGCTACGCAAATATCAAAGCGGAAATAAAATGCTGTAAAATAAAATTCAATCACTGTACAACACGAAATAAAGTACAACATCCATCTCCTCAAATACAGATAATCACCATACAATGTCCTCAGTACAGCATCTCTCAACTATAAAAGGGAGATAAACTAAAACTATAGTACATCAGTCTCTACATCAGTCTCTCCAAATACAAAAGATTCCTCTCCAAATACAACGGTAAAAACCAGCTGACAGCTACAAGGAATCTCCAACCAGGGGATACAGCTACACTCCTCGGGCGGTAAGGATCTAGCTCATGACTCCCTCGCCTCAAACAACGATCGAAAAATCAGCAACTCTCGCAGAAGACTCTGCAAAACAGGAGGAAGAAAAGAGGGAAACAACAATGGGGGTGAGAACCACTAGTAAACCAGTAGCCTCCCCCTGTGGGTAAAGCCTCAAACTCCGGCGTACCCATGCACTAAGTCTACGAGAGGCAAGAAAAAGGTGAAGTGGTAAGGTAAATAAGCTGCTGAACAGGAAAACTACCACTAGTATGCCTCTAAATGTAGTGCCAAAAGGAATGACTGTATGTATGCTTCAGTATCTAACATGCCTGCCTGAATAAACCCAATCAATGAACCAGTAAGAACTGGTACGGCCTGCTGTGCCTTGCCGTATCGGGTATGCTGGCCGACGCATAACACCGATGAAAAGGAGTCTCAAGGACTCAAAGCCTGCCTGTCGCACACTCCGGAGTGGCACTCGAGGGGAGCGACCCACACGAGTAATATATCTTAGTAATAAGTATCATAAGTGCCATAAAACAGCAGGACTGGATCACGACTCTGATCAAAGTGGGAAAACCCATCCACTAAAGAAAACCCCGATATGATGCAATAGTACTTAATAAGTGGGGAAACACCATCCACTAGAGAAATCTGATACCCAATCTGATGCATAGTACTCAATAAGTGGGAAACTCCATCCGCTAGAGAAATCTGATACCCAATTTGATGCATAAGTACACATCCGGTCAACCGCCCAATATCCGCGGTCACCGCAACACCCCATAAGACCCAAAATCTGATAAAGTAATCAACATCTGGCTAATCGCCTAATGTCCGTAGTCACCACAATAACCCATAACCTACAATCGGGTAAAATAATCAATATCTGGTCAACCGCCTACTGTCCGCGGTTGCCGCAATAACCCACAAATCTAAAATCAGGTACACCCTGTCTCCGACCCTAAGGTCCCTGCTACACTATCCCAAACCTCTGCTCGAACCCGAGCAACATGACTCGAAAGTCTAAGTAAGAAGGAAAAAGGAAACAATCATGGTTTCTCCTAAGTCAAATCCCAATATGATAGTGTAGCAATAAATAGTGGCCTATCTAGATGTCCATACAAGCATGCAAAAGTCCTTATGCAAGATGAAAGAGAGAATATCAAATAACAGTTCCACATGTGTAACAAATAAAAAATCCACATAGATATAACCATCATGCTAAAATCATCAGTCAACTACACATGTAAATAATCCCTGATCCATAATAAATCCCAAAGTGGTATCCGCACATAGATATGTCGTCATGTCCCAATAATTAGTCCATTTAACCAACTTTCATAAAATCTATGTGCTAATATGGCATGTTAATTATCACTATTAAATATGTCCCCGCAATCATGTTTCCACAACAATATTATCCCAATAATATTCCCAACATGCTATATCCACAAAATTAATCTCAAATGATAGGCTCACATTTATATCAGTCAATCATGCATGGTAATCAATCAATATGTCCAATAGAGGGCTTCTCTAATAAACTTAGTGAGCAAGTCAGAAGTTGAGGTATGCAACAACCACCCACCTCGATCGTAGAGCACGCGAAGCACAACCCAAATACGCCCTCACTTTAGGTAATCACGGCACACTGCACAGTAATCCAAACGGCGTACAATTAATCCAAAAAAATGCACAATTACCCGCTGTCCAAAAATCAGTCCAGAAAATGGCTAAATTTCACCTGTGAGATGAACTCGGAAAAATCCAGAAAAATAACCGCTGCGATCGTTGCGTCGAGCCGATCGAAACGAGTACTCGCACGTTCTGATCCGATACCTTTAGGTCAAGTTACAAATAAAACACCGCGGTAAGCCGTAACGCCACACAACCAAAATCCTATGGCAAACAGTCCAGGGAAAGCTTAATTATCACCTTCGAATCATCCTCAGAAAAATCCGGTAAAACTATGGTCGCGTTCCTTGCGACGAGTAGATCCAAATCGAGTCCTTATATGCC
Source organism: Tillandsia leiboldiana (assembly GCA_029204045.2). NCBI lineage: Eukaryota > Viridiplantae > Streptophyta > Magnoliopsida > Poales > Bromeliaceae > Tillandsia > Tillandsia leiboldiana. The sequence continues at coordinate 48,914,763 of CM055064.1, read as the reverse complement.
TTGATCCAATACTCCTAGGCCAAGATATAAATCGAACAAGCTGGTGCTGTCCAGAATTCATCATAGAAAAAGGGGGGTCAAAAATGCCTCGGGAACCATGTCAAAAGTGCGAAAAGGGGCGAAGTGATCAACACAAAAATCGAAGCCTTTCTTCTTAGGAACGCGCTGTCACAGAAATCTCCCAAAAATTCCTCCTGGTTTGCGCACAGGAGAATCCCGACTGAAATGCGACGGAAACGGGCCGTAATGGAGAAAAGTCGAGGCGCACTGTAAAATCGAGATCGCCGCTGTCGAGCCTCCAAAAATCCTGGGAATCCACCACGAGATTAAAAACTACAAGAGAAACAACTTTCATAGAGGGCACTCCCTCCCATTCTCTCTCTAAGCTTTGGAAAAAGGAGAGAAAGAGAGGAAGGTGGAGGTATATATAGGCCCAAAACAACAATTGAAATAATTACCTCTGTGTCCCAAGTTCCGGGCGCCCAAACAGTTTCGGGCCCGCACAGTGCGGCCCGAAAGCCAGCCCAGCCCAGCGCCCGAAACCGCCAGGGCGTGACATGTGTCCGCATAACAGCGGACAGCGGCGCCCGCAAATCAGGCGCCGCCACATGTCCCGCCCGGCTCGGCGCCAGCCAGCTGGCGCGGCGCCACATGGCGCGGCGCCGCCCTGCCCGACACGCCAGCCGGCGCGGTCAGTGCGCCGCCCGCGCGTCTGCGCCCGCGTGCCCGTACGGCCGCAGCCGCGCGCCCGCGGGTGCACCGCGCGCACCTGCACCCTCCAACCCGGGGCCGCCACGTGGAGCGCCCCGGTCCACCGTGCACCGCGCCTCCCACCCGCGCCTGCCCGGCCTGCCCCGAACGCCCCCGCGCGCCGCGCGCACAGCACCGGGCCAATAACGCGCTGCCACGTGGCCCGCCGGTCCACCGTGCACAGACAGCCCACCTCCATGGATCGGGAGGCATGCGCCAGCCCAATCACGGGCTGCCACGTGTCCTAGGCCGGTCCACGGCTCCCCCCATGCACCATTTGCACCAAAAACTTCCGGGTCTTCGTTTTTGGGCGTCGGGACTCAGAAAAATACAAGTAAATAGTCGTTACTGATCTTTTTTCCGCGCTGAATCCAAATACGGCCTCCGTTTTGCCCAAAGCTCCTCCCAAAATTCGACGCGGGTACCCGAATACACTCGGAATCCATTCAATGCACTGAGTCCATTTCTTGAGTCCGATACACACCCAAACACTCCCAACTCCCAAGATAGTCCTCCAGAAGCTAATGATCAAGCCATAAACCCCCAATGAAGATCCGGGTCATCACATCCTCCCCCACTAAAAAAAAGTTTCGTCCTCGAAACTAAAACAACTCAAAAGGGGGTCTCAAAACTAGGGTAGGTATCCATCAACACCGTCTCCAGCTCCCAAGTCGCTACTCACTCCCCGTGATTACTCCTCAACAACAATAACAACAACCAGTACGGCATGGCCCGATTGCACAATCCTCTCATCACACGAGCCAGAATTTGCAACGGGCATCCCTCGTACTCCAAACATTCACAAATATCAAATGGAGCGAGTCAAACACGGGCGAGGGATCCAAAAGCACATCACCCCCGTGCTGAGACGTGGAAAAACCTCAGGGACTCCAACAAAAGGCCGAGGGAAAAGGGGAGAAGAACAGTACAACACACACATCAACAACACACCCTGGTGCCGACTCGACCAGTGCAACCCAAAACACCCCCATGCGATCATCCAAGAAGGAAAGAAGTCTTAACAAGCCGGGGTCCTCACTCGGTCACTCTCACTCCTGACCATCCGAGTGGACTGCTCCACCGCAGTCTACCATCAAAAGGAACCCCCAGGGACACAACCTCGAGCCCTGTTCACTTCAACGGTCCCACACAGCGCCAGCTACGGAATCATCAAACTCAACCCCAAATAGCTCTCCTGCTCCGGGTATCCGCCACCACAGTGGCCCTGTCGGGGTGATACTGGATGCTCGTCAATAATCCAACTGTAACTTCATAGCCACTATGGGAGGCATCACTGTATCTCACAAATCCATCTCCCATCGCTGGCGATGCTAAAATCGGCGTTGGTATCAATCTCATCACCTATTCGTCAGGCTCTACTGGCACTATCCGGTCCAAAAGCTCCTCACCTCAACAATAACTGCCGGTCTCAGCCAGTCTCGAATGGCATCCATTATGGCCAGATTTCCACCACTGCCCCTTATGGCTAGAATAAGTAATCCAAGAATATATGCTCTCGAAGCTAAAACTTGTACCACCACAACTTGGTATATAGCTTCTTCCTCACAGACCTTGTCACACCATCTACAAGTGCTCCACAAGCTCTAAATCACACAGAGAGGGGGTAAAATCAAAATATCCCGGGAGAATATCGCCAATAATCCTTCCAAGTGCAGCTGGAACACACAATTCCTCAAATCTTAAAGGCGACAGGGCATTAGTCATTCCATCTGGCCTCACTGTACTCATAATGCCCCTACCGTGTCCTGAACACCATCTTGGCAAAAATACACAGCTGTATGATTCCAAAAAGATACATGCATCATAAGCAAACAACTACCGGAGTATAACTCCATCAAAAGGTCCTAAATAATACCCGGACCAGCCTGCGGTCACACCACACAAGAACCCTCACCGCCGTGAATCAACGATGTGGCATCACCACCGTATATCAACTGTGTGGCATCACCACCGTATATCAACGGTGTAGCATCACCACCGTATATCAACGGGGTGGCACTAGGTCGAACAGACCCTCGATCCATCAGATCCTACGACTGCGCCATCAGCTCTCTCAGCTATACAAGTGATATCCAATGAGGTGCTGTCGAGGTTGGCGCGGTTCCCAGAACAACGCCAATCGCAATCTCAATCTCCCTCATCGGCGGCATCACCATCAACTCAAGTGGAATCACACCCGGGATCTCACGGGCAACAGGAATATCCTTGAGTTCCGGTGCCGCCGTAGGCACCTCTCGCACTGTCGCTGCAACCTGTGTGCTCTAACTGTCTCAACAAACAAGCCTCCATTGTCTGCCTCGCAGAAGGTCATAGCCTTCTCTCTCCGCAGTCAAACATCATGTGGCACTGTGCCAACCAATCCCCAGCACTGGGTCAAAACACCGAACTGACACAGATACCAATAAGTCTGCCGATACAAATTGAGGTCTCAACTGCACTGGACATGATCCACAAGCCTCCTCTACATGCACCATACCAACCGGAACCTGTACCTCTAGTGCATGTGGTAACCACTCTGTCTCTAGTCCATGCAGGAATGCAGAGTGCTCTAACTCCGACTGTTGTGATGGAATCACACCTGCGACGACCCGATCCACTGCCTTGGCGCCCTCCACCCAGGCAGCACAGTCTCATCCGCTCGATGCAGGTGGTCATCACTTAGTCCGCCTGTAAATATCAAAACTACCCACATGGAGAGCACGATCTCTGCCTCTGCTGACACTGAGGCGACGAATATGGTCCTCCGCAGACAACAAATCCACACTACCGCTGCGCTACTCTGATAAAATACTGATGCTGCCATCAGGGTCCACCCGATCTCTGGCGTCTCAGAAATCCGCTATCCTGGAAAAAGAAATCAGAAATGCCTCTGCCGGCCGATCTGTCCTCCATCACCCGGTGCCAAGCACCAATATCCAAAACTCGTCGCTGGCGGCAGATCCCTATCCAAAGGAACTGCAGTGCCACGCTCCAAACACAACGCCTACACCATCGAGGCGTCAATAATCCGTAACGGAGGGACCAACTAAACTGAAAGGTATCCTGGTGTAATCCCAGTCACACATATCCTATGCGCCTCGTCCCTCGAAACTTGGAGCGCGCAATTCAACAACTGCATAAACTCTCTAGCACAGGGAGGCTCTCAATTGATCACTCCATCACCACCAACCGCGATTTTGCCTCCAAAGGCTCCAACTCAATTCCATGAATCGGGGTGGTTCATCTGCCAAAACTGGCTCCATCGATCGATGATGTCCCACAGCTCATCAACTGTCAGCTATCCACCCCGCCTCGGTGCCTCGGCACTAAACATTGGCACGGAAGGGGCTACTCGCTCCATCGGTGCCACAGAAATCACTGTCGCTGAGGATACTACAACCAGGTGGTCTCAGGAGAAAAACACTGTCGGGCTGCCCACTGCTCCGACAACTGCGTCACCCAGACCAGATGTTCACTCAGCCGCTGATAAGCCTCTGACAATCCTGTCATCTGGGTCCGGAGCTCTCTGACCTCAATCCGGGTATCCGGCCCCAAAACAATCCGCTCAAGATCCACTGCTGCGACGAGTGCACACCAATCCGCACAACGCGTCGGGGAGACACCGCTCACCACGACCAACTGCACCACAGCACAAAACAAAACTCGACCCAATCCGGCGAGAGTCTAGAGCATGTCAACCGTTCCACCGCATTATGTTGTCTGCAGCCAACATAATTGCTTAGGAGAATAAACATGCCAATCACCAATCCCATCACTTGGGAGAGGTATAAAACTCAATCAGGACTCTCGCTAAGATCACGACTCTCACGAAGTCATCCTAGGGTCCAACCACAAGCCTAGGGTTTCTACAGTCCCAAATGACCTATCCCTAAGCTCTGATACCAACCTAATCTGTCACGCCCCGAGGTCGAAACTGCGACCCGGGCTCGCCAACAGATCCGCCACCTATGCAAAATTCCGCATAGGCGAAGCGTCTAACCTGCAAAAGAGAGTACTATAGCTACGCAAATATCAGAGCAGAAATAAAATGCTGTAAAATAAAATCCAATCACTGTACAACACGAAATAAAGTACAATATCCATCTCCTCAAATACAGATAATCACCATACAATGTCCTCAGTACAGCATCTCTCAACTATAAAAGGGAGATAAACTAAAACTATAGTACATCAGTCTCTACATCAGTCTCTCCAAATACAAAAGATTCCTCTCCAAAGTAAACAGTAAAAACCAGCTGACAGCTACAAGGAATCTCCAACCAGGGGATACAGCTACAGTCCTCGGGCGGTAAGGATCTAGCTCGTGACTCCCTCGCCTCGAACAACGATCGAAAAATCAGCAACTCCCGTAGAAGACTCTGCAAAATAGGAGGAAGAAAAGAGGGAAACAACAATGGGGGTGAGAACCACTAGTAAACCAATAGCCTCCCCCAGTGGGTAAAGCCTCAAACTCCGGCGTACCCACTATGTCACGCCCCGGAACCCGGGCTCGCCAACAGATCCGCCGTGCACACGGGATTTCCCGAGTACACGAAGCGCTGGTAACCTGCTCCGATATAATATGAACAATAACATAGCATAATACAGAGCTGAAGTAGAAGAACCACATAGTAGAATCCTTCGCCAGTGCTAAGTCATCCGGACTGCTTGACAACGGCTGTCTCTCTCCAGAAGGGCGGGGGAACGAAACTTGATCTACTTGAAGGTCTGTCGGTGCAGCTCCCGGTCGTAGCTGGGAAGTGGTAGGGACAAACGCCGAAGTAGGTGCCACAGTTATCCCCGAAGGGCACGTAACTCGTAGGTGCCCAGGCTGTCCACACCGGTAGCAACGTCCCCACCGGTGATCACAAGTATCAGGAAAATGATGACCTCCACAAAAGATACAACTGCCAGGAACTCACAACTGTCGTGACTGCGGCTGCCGCTGAAATCGCCGCTGCGATCTCTGTTGCCTCGATCGTGCCCTTGGCTGAGATATGATAGGAGTCAAGACTGAAGACGGTGCTACAAAGGTCGGGAGGGGGCATGTAGCTCGGATGTGGCCCGGCTGCCCACAACGAAAGCATCGACCCCACCTCAAGTCACAGGTGTGCGACAAATGAGGTCCTTCACAGAATATACATCTGTCTCTGTCGCGAAGCTGTGGCCGTTTCCGAGAACTGGCCTGTCCATCAACATCCGGGGCTGGGCGTTTTATCTCAAAATGCCGCTCAGGAGCCCTGGCCCTCTCCCCGACTGCCGGATCACTCCTCTGCGCCAACAGCTGCTCCAAGCGCTGGTCCTGTCGAAAGCTCCTCGCCACCAAATGGGTCACTAAGGCCCGCAGTTCCCCCAGCTCGGCCGATACCGCCTACTCGGGCTCTTCAGAAGGGGTGGGAATACCCCCGGCGGAAAAACGACGACGGGGCGACATACTGGCACCAAAAGCCATAATCAGCAAAACAAAACCCCACACGACCCAATCTAGCGAAAGTCAAAGACATCCCCTTATTTCTGTGACTTTATGTTGTCTGCAGCCAACATAACGGTTCACCAGAAATTGGGCATGTCGATCCCTCTTCTCTCACTGGAAGAGTCAAATAAGTAAATCAACGACTTTCGCAAAATGTCACGTCTCTCATGCCCTATTATCCTAGGGCCTGCCGAAAGCCTAGGGTTTCCTAAGTCCCAACTGACCTATCCCTAAGCTCTGATACCAACTTAATCTTTCACGCCCCGGAACCCGGGCTCGCCAACAGATCCGCCGTGCACACGGGATTTCCCGAGTACACGAAGCGCTGGTAACCTGCTCCGATATAATATGAACAATAACAGAGCATAATACAGAGTTGAAGTAGAAGAACCACATAGTATCTCAGACTGGAACTACAAATAAAGCGGTAATAAGTACAATAATCTCCCAGCTCACCAAAGTAGTACAACCAGCTGGCGAAAGCCAGACCTAAAATAAAAGAGGAATACCACAGTCTGAGTAAAGGGTGCAGCATCTATTTAACAGCTCTCAGTCTCCCAGGAGATCTATCTATTCAGCCATCCCCTTACCTCGATCAGCTGCCGATGGCCTAGCAGCTCCCGCAGACGACTCTGCAAAATAAAGGAGAAGGAAGAAACAGAAAATAACAATGGGGGTGAGAACTACCAGATAAACCAGTAGCCTCCCATAGTGGGTAAAACCTCAACTCTGACGCACCCACTAGGACTACTAGAGGCAAAGGGAAAAAGATGAAGTGGTAAGGTACATAAGGTACTGAAATAGGGAACTACCACTACTAGCATGCCTCTAAATGCGATACCGAAAGAAATGATTGTCTGAATGTGTGACGCCCCACTTCCCAGGGGGTCACCCATCCTAGAACTACTCTAGCTCTAGCACGCTTAACTCTCATGTTCCTCTTGGATCTTGCTACCATCCAAAATGCTATAGCCGGGTTAGAGATTTAGTCCTATTATATCATTTATATAGATGACTAATCCAAATTTCGGGGGTGTCACATTCTTCCCCCCTTTAAGCCCTGACGTCCACGTCAGGCTCAAGCACACTCACAAGCACCAGGCGATGTGAGACTAGTCTCGCTAGCCTTAGCCGACCTTGTGAGGAGCTGCACTCCACTCACAACGGTCATTAGCCGGGGAGCCTCGCTCTACCCGCTATATAACCCTGGCTCAGCCGAGACTCATCTCACATTTCCGGCTGGTGAATGGCTCTGATACCAACTGTGACGCCCCACTTCCCAGGGGATCACCCATCCTAGAACTACTCTAGCTCTAGCACGCTTAACTCTCATGTTCCTCTTGGATCTTGCTACCATCCAAAATGCTATAGCCGGGTTAGAGATTTAGTCCTATTATATCATTTATATAGAGGACTAATCCAAATTTCGGGGGTGTCACAGAATGCATCAGGAAACAGTGTGTGACCAAATAACCCAATCTAGTACCATCAGTAAAACTGATATTGCCTGCTTAGCAGAATCTGCACACACGGCTCGAAACCGCGGGATTGGCTCGCACGGCTCGCATCCCAAAATAAGTATCAGACCGGCACACACGGCTGGGTCCAAAAAGCCTACCTTCGGAGTGGCACTCGAGGGGAGCGACCCACACGAGTAAAGCATCTCTGTCATCAGTATCACAAGTATCTCTGTAGCATATGTCTCACAAGTATCACAATAGTAGGGCTGGATCATGACTATGATCAAAGTGGGAAAACTCCATCCACTGATGCAATAGTACTCAATAAATGGGAAACTCCATCCACTAGCAAAAAGCCCGATCCCCAATCTGATGCAAAAATAAACCAGACTCAACCCCAATCTGATGCAAGGACAAACATTCGGTCGACCGCCTACTGTCCGCGGTCACCGCAATACCCCACCAGTCCACAATCTAGTACAATCTCGACCACACTATCCCAAACCCCTGCTCATACTTGAGCAACAAGCATCTGAATGCAAAGGAGAGTAATGAAACATGTTCAAATCCCAATATGATAGTGTAGCAATAAATAGGGGCTAACTAGATGCCCAAGCAAGCATGCAATTGCGCTATTTAAAAGTTGTAGAAAGGCGTCAAATATTTATTTTAAAAGATTGATTTATTGTACTGATATAAAAATTATTTGCATGCGAGATTATAGCCTTTGTCCCAATCACAGTGTCCCAAGATAAGTTATCATATAATCTGTGGGGTCATATTAAATTTTAGGAGAGTTCATTCCAGCGGTTCTCATTAATTGTCATATTAGTTCGTCCCAATGGTTCTAATCAATTGTCATATTAGTTCGTCCCAATGGTTCTCATCAATTATCATATTAGTTCGTCCCAATGGTTCTTATCAATATTTTAGGGGAGTTCTAATAATCCCAGTGAGCTTGTCAAAAATAAGGTAAGCAACAACCGCCCACCTCAAACAGCTCAAAACACACCCAGATAGTCTCCTGGCTGTCCACAGTCCAGTAAAACTACTGTCTGCCGAAAATAGTGCCCTCTGTATAGTGCTCAGAAAAATCCAGAAAAATTACGGTTGCATTCCTTGCGATGAGTAGATCGAAATCGAGTCTTTAAACACCTCGATCTGATGCTCCTACGCCAAGATAAAAATCGGAGAAGTCGATGCTGTCCAGAAATTTCCACAGCAAAAAGGGGGGTCAAAGAGGCTTCTGAAACTGCACCAAAAGTGTGAAACAGAGCGAAGTGATCAACACGAAAATCGAATCCTTACCTCTTAGGAACGCGCTGCCATGAAAATCGTTCAAAAATTCCTCCTGGTTAGCCCACAGGGATTTTTTGACTGAACTGCGACGGGAAATGGGCCGAAAAAGAAAATCGTCGCATTGCGCCGCGTCGCAGATAACTCACTATCGGTAACTCCAAAAAGTCTAAAATTTCTAGGAGAGAGAGAGAAGAGAGAGAGAAAGAATTTTCCTAGAGGGCCCAACCTCTGTTTCTCTCTCTATGGCTCGAAAACTGAGGTGAGAAATGGTGGGAGTGAGAGATCCTATTTATAATGGGCCAAGGGAATCTTCCCACACGGGATCAGGCAAAACAGGAAACACCAAAATGGACCAACCAGGACGCGCCACGTGTCCACAAAACAGGAAACAGCCTGTGCAAGGGCCACTCAGAATCCGCCACGTGGCCACATGGTGCACATGCCCGGTCCCCGCGCCGGGTCTTCCGGAAAATGTCGGCCAATGGGGTGCTGCCACGTGTCACAGACAACGCAGCCTTCTAGAAGCCGGCCAGCCAATCAGGAGCTGCCACGTGGCAAGGGGAATCTTCGGTGCTCCTGGTGCACGCCATGCCTGTAGACCCCGTACCTGCGCGCCTGCCCGCGCTGCCCGCGCCGTGCTCCGCTGCGCTCCGCCACTGCGCCGCCGCCCGCCGGTCGCCGCCGCCCGCCGGAACAGTAATTCCGGCCGCCGGAGTTACTGTTCCAGTGAACAGTAATTTTGCGCCGAAAAAAATAAGTAAATAAACCAATTTGATCGTTTTCGCGCTCTAAGTCCAAATCCGATATCCATTTCGCCAAATTCTCATCCGAAATTTTGCCGAAAATCCCCAGAAAAGCCCACTTGCTCCGTTTTTCGTGCCGGATCCATTTTAAAAATCCGTTTTCGACACTACTAGCTCCGATACACTGTGTGAGCATCCTGTAGTCACTGTAATCACTGCAACAGTCTCTATAGGAGTCCGGATCATCACACACTAAGTCTGTGGTGACCCTGATCCCCGTGTTGCTTCTCCCATGAACCACGGTGTAGAACACCTGGTGTTGGTGTATCTGGCCCATAGTGCATCAAAGGGATGCCACAAATGGACCCTGTGTGATATCCACAGCTGGATTGGCCTTCGGCTGCATTTGCCGCATTTTCGGAATTGTTTTGGGCCAAACAGAGGTTGGATTTGGATTCAGCACGGAAAAACGCTTGAAAATGGCTTTTTGTTTGCCAAATTCTGAGTCCGGATGCCCAAAAATGGACTCCCGGAAAATTTACTGGATTTCTGGTGCATGGGGGAGCCGTGGACCGGCGGGGGTGCCACGTGGCAGGCCCGGATTGGCCGGCGCACGCGGCCGGGTCCACGGAGCGCAAGGGTAAGGACCGGGGTGCACCGCGGGGCGCGTGGACCGGGGGCGTGCCACGTGGCAGCGCCTGATTGGGCGGCTCAGGTGCGCTCGGTCCGCGGGTGCGTGCGGGGAGGCGTGGACCGAGGGCGCGCCACGTGGCAGCACCCGGTTGGCGGGCGCATGAGCGCGCGGTCCACGCAGCGCACGGGGTAGGTGTCGGGGGCAGGCACCGTACCGCGGGGCAGGTGCCGTACGCGGGCAGGTGAGGGGCGTCGTGGGCAGTGCCACGTGGCGCCCGCTGATTCGCGGGCGCCAACCACCGCGTTGACGCGGGCCGGGACACGTGGCGGGCGCTGGCAGGGCTTGCATGGCTATCGCCTGTTCGGGCGACACGTGGCGGGCTCCGAGGCGGGTCGGACGAAGTGGAGATCCCGTCCGACGGCGCGAAGTGGGCCAGGCCGCACTGTGCGCGCCCGAAAGTGGTGGGCCGGGCCGCACTGTGCGCGCCCGGAAATTTCCGGGCGCCCGAAACTTCGGACTTATTGGGTATTTTTCCAATTGTTCCTCCAGCACTATAAATACCTGCCCGAGCCCTCTTCTTTGGCTTTTTTCTCTCAACCTGCGCATCATCTGCCCGAGCCACCTTAAGGAGATTTGTTCACCTCTTAATCCTTGATCTTCCTGCCAAGTTCTAGGATTTTAGGAGCACGCATCCCGAGGTTCTCCATTTCGCGGCGCGGCGCGACGTGGTGGTTCCTGTGTTCTTCTTCGGCGCAGCAGCAGTGTTTTAGCTCCCCTGGTCTACCCCGAGATTCTTTTTCTGTGATTCTTGCGCCAACAGACTCCTAAGAGCCCGTTTCGAGGTTTTGGCACGGATCCCGAGGCAACACAGTGACCCCTTTTTCTGTGTGGATTTCTGTGACAGAGCAGAGTATTTTGGCCGTATCTTTGCGTACGAGCGTCGGATTGAGGCGTGCTTATACAAGTTTTTCATCTACAGATCACAAGGAACAAGCTCGTATTTTTCTTGGATTTTTCCAGAGTTTCTATTGGAGGTGAAAATCCCGCTTTTCCTGTATTTAGTGCTACAGTTTTGGTGCAGAAATCTTTCGAGTACACCACCTTGCCGAATTTGTATCTTGACCTTCGGAACTCGAATTTGGGCGTGCATGGTACCGTTTCGAAGATATCGACGCGAGGATCGCTGTGATATTTTTCTGGGAATTTTCTGGGCATTTTCAGCAGGTGAAAAAGGGACATCTTTGGGACTGAAATTCTGTGTATATTTTTATGGGCAGTTTTGGAATTGATGTGTATTTGTGGACTTTGTATTGTACCCAGGAGGGATTGTGGACTGTGCTGAACCTGTTGGACATAGAGCTGTTATTTTCCTAGTTTTCTCAGTTGTACGACTCCGGACAGTTAGCGTTTCAGGTGGGTGGCTTGCTTTCAAGATCTATGGACTGTGCTCTAATTCTATTGATATAGAATCATGCATGATAGTGATTGGACTTGGGTAGCATGCTAGAATTCGAATGTTATTATTCTTGTAATTATCTGATGATCGTATGATCTCTTCTGCTTCCTACCACATGTTAAATATTTTATTCTCTTGGAACCTGACCTAGCACCCCCGTCATATGTTGCATGTGTAACCAGACCAGTAGAAAACCCTCACTTGGGCTAGGGTTATTTATGTTTAGACATCCACACTTTATATTTCATTCCTGGACTTAGTGTTATCCTCGCCCGGGTAGTGGGCCGAGCGGTCGGGACATCTTTTAGTGTGGGATGCATTTGCACTCGTGCTTGGGAGCAGAGTGGAGTCTGGTAGATGCAGTGGTTCGCTTGTCTGTACCGGGAACCGTTTGGGGTAAACGGTGGACCCGGGAGATCTGGTTTTCCCCTGTTTGGGTTGTCGCCACTGTGTTAGTGGTGGTAGTTTTCTAGTGATCGCCGGATCTAGAACCCAGGACCCTTTTCGACATGCACATGATTTTTAGTTTACCAATGTTTTCTTCCAAGCATCGAAGGGCCGCTGGAGTCTGTTCTTGTTTGATTGGACAAAGGCATCAGCCCTTCGGGGCTTGGGTAAAACACTTATTTTTCTAACTGTTTTCCTAAAAAGAACTAAAATCATTAAATATGGATTTCTTCTAGATTAAAATGATTTTCAATAACAAATGTCACCTTTTCTGGTAAATCTCCTCACTCGAAAGGATTCGAGTGATCTGGGTTCTAGGGGCCGTTCCTTGTCGGGACGAAAGCCACGGGGGCCGAGCCTGGAACCTGTCTTGTTTGATAGGATTGTAGGTGTAGGTCTCCCGGGACTTTCGGGCCCTGTTGGTGCTTTCGGCGTGTCGTACCGAGGTTTTGCTTTCCCGAACTATATGGGGATCGGGAACTTCGATAGGCGGAGCCTAGAGTCTGTTCTTGTTTGATAGGGTTCTTAGCACCGGTCTATCGGGTTTCCGAACCCTTATGGTGTCGGTCTTTCCTGTGAGTTTAGTGTTCTGTTGTGGGGGCCGTCTGGTGGACGGTGGTCCCCGGCTGTGTGGTTTTCCAGCCTGTGTGTGAGCGTTGGTGTTGTTAGTCGATCTTGTGATCGTGGTTTGGACTTTAGCCTGCATGAGCCATATTCGAGCTCGACAGAGATGCGCTGATACTTTCCTCGTTGGGGTCGCGCCCCTCGAGTGCCACTCCGGAGTTGGGCCTATTACTTGCTATCGCGACTTGTCGACGCAGTCCCTCTGGCTGGGCCAGTTTTGGCAGTCACGGACACCCTACGGTAGACCCGTCCTCTTGAGGATGTGCGGCAGTAGGTGGGCGCAGGTTTGACTGGACCCTTTGCGGCAGTCAGTTTAGATTTGGTGAGTACTGTGTGTATTAGTAGATGCATCATGTTCCATCTGTTCCATTTTCTTGAGCATCTAGATAGAGGCATAGTAGCTGTAGAGTTACCTTTCCAGCCCTTTCATTTCAGTTTTATATTGTTACATTATGCCTCTAGTAGACTTAGTGGGCAGACCGTCGGGCTTGTTGGCGGCACCCACTGAGAACTACTTGTGACGTAGTTCTCACACCCGTCATGGTGTCTTTTCCCACAGGGTCTTCTACTCCTGCTCCTGTTGCTCCTGTTGCTGCTTCTTCTGATCGAGGTAAGGGAGTCGCGAGATAGTTCCCTACCAGTCATCGTCCTGAGAGTAGATGTACCCCTTACTTTTGTGAGTTCATGTTGAGAGATCTTGTAGTGAGGTGTAGAGTTGTACTTTTATTTTACTGCTTGAGAGACTTATGTACTTTGGTGAGGGCTTTGTGTTGTATATATTTTCTCTTTTCTAGCAGTTAACTTTCAGCTCTGATATCTGTATAGTATAGTTGATCTTTTGCAGGCTAGTCGCTTCGTCTATACGGGGCTTCCCGTATGGGCGGCGGATCTATTGGCGAGCCCGGGTCGCAGTTTCGACGCCGGGGCGTGACAAAGTCTACCAGAGGCAAGAAAAAGGTGAAGTGGTAAGGTAAATAAGCTGCTGAAAAGGAAAACTACCACTAGTATGCCTCTAAATGCAGTGCCAAAAGGAATGACTATATATATGCATCAGTACTAACATGCCTGCCTGAATAAACCCAATCAATGAACCAGTAAGAACTGGTACTGCCTGCTGTGCCTTGCCGTATCGGGTATGCTGGCCGACGCATAACACCGATGAAAAGAAGGAGTCTCAAGGACTCAAAGCCTGCCTGTCGCACACTCCGGAGTAGCACTCGAGGGGAGCGACCCACACGAGTAAAGTATCTCAGTAATAAGTATCATAAGTGCCATAAAACAGCAGGACTGGATCACGACTCTGATCAAAGTGGGAAAACCCATCCACTAAAGAAAGCCGCGATCTGATGCAATAGTACTCAATAAGTGGGGAAACACCACCCACTAGAGAAATCTGATACCCAATCTGATGCAATAGTACTCAATAAGTGGGAAACTCCATCCACTAGAGAAATCTGATACCCAATCTGATGCATAAGTACACATCCGGTCAACCGCCCAATGTCCGCGGTCGCCGTAACACCCCATAAGACCCAAAATCTGATAAAGTAATCAACATCTGGCTAACCGCCTAATGTCCGCAGTCACCACAATAACCCACAACCCACAATCGGGTAAAATAATCAATATCCGGTTGACCGCCTACTGTCTGCGGTTGCCGCAATAACCCACAAATCCAACATCAGGTACACCCTGTCTCCGACCCTAAGGTCCCGGCTACACTATCCCAAACCTCTGCTCGAACCCGAGCAACATGACTCGAAAGTCTAAATAAGAAGGAGAAAGGAAACAATCATGGTTTCTCCTAAGTCAAATCCCAATATGATAGTGTAGCAATAAATAGTGGCCTATCTAGATGTCCATACAAACATGCAAAAGTCCTTATGCAAGATGAAAGAGAGAATATCAAATAATAGTTCCACATGTGTAACAAATAATAAATCCACATAGATATAACCATCATGCTAAAATCATCAGTCAACTACATATGTAAATAATCCCTGATCCATAATAAATTCCAAAGTGGTATCCGCACATAGATATGTCATCATGTCCCAATAATTAGTCCATTTAACCAACTTTCATAAAATCTATGTGCTAATATGGCATGTTAATTATCACTATTAAATATGTCCCCGCAATCATGTTTCCACAACAATATTATCCCAATAATATTCCCAACATGCTATATCCACAAAATTAATCTCAAATGATAGGCTCACATTTATATTAGTCAATCATGCATGGTAATCAATCAATATGTCCAATAGAGGGCTTCTCTAATAAACTTAGTGAGCAAGTCTGAAGTTGAGGTATGCAACAACCACCCACCTCGATCGTAGAGCACGCGAAGCATAGCCCAAATACGCCCTCACTTCAGGTAATCACTGCACACTGCACGGTAATCCAAACGGCGTACAATTAATCCAATAAAATGCACAATTACCCGCGGTCCAAAAATCAGTCCCGAAAATGGTTAAATTTCACCGGTGAGATGAACTTGAAAAAATCCAAAAAAATAACCGCTGCGATCGTTGCGTCGAGCCGATCGAAACGAGTACTCGCACGATCCGATCCGATACCTGTAGGTCAAGTTACAAATAAAACACCGCGGTAAGCCGTAACGTCACACAACCAAAATCCTATGGCAAACAGTCCAGGGAAAGCTTAATTATCACCTTCGAATCATCCTCAGAAAAATCCGATAAAACTATGGTCGCGTTTCTTGCGACGAGTAGATCCAAATCGAGTGGTTATATGCCTTAATCCGATGCTCCTAGGCCAAGATATAAATCGAACAAGCCGGTGCTGTCCAGAATTCATCACAGAAAAATGGGGGTCAAAAATGCATCGGGAACCATGCCAAAAGTGCAAAACGGGGCAAAGTGATCAACACAAAAATCGAAGCCTTACCTCTTAGGAACGCGCTGTCACAGAAATCTACCAAAAATTCCTCCTGGTTTGCGCACAGGAAAATCCCGAATGAAATGCGACGGAAACGGGCCGAAATGGAGAAAAGTTGAGGCGCACTGTAAAATCGAGATTGCCGCTGTCAACCCTCCAAAAATCCTGGGAATCCACCACGAGATCAAAAACTACAAGAGAAACAACTTTCATAGAGAGCACTCCCTCCCATTCTCTCTCGAAGCTTCGGAAAAAGGAAAGAAAGAGAGGAAGGTGGAGGTATATATAGGCCCAAAACAACAATTGAAATAATTACCTCTGTGTCCCAAGTTCCGGGCGCCCGAACAGTTTTGGGCCCGCATAGTGCGGCGCGAAAGCCAGCCCAGCCCAGCACCCGAAACCGCCAGGGCGTGACACGTGTCCGCATAACAGCGGACAGCGGCGCCCGCAAATCGGGCGCCGCCACGTGTCCCGCCCGGCTCGGCGCCAGCCAGCTGGCGCGGCGCCGCCCCGCCCGACACGCCAGCCGGCGCGGTCAGCGCGCCGCCCGCGCATCTGCGCCCGCGTGCGCGTACGGCCGCAGCCGCGTGCCCGCGGGTGCACCACGCGCACCTGCACCCTCCAACCCGGGGCCGCCACGTGGCGCGCCCCGGTCCACCATGCACCGCGCCTCCCCCCCGCGCCTGCCCGGCCTGCCCGGCCTGCCCGGCCTACCCGCGCACTCCCCCGCACTCCGCGCGCACGGCACCGGGCCAATAGCGCGCTGCCACGTGGCCCGCCGGTCTACCGTGCACCGGCGGCCCACCTCCATGGACCGAGAGGCATGCGCCGGCACAATCACGGGCTGCCACGTGTCCTAGGCCGGTCCACGCCCCTCCCCATGCACCATTTGCACCAGAAACTTTCGGGTCTCCGTTTTTGGGCGTCCGGACTCAGAAAAATACAAGTAAATAGCCATTTTTCATCGTTTTTCCGCGCTGAATCCAAATATGGCCTCCGTTTTGCCCAAAACTCCTCCTAAAATTCGCCGGGGGTACCCAAGTACACTCAGAATCTATTCAATGCACTGAGTCCATTTCTTGAGTCCGATACACACCCAAACACTCCCAACTCCCAAGATAGTCCTCCAGAGGCCACTGATCAAGCCATAAACCCCCAATGAAGATCCGGGTCATCACAGATTGTCCAATACAAAATAAAATCTCATATACAGGGTACATCTACCTCTGATTCTCAAATAAGCTGGTAAGGAACTATTCGGCCACGCCCTTACCTCTATCTGCTGCCTCCGCTCGAATTGAAGCCGGAATAGTTACCTCAGAAATACCTGTCACCACAGCGGGTGTGAGAACTACTGCAGAAGGTAGTTCTCAGTGGGTACCGTCTCCAACTCTACGGTCTGCCCACTAAGCCTACTAGAGGCATAAGATAATAGGGAATGCTGTAAATAAGAATAGCTCAGCTGGAAAGAAATCTACAGCTAACATGCCCCTAGCTACCATGCTCAAAGGAATAACACTCAACTATGAACATGTTATGCATCCACTCGCTCACGAGGTGCTCACATCAACCCAATCTCACTGACTGCCAAATCTGGTCCAGTCAAGCCTGTGCCCCCTAGTGTATCAACTAGGGCCCCTAGTGTATCAACTAGGGTGTCCAATCGGACTATCATAATATCACGCAAAGTAGCCTGATCAGGCGCATCATCATCATCGCATCCGGAGTGGCTCTCGATGGGCGCTACCCTACCGAGGAATAAGCGTGTCTCATCTGGCTCAATAAGTGGCATCTGCAGGCTATAATCCAAATCTACGATCAATCAGATCAACAATGTCCAACTCACAACACTAACTCACTGACTAGAGATACTCAATAATTGGGATCAACGTCAACCCAAACGGCTCCCAGAATAAGAATCCACTCAATCCAATAAAAGAAACTAGCTGGAGATACTCAACAGCCGGGATCACCGTCAACCCAAACGGCTCCCAACACAGGAATCATACTCGATCCACTATAACTCACTGGCTGGAGATACTACACAGCCATACCAATGAAAGGTCCTAGAACCCTAAAAGACTAAAACCTACAACCCCAATCAAACAAGAACAGACTATAGGCATAGCCCTCCGTTGTTCTCGACCCGAGAAAGAAACAACCCTTGGAACCCAGATCACTCAACCCTCCTGGGTGAGTAGCTTTGTAAGAAATGGTGATCTTTATTGTTAAGTATTGTTTCCACTCAAACCCTCTCGGGGTGAGAATAAAATAGCTCACTTTTTTTTAGAAAACCATCTTGATCTGAATAAACCACTTTTACAGATTTTAGTTCTTATGAAAATCAGTTAAAAGCAAGTTTATTTTTTCCAAACTCTGAAGGCTAGTGCCTTTGCCCTATCAAATAAGAACAGACTCCGGCGACCCTTTGAGCTTCGGAAGGAAAAATACTTTTACTGAAATCATGAGTGTCCAAAAATGACATTCTGGGTTCAAGGTCTTGATATCACATGCACTCTATGGCCACAACCCAGGTAGCGGTAACAACACAGAGAATACCCGATGACATGGGACCCCGTTTACCCAAAACAGTTCCCAACATAGGCACACAATAAGCCATAACTACCAGACTCCACTCGGCCCCAGGCACGAGTGTAACATGCATCCCACACTATCCCAACTACTCAGCCCACTATCAAGGCGAGAAAAAGCTCTATATCCAAGAAAAGGAATGCAAAGGGATGGGGACTAGAACATACAAGAACCTTGCCCATGTGATCATATTCTAACAGTCTGGCTAAATAAATGCAATCATATGTCGGGGTGCTAGTCAAATCACATGACTCTATCACAAATATCAATGATAACATCAATTCTAGTATGCTCAAAGCTACACTACTAAAATTAGGAGGAAGTCCGCAGACTTGGAGGAAAATCCAACCCACCTGGATGCGCGTGTCGGTCCAGAGTCCAAAAGAGCTGAAACTTAACGGGTGCGATCCTCAAGTTTTCATGATTCCGACGCACCAAAAATCATCAGAAAAGTCCTCTCGGTCACCGAGATATGAGCCAAACACTGCGGTAAGGTCAAATCACTCAAAACAGTAATCTCATCGCGCATCTGTCCATAAAACAGGAAATTACCTCTTACGAGATGCCCTCTAAAAATTCCAACAAAAATACAGTTACGATCCTCTCGAAGTGCAGATGTCAATTGAGTGCTTAAACTCCCTGTTCCGACAACTGTAGCTCAAGAAATTGCAAGATTACTCCTCCGCTGTCCAGAAAAGTGTCGCAGAAAAAGGCGGGTCTAAAGATGCTACACAAATTCCCATAAAAACTCGAAACAGAGTAGAGTGATGAATATCAAAATCGAAGGCCTACCTGTCATGGAAACTTTGCCGTAAAAATTGGTGAAAAATTCCAAAAGATGAGCTCAGGGGAGCTCTCCGACAAAAAGTCGACGGAAGAAACCAATGTCGAAGGAACGGCGCGACTCTCGAGATCATGCAGGGAAAAATAGCAGATGATCACAAAAAATTCTCCAAAACCCCAAATATTGAAGAAGACTTGATGTAGAATCACACTGTAAAAAGTGGCACTCAATTCGGATCACAAAAACCCCAGAAAAATGGCTCCAAAATTGATTCCAAAATGGCCTATTTATAGCCAAGCATTCGGACTCCACACCAAATCCCAGGCCGAACAGGAAACAGCGAAACCAGCCAATCAGATCGCGCCGTGCGTCCCAAAACACGAAACAGCCGTGCAAGGCCCTCCGGAAAGCGCCACGTGTCCCCGCCGCCCTCGTGTTCCACGTGCCTCGTGCACATGGGCGGCTTGAGCTAGCCAGTGGGGACATGCCACGTGTCCCCACGCGGTTCACGTGGTCCACGCTTTCGGTCTACGCACCGGGTCTTCCGAAATGTGTCCACCAATCAGGAGCCGCCATGTGTCGCCGCCCCAACGCACTCCTTGATGCCGCCCGACCAATGAGAAGCTGCCACGTGGCAGAGTCGAACCCCAGCGCTCCCGGTGCACGCACCTGCCCGTGGACCAGCCGCCCGAGCGCGCGCCGCGCCTACCCGCACCTGCCCGCGCTGCCTGCGGCCGCACTCTGCCGCTGCGCCGCCGCGCTCTGCCATGCTCCGCCGACTGTCGGTCACCGCCGGCGCCGGAACAGTAACTCCTGCCGGAGAACAATAAAATTATTTTCCGAAGTCTGAAAATACAAGTAAATAGCCCATTTTCATCGTTTTCGCGCGCTGAGTCCAAATCCGTCGTCCGTTTCTCCAAATTCTCATCCGAAATTTTGCCGGAAGCCCCCGCAAAAGCAATCTTGATTCGATTTTCACGCCAGTTCCAAATATGGGATCCGATTTGAACACAGACAACTCGATTACTCATCTTAGGCCTCCAGAAGCCATTACTCACATTGTAAATCCATATCGGAGGTCCGGATCATCACAGTCACGCCTCGGGTGAGGTTTAACAACGAAAAACGACCCTATTTTTTTTAAAGTCTTTCCTCCCGATACGTGCCCGGACCCGCCACATATGATCTCTCTACATAAATGGACAGAGTCTCCCCTATATATCCACGGCGTCACACAAAATACATACATCAACCACAACCAGTTTTACATACCCAGAGTGCTAAATAAAGAGATAAGCTAGTCTTTGGATTCATATAAAAGAAGATCGCCCACTCGGCATACTCCAGTTGAAAGGATAAAACCACAAGGTTTAAAACAGTGCCTACCCGACTCTCAGTTTTGAAAATAGATTTCGCAAACATTTTTATCAGATTGAAAAGCTCCACATTCCACATGCAATCACCAAAAGATAAAACCAATTCCAAAAGACTACTAGCCATCCACATAGTCCATATGTCCCACATCCACATCACAAAGTGTTCACATCACCCAATGTCCACATCTCATGCAAATAGTATCAACCAAATGTAATGACCAAAAGGGAGGAATAAATGTCACTGGAATGACGAAAGCTGAATCACTCCCAAGCTGTAGCCTCACCCCCATTGTCACGCCCCGGGGTCGAAACTGCGACGCGAACTCGCCAACAGATCCGCCACCCATACGGGAAGCCCCGTATAGATGAAGCGTCAAACCTGCAAAAGATAATACTACAGCTAAACAGATATCAGAGCTGGAAAGTAAACTGTTGTAAAACTGAAATCCAAACCACTGTACAACTGAAAATAAAGATACAATATTCAACTTCCAAAAATAATCATCATACACCATCCCCTGATACAACAACTAGGAACCCAAAAGGGAGGTAAACCAGAATAATAAAGCATCAGTGTATAGGCTCACAGTACAAGTCAGGTCCTCATAATACATCAGTTTCTCAAAATAAAGAAAAGCTCACTAAGAGTAAAAGATACAATAATCCAACTGACTATACTAAAAATCTCCAACAAAGGGATACCGCTACTCTCCAAGGACTGGTAGGGATCTAACTCGCGACTCCCTCGCCTCGATCATAAGAAGCAGCAACAACAGGGGTAGGAACTGGTGAAGATGCCTCTGCAAAACTGTCACCGACAGAGGGTGTGAGAACTACATCCTACAGTAGTTCTAAGTGGGTACCGTCTCTAAGTCCAACGGTCTGCCCACTAAGTCTACTAGAGGCATAAAGATAACAATAAAGTATAAGTGGTCAACAAAAAAAGCTGGAAATAAGTTTACAACTACCATGCCTCTATCTAAATACTCAATGGGTAATACAGATGAAAAGATATGCAACCACTCGAACACGAGGTGCTAAAACGACCCAATCGATCTGACTACCTACAACCAATACTCGCACTGGGCCACGAATTATGTAGGCGGTCCCACTCGGACTGCGTCGACAAGTTGTGAAAGATAAGTAACAGGCCCAGCTCCGGAGCGTCACTCGAGGGGAGCGACCCCACCGAGGAAAGTATCCACGTAACTCTGTCGAGCTCGTTTGGCTCTTGCAGGCTATAGTCAAAATCCACGCTCTCTCTCCCAGAGCGGAACAGCTCAAGATCCTCAAGCATCTCACACAAAGGTTAGAGTACTCTCAACGACTCAAACAATAAAGCGCTGACGAAACTCGAGACGCTAGCGAACTCAACCGACTCGAGACTCAATCCCACTGGCCGGAGGTACTCAACGGCCGGGACCACCGTCAACCGAAACGGCTCCCAAAACGAAACACCCAACTCGCCGCACTAAACTCACGGGCTGGAGATACTCCACAGCCGGGATCGACCCACAACTCAAAGGCTAATAAACTGGTCGGACGACACTCAACGACCCGGGACCACCGTCAACCCCAACGGTTCCCAACAACACTGACCGGAAGATACTCGACGACCCGGGGCCACCGTCTACCCAAACGGTTCCCAACACTAGCACTGGTCTAAATACAGCTACCAGACTCCACTCGGCCCCCAGGCACGAGTGCAACAAGCATCCCACAATACTCAACAACTCGGCCCACTACCTGGGCGAGGAAAACTCTATGTCCAGGAATAAATAAGTAAAGGGGATGTCTAAAGCATAAAAGAACCTAGCCCAAGTGAGGGTTCTCTACTAGTCTGGTTAAAATATGCAAACATATGACGGGGGTGCTAGGTCAAAGTTCCAATATTTCATTGTTAAGCACAATAATTAAACTACTAATTCTATCATACAAGTTGCTACACATACAACAAGAAGGAATCATTTCATTCAACATATTCTTAGTCAAACTAGTGTGTAGAACATAATCATGCAATCTCTCAATCATATAGCATGAACACTACCATCATGAAACTTTCAATCCTAAAGCATGATTCATCTCAACATGTGGCTCTCAATCATAAAGTATGGTTCATCTCAACATGAAGCTCTCAATCACAAGCATGGTTTATCTCAACATGAAGCTCTCATTTACATATCATGTATCAGTTATCATGTAGGCTCCAATAAGCATCATGGGTAACTTAAACATACAAATTCTCAATCCACTATAACATGTACAAATCATCATATAAGCCTCTATCAATATAATTTAGACCATTTCTCATGCTTCCATCTCTATTATAAAGGTTGTACATTAATCATGCATGCATACAAACAAATAGAGTTAGAGAGTCGTCTGCCGATTTTGGAGACCAAAACAACCTACCTGATACTTCTCGATCCGACACCCGATCTAGCTGAAATTTGACATGTAGAATCCTCAGCCTCTCAGGAGTCCAATGCCATGAAAATCATTCAAATCCGCCACTCGGATTGGGCGCAATTACCGAAACAATGAACGCTGCGCGGTTCAATTCCAGAATTTTAGAAAGTATAACAATGCTAAATAAAATACACCCATAGTATTAAATACCTCAAATTGAAGCTCCCAGCAGCAATTATAAAGTGTCCTCAATCATATGAACATCTCCAAGTCTCCAAAAATCCATCATTAATTTTCCCTTAATAATCAAATGAAGCAAACATTACATTATTGTCCCAGAATTACATCAATTTCAGCATGAACTTACAAAAATTAAAGAGATGAATCCATAAGGAATTTTAAGTTGAAACCAAAAGGAGAATTCTTCACCTTGGTCTTAAGAAGATGTCCAAATTTTAAAATCTCGAAAATAACCAAGAATTATCCCAATTTCTGCATCCCCGAGGTCCAAATATCAAAATAACATTCAAACTAAAATCTGCTGTAATCCTTAAAATAGAGATGAGAAGATCAATAATGTTACCTAGTCAAACGTACTCCAAATCCAACAAGAGAGGTGCCATTGGATTCCTTGTCGAGAGTAGATGTGAATCGAGCTAAAGAACTCCGAAATACCTGCTAGGATGAAGAAGAAAACCCATAAATACTATGAACTATCCAACAAGTTCAATCTGTACATGATTGCAGCAAGGTGTTCCAAATATAATAAATAAACCCTAATAAAAACTCAGATCCAGGGAACATGATACATACCAATATTGTAGATCTTCTAGCCCTGGAGATTTTTCCACAAAAATCATCCCAAAACTCCCATCCTATTGTCCAAAAAAGCCAAAACACCAAGGGCTGACCAAAACTCCAGGCTGAAACAAAGGGTCGCAAAGATGGCTTACAAACTCTGAAAAATCTCATGATCCAAGGGGAGATTTGAGTACGAAAGTTGTAGGCCTATCTCTTGTGAAGACGCAGAACCAAAAATCAGGTCAAAACTCCCTCCGGTTAGCTCTGTAAGATTTTTGTACCGAAACGCGATGGAGTGAGCTGTGAATGCAGCAATGGTGATGTCCTCAAAGGTTGGTGAAGAAGATGATCAAAGAGCCTTCAAAAATCCCCAAAAAATCCAGTATTGTAGTAGAGTTGTTGATGAAGCTCTGCTAAAAACCCCTCTGAAAAATCTAGTGTGCAAAGAGCTCAAAGTAGGGAGGAAATTCACTTTAAAAACCATTGGAGAAGGAAGAAGAAGAAAAAAAGAGCTCCTGTTGCTACAGTAACGGGTCGGCCCGGCACTGTGGCCATGGGCTGCCATGCGGCACCCATCCAACGGCCGCGCCCAACATGCCCAGCCGCACGATCACCGCCACATGTCGGCTCCCGACAGGGCGATCGCGCTAGCCAACGAGAGCGCAACATGTGGCGGGCCTTATCCGCACGCCGCCCGTGCCTGCCCGCGCCCGCTGCCCATGCCTGCCCGGCTAGCCCACGCCCGATCCGTGGACCGCGCCTGCTGCGCCGGCCCAACCAGAAGCCGCCACGTGCCCCCCCGGTCCACGAGTCCTCCATGCACCCAAAACACCATAAAAACTTCCGGTTGTCTGTTTTTGGGCGTCCGGACTCAGAAAAATACATCCAAATAATCGATTTCCATCGTTTTTCTGCGCTGAATCCAAATATGGCCTTCGTTTTGCACGAAATTAATTCCATTTTCGGCGAAGGCATCCGAAAGGCAAACTCGTTCTGTTTTTTGCGCGGGGTCCAGTCCTTTAGTTCGATTCGTGCACAAACACCTCCATCACACAGAATAAGCCTTCAGAAGCCGCTGATCAAACGGTATTTCTTCCGTGGAGATCCAGGTCATCACACCCATCCCCGCCCGAACTTGTCACATGGTGGGAGTCAGTGACAAAAACCATAGAAAGGAAAACGGATAAAATGATACTCAAGTGCAAAAGATAGGTACGATAAAGTAAATAGGACATCAAACTGAAAACCGGAACTCCCAAGTCATCCATACCGTTTTTCTCGGTTCCCCGCACGGAACCTGGGAAACAACAATCCTGCTCAATCACCAATGCCAAACAACCCACTCGGGGATCCCCTCATGCAATGACCGCGTAGAGATCACGAGTCCTACAGACCACTTTTTTGGAAAAGTACACCCTTGCGGTGGCCAAACCGCCGGTGTACGTGACTGTGCCATGAGCCACACGATCCCATACTCGTGGAATAAGATGCGGTACACCTCACGATCCCATACTCGTGGAATAAGTCACGGTTCACCTCACGATCCCATACTCGTGAAATAAACCGATAAGTCCAAGAATCCATCCATGTCCTTTACGTATGTACCGTTCCGTCACAATATCCGTGACAATGTCCTTCTTGTCATTTTAAAATAACAAAACCGAAAACAACAACAAGAGGAAGAGGAGGGTTGAACATGGCCGTTCAACAACGTCCTCAACCTCGGTTTGGTTACCCACCTCGACCGGCGATGAAAACGAAGCCCCCAAAACCCTTCAAAAGCGTCCGTAACCTTGTCCGGATGAAAACGACAAACTCGTCGGTGGCAAAAGAAGAGTCCGGGCTCCTATCGCTGTCTCGACGAAACACGCGACGAAAAACAAGCAAAAACACCACATGACGCTAAAACGCACCAAAAACCATAATAAAAAACACACCAGAAAACCAACTCCGTAAATCAAGGGTCAAACCGAAATTTTGACCGTGCAAATAGCGATAAAATCCCTCGACGGAGCGATCGTGGCAGCAGCACGGAGCAATGGCGGTAAAACCTAGCGCCGGCAGCAAGCGAAACGGTGGCGGCGCAAAGGCCCAAGCGACGACATGTGCGGCTTGCGTATGCGGCATGCGACATTCGGCGCACAAGGCGGCGGTGTGCAGCAAGGCGTGGCGTGCAGGGCCCAAGCAGCCCGGCCTGCAAGGCAGGCGCGCGAGTGGCACACGGGCGGCGTGCATGGGCTGGCTGCGGGCGGCCCTTGCGGAGCGGCGACTCCAGGTTGGTGCAGGCGCGCGTCAACAAGGCGGTGCGCGGCGACAACCATGCGGGGCGATGGTTGGGCAGCAGAGCGGCGCTGGCGGTATCAGCAGAGCGGGCATGCGCGCTGGCTGGCGTGGCGGCAGTGTTGGGTTATATATAATTGGATCTAAATAGGGAAAAAAATACCTAGAGGGGGGTGAATAGGTGTAAACAATAAACACTCAAAAATCTTTGCGATATAAAACCCAATGCGGAAAAATAAATAACACGCAGAGATTTTTACGTGGAAAACTCCAAACCAGAGTAAAAAACCACGGGACCGATAACACGGTGAAATCCACTAGAATTATAACACGTACAAAGGTGATATACCGTACTCACAGACGACTCAACCTTTTTCCATACGCTCCTAGTTGATCTTCTCCGCTCGCTCCGCAACGCTTCTCGAATCCACGATCTGCGTCCAATGCCGAATCCACGGCGTCCAACGTCGAGTCCACGACGTCCGACCGAATCCACGGTCTTCACCCAGTAGCACGTCTCGAATCCACGAACGTACCTCGCTCCGAATCCACGAGAGCGGTAGCACCTTGAATCCACAAGGCTACGCGAGTCCACGCGCCGATTTTGGGGAAATCGTTGTTTTTGGGCGGTGATGATGCGCCGAATACTTAGATTAGAAATAGATCGGAAATACCATCTAAGTATTCATTAATTTGATTCTACTCAAGATCTGAGTTTGGAAAACCTAGAATCAAATTAATAATATAGATGAAGAAACATAGAATTAAATCTAGTATTTTCTTTCTTCTCTATATGTGGATTTTTCTATTTAGGTCGTATTTTCTCATTACCCTAAAAGATGAATCATAGGGTCTATTTATAGGTTAGAAACCGTTGGAAGAAGATAAGAATCAAAAACTAACCTTTTCTGGGATTTTTCAGGACGACGATCCGGATCGGATTTCGGCGATCCGGATTGCAGTAACGAGACAGACAGTTTCCTAAAAAACAAAGGTTCGGGATCCGGATCGAAGTGCCTGATCCGGATCGTTCATACAATTCAGCAAAAACCCATGTTTGGGATCCGGATCAGAAAAGGGCTTGGATCCGGATTGAATTTGCGTATGAACTAACACCCTTCGGGATCCGGATTGGAATGTCTGATCCGGATCCTGAACATGTCCCATGTCTAGTTTTTGATTTTTATGTAATTAAAAATTCATCCAAGTGTTTCTACACTATAAGAAGTATTCGGATCGCCAAAAATAATTAGTTAAACATACCTGATCCTTTTGAATTCTTCTTTCTTGAGATTGAGTTATATGATCCAACCTTCTTTATCTTCAATCTTCAAGACTTAACCGAATTCATGAAATACGCCAACTCAAATTCCGTAACAATCTCCCCCTTTGGCGGTTTCGTGACAAAACACAAATCCACTCAAGAAAATTCAAAAAGATATTTTTGTTGATATCACCATACAACAAAAATTTACAATGAGATCCAAATAAAGATAGATACATGAGTTAAACTCCTAAAACAGACTCTAGACTTAGACATCTGTACTCTCTGCAAAAGAAATCATTCTTGACAAAAGAAATCGTTAGATACCTCAAGAATTTTATGTCATTCAAAAACCACACACAGAGATGAAGTTTATACTCATTTATACTTACCATGACATTTATACATTCAGATATGTAATTGGATCATAGTTAAAAACCAACATATCTTCTATGCAATCAAAATCCAAATGTCACAAAATTGTTAGTCAACATCAACTTGTTAGTTATATTACATGCCCAAATAGTTAATCGAATAGTTAGTCGAGGCATGCATGCAATCACAAAAGAAAACCCAAAAGTTGAAGTTATACTTACCTTCATGGTTCACAACTGGTCAATCGATCATAGTTTCATTGTTTCTATTGTTTCTGTTCTAATATTCTCTCCCCCTTTTTGTCACAAAGTTAGCCAAAATTACAAAAATAATAAGGAGAGTTAAAAGTTCAAAGTATAGAGAAAAATGAAAGAGCTAAACTATACAATCTGCAAAACAAAAAAAAACTATTAGAAGAAATCAATCATCAGATTCAGAGTCTTCAGAGCTCGTGCAGCCCATCTTGGAGAACATCTTTTTCACCAGCTTGTTCATTGAATTGACCTTCTTAGTTAAGGTAATATGAGCTGCCGTGATGAGCTCAAGTTCGTCTGAAATTCTCTTTTGCTCCTTCGTAATCAGTTCTTGCTTGAAGGATAAGCGTTGTTGTTCCTTGTAAATTGATGTGACTGATGCTTCTTCATCTGGTCCTGGTGTTTGTCGTGATGGAGAGGCAGAAGTGTCGTCACAAGGTTTCTTTCCAGAGGAAGGAGTTGGAGTAACATGAGGCAATGTGTGAAGGGACTTAACAATGGTGGATTCATTTATCATCCCCAAACAATGCTGGTACGATGTTGAGCTGATATCGATTTGAAATTTCTTTAGAATCCTCATAATGATCAATGGGAACGGAAGCCGTTCGGTAGGATGAGGGTGCTCAACATATCTGGACATTCTATTCCAAATAATGTAAGGGATGTTCATGTTCAAACCAACTGCTTCAGATGGATGCCCTAGGTGGTATAAAAACAGCATGCGATCCCATCTCACCACCTTTGTTTGCATGTTCGGGAGAATGTTATAACAAGTGATGAAGTTGAGAAACCGGTATTCAAGTCGGAGTTGTTTGGATTTAATAGTTTTACCATCTGTCGATTCAGTGTCGTCCAAACAAATTCCTTTTATAACGGTTTGCCACAGAGCATTTGTCAAGCTTTTGCCAGTTAAATAGTTAAATCCTGATCTACTCGATGGCATTTCTAGAACTTCCCCGATCAACTGCGGAGTTATTTTGAGTCTCATCCCTTTAATGTTTGTGTAAAATTGCATCGAACCGTGTTCATCTTCCTGAAGATGTCTCGCATTTGAGTAAAAAGTTCTCACACGATGCAAACAATATCCAAGTAATTCCGGGAATCTGCAAACTTGGATAAGATTAGCTTGTTCAATTAACATCCCGAACTCCGGTGAGTGATCTCGGAGGGCACCAATATTCACATGTCTTTCTCCGATGCATTCTCGACGTTCAAATGCCCTAAGACGGTCAGCATTAATGAACACATCTTCCAAGCGAGGCGGAGAATCGGGAACTAATGGTGTGTTAATATCAACATCTCGTGCTTGTCCAAAGCATCGAGCTAGTCGTTTCCTTTTCACCGAGATGGTTGGTGAAGTCATAGGTGCTTTTCCTTTTGATGTGTCGAAAGTCTTTCGCTTAGGTTGAACAGGCATTGATTCATCATCCGTCAATTTGTCCCAATCTACTTCTTGATTATCTGCTTCAGCCTCTAAATCGCTGACAAGAAGAAACTCACCTTTCCGTTGAGTTTTCTTAGCTCTTTTCAGTTTGTTTGTTGCTCGAGTGTGTACCATTGCAACTAGCAGAAAGATGATCCATGCAAACGCCATTGGTGCAAGTGCTTAATAAATTTAAAGTCCTGCGAACAACTACTCAAGAACACGAAAAATTGTCAATTTTAAAAAATTTGAAAGATTGTACCCAAACAATCATTATCATGTAGAGAGACTAAGAATCAAATTAGTTTTGCAAAAGGAATTTTAAAAATAGATCAAGTGCATGATTTTCGAAAATTCCCATTTTATGCCCTAAAACCGAATTTTTTGAAATCGAAGGCCAAAAATCCGTTTATCATGAGAATATCTAGCATACAATCAAAACTAATCTACCCAGAGTTCTTATTTCAAAAGAAATTTGATCAAAAACTAATCCAAAACGAAAAAGATACAGAAATTTCATCACGTTTTGAAGAAGAATATGAAAAACTGTGAAAAACCGAGATTTTGATCAATAAAACTTACTTAGAATCGAAGAACTTGAGTTTGTAAGCTTCCAAGACGGATGAATTCTAGAGAAAGAAGCTCTGGAGACTTTGGAACAAAAGATTGAAGTAAAAATAAATCAAACTCCTTTTGTTCTATATAAAACCCTAGCCGCGATCCGGATTAGTTCGTGAATCCGATCCGGATCGGCTACCCGCAGAAAATACCTGCGTTCGGGATCCGGATCGGCTTGTCCAATCCGGATCGGCTCCAACTTTTTCATCAGAAAAATTCAGAAAAATTCCACAAAATCCAGAAAAAGTATGTAAGCACTTTTGTGTATCAACTTTAAATGAAAATCATCGTTTCATACAACAAGAAATAGATTATGTCAAATCTATCAATAACATCCAACAAATGAAACGAAAATTTATAAAAATTAAATCCCTTAAAGTTGAACAACTTCAATCACATCTAACATGATCTTATGAGTAATTCCTTTATCAAATCGTTAATTTGGTAAAGAAAATGAAATACCAAGATCAATAGATATTTGAAATCCCAGATAAGTTAGATAATATATCTAGTCAATTTATTGTAAGGAGTGGCTCTTTGAGTATCTTTCAATAAAATCCCCACCTTATACCAACCTTGAAATTTTGACAGAGTCAAGTATTTCAACATGCATTTTATTTAATCAAACTTGAAAAACCTTGCTTGGTATACATGTGGTAGCTGCACACAGTACTCGGACGACCGAGGTGGTAGCTCTTTCCTCCATGTGGTGGTAGTTTTCACACTCCTCATTGGGATGTAACTCTTTCCACATCTTTTGAGCATATTACATTTCTTTGACTCCCCCTCAATTGGCTATCAATTATTTAAGATATAAAGTATTCAACCAAATATTGATCTCGATTTCATACTCGACTAAATAGTCAAATAAGATAAAAACTATACCAAGAGATCATTGAGAGAGAAATTGACTTTGATCAAAACAAAGATGATTTAATTGACATAAATGATCATTGCATCAAATGAATTATTATGATATCCAAAGCATAATAAATTTCTAAATAGACGAAAAGATGCTATTAAAGTCAATAATACACATGCTCAATTAATGTTCTATGTCTAAGCATAGATAATGAACAAAAACACAAAAACAAAACCTAACCTAAGCAAAAGTTTCAAAAAGAGGTTATTTCAAGGAAAGCATTCCAATTGCTTTACGCAAATGAATAAAACGTTTTTGATCCAAAGGTTTTGTTAAAATGTCAGCTAATTGATCTTCAGTTGAAATGTAGGAAATTTGAAGAATATTTGATTCAACTAGCTCTCTAAGAAAATGATATCTAAGTTCAATGTGTTTTGTTCTTGAGTGCAACACAGGGTTTTTTGAAATGTTTATAGCACTAGTGTTGTCACATAAAACAGTTACCGAAGTTGCTGAAATTCGGAAGTCGCTCAACACGCTTTTCATCCAAATGAGTTGAGTTGAACAACTACCCGCTGAGATATATTCCGCTTCGGCAGTCGAGAGTGCAATGCAGTTTTGCTTTTTACTATGCCATGCAACAAGACAATGGCCAAGATAAAAGCATGCACCACTCGTACTTTTCCGATCATCCACTGATCCTGCCCAATCGGCATCTGAATATCCTATAATGTCAAGACTTGTTCCCATAGGATACCAAATTCCGAAGTTTACAGTTCCTTTGACGTACCGGATGATCCGTTTCACCGCTTTTAGGTGATCCTCCTTTGGTGCTGACTGATATCTCGCGCAGATCCCAACACTAAAGGATATGTCCGGGCGACTAGCTGTGAGGTAGAGTAGACTTCCAATCATACTTCGATAGAGTTTCTCGTCTACACTATCACTAAGAGATTCACTTGCTAATCCCTTATTGCTAGTTGCCATAGGAGTAGGAAAATCTTTAGAATCTTCTAATCCGAATTTCTTTACCAACTCCTTTGCATACTTGGATTGACACAGATGGATGCCTTCACCATTTTGTTTCACTTGCAATCCAAGAAAGTATGTCAGTTCGCCCATCATAGACATCTCAAATTCGCTTTCCATGGTCTTTGCGAATTTAGAAGCATCATTATCCTTTGTTGCTCCAAATACAATGTCATCGACATAGATTTGTGCAACAATGAAGTTATCCTGATAATGCTTCACAAAGAGAGTCCGATCTGCTCCCCCTCGAGTATAGCCCTTCTCCAAAAGGTGCTTTGTCAACCTTTCGTACCACGCTCGCGGTGCTTGTTTTAAACCGTAAAGAGCCTTTTTCAAACGAAAAACATGGTTGGGTAGTTTACAGTCTACAAAACCTTTCGGTTGAGCCACATAAACTTCCTCATTTAAAAACCCATTTAAAAACGCGCTCTTAACGTCCATTTGAAAGAGTTTTATTTTAAAGTGACAAGCAATAGCGAATAAGATACGAATGGACTCGAGTCTAGCTACAGGGGCGAACGTTTCATCAAAGTCTATACCTTCTATTTGAGAGTAGCCTTGAGCAACTAAACGTGCTTTGTTCCTGATGATGGTACCATCCTTATTTTTCTTGTTCTTGAAAATCCATTTAGTACCGATCACATTGTGTTGCTTCGGAGGTGTCGTTAATTCCCAGACTTTGTTTCGTTCAAACTGATGGAGCTCTTCCTGCATTGCTTCAATCCAGTAGTCATCCAGAAGAGCTTCATCGACGTTCTTTGGTTCGATCATGGAAACGTAACAAGCGAATCCACAAACCAACTACCTCCGAGTTCTGACTCCTTCTTGTGGGTCTCCAATAATGTTTGATTCAGGATGATCCTTGGAGATGCGTAACGTTTGAGGTAATGGAGTACTCGGAGGTACATGAGATGATTCCTGCACATCATATAAACTTGAAGAACCATTCGATGCATCATTAATATTGGAAGTATTATCATGAGAAGATGTATTTACAGGAGTATCATCATCAAGAGAGATATCAGGGGTAGATTTATCAGATGCAAAGTGGAAAGCTTCGTCTACTTTAACATTTATGGATTCTACAATCATTTTAGATTCCAAGTTAAATACCCGATATGCTCTACTATTTGTAGAATAACCCATGAAAATCCCTTCGTCACTTCGAGAGTCAAATTTTCTAAGATTTTCGCGGTCACGTAAAATGTAACACCGACTCCCAAAGATACGAAAATATTTGATGTTTGGTTTTCTACAAAACCATAGTTCATAAGGTGTATTTAAAGTTCCCGGGCGCAAATAAACTCGATTAATAACATAGATTGCAGTGTTCACAGCTTCAGCCCAAAAATATAACGGTAAATTTCGGCTATGAAGCATAACACGTGCCATCTCTTGTACAACCCTGTTTTTGCGCTCGACTACACCATTCTGTTGAGGTGTATAGGGTGCTGAGAATTCATGTTTAATGCCATTGGAAGTGCAAAAATCAATGAATTTAGAATTTATGAATTCTCCACCTCTATAACTTCTAACACGAATGATCTTTTCATTTTTTTCAATCATAATACGAAGGCAAATCTCGTGAAAAGAATCAAAAGTATCAGCTTTCTCTTTTAAAAATGCTACCCATGAGTATCTAGAGAAATCATCAACCAATAAGAAAATATACCATTTACCTCCCAAGGATGGTTGACGTGTCGGCCCCATAAGATCCATATGCAATAATTCTGAGGGCCGATTAGTACCAACGTGGTTCAAGTTCTTGTGTGCAGTCCTGGATTGTTTTCCCTTTTGACAACCACCACACACAATGTTTTGTTTAAGTGAAAGTTTTGGAACCCCCTTGACCACGTCTTTGTTTGAAATTCTAGCAAGTTCCTTAAAATTTATGTGACCTAGCCTTTCATGCCAAAGTGTTTCATTATTCAAAGAGGCTAAGTTATAATTTTCAGAAATTTTATTGGGAACAACATAACAATTGTTTTCAGATCTAACCCCCTTTAAGAAGAAAACATGGTCCTTATCAGTTACAATGCATTCAACAGATGAAAAATTAACTGAAAAATCATTGTCACAAAGTTGACTGATACTTATGAGGTTAGTCTTAAGGCCATCAACAAATAACACATTATTCAGAATCGGGCCATCTGGAATAGCTACTGTTCATTTTCCAACAATTTTGGAAGACTGACCGTCTCCGAAAACTACAAGTCCTCCGGAGATTTTCTCAAAATTTTGAAAGCAGTTTTTGTCACCGGTCATGTGATGGGAACAACCGCTATCCAGATACCAAGACGAATTATCATATGCATGCAAAGAAATATTTGTAACAAGACAAGGGAAGATTTCACCTTTGCGTACCCAAACCTTTCGAGTTTTGGTGTATTTCAAAAATAATTGTGAAGTTGATACCTTTGGTGAAAGCGTCTTGTTTGATCTATCGCTTTTCCTTGACGTCGTCGTCTTGTTTGATGAACTACCGAGGCTCTTTTCCTTCGAATAATTTGCATTTGATTTCCGAGAACTCACCCTTTTGGTAGTCGTTGCAAGAAGTGCTTGAGTTGAGCGTTTGGCTCCCATCTTGCAATTTCTCCTTATGTGCCCTGCAATACCACAACGAAAACATACCTTGGTGCTTGACGATTCCGAAGAGGGGGAAGTAGGTTTGTTGTCGTTGTTTGTCGTCAATTCCAGTGTCGGAGGAGGAGATACCGACTGGGGCACAAAGACTGTCCCAACCGAACTAAAATTGTCTTCAGTTCGATTGTATCCGAGGCCGAATTTGTTTGATTGACCAAGACCAAGAAGCTTATCCAACTTACTCCTTCCTGATGAAAATCGCTGTAAGTCATCCTTGAGTTGGAGAATGGTCTCTGTCATTTTCAATTTTTCCTGTCGAGCCTCGCCGTTGAGCTTCAAGAAGTAATTCGCTTTGTTCACCATATCTACATAATTCTTCTCGAGTTGCTCATTGGACTCTTGAAGGGAAACATTTATTTTAATCAGATTATCCCTTTCCACTTCAAGAGCGTTTGAGATAGAAGATGCCCTTTTTGCTTCTTCTTCGAGATCCTGCAATCTCCCTCTCAAACTCTTGTTTTGCTTTGCCAGTTTCTTTGAATCCCTCAAAAGCTTATGGTAGGCAAGAGCAAAGTCTTCACCTTCTGAATTATCCGATTCATCGTCCGTTGCAATTTTTTCAACAGTGGAGTTGGACAATGACTCGGATGTACTAGCCATTAAGCACATGAAGGGTGAAGATGTGGACGCGTGGAACGCCGTTGCGTTATCTTCTTCATCACTTGACGATGACTCATTTGACGATGAGGTGTCATCCCAAGTGATGGCTTGCATCGCTTTCTTCTTTGACGGAGTCTTATTGGGACACTCCGTTGAGATATGGCCGTACCCTCGGCACTTGAAGCATTGGACTTGTCCTTCTGAGCTTTTCTTATCCTTAGAAAAACCCTCTTGCTTTCTTGGTTTGAAACTTGAAGAACCTTTGCCTTTCTTGGACTTTACGAAGGATGGAGTTTTGCTTGAGTTACCCCTTCGAAAGTTTCGGCGAAATCTTCTTGTCAAGAGAGCGAGCTGCTTCTCAAAGTCCTCCATAGATAGGTTTTCGTCATCGTCTGAGGAGGATGAATCCGCGTCTTCTTCTTTTGTTGTTTTCAATGCTAAACCTGAAGACTTAGAAGAGGATGCTTTTCCAGAAGAATAGTTAGTAGGAAATGTCATTTCATAAGTTTGTAATGAGCCAACTAATTCTTCTACACGGATTTCGTCCGGGTGTTTAATAGTTTCAATGGCCGTAACCTTGGATCGAAATCTTTCAGGAAGAGTTCTTAATATTTTTCTTACAACTTTAAATTCTGGAATCTTCTCTCCCAAGTTAGCACATGAGTTTACGATGTCTTGCAATCGTGTGTAAAAGTCTGTGAAAGATTCATTTTCTGCCATGAAAATAGAGTCAAACTTGCTCGTAAGCATTTGCAATTTTTGAATCTTCACAAGGTTAGTTCCCTCATGTGTAACTTGAAGAACATCCCAGATTTCTTTCGCAGTCTCACATGCCGAGACGCGAGAGAACTCAGTTTGAGACAAAGCATTAAATAGAGCATTAATCCCTTTGCCATTGTAAGAAGAAAAATCTATCTCTTCCTTGGTCCATTTCGACCTAGGTTTGATGGTGCGAACATCAGCAAGAATTTCAGTTGGATTAGACCATCCTAATTCAATTGATTGCCACACCCGTTCGTCGATGGAAATTAAAAAGGCTTTCATCCGTACTTTCCAGTACGCATAATTCGTTCCATCGAAGAACGGAGGTCTGTTGATGTTTCCACCTTCAACCATTGTTTACAACCCTATTCCCTCTCTGATACCACTTGTTGGGTTATATATAATTGGATCTAAATAGAGAAAAAAATACCTAGAGGGGGGTGAATAGGTGTAAACAATAAACACTCAAAAATCTTTGCGATATAAAACCCAATGCGGAAAAATAAATAACACGCAGAGATTTTTACGTGGAAAACTTCAAACCGGAGTAAAAAACCACGGGACCGATAACACGGTGAAATCCACTAGAATTATAACACGTACAAAGGTGATATACCGTACTCACAGACGACTCAACCTTTTTCCATACGCTCCTAGTTGATCTTCTCCGCTCGCTCCGCAACGCTTCTCGAATCCATGATCTGCGTCCAACGCCGAATCCACGGCGTCCAACGTCGAGTCCACGACGTCCGACCGAATCCACGGTCTTCACCCAGTAGCACGTCTCGAATCCACGAACGTACCTCGCTCCGAATCCACGAGAGCGGTAGCACCTTGAATCCACAAGGCCACGCGAGTCCACGCGCCGATTTTGGGGAAATCGTTGTTTTTGGGTGGTGATGATCCGCTGAATACTTAGATTAGAAATTGTAGGACCCCCGAACCCCATGCAGCATTTTTCTGATGGATCCACTGTTAGAACACCTGTTGTTGGTGTATCTGGCCCATGGTGCATCAATGGGATGCCACAGATGGACCCCGTAAGGTTTTATTAGCTGTGTTGGCTTTCGGCTGGGTTTGCCGAAATTTTGAAGAAGAATTAGGCCAAACAGACGGCGGAAATGGATTCAGCACGGAAAAACGCTTGAAAATGGCTTTTTGTTTGCCAAATTCTGAGTCCGGATGCCCAAAAACGGACTCCCGGAAAATTTACTGGATTTCTGGTGCATGGGGGAGCCGTGGACCGGCGGGGGTGCCACGTGGCAGGCCCGGATTGGCCGGCGCACGCGGCCGGGTCCACGGAGCGCTTGGGTCAGGACCGGGGTGCACCGGGAGGCGCGTGGACCGGCAGGTGTCCACGTGGCAGCGCCTGATTGGGCGGCTCTGGTGCGCTCGGTCTGCGGTAGTGCGCGGGGAGGCGTGGACCGGGGGCGCGCCACGTGGCGGCACCCGGTTGGCGGGCGCATGCGCGCGCGGTCCACGCAGCGCGCGGGGCAGGTGCCGCGGGCAGGTGGCCGTACGCGGGGCAGGCGCGGGCGACGTGGGCTGTGCCACGTGGCGCCCGCTGATTCTCGGGCGCCACCTACCGCGTTGACGCGGGTAGGGACACGTGGCGCTCCCCGCGGCGGCTTGCACGGCTGCGGCGTGTGCGGGGGACACGTGGCGGGCGCCGGCGCGGGTCGGACCAAGCAAGCGTCCGGCTGGATCCCGTGTGCGGGCTGGGCCGGGCTGGGCCGCACTGTGCGCGCCCGAAACCGGCCGGGCCGGGCCGCACTGTGCGCGCCCGAATCCGGGCCGGGCCGCACTGTAGCCGCCCGAATCCGGGCTGGGCCGCACTGTAGCCGCCGGAATCTTGGGACAATTTCGGTATTATCCGAATTGTTCCTTTGGGCCTATAAATAGGTAGTCCGAGCCCTCTTTGCAGCCCTTTTTCTCCCTGTCTGTGCAAGATCTCCCTGAGCTTCCTATTGATAAATTTTTCCTCTCTTAATCCTTGATCTTCCTGCGGAGTTTAAGAATTTTTGGAGGCTCGAATCCCGAGGTTTCAGATTTTCTTGGCGCGGCGTGACGCTCTTTCTTCGGTGTTTCTTCCGTCGCTCTTCGGTGTACGAGCTCCCCCGACCTACTCCGACCATCGTTTCGAGCGATTTCTTCGCTGCTGGATTCGTAACAGGTGAGGCTACGATTTTGGGTTTCTCGCACATTTTCAAATTTCACGTTTTTCGAGGTGTTTTCTCGTGCTCATTGGGACCCTTTTTGCTGTGAGATTTTGGTGAGGGCAGCACCTTCTTTTGAGGAGATCTTCGCGCACGAGTCTCGGATCAAGACGTGCTTATAGACTTTTTTCATCTACTCGACGCGAGGATCATCGTGGATTTTTCTTAGAATTTTTGGAGACCTTCCCGAAGGTATACACTTTTCCTTTTATCTGTACAAGAGTTTACAGTTGAATGGTTTTGAGATTGTGCGCACCGATACTGTGGAATTTGTAACTTGGCCTACGGTGCTCGGAATTGGACGTGCTGGTACCCGTTTCGAAGCTATCGACGCGAGGATCGCTGTGGTATTTTTATCAGAATTTTTGGAGTTCGTTTTACAGGTGAAAATTTCGCAGTAAGTGGACTGTTCCCAGCAGATTTGTAAAACCTGGATTTTATTGGATTTAAAGTGTAACTGTAGCCTTATGTTGTACCCAGGAGGGATTGTGGACTGTGCTGGACCTGTTGGACCTAAAGTGGTTATTTTCCTGGTTTTCTCAGCTGTATGACTCCGGACAGTTAGCGTCTTCAGGTGGGTGGCTTGCTTTCAAGATCTATGGACTGTGCTCTAATTCTATTGATATAGAATCATGCATGATAGTGATTGGACTTGGGTAGCATGCTAGAGTGTAGGAATTGTTGATTCTTGTTTTATCTGTTGATCTTGTGATCTCTTGCTTCCTACTATCATGTTAAATATTTGTTATGTTGGAACCTGACCTAGCACC
The DNA here is from genome assembly GCA_029204045.2 of Tillandsia leiboldiana. Lineage (NCBI taxonomy): Eukaryota > Viridiplantae > Streptophyta > Magnoliopsida > Poales > Bromeliaceae > Tillandsia > Tillandsia leiboldiana. The sequence continues at coordinate 48,875,915 of CM055064.1, read as the reverse complement.
CCCGTCATATGTTGCATGTGTAACCAGACCAGTAGAAAACCCTCACTTGGGCTAGGGTTATTTATGTTTAGACATCCACACTTTATGTCGCATTCCTGGACTTAGTGTTATCCTCGCCCGGGTAGTGGGCCGAGCGGTCGGGACTTCTCTATAGTGTGGGATGCATTTGCACTCGTGCTTGGGAGCAGAGTGGAGTCTGGTAGATGTAGTGGTTCGCTTGTCTGTATCGGGAACCGTTTGGGGTAAACGGTGGACCCGAGAGATCTTGTTTTCCCCTGTTTGGGTCGTCGCCACTGTGTTAGTGGCAGTAGGTTACTAGTGTTAGCCGGACCTAGAACCCAGAACCCTTTTCGACATATACATGATTTTAGTCTACCAATGTTTTCTTCCAAACATCGAAGGGCCGCTGGAGTCTGTTCTTGTTTGATTGGACAAAGGCATCAGCCCTTCGGGGTTTGGGTAAAACACTTGTTTTCTAACTGTTTTTCTAAAAAGAACTAAAATCATTAAATATGGATTTCTTCCAGATCAAATTAGTTTTCAATAACAAATGTCACCTTTTTCCCGTAAATCTCCCCACTCGAAAGGATTCGAGTGGTCTGGGTTCTAGGGGTCGTCCTCTGTCGGGACGAAAGCCACGGGGGCCGAGCCTGGAACCTGTTCTTGTTTGATAGGGTTGTAGGTGTAGGTCTCCCGGGACTTTCGGGCCCTGTTGGTGTCTTTTGCGAGTTGTACTGTGATTATTGCTTTCCCGAATTATAAGGGATCGGGAACTTCGATAGTCGGAGCCTAGAGTCTGTTCTTGTTTGATAGGGTTCTTAGCACCGGTCTATCGGGTTTCCGAACCCTTATGGTGTCGGTCCTTCTGGAGAGTTTAGTGTTCTGTTGTGGGAGCCGTCTGGTGGACGGTGGCCCCAGCTGTGTGACTTCCAGCTTGTGGTTGAGAGTTGGTGTTGTTTGGTCGATCTTGTGATCGTGGTTTTGGACTATAGCCTGCATGAGCCATATTTGAGCTCGACAGAGATACGCGGATACTTTCCTCGGTGGGGTCGCTCCCCTCGAGAGCCACTCCGGAGTTGGGCCTGTTACTTGCTATCGCGACTTGTCGACGCCGTCCCTCTGACTGGCCCAGTTAGCGGCAGTCACGGACACCCTACGGTAGACCCGTCCTGTTGAGGATATGCGGCAGTAGGTGGGCGCAGGTTTGACTGGACCCTTTGAGGCAGTCAGTTTAGATTGGTGAGTTTACCTGTGTGTGTTAGTAGATGCATCATGTTTCATCTGTTCCTTTTCTTGAGCATCTAGATAGAGGCATAGTAGCTTTAGAGTTACTTTTTTCCCGCCCTTTCATTTCAGTTTATATTGTTACTTTATGCCTCTAGTAGACTTGGTGGGCAGTCCGTCGGGCTTGTTGGCGGCACCCACTGAGAACTACTTGGGACGTAGTCTCACACCCGTCGTGGTGTATTTTCCCACAGGGACTTCTACTCCGGTCCTCGCTGCTCCTGTTGCTGCTTCTTCTGATCGAGGTAAGGGAAGTCGCGAGATAGTTCCCCACCAGTCGTCGTCCAGAGAGTAGATGCACCCTTATTACTTTGAGAGTTCCTGTTGAGAGAACTTTGTAGTGAGGTATAGAGTTGTATTTATTTTCTACTGCTCGAGAGACTTTTGTACTTTTGGTGAGGACTTGTGTTGTATATAGTTTTTTTTATTTCTAGCAGTTTTACTTTCAGCTCTGATATCTGCATAGTATAGATGCTCTTTTGCAGGTTAGTCGCTTCGTCTATACGGGCTTCCCGTATGGGCGGCGGATCTGTTGGCGAGCCCGGGTCGCAGTTTCGACGCCGGGGCGTGACAGAAATAGATCAAAAATACCATCTAAGTATTCATTAATTTGATTCTACTCAAAATCTGAGTTTGGAAAACCTAGAATCAAATTAATAATATAGATGAAGAAACATAGAATTAAATCTAGTATTTCCTTTCTTCTCTATATGTGGATTTTTCTATTTCGGTCGTATTTTCTCATTACCCTAAAAGATGAATCATAGGGTCTATTTATAGGTTAGAAACCGTTGGAAGAAGATAAGAATCAAAACTAACCTTTCTGGGATTTTTCAGGACGACGATCCGGATCGGATTTCGGCGATCCGGATTACAGTAACGAGACAGACAATTTCCTTGAAAAACAAAGGTTCGGGATCCGGATCGAAGTGCCTGATCGGATCGTTCATACAATTCAGCAAAAACCCATGTTCGGGATCCGGATCAGAAAAGGGCTTGGATCCGGATTGAATTTGCGTATGAACTAACACCCTCGGGATCCGGATTGGAATGTCTGATCCGGATCCTGAACATGTCCCATGTCCAGTTTTTGATTTTTATGCAATTAAAAATTCATCCAAGTGTTTCTACACTATAAGAAGTATTCGGATCACCAAAAATAATTAGTTAAACATACCTGATCCTTTTGAATTCTTCTTTCTTGAGATTGAGTTATATGATCCAATCTTCTTTATCTTCAATCTTCAAGACTTAACCGAATCACGAAATACGCCAACTCAAATTCCGTAACAGGCAGTGCGCAAGCGGGCCAGGTGCGCATGCGGTGCAGGGCTGGCGGCCTAGTGGGTCGCGGACCCAGCGCGCTAGCGGGCTGCTGACCAGCGGAGCTGATCAGCGTGCAACTCTGTAAGGCGAAGCGGCAACGCAAGGCAGTATGCAGAGCGGGCGCTGCGCAAGCGGGCTGCGCTGCGGCAGGGTGCGGCGTGCGACGGTGTGCAAAGCAAGCGCGTCGGCGGTCAATACGACAGTGGGGGCGCGGCTTGCGGACAGCAGCGGGGCAGCGACTATGCGAGCGACGGTGATGACCTCCGTTAAGACAAATTCTTAGGCCCGGCACGACGACGCGCGCCTAGCGACTTCGTCGACGACGGCGGGGCTCCTGTCTCAACCGACGGCGGCGGTGGCCTCCTTGTCTAAGCTAACGGTGATGGCGGCGGCTACGCTCAAATCCCTCGCTCCGACGGAAATCCCAAGAAACCCAACGAAAATACGGAAAATCTCCACGAAAACCAAATCGATGTTAACGAAAAGCCAAGAACCAACCTTTTACCGACGTGGAAGATGATGCGATGCCAGGACCCGCTCTCCGCTCTCCGGTCTTCGACGGTGATGGCGCTCACGAACCCGATCTGCGATGATGACGGCATTTTCGATTCCGATCTCCAGCCGCGCACAACGAGGAAGAAGATGAATCGCTCATTTTTTAAAAACGGGAAAACAAGAATTTTTTTTTTTCTAATGTGTAAAAATAATCCGATCCCCAATCTCCCTTGTATTTATAAGAGAGAGTCTAACTGCTTAAAAACCCTTTTTTCTTCGATATGTACGCCAAATTTACCAAAATGCCCCTCATGTATCAGCACGGATTTTAAAGGACCATAAAGCATTAATGGGTATTTTAAAAGCCTTTCACCCATTAACTTCGAAAATCATACCGGGAGATCTGTTCGTCGGATTTTCGAGCGATCACACCGTCGTTCTCTGTTTAACGAGCTCTACAACATGAAAGCCAAAACCAATGAGACCGACAAAAATGAAAAATACGGCAAAATAACACACACATCGAAGTGACTCAAAGGGAAAAACCGTGGGCACTCCATCACTCCCACCTTTAAGTCCAAGAATTCGTTCACGTCCTTTACGTATGTACCGTTCCGTCACAATAGCCGTGACAATGTCTTTCCTGTCATTTTAAATAACAAAACTGAAAACAACAACAAGAGGAAGAGGAGGGTTGAACACCGCCGTTCAACAACGTCCCAACCTCAGTTTGGTTACCCACCTCGACGGCGATGAAAAACGAAGCCCTAAAAACCCTTCAGAAGCCCTCCGTAACCTTATCCAGACGAAAACGACAGATCCTCGGTGGAAAAGGAAGAGTCCGAGCTCCTACCGCTGTCTCGGCGAAAACCCGCGACCAAAAACAAGCGAAAACAACATCCTGACGGTAAACCCACCAAAACCATCATCAAAAACACCCGAAAACAAATTTCGTAAATCGTGGGTCAAACTATGATTCCGACGGTGAAAATGCCGATAAAATCGCTTGACGGAGCGACCGTGGCGGCGGGCGCGGAGCGACGACAATAAAACCAAGCGGCGACGGTGTGCAAAAATAAAAGCGGCGGTAGGGTAACGGCGGCGGCGCAAAGGCCCAAGCGGCGGCATGCGCGGCTTGTGCATGCGGCATGTGTCATGTGGCGTGCAAAGCGGCGGTGTGCAGCAAGGCGCGGCGCGCAGGGCCAAGCAGTCCAGCTAATAAGGCAGGCGCCCGGATGGCACGCGGCGGCGCGCATGGGCTCGCTGCGGGCGGCCCTTGCGGAGCGGTGGCTGCATGTTGGACCGGGCGTGTGGCAACAGGGCGGCGCGCGGCTACAAGCAGGCGGGGAGGCGGCTGTTAAGGATTTGTTTTGGCGTATTTCGTGATGTGGTTATGTCTTGAAGATTGAAGAGAAGAATTGTGGATCAATTACACCAATCTCAAGAAAAAAATGAATTCGAATGATCAGGTACGTTTAACTAAATACTTTTGGTGATCCGAATATATTTGTGTAGTTTAGAAACACTTGATAAGTTTTCAGTGCATAAAAATCAAAAAAACTAGACAAGTGGGATGTTCAGGATCCGGATCAGACCATTCCAGTCCGGACCCCGAACATGTTAGTTCATGCGGAATTCCAGTCCGGACCATCCCTGTTCAGTCCGGACCCCGAACTATGTGTTTGCTGAAATCGCATAACGTCCGAACCCCGAACTGGTTTTTTCAGGAAAATTGCTGAAAAAGACTACAGTCCGGATCAGTCAAATCCAGTCCGGACCGCCGTGCGGAAAAAATTCTGTTAAATCAGTTTTGATGCTTATCTCTTTCCAAAGGTTTCTAACCTATAAATACACCCACATTCATCTTTTAGGGTAACCGAGAATTAATCGAGATAATCGAAAAATTATAGAAAAATCCACAAATATGGAGAAGAAAGGAAAACACGATTAAATTCATGTTCTTCATCTCTATTGTTCAATTTGATTCTAGGTTTCCAAACTCCTATTTCTGTAGAATCAAATTGAAGAATACTTAGATGGTAATGTGTGTCTATCTTTGATCTAAGTATTCGGAGGACCATCACCAAACAAAAACAACGATTTCCTAAAATCGGCGCGAGAATTCGCATGGCCTTGTGGATTCAAGGTGCTACCGCTCTCGTGGATTCGAAGCGAGGCGTGTTCGTGTGATCAAGACGTGCTGCATTAGTGAAGACCGTGGATTCGGTTGGACATCGGGATTCGATGTGACGCCCACTTCCCAGGGGTCACCATCCTAGAACTACTCTAGCTCTAGCACGCTTAACTCTCATGTTCCTCTTGGATCTTGCTACCATCCAAAAATGCTATAGCCGGGTTAGAGATTTTAATCCTATTATATCATTATATAGAGGACTAATCCAATTTCGGGGTGTCACATTCTTCCCCCCTTAAGGCCCTGACGTCCACGTCAGGCTCAAGCACACTCACAAGCACCAGGCGATGTGAGACTCGTCTCGCTAGCCTTAGCCGACCTTGTGAGGAGACTGCACTCCATCACAACGGGTCATTAGCCGGGGAGCCCGCATCTACCGCTATATAACCTGGCTCAGCCGAGAATCATCTCACATTTCTGGCTGGTGAATGGCTCTGATCCCAACGTGACGCCCCACTTCCCAGGGGGTGACCCTCCTAGAACTACTCTAGCTCTAGCACGCTTAACTCTCATGTTCCTCTTGGATCTTGCTAGCATCCAAAATGCTATAGCGGGTTAGAGATTTTAGTCCTATTATATCATTTATATAGAGGACTAATCCAAATTCCGGGGGGTGTCACATTCGACGTTGAAGTCGTGGATTCGGCGTTGGGACACCAAATCGGATTCGAGGAGCGTTCAGAGCGAGCGGAGCGAAGATTAACTAGGAGCGTATGGAAAGGTTGAGTCGTAGGGTTACGGTAAATCACCTTGTACGTGTTAATCTTAGTGGATTTCGCGTGTTATCGGTCCCGTGGTTTTTTACTTATGTGACAGAGTTTTCCACGTAAATCTTGCGACTTTATTTTATTTCCGCATTGGGTTATTTTTTACGCAACGATTTGGTGGTTTATTGTTTTCACCTATTCACCCCCCCCTCTAGGTGGTTTTCCCCTATTCAGATTCATATTATTCATAACCCACAAGTGGTATCAGAGCGGGAATAGGGTTTTAAACAATGGTTGAAGGTGGAAACACAATAGACCATCATCTCTTTGATGGAACAAATTATTGCATATTGGAAAGTACACATTAGAGGTTCTTGATTTCCATCGATGAACGGGTTGGCAATCAATTGAGTTGGAATGGACAAATCCTATTGGATTATTGTCGATGTTGTCACCATCAAACCTAGGTCGAAGTGGACTAAGGAAGAAATGATGCTTCTTCTTATAACGGCAAAGGAATTAACGCTTATTTAATGCTTTGTCGCAAACCGACGTTTTCTCGCGTCGCGGCATGTGAGACTACGAAAGAAATCTGGGAACTCTACAAGTTACACATGAGGGAACAAGTTTAGTGAAGATTCAAAAAACTGCAAATGCTTACGAGCAAATTTGACTCTATTCATATGGCAGAAAATGAATCGTTTCACAGAGATTAGACACGATTGCAAGATATCGTAATACATGTGCTAACTTGGGATGAGAAAATTCCGAATCGAAAGTTGTAAGAAAGATTTTGAGAACTCTTCAGGAAGATTTCGCCTAAGGTTGTAGCCATGAATAGTAAAACACACGGACGAAATCAACGTAGAAGAATAGTTGGTTGCACTTCAAACTTATGAACTGACTTTTCTACTAACTAGTTTGGAAAAGCTTCCGCTTCTTAGTATTCAGGTTTTGCATTGAAATCGCTTGGGTATAGTAATATAGATCTAATAAGGGGAAGAAACACCTAAGAGGGGGTGAATAGGTGTAAACGTATAAACACTAAAAACTCGTTGCGATAAAAAACCCAATGCGGAAATAAAAATAACACGCAAGATTTTTACGTGGGAAAACTCCAAACCGGAGTAAAAAACCACGGGACCGATAACACGGCAGAAATCCACTAGAATTTAAAACACGTACAAGGTGATTTACCGTACACAATCGACTCAACCTTTTCCATAACGCTCCTAGAGGATCTTCTCCGCTCGCTCCGCGACGCTTCTCGAATCCACGATCTGCGCCAACGCCGAATCCACGGCGTCCAACGTCGATCCACGACGTCCGACGAGAATCAACGGTCTGCACCAATGACCCTTCGAATCCACGAACGTGCCTCGCTCCGAATCCACGAGAGCGGTTGAACCTTGAATCCACAAGGACACGCGAATCCACGCGCCGATTTTTGGGGAAAATCGTTGTTTTTGGGTGGTGATGATCCGCCGAATACTTAGATCAAAGATAGATCGGAAATACCATCTAAGTATTCATTAGTTTGATCAACTCAAGATGTGAGTATGAAAACCTAGAATCAAACTAATCAATAGATGAAGAAACATAAGTATTCTCTAATGATTTCCTTTATTTCTATATGTGGATTTAGGCCGTATGAAATGATATATGAAAATGACGGCTATTTCCTTTCCGGCCTCAATTGGATTAACCCTAGAAAAGAGTCATAGGGTCTATTTATAGGTTAGAAACCCTAGGAAGGAGATAAGAATCAAAAACCTAACATTTCTGGAATTTTACGGACGGCGATCCGGATCGGATTTGGGCGATCCGGATTGCCGTAGCAATACAGACGGTTTCCAGAAAACAAACGTTCGGGATCCGGACGGAATGCCTGATCCGGATCGTTCATACAGTTCACCAAACTCAACGTCGGGATCCGGATCGTGAGATGCTGCGATCCGGATGAATGATGTATGAAACAACAACCTTCGGGATCCGGATCGCTGGCTCTGATCCGGATCCTGAATATGTCCGAACACCAGTTTTTGATTTTTATGCATGTTTAAAAATTCTTCCAAGGGTTTCTACACTACAAGAAGTATTCGGATCACCACATAATCTTTAGGTTAAAATACCTGATCCTTTGAATTCTTCTTTCTTGAGATGAGTTAAAGATCCAACTTTCTTCACCTTCAATCTTAAGATTGGACTTTCACGAAACTACGCCAAACCTCAAATCCGTAACAATCTTCCCTTTGGCGGTTTCGTGACAAAACACAGATCCACTAAAGAAAATTCAAAAGATATTTTGTTGCTATCACCATACAACAAAATTTACAATGGAGATCCAAAATTTAAAAACAGGAGATAAAACTCCTAAAACAGACTCTAGACTTAGACATCTGTACTCTCTGCACAAAGAAATCATCTTGACAAAACGAGATCGTTCGATAACCAAGAATATTTAGCATTCAAAACTATACAGAGTAGCGTTCATGCTCACCATGACATTGAGAATTCAGATATGTAAAAGCCCCAATCAAACATTGACATATCTTTAAGCACTAACTTCCAAACTGTCATGATCTTCGCTTTTTAGTAATCAAACAACGTCTAGTAATACTACATGTCCAAGTAGTTAGTCGAATGTTAGTAGGGAACATGCACCAAAACAAGAGATAAACAACCAAAGTTGTGATACTACCTTCAACCAATGTTCAAAGTTTGAAATGATACTTACCTTGATTTCACACATGCAATAATCATTGTTCAAGTTTGTTCTCTCTAAAATTTCTCCCCCTTTTTGTCACAAACAAAGCCAAAATTACAAAAATTTAAGGAGT
>CM055064.1:48804852-48866969 GCA_029204045.2 Tillandsia leiboldiana | reverse complement strand
GTCGGCCCGGCACTGTGGCCATGGGCTCCATGCTCAACCCATCCAACGCCCTCGCCCAACATCCCCAGCCGCACGTTCACCCGCCACATTCGCTCCCGACAGGGCGATCGCTCCTATCCACGATAGCGCAACCATGTCCGGGCCCGTTCCGCAACGCCGCCCGTTCCTCCCTCGCACCGCGCGCCCATAGCCTGCCCTGCTAGGCCCACGCCCTTCCGTGGACCGCGCCTGCTCGCGCGGCCCAACCAGAACCGCCACGTCCCCCCCGGTCCACGAGTCCTCCATGCACCCAAAACACCATAAAGCTTCCCGGTTGTCTGTTTTTGCGGCCGGACTCAGAAAAATACATCCAAATAATCGATTTCCCATGTTTTTTCTGCGCTGAATCCAAATATGGCCTCCGTTTTGCACGAAATTAATTCCATTTTCGGCGAAGGCATCCGAAAGGCAAAATCGTTCTGTTTTTTTGCGCGGGGTCCAGTCCTTAGTTCGATTCGTGCACAAACACCTCCATCACACAGAATAAGCCTTCAGAAGCCGCTGATCAAACGGTATTTCTTCCGTGGAGATCCAGGTCATCACACCCATCCCCGCCGAACTTGTCACATGGTGGGAGTCAGTGACAAAAACCATAGAAAGGAAAACGGATAAAATGATACTCAAGTGCAAAAGATAGGTACGATAAGTAAATAGGACATCAAACTGAAAACCGGAACTCCCAAAGTCATCATACCGTTTTTCTCGGTTCCCGCACGGAACCTGTGGAAACAACAATCCTGCTCAATCACCAATGCCAAACAACCCACTCGGGATCCCCTCATGCATGACCGCGTAGAGATCACGAGTCCTACAGACCACTTTTTGGAAAAAGTACACCTTTGCGGTGGCCAAAACCGCCGGTGTACGTGACTGTGCCATGAGCCACACGATCCCATACTCGTGGAATAAGATGCGGTAAACCTCACGATCCATACTCGGGAATAAGTCACGGTTCACCTCACGATCCCATACTCGTGAAATAAACCGATAAGTCCAAGAATCCATCCATGTCCTTTACGTATGTACCGTTCCGTCACAATATCCGTGACAATGTCCTTTGTCATTTTTAAAATAACAAAACCGAAAACAACAACAAGAGGAGAGGAGGGTTGAACATGGCCGTTCAACACGTCCTCAACCTCGGTTTGTTACCCACCTCGACCGGCGATGAAAACGAAGCCCCCAAAACCCTTCAAAAGCGTCCGTAACCGTTCCGGATGAAAACGACAAACTCGTCGTGGGCAAAAGAAGAGTCCGGGCTCCTATCGCTGTCTCGACGAAACACGCGACGAAAAAACAAGCAAAAACACCACATGACGCTAAAACGCACCAAAAACCATAATAAAAAACACACACCAGAAAACCACTCCGAAATCAAGGGTCAAACCGAAATTTTGACCGTGCAAATAGCGATAAAATCCCTCGACGGAGCGATCGTGGCAGCAGCACGAGCAATGGCGGTAAAACCTAGCGCGGCAGCAAGCGAAACGGTGGCGGCGCAAAGGCCCAAGCGACGACATGTGCGGCTTGCGTATGCGGCATGCGACATTCGGCGCACAAGGCGGCGGTGTGCAGCAAGGCGTGGCGTGCAGGGCCCAAGCAGCCCGCCTGCAAGGCAGGCGCGCGAGTGTGGCACACGGGCGGCGTGCATGGGCTGGCTGCGGGCGGCCCTTCGGAGCGGCGACTCCAGGTTGGTGCAGGCGCGCGTCAACAAGGCGGTGCGCGGCGACAACCATGCGGGGCGATGGTTGGGCAGCAGAGCGGCGCTGGCGGTATCAGCAGAGCGGGCATGCGCGCTGGCTGGCGTGGCGGCAGTGTTGGGTTATATATAATTGGATCTAAATAGGGGAAAAAACACCTAGAGGGGGGTGAATAGGTGTAAACAATAAACACTCAAAAATCTTTGCGATATAAAACCCAATGCGGAAAAATAAATAATACGCAGAGATTTTTACGTGGAAAACTCCAAACCGGAGTAAAAAACCACGGGACCGATAACACGGTGAAATCCACTAGAATTATACACGTACAAAGGTGATATACCGTACTCACAGACGACTCAACCTTTTTCCATACGCTCCTAGTTGATCTTCTCCGCTCACTCCGCAACGCTTCTCGAATCCACGATCTGCGTCCAACGCCGAATCCACGGCGTCCAACGTCGAGTCCACGACGTTCGACCGAATCCACGATCTTCACCCAGTAGCACGTCTCGAATCCACGAACGTACCTCGCTCCGAATCCACGAGAGCGGTAGCACCTTGAATCCACAAGGCCACGCGAGTCCACGCGCCGATTTTGGGGAAATCGTTGTTTTGGGTGGTGATGATCCGCCGAATACTTAGATTAGAAATAGATCGGAAATACCATCTAAGTATTCATTAATTTGATTCTACTCAAAATCTGAGTTGGAAAACCTAGAATCAAATTAATAATATAGATGAAGAAACATAGAATTAAATCTAGTATTTCCTTTCTTCTCTATATGTGGATTTTTCTATTTCGGTCGTATTTTCTCATTACCCTAAAAGATGAATCATAGGGTCTATTTATAGGTTAGAAACCGTTGGAAGAAGATAGGAATCAAAAACTAACCTTTTTCCTGGGATTTTTCAGGACGACGATCCGGATCGGATTTCGGCGATCCGGATTGCAGTAAACGAGACAGACAGTTTCCTGAAAAACAAGGTTCGGGATCCGGATCGAAGTGCCTGATCCGGATCATCTACAATTCAAGCAAAAACCCATGTTCGGGATCCGGATCAGAAAAGGGCTTGGATCCGGATTTGAATTTGCGTATGAACTAACACCCTTCGGGATCCGGATTGGAATGTCTGATCCGGATCCTGAACATGTCCCATGTCCAGTTTTTGATTTTTATGCAATTAAAAATTCATCCAAGTGTTTCTACACTATAAGAAGTATTCGGATCACCAAAAATAATTAGTTAAACATACCTGATCCTTTTGAATTCTTCTTTCTTGAGATTGAGTTATATGATCCAACCTTCTTTATCTTCAATCTTCAAGACTTAACCGAATTCACGAAATACGCCAACTCAAATTCCATAACAATCTCCCCCTTTGGCGGTTTCGTGACAAAACACAAATCCCCTCAAGAAAATTCAAAAAGATATTTTTGTTGATATCACCATACAACAAAAATTTACAATGAGATCCAAATAAAGATAGATACATGAGTTAAACTCCTAAAACAGACTCTAGACTTAGACATCTGTACTCTCTGCAAAAGAAATCATTCTTGACAAAAGAAATTGTTAGATACTCAAGAATTTTATGTCATTCCAAAAACCACACACAGAGATGAAGTTTATACTCATTTATACTTACCATGACATTTATATATTCAGATATGTAATTGGATCATAGTTAAAAACCAACATATCTTCTATGCAATCAAAATCCAAATGTCACAAAATTGTTAGTCAACATCAACTTGTTAGTTATATTACATGCCTAAATAGTTAATCGAATAGTTAGTCGAGGCATGCATGCAATCACAAAAGAAAACCCAAAAGTTGAAGTTATACTTACCTTCATGGTTCACAACTGGTCAATCGATCATAGTTTCATTGTTTCTGTTCTAATATTCTCTCCCCCTTTTTGTCACAAAGTTAGTCTAAATTACAAAAATAATAAGGAGGGTTAAAAGGTTAAACAAAATGTAGAGAAAAATGAAAGAGCTAAACTATAAAAGCTGCAAAACAAAAAAAAAACTATTAGAAGAAATCAATCATCAGATTCAGAGTCTTCAGAGCTCGTGCAGCCCATCTTGGAGAACATCTTTTTCACCAGCTTGTTCATTGAATTGACCTTCTTAGTTAAGGTAATATGAGCTGCCGTGATGAGCTCAAGTTCGTCTGAAATTCTCTTTTGCTCCTTCGTAATCTGTTCTTGCTCGAAGGATAAGCGTTGTTGTTCCTTGTAAATTGATGTGACTGATGCTTCTTCATCTGGTCCGGGTGTTTGTCGTGATGGAGAGGCAGAAGTGCCGTCACAAGGTTTCTTTCCAGAGAAAGGAGTTGGAGTAACATGAGGCAATGTGTGAAGGGACTTAACACTGGTGGATTCATTTATCATCCCCAAACAATGCTGGTACGATGTTGAGCTGATATCGATTTGAAATTTCTTTAGAATCCTCATAATGATCAATGGGAACGGAAGCCGTTCGGTAGGATGAGGGTGCTCAACATGTCTGGACATTCTGTTCCAAATAATGTAAGGGATGTTCATGTTCAAACCAACTGCTTCAGATGGATGCCCTAGGAGGTATAAAAACAGCATGCGATCCCATCTCACCACCTTTGTTTGCATGTTCGGGAGAATGTTATAACAAGTGATGAAGTTGAGAAACCGGTATTCAAGTCGGAGTTGTTTGGATTTAATAGTTTTACCATCTGTCGATTCAGTGCCGTCCAAACGAATTCCTTTTATAACGGTTTGCCACAGAGCATTTGTCAAGCTTTTGCCAGTTAAATAGTTAAATCCTGATCTACTCGATGCATTTCTAGAACTTCCCGATCAACTGCGGAGTTATTTTGAGTCTCATCCCTTGAATGTTTGTGTAAAATTGTATCGAACCGTGTTCATCTTCCTGAAGATGTCTCGCATTTGAGTAAAAAGTTCTCACACAATGCAAACAATATCCAAGTAATTTCGGGAATCTGCAAACTTGGATAAGATTAGCTTGTTCAATTAACATCCCGAACTCCGGTGAGTGATCTCGGAGGGCACCAATATTCACATGTCTTTCTCCGATGCATTCTCGACGTTCAAATGCCCTAAGACGGTCAGCATTAATGAACACATCTTCCAAGCGAGGCGGAGAATCAGGAACTAATGGTGTGTTAATATCAACATCTCGTGCTTGTCCAAAGCGTCGAGCTAGTCGTCTCCTTTTCACCGAGATGGTTGGTGAAGTCATAGGTGCTTTTCCTTTTGATGTGTTGAAAGTCTTTCGCTTAGGTTGAACAGGCATTGATTCATCATCCGTCAATTTGTCCCAATCTACTTCTTGATTATCTGCTTCAGCCTCTGAATCGCTGACAAGAAGAAACTCACCTTTCCGTTGAGTTTTCTTAGCTCTTTTCAGTTTGTTTGTTGCTCGAGTGTGTACCATTGCAACTAGCAGAAAGATGATCCATGCAAACGCCATTGGTGCAAGTGCTTAATAATTTAAAGTCCTGCGAACAACTACTCAAGAACACGAAAAATTGTTAATTTTCAAAAATTTGAAAAATTGTACCCAAACAATCATTATCATGTAGAGAGACTAAGAATCAAATTAGTTTTGCAAAAGGAATTTTAAAAATAGATCAAGTAGCATGATTTTTGAAAATTCCCATTTATATGCCCTAAAACCGAATTTTTTGAAATCGAAGGCCAAAAATCGTTTATCATGAGAATATCTAGCATACAATCAAAGCTAATCTACCCAGAGTTCTTATTTCAAAAGAAATGTTGATCAAAAACCAATCCAAAAATGAAAAAAGATACAGAAATTTCATCACGTTTGAATGAAGAATATGAAAAAACTGTGAAAAAACCGAGATTTTGATCAATAAAACTTACTTGAGAAGTCGAAGAACTTGAGTTGTGTAAGCTTCCAAGACGGATGAATTCTAGAAAAAGAAGCTCTGGAGACTTGGAACAAAAGATTGAAGTAAAAAGAAATCAAACGCCTTTTGTTCTATATAAAACCCTAGCCGCGATCCGGAGTAGTTCGTGAATCCGATTCCGGATCGGCTACCCGCAGAAAATACCTGCGTTCGGGATCCGGATCGGCTTGTCCAATCCGGATCGGCTCCAACTTTTTCATTCAGAAAAATTCAGAAAAAATTCCACAAAATCCAGAGAAAAGTATGTAAGCACTTTGTGTATCAACTTTAAATGAAACTCATCGTTTCATACAACAAGAAATAGATTATGCCAAATCTATCAATAACATCCAACAAATGAAACGAAAATTTATAAAAATTAAATCCCTTAAAGTTGAACAACTTCAATCACATCTAACATGATCTTATGAGTAATGCCTTTATCAAATCATCAATTTGGTAAAGAAAATGAAATACCAAGATCAATAGATGTTTGAAATCCCAGATAAGTTAGATAATATATCTAGTCAATTTATTGAAGAGAGTGGCTCTTTGAGCATCTTTCATTAAAATCCCCACCTTATACCAACCTTGAAATTTGACAGAGTCAAGTATTTCAACATGCATTTTATTTAATCAAACTTGAAAAACCTTGCTTGGTATACATGTGGTAGCTGCACACAGTACTCGGACGACCGAGGTGGTAGCTCTTTCCTCCATGTGGTGGTAGTTTTCACACTCCTCATTGGGATGTAACTCTTTCCACATCTTTTGAGCATTACATTTCTTTGACTCCCCCTCAATTGGCTATCAATTATTTAAGATATAAAGTATTCAACCAAATATTGATCTCGATTTCATACTCGACTAAATAGTCAAATAAGATAAAAACTATACCAAGAGATCATTGAGAGAGAAATTGACTTTGATCAAAACAAAGATGATTTAATTGACATAAATGATCATTGCATCAAATGAATTATTATGATATCCAAAGCATAATAAATTTCTAAATATACGAAAAGATGCTATTAAAGTCAATAATACACATGCTCAATTAATGTTCTATGTCTAAGCATAGATAATGAACAAAAACACAAAAACAAAACCTAACCTAAGCAAAAGTTTCAAAAAGAGGTTATTTCAAGGAAAGCATTCCAATTGCTTTACGCAAATGAATAAAACGTTTTTGATCCAAAGGTTTTGTTAAAATGTCAGCTAATTGATCTTCAGTTGAAATGTAGGAAATTTGAAGAATATTTGATTCAACTAGCTCTCTAAGAAAATGATATCTAAGTTCAATGTGTTTTGTTCTTGAGTGCAACACAGGGTTTTTTGAAATGTTTATAGCACTAGTGTTGTCACATAAACAGTTACCGAAGTTGCTGAAATCCGGAAGTCGCTCAACACGCTTTTCATCCAAATGAGTTGAGTTGAACAACTACCCGCTGAGATATATTCCGCTTCGGCAGTCGAGAGTGCAATGCAGTTTTGCTTTTTACTATGCCATGCAACAAGACAATGGCCAAGATAAAAACATGCACCACTCGTACTTTTCCGATCATCCACTGATCCTGCCCAATCGGCATCTGAATATCCTATAATGTCAAGACTTGTTCCCATAGGATACCAAATTCCGAAGTTTACAGTTCCTTTGATGTACCGGATGATCCGTTTCACCGCTTTCAGGTGATCCTCCTTTGGTGCTGATTGATATCTCGCGCAGATCCCAACACTAAAGGATATATCCGGGCGACTAGCTGTGAGGTAGAGTAGACTTCCAATCATACTTCGATAGAGTTTCTCGTCTACACTATCACTAAGAGATTCACTTCCTAATCCCTTATTGCTAGTTCCCATAGGAGTAGGAAAATCTTTAGAATCTTCTAATCCGAATTTCTTTACCAACTCCTTTGCATACTTGGATTGACACAGATGGATGCCTTCACCATTTTGTTTCACTTGCAATCCAAGAAAGTATGTCAGTTCGCCCATCATAGACATCTCAAATTCGCTTTCCATGGTTTCTGCGAATTTAGAAGCATCATTATCCTTTGTTGCTCCAAATACAATGTCATCGACATAGATTTGTGCAACAATGAAGTTATCCTGATAATGCTTCACAAAGAGAGTCCGATCTGCTCCCCCTCGAGTATAGCCCTTCTCCAAAAGGTGCTTTGTCAACCTTTCGTACCACGCTCGCGGTGCTTGTTTTAAACCGTAAAGAGCCTTTTTCAAACGAAAAACATGGTTAGGTAGTTTACAGTCTACAAAACCTTTCGGTTGAGCCACATAAACTTCCTCATTTAAAAACCCATTTAAAAACGCGCTCTTAACGTCCATTTGAAAGAGTTTTATTTTAAAGTGACAAGCAATAGCGAATAAGATACGAATGGACTCGAGTCTAGCTACAGGGGCGAACGTTTCATCAAAGTCTATACCTTCTATTTGAGAGTAGCCTTGAGCAACTAAACGTGCTTTGTTCCTGATGATGGTACCATCCTCATTTTTCTTGTTCTTGAAAATCCATTTAGTACCGATCACATTGTGTTGCTTCGGAGGCGTCGTTAATTCCCAGACTTTGTTTCGTTCAAACTGATGGAGCTCTTCCTGCATTGCTTCAATCCAGTAGTCATCCTGAAGAGCTTCATCGACGTTCTTTGGTTCGATCATGGAAACGTAACAAGCGAATCCACAAACCAACTGTCTCCGAGTTCTGACTCCTTCTTGTGGGTCCTCCAATAATGTTTGATTCAGGATGATCCTTGAGATGCGTAACGTTTGAGGTAATGGAGTACTCGGAGGTACATGAGATGATTCCTGCAAGTCATAAACTTGAAGAACCATTCGATGCATCATTAATATTGGAAGTATTATCATGAGAAGATGTATTTACAGAGTATCATCCATCAAGAGAGATATCAGGGGTAGATTTATCAGATGCAAAGTGGAAAGCTTCGTCTACTTTAACATTTATGGATTCTACAATCATTTTAGATTCCAAGTTAAATACCCGATATGCTCTACTATTTGTAGAATAACCCATGAAAATCCCTTCGTCACTTCGAGAGTCAAATTTTCTAAGATTTTCGCGGTCACGTAAAATGTAACACCGACTCCCAAAGATACGAAAATATTTGATGTTTGGTTTTCTACAAAACCATAGTTCATAAGGTGTATTTAAAGTTCCCCGGGCGCAAATAAACTCGATTAATAACATAGATTGCAGTGTTCACAGCTTCAGCCCAAAAATATAACGGTAAATTTCGGCTATGAAGCATAACACGTGCCATCTCTTGTACAACCCTGTTTTTGCGCTCGACTACACCATTCTGTTGAGGTGTATAGGGTGCTGAGAATTCATGTTTAATGCCATTGGAAGTGCAAAAATCAATGAATTTAGAATTTATGAATTCTCCACCTCTATAACTTCTAACACGAATGATCTTTTCATTTTTTCAATCATAATACGAAGGCAAATCTCGTGAAAAGAATCAAAAGTATCAGCTTTCTCTTTTAAAAATGCTACCCATGAGTATCTAGAGAAATCATCAACCAATAAGAAAATATACCATTTACCTCCCAAGGATGGTTGACGTGTCGGCCCCATAAGATCCATATGCAATAATTCTGAGGGCCGATTAGTACCAACGTGGTCAAGTTCTTGTGTGCAGTCCTGGATTGTTTTCCCTTTTGACAACCACCACCACAATGTTTGTTTAAGTGAAAGTTTTGGAACCCCCTTGACCACGTCTTTGTTTGAAATTCTAGCAAGTTCCTTAAAATTTATGTGACCTAGCCTTTCATGCCAAAGTGTTTCATTATTCAAAGAGGCTAAGTTATAATTTTCAGAAATTTTATTGGGAACAACATAACAATTGTTTTCAGATCTAACCCCCTTTAAGAAGAAAACATGGTCCTTATCAGTTACAATGCATTCAACAGATGAAAAATTAACTGAAAAATCATTGTCACAAAGTTGACTGATACTTATGAGGTTAGTCTTAAGGCCATCAACAAATAACACATTATTCAGAATCGGGCCATCTGGAATAGCTACTGTTCATTTTCCAACAATTTTGGAAGACTGACCGTCTCCGAAAACTACAAGTCCTCCGGAGATTTTCTCAAAATTTTGAAAGCAGTTTTTGTCACCGGTCATGTGATGGGAACAACCGCTATCCAGATACCAAGACGAATTATCATATGCATGCAAAGAAATATTTGTAACAAGACAAGGGAAGATTTCACCTTTGCGTACCAAACCTTTCGAGTTTTGGTGTATTCAAAATAATTGTGAAGTTGATACCTTTGGTGAAAGCGTCTTGTTTGATCTATCGCTTTTCCTTGACGTCGTCGTCTTGTTTGATGAACTACCGAGGCTCTTTTCCTTCGAATAATTTGCATTTGATTTCCGAGAACTCACCCTTTTGGTAGTCGTTGCAAGAAGTGCTTGAGTTGAGCGTTTGGCTCCCATCTTGCAATTTCTCCTTATGTGCCCTGCAATACCACAACGAAAACATACCTTGGTGCTTGACGATTCCGAAGAGGGGGAAGTAGGTTTGTTGTCGTTGTTTGTCGTCAATTCCAGTGTCGGAGGAGGAGATACCGACTGGGGCACAAAGACTGTCCCAACCGAACTAAAATTGTCTTCAGTTCGATTGTATCCGAGGCCGAATTTGTTTGATTGACCAAGACCAAGAAGCTTATCCAACTTACTCCTTCCTGATGAAAATCGCTGTAAGTCATCCTTGAGTTGGAGAATGGTCTCTGTCATTTTCAATTTTTCCTGTCGAGCCTCGCCGTTGAGCTTCAAGAAGTAATTCGCTTTGTTCACCATATCTACATAATTCTTCTCGAGTTGCTCATTGGACTCTTGAAGGGAAACATTTATTTTAATCAGATTATCCCTTTCCACTTCAAGAGCGTTTGAGATAGAAGATGCCCTTTTTGCTTCTTCTTCGAGATCCTGCAATCTCCCTCTCAAACTCTTGTTTTGCTTTGCCAGTTCTTTGAATCCCTCAAAAGCTTATGGTAGGCAAGAGCAAAGTCTTCACCTTCTGAATTATCCGATTCATCGTCCGTTGCAATTTTTTCAACAGTGGAGTTGGACAATGACTCGATGTACTAGCCATTAAGCACATGAAGGGTGAAGATGTGGACGCGTGGAACGCCGTTGCGTTATCTTCTTCATCACTTGACGATGACTCATTTGACGATGAGGTGTCATCCCAAGTGATGGCTTGCATCGCTTTCTTCTTTGACGGAGTCTTATTGGGACACTCCGTTGAGATATGGCCGTACCCTCGGCACTTGAAGCATTGGACTTGTCCTTCTGAGCTTTTCTTATCCTTAGAAAAACCCTCTTGCTTCTTGGTTTGAAACTTGAAGAACCTTTGCCTTTCTTGGACTTTACGAAGGATGGAGTTTTGCTTGAGTTACCCCTTCGAAAGTTTCGGCGAAATCTTCTTGTCAAGAGAGCGAGCTGCTTCTCAAAGTCCTCCATAGATAGGTTTTCGTCATCGTCTGAGGAGGATGAATCCGCGTCTTCTTCTTTTGTTGTTTTCAATGCTAAACCTGAAGACTTAGAAGAGGATGCTTTTCCAGAAGAATAGTTATAGGAAATGTCATTTCATAAGTTTGTAATGAGCCAACTAATTCTTCTACACGGATTTCGTCCGGGTGTTTAATAGTTTCAATGGCCGTAACCTTGGATCGAAATCTTTCAGGAAGAGTTCTTAATATTTTTCTTACAACTTTAAATTCTGGAATCTCTCTCCCAAGTTAGCACATGAGTTTACGATGTCTTGCAATCGTGTGTAAAAGTCTGTGAAAGATTCATTTTCTGCCATGAAAATAGAGTCAAACTTGCTCGTAAGCATTTGCAATTTTTGAATCTTCACAAGGTTAGTTCCCTCATGTGTAACTTGAAGAACATCCCAGATTTCTTTCGCAGTCTCACATGCCGAGACGCGAGAGAACTCAGTTGAGACAAAGCATTAAATAGAGCATTAATCCCTTTGCCATTGTAAGAAGAAAAATCTATCTCTTCCTTGGTCCATTTCGACCTAGGTTTGATGGTGCGAACATCAGCAAGAATTTCAGTTGGATTAGACCATCCTAATTCAATTGATTGCCACACCCGTTCGTCGATGGAAATTAAAAAGGCTTTCATCCGTACTTTCCAGTACGCATAATTCGTTCCATCGAAGAACGGAGGTCTGTTGATGTTTCCACCTTCAACCATTGTTTACAACCCTATTCCCTCTCTGATACCACTTGTTGGGTTATATATAATTGGATCTAAATAGAGAAAAAAATACCTAGAGGGGGGTGAATAGGTGTAAACAATAAACACTCAAAAATCTTTGCGATATAAAACCCAATGCGGAAAAATAAATAACACGCAGAGATTTTTACGTGGAAAACTTCCAAACCGGAGTAAAAAACCCCGGGACCGATAACACGGTGAAATTCCACTAGAATTATAACACGTACAAAGGTGATTATACCGTACTCACAGACGACTCAACCTTTTTCCATACGCTCCTAGTTGATCTTCTCCGCTCGCTCCGCAACGCTTCTCGAATCCATGATCTGCGTCCAACGCCGAATCCACGGCGTCCAACGTCGAGTCCACGACGTCCGACCGAATCCACGGTCTTCACCCCAGTAGCACGTCTCGAACCACGAACGTACCTCGCTCCGAATCCACGAGAGCGGTAGCACCTTGAATCCACAAGGCCACGCGAGTCCACGCGCCGATTTGGGGAAATCGTTGTTTTGGGTGGTGATGATCCGCTGAATACTTAGATTAGAAATTGTAGGACCCCCGAACCCCATGCAGCATTTTTCTGATGGATCCACTGTTAGAACACCTGTTGTTGGTGTATCTGGCCCATGGTGCATCAATGGGATGCCACAGATGGACCCCGTAAGGTTTTATTAGCTGTGTTGGCTTTCGGCTGGGTTTGCCGAAATTTTGAAGAAGAATTAGGCCAAACAGACGGCGGAAATGGATTCAGCACGGAAAAACGCTTGAAAATGGCTTTTTGTTTGCCAAATTCTGAGTCCGGATGCCCAAAAACGGACTCCCGGAAAATTACTGGATTTCTGGTGCATGGGGGAGCCGTGGACCGGCGGGGGTGCCACGTGGCAGGCCCGGATTGGCCGGCGCACGCGGCCGGGTCCACGGAGCGCTTGGGTCAGGACCGGGGTGCACCGGGAGGCGCGTGGACCGGCAGGTGTCCACGTGGCAGCGCCTGATTGGGCGGCTCTGGTGCGCTCGGTCTGCGGTAGTGCGCGGGGAGGCGTGGACCGGGGGCGCGCCACGTGGCGGCACCCGGTTGGCG
Source organism: Tillandsia leiboldiana (assembly GCA_029204045.2). Classification (NCBI taxonomy): domain Eukaryota; kingdom Viridiplantae; phylum Streptophyta; class Magnoliopsida; order Poales; family Bromeliaceae; genus Tillandsia; species Tillandsia leiboldiana. Next base: position 48,853,961 of record CM055064.1, on the reverse strand, counting down.
GTGCGCATGCGCGCGCGGTCCACGCAGCGCGCGGGGCAGGTGCCGCGGGCAGGTGGCCGTACGCGGGGCAGGCTGCGGGCGACGTGGGCTGTGCCACGTGGCGCCCGCTGATTCTCGGGCGCCACCTACCGCGTTGACGCGGGTAGGGACACGTGCGCTCCCCGCGGCGGCTTGCACGGCTGCGGCGTGTGCGGGGGACACGTGGCGGGCGCCGGCGCGGGTCGGACCAAGCAAGCGTCCGGCTGGATCCCGTGTGCGGGCTGGGCCGGGCTGGGCCGCACTGTGCGCGCCCGAAACCGGCCGGGCCGGGCCGCACTGTGCGCGCCCGAATCCGGGCCGGGCCGCACTGTAGCCGCCCGAATCCGGGCTGGGCCGCACTGTAGCCGCCGGAATCTTGGGACAATTTCGGTATTATCCGAATTGTTCCTTTGGGCCTATAAATAGGTAGTCCGAGCCCTCTTTGCAGCCCTTTTTCTCCCTGTCTGTGCAAGATCTCCCTGAGCTTCCTATTGATAAATTTTTCCTCTCTTAATCCTTGATCTTCCTGCGGAGTTTAAGAATTTTTGGAGGCTCGAATCCCGAGGTTTCAGATTTTCTTGGCGCGGCGTGACGCTCTTTCTTCGGTGTTTTCTTCCGTCGCTCTTCGGTGTACGAGCTCCCCCGACCTACTCCGACCATCGTTTCGAGCGATTTCTTCGCTGCTGGATTCGTAACAGGTGAGGCTACGATTTGGGTTTCTCGCACATTTTCAAATTTCACGTTTTTCGAGGTGTTTTCTCGTGCTCATTGGGACCCTTTTTGCTGTGAGATTTTGGTGAGGGCAGCACCTTCTTTTGAGGAGATCTTCGCGCACGAGTCTCGGATCAAGACGTGCTTATAGACTTTTTTCATCTACTCGACGCGAGGATCATCGTGGATTTTTCTTAGAATTTTTGGAGACCTTCCCGAAGGTATACACTTTTCCTTTTATCTGTACAAGAGTTTACAGTTGAATGGTTTTGAGATTGTGCGCACCGATACTGTGGAATTTGTAACTTGGCCTACGGTGCTCGGAATTGGACGTGCTGGTACCCGTTTCGAAGCTATCGACGCGAGGATCGCTGTGGTATTTTTATCAGAATTTTTGGAGTTCGTTTTACAGGTGAAAATTTCGCAGTAAGTGGACTGTTCCCAGCAGATTTGTAAAACCTGGATTTTATTGGATTTAAAGTGTAACTGTAGCCTTATGTTGTACCCAGGAGGGATTGTGGACTGTGCTGGACCTGTTGGACCTAAAGTGGTTATTTTCCTGGTTTTCTCAGCTGTATGACTCCGGACAGTTAGCGTCTTCAGGTGGGTGGCTTGCTTTCAAGATCTATGGACTGTGCTCTAATTCTATTGATATAGAATCATGCATGATAGTGATTGGACTTGGGTAGCATGCTAGAGTGTAGGAATTGTTGATTCTTGTTTTATCTGTTGATCTTGTGATCTCTTGCTTCCTACTATCATGTTAAATATTTGTTATGTTGGAACCTGACCTAGCACCCCCGTCATATGTTGCATGTGTAACCAGACCAGTAGAAAACCCTCACTTGGGCTAGGGTTATTTATGTTTAGACATCCACACTTTATGTCGCATTCCTGGACTTAGTGTTATCCTCGCCCGGGTAGTGGGCCGAGCGGTCGGGACTTCTCTATAGTGTGGGATGCATTTGCACTCGTGCTTGGGAGCAGAGTGGAGTCTGGTAGATGTAGTGGTTCGCTTGTCTGTATCGGGAACCGTTTGGGGTAAACGGTGGACCCGAGAGATCTTGTTTTCCCCTGTTTGGGTCGTCGCCACTGTGTTAGTGGCAGTAGTTTACTAGTGTTAGCCGGACCTAGAACCCAGAACCCTTTTCGACATATACATGATTTTAGTCTACCAATGTTTTCTTCCAAACATCGAAGGGCCGCTGGAGTCTGTTCTTGTTTGATTGGACAAAGGCATCAGCCCTTCGGGGTTTGGGTAAAACACTTGTTTTCTAACTGTTTTTCTAAAAAGAACTAAAATCATTAAATATGGATTTCTTCCAGATCAAATTAGTTTTCAATAACAAATGTCACCTTTTTCCCGTAAATCTCCCCACTCGAAAGGATTCGAGTGGTCTGGGTTCTAGGGGTCGTTCCTCTGTCGGGACGAAAGCCACGGGGGCCGAGCCTGGAACCTGTTCTTGTTTGATAGGGTTGTAGGTGTAGGTCTCCCGGGACTTTCGGGCCCTGTTGGTGTCTTTTGCGAGTTGTACTGTGATTATTGCTTTCCCGAATTATAAGGGATCGGGAACTTCGATAGTCGGAGCCTAGAGTCTGTTCTTGTTTGATAGGGTTCTTAGCACCGGTCTATCGGGTTTCCGAACCCTTATGGTGTCGGTCCTTCTGGAGAGTTTAGTGTTCTGTTGTGGGAGCCGTCTGGTGGACGGTGGCCCCAGCTGTGTGACTTCCAGCTTGTGGTTGAGAGTTGGTGTTGTTGGTCGATCTTGTTGATCGTGGTTTGGACTATAGCCTGCATGAGCCATATTTGAGCTCGACAGAGATACGCGGATACTTTCCTCGGTGGGGTCGCTCCCCTCGAGAGCCACTCCGGAGTTGGGCCTGTTACTTGCTATCGCGACTTGTCGACGCCGTCCCTCTGACTGGCCCAGTTAGCGGCAGTCACGGACACCCTACGGTAGACCCGTCCTGTTGAGGATATGCGGCAGTAGGTGGGCGCAGGTTTGACTGGACCCTTTGAGGCAGTCAGTTTAGATTTGGTGAGTTTACTGTGTGTGTTAGTAGATGCATCATGTTTCATCTGTTCCTTTTCTTGAGCATCTAGATAGAGGCATAGTAGCTGTAGAGTTACTTTTTCCGCCCTTTCATTTCAGTTTTATATTGTTACTTTATGCCTCTAGTAGACTTGGTGGGCAGTCCGTCGGGCTTGTTGGCGGCACCCACTGAGAACTACTTGGGACGTAGTTCTCACACCCGTCGTGGTGTATTTTCCCACAGGGACTTCTACTCCGGTTCCTGCTGCTCCTGTTGCTGCTTCTTCTGATCGAGGTAAGGGAGTCGCGAGATAGTTCCCCACCAGTCGTCGTCCAGAGAGTAGATGCACCCTTATTACTTTTGAGAGTTCCTGTTGAGAGAACTTTGTAGTGAGGTATAGAGTTGTATTTATTTTCTACTGCTCGAGAGACTTTTGTACTTTTGGTGAGGACTTGTGTTGTATATAGTTTTTTTTATTTCTAGCAGTTTTACTTTCAGCTCTGATATCTGCATAGTATAGATGCTCTTTTGCAGGTTAGTCGCTTCGTCTATACGGGCTTCCCGTATGGGCGGCGGATCTGTTGGCGAGCCCGGGTCGCAGTTTCGACGCCGGGGCGTGACAGAAATAGATCAAAAATACCATCTAAGTATTCATTAATTTGATTCTACTCAAAATCTGAGTTTGGAAAACCTAGAATCAAATTAATAATATAGATGAAGAAACATAGAATTAAATCTAGTATTTCCTTTCTTCTCTATATGTGGATTTTTCTATTTCGGTCGTATTTTCTCATTACCCTAAAAGATGAATCATAGGGTCTATTTATAGGTTAGAAACCGTTGGAAGAAGATAAGAATCAAAACTAACCTTTTCTGGGATTTTTCAGGACGACGATCCGGATCGGATTTCGGCGATCCGGATTACAGTAACGAGACAGACAATTTCCTGAAAAACAAAGGTTCGGGATCCGGATCGAAGTGCCTGATCCGGATCGTTCATACAATTCAGCAAAAACCCATGTTCGGGATCCGGATCAGAAAAGGGCTTGGATCCGGATTGAATTTGCGTATGAACTAACACCCTTCGGGATCCGGATTGGAATGTCTGATCCGGATCCTGAACATGTCCCATGTCCAGTTTTTGATTTTTATGCAATTAAAAATTCATCCAAGTGTTTCTACACTATAAGAAGTATTCGGATCACCAAAAATAATTAGTTAAACATACCTGATCCTTTTGAATTCTTCTTTCTTGAGATTGAGTTATATGATCCAATCTTCTTTATCTTCAATCTTCAAGACTTAACCGAATTCACGAAATACGCCAACTCAAATTCCGTAACAGGCAGTGCGCAAGCGGGCCAGGTGCGCATGCGGTGCAGGGCTGGCGGCCTAGTGGGTCGCGGACCCAGCGCGCTAGCGGGCTGCTGACCAGCGGAGCTGATCAGCGTGCAACTCTGTAAGGCGAAGCGGCAACGCAAGGCAGTATGCAGAGCGGGCGCTGCGCAAGCGGGCTGCGCTGCGGCAGGGTGCGGCGTGCGACGGTGTGCAAAGCAAGCGCGTCGGCGGTCAATACGACAGTGGGGGCGCGGCTTGCGGACAGCAGCGGGGCAGCGACTATGCGAGCGACGGTGATGACCTCCGTTAAGACAAATTCTTAGGCCCGGCACGACGACGACGGCCTAGCGACTTCGTCGACGACGGCGGTGGCCTCCTGTCTCAACCGACGGCGGCGGTGGCCTCCTGTCTAAGCTAACGGTGATGGCGGCGGCTACGCTCAAATCCCTCGCTCCGACGGAAATCCCAAGAAACCCAACGAAAATACGGAAATCTCCACGAAAACCAAATCGATGTTAACGAAAAGCCAAGAACCAACCTTTTACCGACGTGGAAGATGATGCGATGCCCGGACCCGCTCTCCGCTCTCCGGTCTTCGACGGTGATGGCGCTCACGAACCCGATCTGCGATGATGACGGCATTTTCGATTCCGATCTCCAGCGCGCACAACGAGGAAGAAGATGAATCGCTCATTTTTAAAAACGGAAAACAAGAATTTTCTTTTTTTTTTCTAATGTGTAAAATAATCCGATCCCCAATCTCCCTTGTATTTATAAGAGAGAGTCTAACTGCTTTAACCATTTTTTCTTCGATATGTACGCCAAATTTACCAAAATGCCCCTCATGTATCAGCACGGATTTTAAAGGACCATAAAGCATTAATGGGTATTTTAAAAGCCTTTTTCACCCATTAACTTCGAAAAATCATACCGGGAGATCTGTTCGTCGGATTTTCGAGCCGATCACACCGTCGTTCTCTGTTTAACGAGCTCTACAACATGAAAGCCAAAACCAATGAGACCGACAAAAATGAAAAATACGCAAAATAACACACACATCGAAGTGACTCAAAGGGAAAAACCGTGGGCACTACATCACTCCCACCTTTAAGTCCAAGAATTCGTTCACGTCCTTTACGTATGTACCGTTCCGTCACAATAGCCGTGACAATGTCTTTCCTGTCATTTTAAAATAACAAAACTGAAAACAACAACAAGAGGAAGAGGAGGGTTGAACACCGCCGTTCAACAACGTCCCCAACCTCAGTTTGGTTACCCACCTCGACCGGCGATGAAAACGAAGCCCTAAAAACCCTTCAGAAGCCTCCGTAACCTTATCCAGACGAAAACGACAGATCCCTCGGTGGAAAAGGAAGAGTCCGAGCTCCTACCGCTGTCTCGGCGAAACCCGCGACAAAAAACAAGCGAAAAACCTCCTGACGGTAAAACCCACCAAAAACCATCATCAAAAACACACCCGAAAACAAATTTCGTAAATCGTGGGTCAAACTATGATTCCGACGGTGAAAATGCCGATAAAATCGCTTGACGGAGCGACCGTGGCGGCGGCGCGGAGCGACGACAATAAAACCAAGCGGCGACGGTGTGCAAAAATAAAAGCGGCGGTAACGGCGGCGGCGCAAAGGCCCAAGCGGCGGCATGCGCGGCTTGTGCATGCGGCATGTGTCATGTGGCGTGCAAAGCGGCGGTGTGCAGCAAGGCGCGGCGCGCAGGGCCCAAGCAGTCCAGCTAATAAGGCAGGCGCCCGGATGGCACGCGGGCGGCGCGCATGGGCTCGCTGCGGGCGGCCCTTGCGGAGCGGTGGCTGCATGTTGGACCGGGCGTGTGGCAACAGGGCGGCGCGCGGCTACAAGCATGCGGGGAGGCGGCTGTTAAGGATTTTGTTTTGGCGTATTTCGTGATGTGGTATATGTCTTGAAGATTGAAGATGAAGAATTGTGGATCAATTACACCAATCTCAAGAAAAATGAATTCGGAATGATCAGGTACGTTTAACTAAATAATTTTGGTGATCCGAATATATTTGTGTAGTTTAGAAACACTTGGATAAGTTTTCAGTGCATAAAAATCAAAAAACTAGACAAGTTGGATGTTCAGGATCCGGATCAGACCATTCCAGTCCGGACCCCGAACATAGTTTAGTTCATGCGAAATTCCAGTCCGGACCATCCCCTGTTCAGTCCGGACCCCGAACTATGTGTTTGCTGAAATCGCATTAACAGTCCGAACCCCGAACTGGTTTTTCAGGAAAATTGCTGAAAAAAGACTACAGTCCGGATCAGTCAAATCCAGTCCGGACCGCCGTGCGGAAAAAATTCTGTTAAATCAGTTTTTGATGCTTATCTCTTTCCAAAGGTTTCTAACCTATAAATACACCATACATTCATCTTTTAGGGTAACCGAGAATTAATCGAGATAATCGAAAAATTATAGAAAAATCCACAAATATGGAGAAGAAAGGAAAACACGATTAAATTCATGTTTCTTCATCTATATTGTTCAATTTGATTCTAGGGTTTCCAAACTCCTATTTCTTGTAGAATCAAATTGAAGAATACTTAGATGGTAATGTGTGTCTATCTTTGATCTAAGTATTCGGAGGACCATCACCAAACAAAAACAACGATTTCCTAAAATCGGCGCGAGAATTCGCATGGCCTTGTGGATTCAAGGTGCTACCGCTCTCGTGGATTCGAAGCGAGGCGTGTTCGTGTGATCAAGACGTGCTGCATTAGTGAAGACCGTGGATTCGGTTGGACATCGTGGATTCGATGTGACGCCCCACTTCCCAGGGGGTCACCCATCCTAGAACTACTCTAGCTCTAGCACGCTTAACTCTCATGTTCCTCTTGGATCTTGCTACCATCCAAAATGCTATAGCCGGGTTAGAGATTTTAATCCTATTATATCATTTATATAGAGGACTAATCCAAATTTCGGGGGTGTCACATTCTTCCCCCCTTTAAGCCCTGACGTCCACGTCAGGCTCAAGCACACTCACAAGCACCAGGCGATGTGAGACTCGTCTCGCTAGCCTTAGCCGACCTTGTGAGGAGCTGCACTCCACTCACAACGGTCATTAGCCGGGGAGCCTCGCTCTACCCGCTATATAACCCTGGCTCAGCCGAGACTCATCTCACATTTCCGGCTGGTGAATGGCTCTGATACCAACTGTGACGCCCCACTTCCCAGGGGGTGACCCATCCTAGAACTACTCTAGCTCTAGCACGCTTAACTCTCATGTTCCTCTTGGATCTTGCTAGCATCCAAAATGCTATAGCCGGGTTAGAGATTTTAGTCCTATTATATCATTTATATAGAGGACTAATCCAAATTCCGGGGGTGTCACATTCGACGTTGAACGTCGTGGATTCGGCGTTGGGACACAAATCGTGGATTCGAGGAGCGTTCAGAGCGAGCGGAGAAGATTAACTAGGAGCGTATGGAAAAGGTTGAGTCGTAGGGTTACGGTAAATCACCTTGTACGTGTTTAATCTTAGTGGATTTCGCCGTGTTATCGGTCCCGTGGTTTTTTACTTATGTGACAGAGTTTTCCACGTAAATCTTGCGTACTTTATTTATTTTCCGCATTGGGTTATTTTTTACGCAACGATTTGGTGTGTTTATTGTTTTCACCTATTCACCCCCCCCTCTAGGTGGTTTTTCCCCTATTCAGATTCATATTATTCATAACCCACAAGTGGTATCAGAGCGGGAATAGGGTTTTAAACAATGGTTGAAGGTGGAAACATCAATAGACCATCATTCTTTGATGGAACAAATTATGCATATTGGAAAGTACACATTAGAGCGTTCTTGATTTCCATCGATGAACGGGTTTGGCAATCAATTGAGTTTGGATGGACAAATCCTATTGAGATTATTGTCGATGTTGTCACCATCAAACCTAGGTCGAAGTGGACTAAGGAAGAAATTGATGCTTCTTCTTATAACGGCAAAGGAATTAACGCCTTATTTAATGCTTTGTCGCAAACCGAGTTTTCTCGCGTCTCGGCATGTGAGACTACGAAAGAAATCTGGGATACTCTACAAGTTACACATGAGGGAACAAGTTTAGTGAAGATTCAAAAAACTGCAAATGCTTACGAGCAAATTTGACTCTATTCATATGGCAGAAAATGAATCGTTCACAGATTATTATACACGATTGCAAGATATCGTTAATACATGTGCTAACTTGGGAGAGAAAATTCCAGAATCTAAAGTTGTAAGAAAGATTTTGAGAACTCTTCCTGAAAGATTTCGCCCTAAGGTTGTAGCCATTGAAATAGTAAAACACCCGGACGAAATCAAAGTAGAAGAATTAGTTGGTGCACTTCAAACTTATGAAATGACTTTTCCTACTAACTATTCTTCTGGAAAGCCTTCCTCTTCTTCTAAGTCTTCAGGTTTTGCATTGAAATCTGTTGGGTTATATGTAATATAGATCTACATAGGGGAAGAAACACCTAGAGGGGGGTGAATAGGTGTAAACGTATAAACACTAAAAAATCGTTGCGATAAAAACCCAATGCGGAAATAAAAATAACACGCAAGATTTTTACGTGGAAAACTCCATCACCGGAGTAAAAAACCACGGGACCGATAACACGGCAGAAATCCACTAGAATTAAAACACGTACAAGGTGATTTACCGTACACACTTACGACTCAACCTTTTCCATACGCTCCTAGAGGATCTTCTCCGCTCGCTCCGCGACGCTTCTCGAATCCACGATCTGCGCCCAACGCCGAATCCACGGCGTCCAACGTCGAATCCACGACGTCCGACCGAATCCACGGTCTGCACCCAATAGCACCCTTCGAATCCACGAACGTGCCTCGCTCCGAATCCACGAGAGCGGTTGAACCTTGAATCCACAAGGACATGCGAATCCACGCGCCGATTTTGGGGAAATCGTTGTTTTTGGGTGGTGATGATCCGCCGAATACTTAGATCAAAGATAGATCGGAAATACCATCTAAGTATTCATTAGTTTGATTCAACTCAAGATGTGAGTATGAAAACCTAGAATCAAACTAATCAATATAGATGAAGAAACATAGAGTATTCTCTAATGATTTCCTTTCTTCTCTATATGTGGATCTTAGGCCGTATGAAATGATATATGAAAATGACGGCTATTTTCCTTTCCGGCCTCAATTGGATTAACCCTAGAAAAAGAGTCATAGGGTCTATTTATAGGTTAGAAACATTTGGAAGGAGATAAGAATCAAAAACCTAACATTTCTGGAATTTTGACGGACGGCGATCCGGATCGGATTTGGGCGATCCGGATTGCAGTAGCAATAAAGACGGTTTCCAGAAAACAAACGTTCGGGATCCGGATCGGAATGCCTGATCCGGATCGTTCATACATTTCAGAAAACTCAACGTTCGGGATCCGGATCGTGAGATGCTGCGATCCGGATTGAAGTAATGTATGAAACAACAACCTTCGGGATCCGGATCGCTGGCTCTGATCCGGATCCTGAATATGTCCGAACACCAGTTTTTGATTTTTATGCAGTTAAAAATTCTTCCAGGTGTTTCTACACTACAAGAAGTATTCGGATCGCCAATAATCTTTAGTTAAACATACCTGATCCTTTTGAATTCTTCTTTCTTGAGATTGAGTTAAATGATCCAACTTTCTTCACCTTCAATCTTCAAGACTTGAACCTTTCACGAAACTACGCCAACTCAAATTCCGTAACAATCTCTCCCTTTGGCGGTTTCGTGACAAAACACAGATCCACTAAAGAAAATTTAAAAAGATATTTTTGTTGCTATCACCATACAACAAAATTTACAATGGAGATCCAAAAATTTAAAAACATGAGATAAACTCCTAAAACAGACTCTAGACTTAGACATCTGTACTCTCTGCACAAAGAAATCATTCTTGACAAAAAGAGATCGTTAGATACCTCAAGAATATTTAGCATTCAAAACCTAACAGAGATAGAGTTTATGCTCACCATGACATTGAGTAATTCAGATATGTAATAAGATCACAATCAAACATTGACATATCTTCTAAGCAATAAAATTCCAAATGTCATGACTTAGCTTTGTTAGTAATCAAACAACTTGTTAGTAATAATACATGTCCAAGTAGTTAGTCGAATAGTTAGTAGGAACATGCAACAAATCACAAGATAAAAACCAAAGTTGTGATACTTACCTTTCACCAAAGTCAAAGTTGAAATGATACTTACCTTGATGTTCACACATTCACATCATCATTGTTCAAGTTCTGTTCTCTCTAAACTTTCTCCCCCTTTTTGTCACAAACAAAGCCAAAATTACCAAAAATTTAAGGAGAGTTAAAAAAGTTCACAATCAAGAAAATCCTGAGAACTAAAATTAAAACTTAAAAACCTGCAATATTAACGATAAGGGTTAGAGCATAAAAGATCAAGCCAAATCAGAACTGTCTGAGCTAGTATTGTCTATCTTGTTCAAGATTCCTTTCAGCATTCGCGATAATTTGGAACATTTCTTTTTCATCTGTTTTTGGTCAGCGGCCATTTGTCGGAGACCTAATGCCAATCTCTCTTGGTCAGCAGAAAGTCTTCTTTGGTCCTGATGAATGGCGGCCAATACAGTAGCTTCTAGGGCGTTTCTCTTGGAAGTCGCAGGACGAGTTGTAGAGGCAGATGATGCATGCTGGTCTTCAGTCCATGCGGATTCGCTAGGTACCGAGTATGCTCTAGAGAGGGATTCAGTAATTTGAATTCCACTTCCCTCTTCATTTTTCTTAATCCTAGCCGAGCTGATAAAGTCTTGAGGAGGTGCTTGGCTAGCTGCTGGTTGCTCAATGGAGATTCCTTGAGCACTTCCTCTTTTGCGAGCAACACTTTTTCTTCTTATCTTTCTAGAAGTTTCCTCCATTGGAGCTTTGCCTTTTTCAGCAGCAGTAGGAGGAGCCTTTGAGGCTTCAGCAGGGGCTTTCCCTTTGGAGATAATGGGGACAGTTCCCTCGATTTCGATGTTATCCCAGTCAATTGACTCTGTCTCTGATTCAGTATCAGAATCATCCTTAGTCTTCTTTGCTTTCTTAGCCTTCTTAGGCTTGGCAGTATCCTTGACATGTACCATGGCAGCAAGTAGGAAAATAATCCAAGTGATCACCATTTTGCATGCTAGTGAAAAATGTATCCTGTGAAGACCAACTCAAGAACACATGAAAATTTGTTAATTTTCAAAATTTGAAAAATTGTACCCAAACAATCATAATCATGTAGAGAGACTAAGAATCAAATTAGTTTTGAAAAAGACTTTTAAAAATAGATCAATTGCATGATTTTCGAAAATCCTTATTATATGCCCTAAAACCGAAATTTTAGAAATCGAAGCCTAAAAATCCGTTAATCAGGAGAATACCTAGCATATAATCAAAACTAATCTACCCAGAGTTCTTATTTCAAAAGAAATTTGATCAAAAACCATCCACAAACGAAATCGATCCAAGAAATTCATCACGTTTGAGGAGGAAAAAGAAAAACGGTGAAAAACCGAGATTTTGATCAATAAAACTTACTTGTATTCGAAGAACTTGAGTTTGAAAAGCTCCAAGGTGCAATCGTTCTAGAGAGAGAGGCCTCTAGAGACTTGAGAACAAAAGATTAAGGTAAAAGAAATCAAAACCCTCTTGTTCTTATTAAAACCCTAGCCGTGATCCGGATCGGATCGAGATTTCGATCCGGATCGGCCAGCCGCAGGAAGAAGCCTGCGTTCGGGATCCGGATCATCTTTCCTGATCCGGATCGGCTCCAACTTTTTCTTCAGAAAAATTTCAGAGAAATTCAAGAAAAACCAGAAAAAGATTGTAAGCACTATTGTGTATCAACTTTAAACAAAAATCATCGTTTCATACAACAAGAATTAGATTATGCCAAATCTATCAATAATATCCAAAAATGAAACGAGAATTTACAAGAATTAAATCCCTTAAAGTTGAACACCTTCAATTACATCTAACTTGATCTTATGAGTAATGCCTTTATCAAATCATCAATTCAGTAAAGAAAATGAAATACAAAGATCAATAGATGTTTGAAATCCCAAATATAGTAGATAATTTATCTACACAATCTGTTGAAGAGAGTGGCTCTTTGAGCATCTTTCTTTAAAAACCCACCTTATACCAACCTTGAAATTTGACGGAGTCAAGTATTTCAACATGCATTTTACTTAATCAAAAATTGAACAACTATGCTTGGTATACATGTGGTAGCTGCACACAATACTCGGACGACCGAGGGTGGTAGCTCTTTCCTCCATGTGGTGGTAGTTTTCACACTCCTCATTGGGATGTAACTCTTTCCACATCTTTTGAACATTTTACATTTCTTTGACTCCCCCTCAATTGGCTATCAATTATTTAAGATATAAAGCATTCAACCAAAAATTGATCTCGATTTCATACTCGACTAAGCAGTCAAATAAGATAATGACTATACCAAGAGATCATTGACAGAGAAATTGACTTTGATCACTCAGAAGATGATTTAATTAACATAAATGATCATTGCAACAATGAAATATTATAACGGCAAAAGCATAATAAATTTCTAAATGTGCGAAAAGATGCAATTAAAGTCAATTATGATCTATGCTCAATTAATGTCCTATGTACAAACATAGATAATGAACAAAACAAAACACAAACAAAGCCTATCCTAAGCAAAGGTTTCAAAAAGAAGTTTATTTCAAGGAAAGCATTCCAATTGCTTTTCGCAAGTGAATAAAACGTTTTTGATCCAAAGGTTTTGTTAGAATGTCAGCTAATTGATCCTCAGTTGAAATATATGAAAGTTGAAGAGTATTTGATTCAACTAGCTCTCTAAGAAAATGATATCTAAGTTCAATATGTTTTGTTCTAGAGTGCAACACAGGGTTTTTAGAAATGTTAATTGCACTTGTGTTGTCACAAAGAATTGTTACCGAAGATGCTGAAATCCGGAAGTCGCTCAACACACTTTTCATCCAAATGAGTTGGGTTGAACAACTACCCGCTGAAATGTATTCCGCTTCGGGAGTCGAGAGTGCTATGCAATTCTGCTTTTTACTGTGCCATGCAACAAGGCAATGACCAAGATAGAAGCATGCACCACTCGTGCTTTTCCGATCATCCACTGATCCTGCCCAATCGGCATCTGAGTATCCAACAATATCCAAACTAGTTGCCATTGGATACCACATTCCGAAATTAATTGATCCTTTTCACCGCTTTCAGGTGAACCTCCTTTGGTGCTGATTGATATCTCGCGCAAATCCCAACACTAAAGGATATATCCGGGCGACTAGCAGTGAGGTAAAGTAGACTTCCAATCATACTTCGATACAGTTTCTCGTCTACATTCTCACTTTGTGATTCACTTCCAAGTCCCTTGTGGCTAGTCCCATTGGAGTCGGAAAATCCTTCGAATTTTCTAAGTCATACTTTTTAACCAACTCCATTGCATACTTGGATTGACTCAAGTGAATACCTTCATCATTTTGTTTAATTTGCAATCCATGGAAATAAGTCAATTCGCCCATCATGGACATCTCAAATTCGCTTTCCATGGTCTCCGCGAATTTAGAAGCATCATTATCTCTTGTTGCGCCAAATACAATGTCATCGACATAGATTTGTGCTACAATGAAATTGCTTTGATAATGCTTCACAAAGAGAGTCCTGTCAGCTCCCCCTCGAGTATAGCCCTTCTCCAAAAGGTGCTTTGTCAGCCTTTCGTACCATGCTCGCGGTGCTTGTTTCAGACCGTAAAGAGCCTTTTTCAAACGAAAAACATGGTTAGGTTGTTTATGGTCTACAAAACCTTTCGGTTGAGCCACATAAACTTCCTCATTTAAAAACCCATTTAGAAACGCGCTCTTAACGTCCATTTGAAATAATTTGATTTTAAAATGACAAGCAATAGCAAATAGTATACGAATGGACTCGAGTCTAGCTACAGGGGCGAATGTTTCATCAAAGTCTATACCTTCTACTTGAGAGTAGCCTTGAGCAACTAATCGTGCCTTGTTCCTGATGATAGTACCATCCTCATTTTTCTTGTTCTTGAAAATCCATTTGGTACCTATCACATTATGTTGCTTTGGAGGCTTCGTTAATTCCCAGACTTTGTTTCGCTCAAATTGATGGAGCTCTTCTTGCGTTGCTTTAATCCAGTAGTCATCCTGAAGAGCTTCATCTATGTTCTTTGGTTCGATTAAAGATACGTAGCAAGCGAATCCACAAACCAACTACCTCCGAGTTCTAACTCCTTCTTGTGGATCTCCAATGATGTTTGATTCAGGATGATCCTTGGAGATTCGTAGCGTTTGTTGAAACGGAGTACTCGGAGGTATATGAGATGATTCCTGCACATCAGATAAACTTGAAGAACCATTAGATGCATCATTAATATTGGAAGTATTATCATGAGAAGATGCACTTACAGGAGTTTCATCATCTAGAGAGATATCGAGGGTAGATTTTTCAGATGCAAAGTGAAAAGCTTCATCTACTTCAACATTTATAGATTCTACAATCGTTTTAGATTCGATGTTAAATACTCGATATGCTCTGCTATTCGTAGAATAACCCAAAAAGATCCCTTCGTCACTTCGAGAGTCAAACTTTCCAAGATTTTCACGGTCACGTAAAATGTAACATCGACTCCCGAAGATACGAAAGTATTTGATATCCGGTTTTCTACTAAACCACAGCTCATATGGTGTATTTAAAGTTCCTGGGCGCAAATACACTCGATTAATGACATAGACAGCGGTGTTCACAGCTTCAGCCCAAAAATGTAGCGGTAAATTTCGGCTATGAAGCATCACACGCGCCATCTCTTGAACAACCCTGTTTTTGCGCTCAACAACACCATTCTGCTGAGGTGTATAGGGTGCTGAGAATTCATGTTTTATGCCGTTGGAAGTGCAAAAATCAATGAATTTGGAATTTATGAATTCTCCACCTCTATCACACCTAACACGAATGATCTTTTCATTCTTTTCAATCATAATACGATGGCAAATCTCATGAAAAGAATCAAACGTATCGGCTTTCTCTTTTAAAAATGCTACCCAAGAAAACCTAGAGAAATCATCAACCAATAAGAAAATATACCATTTACCTCCCAAAGATGGTTGACGGGTCGGCCCCATTAAATCCATGTGCAAAAGTTCCAAAGGCCGTTTTGTACTAGCGTGGTTCAAGTTCTTGTGTGCAGTCCTAGACTGTTTTCCCTTTTGGCAACCACCACACACAACGTTTTGTTTAAGCAAAAGTTTTGGAACCCCCTTGACCACGTCCTTGTTTGAAATTCTAGCAAGTTCCTTAAAATTTAAGTGACCTAGCCTTTCATGCCAAAGTGTTTCATTATCCAAAGAAACTAGGTTACATTTTTCAGAAAACTTATTAGGAACAACATAACAATTGTTTTCAGATCTAACCCCTTTTAAAAAGAATACATGGTCCTTATCAGTTACAACACATTCAACAGATGAAAAGTTAACTGAAAAACCATTGTCGTAAAGTTGACTTATGCTGATGAGGTTAGTCTTAAGGCCATCAACAAATAACACATTATTTAGAACCGGGCCATCTGGAATAGCTACTGTTCTTTTTCCAACAATTTTGGAAGATCGACCGTCTCCGAAAACAACGAGTCCTCCGCAGATTTTCTCAAGATTTTGAAAGCTATTTTTGTCACCGGTCATGCGACGGGAACACCCGCTATCCAGATACCAAGACGAACTATCATATGCATGCAAGGAAACATTGGTAACAAGACAAGGAAAGATTTCACCTTTGCGCACCCAAACCTTTTTGGAGTGCGTCGGTAATGGTCGTGAAGTTATATGCCTAGGTGAAAGCGTCTTGTTAAAACGATTGCTGCTCCTTGATGAAGTCGTCTTGCGCGGTAAACTACCAAGGTTCTTTTCCTTCAATTGATTTGCAATTGATTTCCGAGGAATCACCTTTGTGGTAGTCATTGCAAGAGGTGTTTGAGGTGCGCGTTTGACTCCCGTCTTCCAATATCTTCTTATGTGCCCTGAAACACCACAACGAAAACATACCTTAGATCTTGACAATCCCAAAGAGAATGAAGTAAGCTTGTTGTCGTTGTTTGTCTTGAATTCCGGTGTCGGAGGAGGAGATACCGACTGAGGCACAAAAACTGTCCCACTCGAACTTGGACTGTTTCCAGTTTGAGTGTACCCGAGGCCGAACTGATTTGTTTGACCAAGACCAAGAAGCCTATCCAACTTACTCCTTCCTGAAGAGAATCGCTTCAAGTCATCCTTGAGTTGGAAAATGGTCTTTGTCATTTCCAGGTTATCCTGTCGAGCCTCGTTGTAGAGCTTTGAGAAGTGATCCGCTTTATCCACCAGTTTTGTATGTTCCTTCTCAAAATGCTCATTGGACTCTTGAAGGGAAACATTTACTTTTATCAGATTTTCCCTTTCCACTTCAAGAGCGTTTGAGAGAGAAGTTGCTCTTTTTGCTTCTTCTTCGAGATCATGCACTCTCCCTCTCAAACTCTTGTTTTGCTTAGCCACTTTCTTTGAATCCCTCAAAAGTCTGTGGTAGGCTAAAGCAAAATCTTCACCTTCCGAATCATCCGATTCGTTGTCCGTTGCATTCTTTTCAACAGTGGAGTTGGACAATGACTCGGATGTACTTGCCATGAAGCACATGAAGGGTGAAGATATGGACGCGTGGAATGTCGTGGAGCTCTTTTCTTCATCACTTGAAGACGACTCACTTGACGTTGAGTTGTCATCCCATGTGACGACTTGCATCGCCTTCTTCTTTGCCGGATACTTGTTGGGACACTCCGTTGCAATGTGACCGTAGCCTCGACATTTGAAGCATTGTAGTTGTCCCTCTGAACTTTTCTTATTCCAAAATATCCAAGTACGTACAATTCTGTTGGAACAGTCCCAATGCGCGGATTTTTCACCTGCAGCAAGAACCCAGAAAAATCCAACAAAAATAGTATCGCGTTCCTCGCGTCGATACCTTCGAAACGAGTACCTGCACGCCAAATTCCGAGCCCCGTAGGCTGAGTTACAAATTCCACAACATAGGGCGCTCACAAACACACAACCATACATCTGTATTTCCATGCACAGATAAAGGAAGAAAAATCTACCACCGGGCAAGCCTCAGAAAAATCCAATAAAAATACGGCGATAATCTTCGCGTCGAGTAGATGAAAAAAGTGTATAGGCACGTCTCCAACCGATGCCCGGTTGCGGAGATAAAAATCCGGCAAGGTGTCGCTGTCCAGAAATTCCATCAGAAAAAGGGGTCCAGTAAGCATGGAAAAACTCCTCGAAAAGCGTGAAATGAGAAAACACTGAAAAACCAAAATCGTAGCCTTACCTGTCGCGGATCCAACGGCAAAGAAATCGCTCGAAAATATGGTCGGAGTAGGCCGGGGGAGCTCTCGCACCGAAATGCGACGAAAGGGAACACAAAAGGACGAGCGTCGCGCCGCGCCGTAAAAATGGAAACCTCGATAAGAGTGCCACCAAAAATCTCCAAACTCTGCAGATGGATGCAGCACAGGATGTGGATCAACTTTGCTGAAGGCCTCAAGTTGGTTTGTGTTGGGTTATATGTAATGTAGATCTAAATAGGGAAAAAAACACCTAGAGGGGGGTGAATAGGTGTAAACGTATAAACACTCAAAAATCGTTGCGATAAAAATCCAATGCGGAAATAAAAATAACACGCAAGATTTTTACGTGGAAAACTCCATCACCGGAGTAAAAAACCACGGGACCGATAACACGGCAGAAATCCACTAGAATTAAAACACGTACAAGGTGATTTACCGTACACACTTACGACTCAACCTTTTCCATACGCTCCTAGAGGATCTTCTCCGCTCGCTCCGCGATGCTTCTCGAATCCACGATCTGCGCCCAACGCCGAATCCACGGCGTCCAACGTCGAATCCACGACGTCCGACCGAATCCACGGTCTGCACCCAATAGCACCCTTCGAATCCACGAACGTGCCTCGCTCCGAATCCACGAGAGCGGTTGAACCTTGAATCCACAAGGACACGCGAATCCACGCGCCGATTTTGGGGAAATCGTTGTTTTTTGGGTGGTGATGATCCGTCGAATACTTAGATCAAAGATAGATCGGAAATACCATCTAAGTATTCATTAGTTTGATTCAACTCAAGATGTGAGTATGAAAACCTAGAATCAAACTAATCAATATAGATGAAGAAACATAGAGTATTCTCTAATGATTTCCTTTCTTCTCTATATGTGGATCTAGGGCCGTATAAGATGATATTTTAATATGACGGCTCTATGTGATTATTTTGCATTTTTGGATTAACCCTAGAAAAAGAGTCATAGGGTCTATTTATAGGTTAGAAACATTTGGAAGGAGATAAGAATCAAAAACCTAACATTTCTGGAATTTTGACGGACGGCGATCCGGATCGGATTTGGGCGATCCGGATTGCAGTAGCAATAAAGACGGTTTCCAGAAAACAAACGTTCGGGATCCGGATCAGAATGCCTGATCCGGATCGTTCATACATTTCAGAAAACTCAACGTTCGGGATCCGGATCGTGAGATGCTGCGATCCGGATTGAAGTAATGTATGAAACAACAACCTTCGGGATCCGGATCGCTGGCTCTGATCCGGATCCTGAACATGTCCGAACACCAGTTTTTGATTTTTATGCAGTTAAAAATTCTTCCAGGTGTTTCTACACTACAAGAAGTATTCGGATCACCAATAATCTTTAGTTAAACATACCTGATCCTTTTGAATTCTTCTTTCTTGAGATTGAGTTAAATGATCCAACTTTCTTCACCTTCAATCTTCAAGACTTGAACCTTTCACGAAACTACGCCAACTCAAATTCCGTAATAGTTTGAAGCTCGAAAATGGTGGAAAAGGGGGAGAAGAAGCAGCTCAGGTCGCTTAAATAGGCCCAGAAAATAAATCCGAAAATGACGGCCATGTCCTAAGTTCCGGGCGCCCGATTCTTTCGGGCCGCTACAGTGTTGGGCCCGGCCCAACACTATGCGGGCTCGAATTCCCGTCGGGCCTCCACGTAGCCCGCCACACACCGCACACCGAAGCCGCCCGCTGGATTTCCGCCACGTGGCCTGCCGCAACACACCAAAACCATCCACCCACATCGCGCCACGTGGCCCGCCGTGGTGCCGACACGTGGCGCGCCCGAGCGCGGGAGAGGCCGACAGCGGCCATGTGCGCGCCTGTGCCGCCGCCTGACGCCTCTGCTTGCACGCGCCCCGAGGCGGTCTGCACCCGCTCTGTGGACCCGGCGCACAACACCGCACCAATCACACGCTACCACGTGTCACCCGGTCCACCGTACACCATCGATAAATTCCGTGGACCACGACTGCTGAGCCAACCAATATCGCCATGCCATGTGGCCTGCCTCCGGTGCACGACGGCGCGGTGGACCGTGCGCCTGCCCGCGCGCTTGCCCGCATGCTGTGCGCTGCCCGCGCCTGCCCGCCGCCGCTCCCGAGCCTGCCCGCCGCCGCCCTCCGCCGTCGCCGGAGCTGCCCGCCGACCGCCAGAGTTACTGTTCCGGCATGAACAGTAACCAGTGGCGTAAAAATCAAGTAAATAGCCCAATTTCATTGTTTTCGCGCGCTGAATCCAAATCCGATGTCTGTTTTGCCAAATTCCAACTCTAAAAATTGCCGAAGGCATCCGGAAAGATGTTCTTTTGTCCAAATTTTGCGCAGAGCCCAATTTTAATATCCATTGCGCGCAAGACCACTTCTACGCACTCAACAGGGTCATCTGACTACTCTCATGATCCATTAAACACTCTGAGTCCATCTCTAGTGTCCAATTGGTACACAAACACCACCGACGCGCCATATAGGCCTCTAGAAGCTGCTGGTCAACCAGTAATCACATCGTGGGGATCCAGGTCCTCACATCCTACTCCACTAAAGAAAGTTTCGTCCTCGAAACTAGCTCATATCCACCTGGAGTTACAAATGCCACAGGTAGGTATCCCTCAATAACGCCTCCAGCTCCCCAAACACCATTCACTCCCCGTGATTACTCCTTAACAACAACAGCAGCAAATCCAAAACGGCATAGCCCGATCGCGCAATTCCCCCATCTCACGAGCCAGAATTCGCAACGGGCGTCCCTCGTACTCCAAACGATCATAGATCTCAAAGAGGCAAGTCAATCACGGGCGAGGGATCCAAAAACACAACACTCCTGAGCTTGAGACGTGAAATACAACAGGGTTCCATCCAAAGCTGGGGGAAAACAAGATAATCGCCAGTGCAACACGCACCAAACCACAACCTGTGTCAACTCAACCAAGGCAATCCGAAACACATCCCCGCAATCATCCAAGAAAGAAGGAAGCCCTCACAAACAAGGGTCCTCACTCGGTCACTCCCGAATCCAGACCATCCGAGTGAACTACTCAGCCACGGTCTACCATAAAAGGAATTGTAGTGTTCTGGATTTCCCCATGCAGCTTTCCCATTGAATCCACTGTGTAGAACACCTAGTGTTGGTGTGACTGGCCCATGGGGCATCAAAGGGGTGCCACGGATGGACCCTGAGTGATATTTTCAGCTAATTTGGTCTTCGGCTGTGTTTTCCGAATTTTAGAAAAAGATTTGGGCCAAACAGAGGTTGGATTTGGATTCAGCTCGGAAAAACGCTTGAAAACGACTGTTTATTTGTTAAATTTGGAGTCCGGATGACCAAAAATGGGCTTCCGGAAGTTTTCGGGGCGTTTGGGTGCATGGGGGTGGACCGTGGACCGGCTGGGGCCACGTTGTTACGGAATTTGAGTTGGCGTAGTTTCGTGAAAGTCTCAAGTCTTGAAGATTGAAGGTGAAGAAAGTTGGATCATTTAACTCAATCTCAAGTAAGAAGAATTCAAAAGGATCAGGTATGTTTAACTAAAGAATTTGTGTGATCCGAATACTTCTTGTAGTGTAGAAACACTTGGAAGAATCTTTCATTGCATAAAAATCAAAAACTGGACTTGGGACATGTTCAGGATCCGGATCAGGTTGTTCGATCCGGATCCCGAAGGTGGTTCGTTCATACATCGTCGCAATCCGGATCGTAGTCTCTTGATCCGGATCCCGAACGTTGAGTTTACCATCTACCTTGAACGATCCGGATCTTGCTTCGCAATCCGGATCCCGAACGTTGATGTTTGGTGAACTGTATGAACGATCCGGATCGTAGTCACATGATCCGGATCCCGAACCTTCGTTTTTCTGGAATTGGCTGTTTCGTTATGACGATCCGGATCCTAGTTATCACGATCCGGATCGCCGTCCGTAAAAATCCAGAAATGGTTGGTTTTTGATTCTTATCTCCTTCCTAGGGTTTCTAACCTATAAATACACCCTATGACTCTCTTTCTAGGGTGAATCCACATAGCCGTCATTTTCTTGTATCATCTTATACGGCTATAGATCCACATATAGAGAAGAAAGGAAATCATTAGAGAATACTCTATGTTTCTTCATCTATATTGATTAGTTTGATTCTAGGTTTTCATACTCACATCTTGAGTTGAATCAAACTAATGAATACTTAGATGGTATTTCCGATCTATCTTTGATCTAAGTATTCGGCGGATCATCACCACCCAAAAACAACGATTTTCCCCAAAAATCGGCGCGTGGATTCGCGTGTCCTTGTGGATTCAAGGTTCAATCGCTCTCGTGGATTCGGAGCGAGGCACGTTCGTGGATTCGAACGGTGCTATTGGGTGAAGACCGTGGATTCGGTCGGACGTCGTGGATTCGACGTTGGACGCCTTGGATTCGGCGTTGGGCGCAGATCGTGGATTCGAGAAGCGTCTGGAGCGAGCGGAGAAGATCCTCTAGGAGCGTATGGAAAAGGTTGAGTCGTAAGTGTGTACGGTAAATCACCTTGTACGTGTTTTAATTCTAGTGGATTTCTGCCGTGTTATCGGTCCCGTGGTTTTTTACTCCGGTGATGGAGTTTTCCACGTAAAAATCTTGCGTGTTATTTTATTTTCCGCATTGGGTTTTATCGCAACGATTTTTTGGAGTGTTTATACGTTTACACCTATTCACCCCCCTCTAGGTGTTTCTTCCCCTATTTAGATCCGTATTATATACGACCCAACAAGTGGTATCGGAGCGGGAATAGGGTTGTGAACAATGGTTGAAGGTGGAAACATCAATCGACCCCCTTTCTTTGATGGAACAAATTATGCGTACTGGAAAGTACGGATAAAAGCCTTTTTATCTTCCATCGACGAAAGGGTGTGGCATTCAATTGAATCAGGATGGTCTAATCCAACTGAACTTATCTCTGATGTTCACACCTTAAAACCTAGGTCGAAATGGACCAAGGAAGAGTTTGAGTTATCTTCTTACAATGGCAAGGGAATTAATGCTATTTTTAATGCCTTATCTCAAACTGAATTCTCTCGCGTCTCGGCATGTGAGACTGCGAAAGAAGTCTGGGATGTTCTCCAGGTTACACATGAGGGAACTAACCTCGTGAAGATTCAGAAACTGCAAATGCTTACGAGCAAGTTTGACTCTATCTTAATGGCAGAAAATGAATCTTTCACGGACTACTATACACGATTGCAAGACATCGTAAACTCATGTGCTAATCTGGGAGAGAAGATTCCAGAATTTAAGATTGTAAGAAAAATCTTAAGAACTCTTCCTGAACGATTTCGCCCAAAGGTTACTGCCATTGAAACTATTAAACACCCGGACGAAATACGTGTAGAAGAATTAGTTGGTTCATTACAAACTTATGAAATGACTTTTAATACTAACAATTCTTCTGGAAAAGCATCCACTTCTAAGTCTTCAGGTTATGCGTTGAAAACAACTAAGGAAGAAGACGCGGATACATCCTCCTCGGACGATGACGAGAACCTTTCTATGGAGGAATTTGAGAAGCAGCTCGCTCTCTTGACAAGGAATTTTCGCCGTAACTTTCGAAGGGGTAATTCAAGCAAATCTCCATCCTTCGGAAAGTCGAACAAAGGCAAGGGTACTCCAAGTCACAAGTCAAGAAAGCAGGAGAACTTCTCAAAGAATAAGAAAAGTTCAGAAGGACAACTGCAATGCTTCAAATGTCGAGGCTACGGCCACATTGCAACGGAATGTCCTAACAAGTATCCGGCAAAGAAGAAGGCGATGCAAGTCGTCACTTGGGATGACAACTCAACGTCAAATGAGTCGTCTTCAAGTGATGAAGAAAAGAGCTCCACCGCATTCCACGCGTCCACATCTTCACCATTCATGTGCTTTATGGCAAGTACGTCTGAATCATTGTCCAACTCCACTGTTGAAAAGAATGCAATGGACAATGAATCGGATGATTCGGAAGGTGAAGAGTTTGCTCTAGCCTATCACAGATCTTTACAGGATTTAAAGAAACCGGCTAAGCAAAACAAGGGGTTGAGAGGGAGATTGCAGGATCTCGAAGAAGAAGTAAAAAGGGTAACTTCTCTCTCGACCGATCTTGAAGTGGAAAGGGATAGTTTGATAAAAGCAAATGTTTCCCTTCAAGAGTCCAATGAGCAGCTCAAGAAGAACTATATAGATATGGTGAACAAAGCAAACTACTTCTTGAAGCTCTATGGCGAGGGCCGACAGGAAAGACGGGAAATGACAGAGACCATTCTCCAACTCAAGGATGACTTACAGCAATTCTCCTTAGGAAGGAGTAAGTTGGATAAACTCCTTGGTCTTGGTCAAACAAATCGGTTCGGCCTCGGGTACACTCAAACTGGAAATAGTCCAAGTTCGAGTGGGACAGTCTTTGTGCCTCAGTCGGTATCTCCTCCTCCGACATCGGAATTCAAGACAAACAACCACAACAAACCTACCTCATCCTCTTCGGAATCGTCAAGCTCAAAGGTATGTTTTCGTTGTAATTTTGCAGGGCACATCGAAAGAAATTGCGAGATTGGAGCTCAAAGAACAAATCAACCACATCTTGCAATTGCTACCAATAAGCTCACTTCCCGGAATTCAAGGAAGGATTTTTCAAAAGGAAAGAACATTGGTAGCACCTCAAACAAGACGATGACAAAAGAAAAAGATCAATCATACAAGACGTCGTCTTCAAGGAGAATCTCTCAACCTTTACCAACATACTCCAAAACTCAAAAGGTTTGGGTATGCAAAGGTGAAACCCCTCCTTGTCCTTAATCGTTCTACGATTAAATCTTGTATAGTTTGTGTAGACTATTTTTCTTTTCTTCTTTTTCTTTTGGCCGACCCGTCAACCATCCTTGGGAGGTAAATGGTACATCTTTTTATTGGTTGATGATTTCTCTCGGTTTTCATGGGTAGCATTTTTGAGAGAGAAAGCTGATACGTTTGACTCTTTTCATGAGATTTGCCATCGTATTATGATTGAAAAGAATGAAAAGATCATTCGTGTTAGAAGTGATAGGGGTGGAAAATTCATAAATTCAAAATTCATTGATTTTTGTACTTCAAATGGCATTAAACATGAATTCTCGGCACCCTATACACCTCAGCAGAATGGTGTTGTTGAGCGCAAAAACAGGGTTGTTCAAGAGATGGCGCGTGTGATGCTTCATAGCCGGAAATTACCGCTATATTTTTGGGCTGAAGCTGTGAACACCGCTGTCTATGTCATTAACAGAGTGTATTTGCGCCCAGGAACCTTGAATACACCATATGAGCTGTGGTTTAGTAGAAAACCGGATATCAAGTACTTTCGTATCTTTGGGAGTCGATGTTACATCTTACGTGACCGTGAAAATCTTGGAAAGTTCGACTCTCGAAGTGATGAAGGGATCTTTTTGGGTTATTCTACGAATAGCAGAGCATATCGAGTATTTAACATTGAATCTAAGACGATTGTAGAATCTATAAATGTTAAAGTAGATGAAGCTTCTCATTTTGAATCTGAAAAATCTACCCTCGATATCTCTCTAGATGATGATTCTCCTGCTAGTGCATCTTCTCATAATAATACTTCCAATATTAATGATGCATCTAATGGTTCTTCTAGTTTATCTGATGTGCAGGAATCATCTCGTGTACCTCCGAGTACTCCGTTTCAACAAACGCTACGAATCTCCAAGGATCATCCGGAATCGAACATCATTGGAGATCCACAAGAAGGAGTTAGAACTCGAAGGCAGTTGGTTTGCGGATTTGCTTGCTACGTATCTTTAATCGAACCAAAGACAATAGATGAAGCTCTTCAGGATGACTACTGGATTAAAGCAATGCAGGAAGAGCTCCATCAATTTGAGCGAAACAAAGTCTGGGAATTAACGAAGCCTCCAAAGCAACATAATGTGATAGGTACCAAATGGATCTTCAAGAACAAGAAAGATGAAGATGGTACTATCATCAGGAACAAGGCACGACTAGTTGCTCAAGGCTACTCTCAAGTAGAAGGTATAGACTTTGACGAAACTTTCGCCCCTGTAGCTAGACTCGAGTCCATTCGTATATTGTTTGCTATTGCTTGTCATTTTAAAATCAAATTATTTCAAATGGACGTCAAGAGTGCATTTCTAAATGGGTTTTTAAATGAGGAAGTTTATGTAGCTCAACCGAAAGGTTTTGTAGATCATAAACAACCTAACCATGTTTTTCGTTTGAAAAAGGCTCTTTACGGTCTGAAACAAGCACCGCGAGCATGGTACGAAAGGTTAACAAAGCACCTTTTGGAGAAGGGCTATACTCGAGGGGGAGCTGACAGGACTCTCTTTGTGAAGCATTATCAAAATAATTTCATTGTAGCACAAATCTATGTCGATGACATTGTATTTGGTGCAACAAAAGATAATGATGCTTCTAAATTCGCGGAGACCATGGAAAGCGAATTTGAGATGTCCATGATGGGCGAATTGTCTTATTTTCTTGGATTGCAAATTAAACAAAATGATGAAGGTATTCACTTGAGTCAATCCAAGTATGCACTGGAGTTGGTCAAAAAGTTTGATCTAGAAAATTGTAAAGATTTTCCAACTCCAATGGGAACTAGCCACAAGGGACTTGGAAGTGAATCACATAGTGAGAATGTAGACGAGAAACTGTATAGAAGTATGATTGGAAGTCTACTTTACCTCACGGCTAGTCGCCCGGATATATCCTTTAGTGTTGGGATTTGCGCGAGATATCAATCAGCACCAAAGGAGGTTCACCTGAAAGCGGTGAAACGGATCATCCGGTACATCAAAGGATCAATTAATTTCGGAATTTGGTATCCTATGGGAACAAGTCTGGACATTGTTGGATACTCAGATGCCGATTGGGCAGGATCAGTGGATGATCGGAAAAGCACGAGTGGTGCATGCTTCTATCTTGGCCATTGCCTTGTTGCATGGCACAGTAAAAAACAGAATTGCATAGCACTCTCGACTGCCGAAGCGGAATACATTTCAGCTGGAAGTTGCTCAACTCAACTCATTTGGATGAAAAGCGTATTGAGTGACTTCCGCATTTCAGCATCTTCGGTAACAATTCTTTGTGACAACACAAGTGCAATTAACATTTCTAAAAACCCTGTGTTGCACTCTAGAACAAAACATATTGAACTTAGATATCATTTTCTTAGAGAGCTAGTTGAATCAAATACTCTTCAACTTTCATATATTTCAACTGAAGATCAATTAGCTGACTTTCTAACAAAACCTTTGGATCAAAAACGTTTTATTCATTTACGAAAAGCAATTGGGATGCTTTCCTTGAAATAATCTTCTTTTTGAAATCTTTGCTTAGGATAGGTTTTGTATTTGTATTTGTTTTGTTCTATTCAATATCTATGTTTGTACATAGGACATTAATTGAGCATAGATCATAATTGACTTTAATTGCATCTGTTCACACATTTAGAAATTTATTATGCTTTTGCCATCATAATATTTCACTGTTGCAATGATCATTTATGTTAATTAAATCATCTTCTAAAGTGATCAAAGTCAATTTCTCTCTCAATGATCTCTTGGTATAGTTATTATCTTATTTGACTGTTTAGTCGAGTATGAAATCGAGATCAATTTTTGGTTGAATACTTTATATCTTAAATAATTGATAGCCAATTGAGGGGGAGTCAAAGATAATGTAAAATGCTCAAAAGATGTGGAAAGAGTTACATCCCAATGAGGAGTGTGAAAACTACCACCACATGGAGGAAAGAGCTACCACCTCGGTCGTCCGAGTATTGTGTGCAGCTACCACATGTATACCAAGCATGGTTGTTCAAATTTTTGATTAAGTAAAATGCATATTGAAATACTTGACTCTGTCAAATTTCAAGGTTGGTATAAGGTGGGATTTCTTAAAGAAAGATGCTCAAAGAGCCACTCTCTTCAACAGATTGTCTAGAAATATTATCTACTATATTTGGGATTTCAAACATCTATTGATCTTTGTATTTTATTTTCTTTACTGAATTGATGATTTGATAAAGGCATTACTCATAAGATCAAGTTAGATGTGATTGAAGGTGTTCAACTTTAAAGGATTTAATTCTTGTAAATTTTCGTTTCATTTTTGGATATTATTGATAGATTTGGCATAATCTAATTCTTGTTGTATGAAACGATGATTTTTGTTTAAAGTTGATACACATTTGTGCTTACAATCTTTTTCTGGATTTTCCTGAATTTCTCTGAAATTTTCTAAAGAAAAAGTTGGGGCCGATCCGGATCGGGCAAGGTGATCCGGATCCCGAACGCAGGTTTTCTCCTGCGGGCTGACGATCCGGATTGGACCTGCCGATCCGGATCCCGAACGCAGTTTTCTCACTGCGGGTAGCCGATCCGGATCGCAAGCTCGGGAGGATCCGGATCGCGGCTAGGTTTTTATAAAGAACAAAAGGGTTTTGATTTCTTTTACTCCAATCTTTTGTTCAAAAGTTTCCAGAGCGCTTCTCTCTAGATTTCATCCTTCTTGGAAGCTTTCAAAGTCAAGTTCTTCAATTCCAAGTAAGTTTTATTGATCAAAATCTCGGTTTTTCACCGTTTTTCTCTTTTCCTCCTCAAACGCACGAATTTCTTGGACCAACTTTGTTTGTGGATGGTTTTTGATCAAATTTTTTTTGAAATAAGAACTCTGGGTAGTTTAGTTTTGATTATATGCTAGGTTTTCTCCTGATTAACGGATTTTTAGGCTTCGATTTCTAAAATTTCGGTTTTAGGGCATATAATAAGGATTTTCGAAAATTATGCAATTGATCTATTTTTAAAAGTCCTTTTGCAAAACTAATTTGATTCTTGGCTTCTCTACATGATTATGATTGTTTGGGTACAATTTTTCCAATTTTTGAAAACTAAGAATTTTTGTGTTCTTGAGTTGGTCTTCACAGGATTTAAATCTTCTCAAAGCACTTGGATCAATGGGATTCTCATGGATCATTCTTTTGTTGGTCACAATAGTGCACACTCGGGCCACAAACAAATTAAAGAGAGCTAAGAAAACACAACAAAAAGGTGAATTTGTCGAGGTCAGTGATACAGAGGTGGATTGTCACGAGATAGATTGGACTGCATTGACAGATGATGATGAATCATTGCCTGAACAAAAGGCGTCCGATGCTTCGAAAGGAAAAGCACCCATGGACAAAGGAAAAGCGCCTATGACTAAACCAACCATCTCTGTGAAAAGGAAACGAGTAACTAGACGTTTTGGACTACGACGAGACGCTGATTTTAACACACCGATAGTTCCTGACTCCCCGCCTCGCGTGGAAGGAGTGTTCGTCAGCATGGATCGCGTTCGAGCGTTTGAACGTCGTGAATGCATCGGTGAACGTCATGTCAACATTGAAGCTCTCCGAAATCACTCACCTGAGTTTGGAACCTTGATTGAGCAAGCTAATCTCATCCAAGTCTGCCGATTCCCCGAACTACTTGGGTATTGTTTGTATCGTGTAAGGACCTTTTACACGAATGCAACACATCTTCAAGAAGGAGAACATGGATCAATGCATTTCTATACAATTATCCAAGGGATGAAACTTAAAATCACTCCGCAGCTAATTGGCGAAGTTCTTGGAATGGAATCTAACACATTGGGGGTCAACTTTTTGAAAGGAAAAAGTTTGACGAATGCCTTGTGGCGAACAGTGATAGATAAAATTTGTTTGGAAGGAACGAATTCAGCTAATGGTAAAAGTGTAAAATCCAAACATCTTCGACTGGAATACCGATTTCTAAATTTCATCACGTGTTACAACATTCTACCTAACATGCAGACTAAGGTCGTGAGATGGGAGAGACTGCTGTTCCTATATCTCTTAGGTCATCCCTCTGAGGCTGTAGGATTGAACATGAATATCCCCTACATAATTTGGAATAGAATGTCAAGATATATTGTGCATCCTCATCCTTCTGAGCGACTTCCGTTTCCGTTAATCATCATGAGGATCTTACAAAAGTTTGACATTGATATAAGCTCGACATCTTATCAACACTGTTGGGGGATGATAGATGAGTCAACGATTGTGAAGTCACTTCACAAATTACCACATGTTACTCCGACACATTCCACTGGAAAGAAACCTTGTGTCGGCACCTCGGCCTCACCGTCTCAACAAGCATCAGAACAAAGGCGAATGTCTGAAGAACTCGAGATCATAACGGCATCCCAAATTACATTGACCAAGAAAGTAAATTCAATGAGGAAATTGATCAAGAACATGTTCACTAAGATGGGATATAGTGCGTCTGAGGACTCAGACTCGGATGACTAATTTGTGCTTTAACAATTTTTGTGCAAATTTGTGCAGGATTTTATCTTTTTAGACTTTAGTTCAGCTTTTAGGACTTACTTTTAGTTCTAGTTCTTATTTTTCGGAACAATTTTTGAAATCTTTAACTCTCCTTAAATTTTTGTGTTTTTGGCTGATTTTGTGACAAAAAGGGGGAGAGAGTTTATAGAGAACTTGAACAATGCTTGAACAATGATTGATTGAACAATGATGATGATGTGCATGGACATCAAGGTAAGGGAACTTGAAAATCTTGATTGTGAAAATCTTGATGATGAAGATTTTGTATACATCAAGGTAAGTATGATCTCAACTTCAACTTGAGGTTTTTCAGCTATATGAATGCATGCCTCGACTAACTATTTGCTAACTATTTGGGCATGTAATATAACTAACAAGTTGATGTTCACTAACAAGTTTGTGACACTTGGTTTTTGATTGCATAGAAGATATGTTGGTTCTTAACTCTGATCAATTACATATCTATATATATATATTAGTTTGTCACAAACATGTTCATGACATTTGGTTTTTACGTGCAAAAAGGATATGTTGGTGTTTATTTAACTATGATCAGTTTACATATCTGAATATAAATGTCATGGTAAGTATAAATGAGTTTAAACTTCATCTCTGTTTGTGGTTTTTGAATGATACAAAATTCTTGAGGTATCTAACGATTTCTTTTGTCAAGAATGATTTCTTTTTGCAGAGAGTACAGATGTCTAAGTCTAGAGTCTGTTTTAGGAGTTTAACTCATGTATTGTATTTTGGATCTCCATTGTAAATTTTTGTTGTATGGTGATAGCAACAAAAATATCTTTTTGAATTTTCTTTAGTGGATCTATGTTTTGTCACGAAACCGCCAAAGGGGGAGATTGTTACGGAATTTGAGTTGGCGTAGTTTCGTGAAAGTCTCAAGTCTTGAAGATTGAAGGTGAAGAAAGTTGGATCATTTAACTCAATCTCAAGTAAGAAGAATTCAAAAGGATCAGGTATGTTTAACTAAAGAATTTGTGTGATCCGAATACTTCTTGTAGTGTAGAAACACTTGGAAGAATCTTTCATTGCATAAAAATCAAAAACTGGACTTGGGACATGTTCAGGATCCGGATCAGGTTGTTCGATCCGGATCCCGAAGGTGGTTCGTTCATACATCGTCGCAATCCGGATCGTAGTCTCTTGATCCGGATCCCGAACGTTGAGTTTACCATCTACCTTGAACGATCCGGATCTTGCTTCGCAATCCGGATCCCGAACGTTGATGTTTGGTGAACTGTATGAACGATCCGGATCGTAGTCACATGATCCGGATCCCGAACCTTCGTTTTTCTGGAATTGGATGTTTCGTTATGACGATCCGGATCCTAGTTATCACGATCCGGATCGCCGTCCGTAAAAATCCAGAAATGGTTGGTTTTTGATTCTTATCTCCTTCCTAGGGTTTCTAACCTATAAATACACCCTATGACTCTCTTTCTAGGGTGAATCCACATAGCCGTCATTTTCTTGTATCATCTTATACGGCTATAGATCCACATATAGAGAAGAAAGGAAATCATTAGAGAATACTCTATGTTTCTTCATCTATATTGATTAGTTTGATTCTAGGTTTTCATACTCACATCTTGAGTTGAATCAAACTAATGAATACTTAGATGGTATTTCCGATCTATCTTTGATCTAAGTATTCGGCGGATCATCACCACCCAAAAACAACGATTTTCCCCAAAAATCGGCGCGTGGATTCGCGTGTCCTTGTGGATTCAAGGTTCAATCGCTCTCGTGGATTCGGAGCGAGGCACGTTCGTGGATTCGAACGGTGCTATTGGGTGAAGACCGTGGATTCGGTCGGACGTCGTGGATTCGACGTTGGACGCCGTGGATTCGGCGTTGGGCGCAGATCGTGGATTCGAGAAGCGTCTGGAGCGAGCGGAGAAGATCCTCTAGGAGCGTATGGAAAAGGTTGAGTCGTAAGTGTGTACGGTAAATCACCTTGTACGTGTTTTAATTCTAGTGGATTTCTGCCGTGTTATCGGTCCCGTGGTTTTTTACTCCGGTGATGGAGTTTTCCACGTAAAAATCTTGCGTGTTATTTTATTTTCCGCATTGGGTTTTATCGCAACGATTTTTTGGAGTGTTTATACGTTTACACCTATTCACCCCCCTCTAGGTGTTTCTTCCCCTATTTAGATCCGTATTATATACGACCCAACACACGTGGCAGCCTTTTATTGGCTGGTTCACACCGCTCGGTCCACGGGGAGGCACGGCGGGTGCATGGACCGCGCGGCGGGCCACGTGGCACTTCCGGATTGGCGGGAGTGCGCGGCGCGGTCCAGGGAAATGGCGCGAATCTTGTGGACCGGGTGCACGACACGCGTCGCCCGGGGATTGGACGGCTCACCTGGGCGCGGTCCACGAGCGCGCAGGGCGGCGCCTCGGGGCGCGGGCCGGCGCAGGGCGCCAGTGCGGCAGGTCGGCCGCACATGGCCGCACTCAAGTGCGGGCCACGTGTCGGCCGACCAGGGGGCGGGTGGATGCACCGCCCCCAGTGGGTCCCTGCCACGCGGCGGGCGCCCGGTCGCCCCGCACAGCTGTTTGCTGTGCGGGGGACAAGTGGCCGCACCGGAACGATCCGGGCGGTCGGACGGCCCCCCGTCCGACCCGCTTTGCGGATTCGGGCGCCAAAAGTGGCGCCCGAATCTGATAGGTGGGGGGGGGTGATAGGCTGGGGGCCTTTTGTACTTTTTCTGGGAGGTTTTTCACAGGGGACCCTTAAGCAATATTTTTCCTCCACCTGATACCTACCTCACTGATCTTCCCTGGGATTTTTAGGAGCGCGTTTTTCGAGGTTGGCCATTTTTCGGCGCGGCGCGACGCTTGTTCACCGGCGACCCGTTTCGTCCCTTTTCAGTGTTCGGGCTCCCCCGGCGCACCCTGACCTCCGTTTTGAGCGATTCTTCCGCCGTTGGACTCTTGACAGGTAGGGCTTCATTTTTGATGTTTTGAGTTGCCTCTGGTTTTCATGCGGATTTAGAGTTTTCCAAGCTTCTTTGTGACCCATTTTTTCTCGCGGAGTTTTGGACAGCACCTGTTTGATTTGGCTATAATTTCGCGCTCAGGAGATGGATCAAGGCGATTCAAGAGGTATTTTTCATCTACATCTCGCAAGGAATCTCCTGGAATTTTCTGAGATTTTTCTAAATATTTTTCGAAGGTGGGAATCTCCTTTCTCTGTAGTCTTTTGGTACAGAATTTCTGCACAGTTTTGTTTGGGGTGTTCCCCTTGCCGAATTTGTATCTCAGCGATGGAAGCTCGGTTTCGAGCGTGCAGGTACTCATTTCGACGGGTTCGTCGCAAGGAACGTGACGGTATTTTTCTTGGAATTTTCTGAGCACCCTTTGCAGGTGAAAATCTGTGAACTTTAGACCGATTAATTTGGGGACAGATTTTGTGATTTTTGAAGGACTAAAGTTATGTATGTCCTTCTTGGAGATTTGGTACAGTGTTGCGGTG
Source organism: Tillandsia leiboldiana (assembly GCA_029204045.2). Classification (NCBI taxonomy): domain Eukaryota; kingdom Viridiplantae; phylum Streptophyta; class Magnoliopsida; order Poales; family Bromeliaceae; genus Tillandsia; species Tillandsia leiboldiana. Next base: position 48,820,537 of record CM055064.1, on the reverse strand, counting down.
AGCTTTTGGTGCGAGCGCGGGTTTTCGCATTTGGGACAAGGACTTTAGCGCTCGAAGTGGGTACCGTTGTTAACCTCTTACTTGGGATAACCCACTAGGCATATTGGAGCTAGTCCTGTGTAATGTTGCTATTATACTAGTTGAATGAACATAGCATGCTTAATGAAAAGAAAAGGACTTGTAATTGATACTTGCATCTTTAGAGGACTAGATACTAATAAATGGTAATTTCTTACAAATGTTAAGTTGATTAGAATCCCTGGAATTATTGCTTAAACCTTTTGGTAATAATCGGCTAAATCCATATCATACTTATGTATAATAGGGAGACTTAAGCATGTGTATAAATTGGCTTGTGGCAGGTTAATACTTCAGATATCCAAATAAAGGCATACTGTAAATCTTGTAAGAATTAGAACACTGAAATTATTCTGTTAGGAAAGGACTTTTGCATGCTTGAATGGTCACCTAGTTAGGCCACCTTTTTCTGCTGCACTATCATGCTGGTATTGAATTAGGAGAAACCATGATTTTTACTTTCTCCAGTTACCTAGACATAGGGGATATCATGCTCAGGTTAGAGCTGGGGCCGGGATAGTGTAGTCAGATACTTGGGATTCGGGGCGGGCAGGCTGTGACGGCAGGGTATTGCGGCAACCGTGGATTTTGGGCAGTTGACCGGACAGTTGTTATGGCATCAGATCGGGGAGAGGATTTGGGCTTCTTTTAGGGGATGGTTCTGTTCCATTTAGATCAGTGTCATGATCTAGTCCTGCGGACTTACTCTTCTTGGATACTTATTACTCGGGCATTTTACTCGTGTGGGTCGCTCCCCTCGAGTGCCACTCCGGAGTGCGCGATATGCAGACTTGAGTCCTCGAGACTCCTATCCCCTATCGGTGTTATGCGTAGGCTGGCATACCCGATTTGGCAGGCACCGCAGGCAGTCTCAGTGTTTACTGGAGTAGAGATTGGGTTTATTCAGGCAGGCTATGATATTCTGATGCATATATTTAGCTATCTTTTTAGCTGGGCATGTAGAGGCATATTAGTGGTAGCTTTTATCAGTAGCCATACTTATAGTTTACCACATTTATTCTTTTCGCCTCTGGTAGTCCTAGTGGGCATGTCTGAGTTGAGGTTTACCCACTAGGGGAGGCTACTGTCTTTATAGTAGTTCTCACCCCCACCCTTTCTCCCTTTTCTTTTCCCCTTTGTTTTGCAGAGTCCTCTGCAGGAGCTGTGGGACCCTCTTCCCAGGACCGAGGTAAGAGGATCGTTGACTAGTTAGCTGCTTCCCTGATACAGAGTTCAGTAGATGTTGATGTATTCCCAGTACACTCAGACGGTTGTATTTTCCTTTTATTTTTGGGTCTGGCTTCGGCCAGCTGGATGTATTTTATCTTGTGAGCTGGGAGAGACACTTGTATATTTTTGAGAGTTTATTGTACTTTTATTTTCAGCATTTGTCTGAGATATACTAGTTTCAGTTTAGCTCTGTTTTTATGCTCTTTTATTATATCTTTTATATCTGAGCAGGTTACCAGCACTTCGTGTACACAGGAAATTCCGTGTGCGCGGCGGATCTGTGGGCGAGCCCGGGTTCTGGTTTACACCCGGGGCGTGACAGATTAGGTTGGTATCAGAGCTTAGGGATAGGTCAGTTGGGACTTAGGAAACCCTAGGCTTTTGGCAGACCCTAGGACGGCAGGGCGTGAGTGACGCGAGCGAAAGTCGGCAATTATTTATAAAACTCTTCCTATGAGTGGAGAGGGACTGGCATATCCTATTTCTGGTGGACTATTATCTTGGCTGTAGACAACATAAGGTTACAGAAATAGGGGGATGTCCATGACTTTCGCTGGATTGGGTCGAGTGTGGTTTTGTTTTCTGACCCGTGGTTTCTTGTGTGGCAAGATGCCTCCTAGGCGGCAGATCCCTACCCGGGGGACTCTTACACCCTCGGAGGAGCCGGAGCAGTCCGGGCCTTCAGAGATTAGTGAGCTGAGGGCCATGGTGGCCCAGTTGGCCGAGAGTCACCGCCGACAGGAGCAGAGGTTCGAGCAGTTGCTTGCCCAGGTTGGGGCACCTCCCCCTACTACTGTAGAGGCCCCTGTACCACCGGTTGTACCGCCGGTTGTTCCACCCGTCCCTACGGCACCGTCGTCGAGCAGTGGGGCCCAGGGGATGTTCAGGCCATTGACCCCAGCGGAGGAGCAGGAGTTTGCTGACAAACTCACACAGTTTTGTCAGCGAGGACCGCCTAGGTTCTCAGGGCGGAGCACACACCCGTGGGAGATAGGATCGTGGCTGGCAGCAATGGAGAAGTTATTTAGGGACTTCTTCATTAACCATAGATACAGAGTGTATATGGCAGTACTGTGGTGACCCGGATCTTTGCAGGGCTTCTACAGTGTGACCAGCAGCTTCTGGAAGCCTACGTGGCATGTCGGCGGTGTTCGCGCGCCAGTTTGGACACAAGAGATGGACTCGGGGCTTAAAATGGATCTCGTAGGTAATCGGGGGACCCCATCGGATGTTTAGAATAGTTTACGCGAGGAGTGGATATCAAATTTAGGCTCGGCGCGGAATTCGGATTAAAAATACCTTTCCGGGAGCCTCCGGCAAATTATAGGATTGGAATTTGGCAAAATGGACGCCGGATTTGGAATCAGCGCGCGAAAACGGTCAAGATGGGCTATTTACTTGTATTTTTCGGAGCTTGCTACAGTAATTTTACTGTTCATCGCCGGAACAGTGTTTCCGGCGATCGCCGGCGGCGGCTGGCGGCGGCGGAAGGCGGCGGAAGGCGCTCGGGCAGGCGGCGCGCGGCCGCGGGCAGGCGCACAGGGGCGCGGGCAGGCGTGCGGGGGCGCGGTCAGGTGCGCGGTCCACGCGGCCGTCGTGCACCCGAGGAAGGGACACGTGGCAGGTTCTCACTGGTCGGTGTTGTGGTCTGGGTTCATGGAGCAGGCCGGTGGTGCACGTTAGACCGGGTGGACACGTGGCGTGAGGTAGTTGGTCCGGTGTTGTGCTCCCGGTCCACGCAATCGGTGGAGTTGTTGACCGGGGCAGGTGGCCGTACGGCGGGGCAGGTGGCCGTACGGGCCCGGGTCAGCCGCGACGTGCGCGGTCCACGGCGCGACGTGCGCGGTGCACGGGTTGCCGGGCCACGTGTCGCGTCGCCATTTGCGGGCGCAGGTGCACCGGGTGCAGTGGGGCCCGGGGGAGTAGTGGACTGGGCTGTGTGGTGGACCGGGCCGCACTGTGCGCGCCCGAAACTTGGCGGGCCGGGCCGCACTGTGCGCGCCCGAATTCGGGCGGACCGGACCGGGCGCCCGGAAGTTGGGACATGATGGGAATTTTCCCAATTGTTTTCTTCAGCCTATAAATAGGCAGCCCGAGCCCTCTTTTCTGCTCTTTTTCTCTCAGCCCTTGCAAGATCTCCCCGAGCTCCCTTCTTGGAAGATTTTCATCTTCAAGTCCTTGATCTTCCTGCAGAGTTTTGGGATTTTTGGGGGCACGAATCCCGAGGTTCCCCATTTTACGGTGCGGCGCGATGTTGCTTTCTAGTGTTCTCCTTCGGCGCAGCGACAGTGTTTTGGCTCCCCTGGGCTACCCCGAGCTCCTTTTTCTGTGATTCTTGCGCCGACAGACTCCTAAGAGGTAGGGCTTCATCTTTCGTATTGATCGCGCTTTCCCGTTGCGAGTTTTTGGCACGGATCCCGAGGCAACACTGTGACCCTTTTTCTGTTTGGCTTTGTGGGAGGGCATCGAGGTGTTTTGGCCATATCTTTGCGCACAAGCGTCAGCCGGAAACGAGCTTATACAACTTTTTCATCTACAGATCGCAAGGAACGCGCTCGTATTTTTCTTGGATTTTTCTGAGATTTAATCAAAGGTGAAAATTACTGTTTTCTCAGTGAACAGTGTACAGTTTTAATACAGATTTTTGTATGAGTGTACCCCCTTGCCGAATTTTTATCTTGACTTACCGAACTCCGATTTGGGCGTGCAGGGTACCGTTTCGAAGCTATCGACGCAAGGATTGGTGCGATATTTTTATTGGAATTTTCTGGGCACTATCTACAGGTGATAATTTAACAGTTCAGAATTCGAGGTTGTATGTGGTTTTAAGTGCTATATTTGGGAGCCTAGTGTAATTAGTGGACTTTGTATTGTGCCAGGAGTGTTACGGGTGTGCTAAACTTATTGGAGCAAGGGATTAGAGTTATTTGGTGTTTTCAGCTGTTGGGCTTTGGACAGTCAGCTTTTCAGGTGGGTGCCTTATTCCCAGAACCGGTGGACGGTTCTCTAAATTTTCATATGTTAGCATTGCATGCAGGTGTACGGTACAATAGATGGAATTGATCGGTAAGTTTAACAGTGAGGATTTTATGGAAATTGCAAGTGAATTTCTCATAGTATGACAATGGTATAATCAAATATTCATGTTGGTGATTAGTGGAAGCCCACCTAAGGCAAGGTTACCATATATGATTAATTATCATGCCATATTAGCACATAACCTTTTATGAGGCTGGTTTATGCATTGGGATAGGATTATGTAGTTATGTGCAGTTTCTACTCTGAGGAGCCGTTTTGGATTGAGGATTATGGACAGGTATGGTCATTGCTAATTTCGGCATGAGGTTTATCTTTCTTTATTTTGCTTTGAGAACAAATGCATGCTTGTATGGACATATGTGTATGGACATATAGTTAGGCCATCTTTTACTGCTGCACTACATATTGGAACTTGACTTAGGAGAAACCATGTTATTCCTTTCTCCTTCTTATTAGTCAGGCGGTCTGTGTTGCTCGGGTGCGAGCAGGGGTCTGGGGTAGTGTAGCAGGGACATTGGTGACAGGGACGGGTTGTGCTAGATTGCGGCTGGCAGGGTTTTGGCGGTGACCGCAGACTTTGGGCGGTTGACCGGAGGTCGGTTATAGTACTTTGGTTATGGACGGCAGGGTATTGCGGCAACCGCGGATATTGGGCGGTTGACCGGATATTTATTGATGTATCAGATTGGGTATTAGACTTTCCTCTAGTGGATGGAGTTTCCACTTATCATTTACTGTTGTATCCGTGTAGGGATCAGGTTTCCCTTTAGTGGACGAGTTTTTCCACTTTGATCAGAGTCGTGATCCAGTCCTGCTATACAGTGATACTCGACACAGAGATACTTGTGATACTGATGACAGAGTTACTTTACTCGTGTGGGTCGCTCCCCTCGAGTGCCACTCCGGAGTGTGCGACTGGACGGATCGATGCCAGTCTGTTACTTACTTTTGTGTGCGATCGGACGGTTCAATGCCGATCTGTTACTTACTTTGGGATGCGACCGTACCGGTCCGAAGTCGGTCTGTATCCCGCAATTGAGATCTGGAGTTCGACAGCAGAGCAGGCAGTACCAGTGATTACTGGTCTATCGATTGGGTTTATTCAGGCAGATACTTCTTGTTACACTCGTGCCTGGGGGACCGAGTGGAGTCTAGTAGCTGTGTTTAGACCAGTGCTAGTATTGTTGGGAACCGTTCGGGGTTTGACGGTGGTCCCGTGGTCGTTGTGGGTTCTTTGACCATTGTGTGAGAGGTTGAGCATCTTGAGTCTATCCGTTCTGAGAGAGAGAGCATGGATTATGACTATAGCCTGCATGAGCCACTACTCAATAGCGAGTTAGTCCGTTTGGACGCCCTACGTAATTCCTGCCCGTCAGCGGGAGGTGGTTGTAGGTGGGCGCAGGTTTGACTGGACCCGATGTGGCAGTCAGCTCGATTGGGTCGATTGAGCACCTCGTGTGCGAGTGTTGCATATATTTATCAGAGTTTCCCCATCTAAGCATTCAGATAGAGGCATGGTAGCTGTAGAGTGTTTCTGCTTCTTCTTTAAGTTTTACTGCATTAGTTATCTTTTGCCTCTAGTGGTCTTGGTGGGCAGATCGTCGGGCCTAGTGGCGATACCCACTGAGAACTCCCTTTTTGCGTAGTTCTCACGCCCGTCGGGGGTTTTTCCCCCTTTTGTCCTTTCTCTCCCTTGTTTTGCAGAGTCTTGGCGGGTGTTGCCGTTTCTGCGGTTGCTGTTCGCGGTGAGGGAGTAGCGAGCTAGATCCTGACCCATTGGAGAGTAGCGGTACCCCCCCCCTTTGAGGAGATCTTCAGTATAGTCGGTAGATTAGTATTTATTTCCTCTTTTGAGAGACTAATGTAGTGAGGATATGATGTATTGAGAGCTGGTACACTGATGTTTCATTTGAGATATCTCCCTGTTGAGCTTTGAGTTTGTACTCGAGGTTATTGTATGATTATCATTTTTGGGAGATGGACCTTGTTGTTTTATCTTCAGTTGTACAGTGGTTGATTTTATTTCTATAGCAGTTTTATCTTTTAGCTCTGATATCTGTTAGCTGTAGCTCTTTTTGCAGGTAGGACGCTTCGCCTATGCGGGTTTGGCATAGGTGGCGGATCTGTTGGCGAGCCCGGGTCGCAGTTTCGACCCCGGGGCGTGACAGATTAGGTGGTATCAGAGCCTAGGTTGTAGGTCATGGTGGACTTAGAAACCCTAGGCTTGTGGTTGGACCCTAGGATGACTTCGTGAGAGTCGTGATTTGTAGCGAGAGTCCTGATTGAGTTTTACACCTCTCCCGAGGGACGGGATGAGTGATTGGCATGTTTATTCTCCTAAGTAGTTGTGTTGGCTGCAGACAACATAACGCTATGGAATGGGTGACATGCTCTAGACTTTCGCTGGATTGGGTCGAGCGTTGTTGTGTGCTGATTTGTGGTTTCGTCGTGGCGAGCGGTGTCTCCCCGACGCTGGGTTTGGGACCTTTGTGCATCCTGTCATGGCAGTTGAGCTTGAGTGGTTGGTTTTGGGCCGGATACCTGGATTGAGGTCAGAGAACTCCGAACCCAGATGACAGGATTGTCAGAGGCATATCAGCGGCAGAGTGAGCAGCTAGTTTGGTGACGCAGTTGTCAGAGCAGTGGGCAGCCCGACAGTACTTTTCTTCTGAGACCACCAGGATGTAGTACCCTCAGCGGCAGGGATTTCTGTAGTGCCAATAGAGCGAGTGGCCCCCTCCGTGCCAATGTTTAGTGCCAAGGCACTGAGGTAGGGTGGATGGTTGACAGCAGAGGAGCTGTGGGGCATGTTTGATTTAGTGAGCCAGATTTGGCAGATGAACCACCCCGACTCGTAAGATTGAGCTTGGAGCCTTTGGAGGCAGAGTCGTGGTTGGGGGTGATGGAGTGATCAATTGAGAGCCTCCCTGTGCTAGAGAGTTTATGCAGTTGTTGAACTGGTGCTTCAGGTTTCGAGGGACGAGGCACATAGGATAAGTGAGATTGGGAGTGGATTGCGCCAGGATACTCTTTAGTTTCTTTTCGGTCCCTCATGTTCGGGTTTTGGACTGTGGATGCCTCGTCGGAGTAGGCATTGTGTTTGGAGCTGGACACTGCAGTTCCTTGGATGGGGATCTGCCGCTAGAGGCGAGTTCTGGAGGGAGGCGCTTGGCGCTAGGTGATGGAGGACAGATCGGCAGGCAGAGGCATTTTCGTTTTGCTTTCCTGGGTGGTGGATATCCTTGTGGATGGTTAATGCAAAGCTTACCCAAGGGAATTCTACCCTTTGTGATTTATAACTTGCATATTTTGATTGTATCATATGGGATTGAGGGGTGAGCTTAGAAAGGATAAGTGTATAGGGAATTGCATGGATTAATGGTGTTTTGTCTTATGACGGTTGCAATGATGGACTTCTGAGATGTTGGGGATCGGGCGGACCCCGATGGCAGTATCGGTGTCTATATCAGAGTAGCGCAACGGTAGCGTGGTTTTGTTGTCTGCGGAGGATCGTATCTGTTGCCTCAGCGTGAGCAGAGACAGAGGTCGTGCTCCCTTGTGATTGATGGGATATTTTCTGATGGACTAAGCGACAACCGCTTGCATCGTGTGGATGAGCTTGTGCCGCCTGGTTGGAGGGCGCCACGGCAGTGGATCGGGTTGTTGCAGGTGTGATTTCATCACAGCAGTCGGAGTTAGTGCACCTCGCTTTCCGGCATGGACTAAAGGCAGAGTTATTACCACGTGCGCTAGAGGTACAGAATACCATCGGTGTTATGCATGTGAAGGAGGCTTGTGGGTTTTGTTCAGTGTCGTTGAGACCATGAGTTATACCAGCAAACCTCTTGATATGGGTGGCAGTTCAATGTTTTGACCCAGTGCTTGGGATTGGTTGGCACGGCACCACTGGATAGTTAAGTGCAGAGAGGGTGCTGATTGTGACTTTTGCGAGGCAGACAAAGGAGGCTTGTTATGGGGAGATTGTTCGAGCACACAGGGTTTAGCGACTGTGTGAGAGGAGCTTATGGTGGCGCCGGGACCAAAGGATATTTCTATTGCTGCGAAATCCCGGGTGTGAGTCCACTCGAGTTGATGATTATGCCGCCTGTTAGGGAGATTTGATTGCGGTTGACGTGGTTCTGGAAACCGCGCCAACCTCAATAGCACCACTTGGATTATCGGTAAGAGCTGGGAGATTTGATCGCACCGGTGCAGGGATCTGTTGGATAGAGGGTCTGTTTGACCTAGTGCCACGTCGTTGATACACGACGGTGAGAGCCCTTTGGGATTGGAGTCCAGGCAGGTCCAGGTATATTTAGAACCTTTTGAAGGAGCTATATTCCGGCAGTTATTGTTTGATGCCTGCGCCAATTTGGAATTTCAGCTGAGGGCATTGTCTAGATGGTGTTCAGGACACAGTAGGGGCATTACGAGTACAGTGAAGCCAATGGATTGACTAACGCCCTGTTGCCTCTAGATTGAGGAATTCTGTGTTTCAGTTGGCCTTGAACGGTTTGATAGCGGCATCCTCCAGGAATATTTTGGTTTTACCCCCCTCCCTGAGTGTTTAGAACTTGTGCAGCATTTGTATATGGTGTGACAAGGTCTGTGGGGAAGAAGCTTTTTGCCAAGTCGTTGTGGTGCAAGTTTTAGCTTCGAGAGCATATCTTCCTGGATTACTTCTTCTAGCCGAAGGGGCGGGCGGTGGAAATTCGGCCAAAGTGGATGCTATTTAAGACTGGCCGAGATCGACGGTCATTGTTGGGGTGAGGAGTTTTGGACCGGATAGTGCCAGCAGAACTTGATGACCGGGTGATGAGATTGGTACCAGCGCCGATTCTAACCTAGTCAGTGGTGGGAGATGGATTTGTGAGTTGTAGTGATACCTCCCGTAGTGGCTGTAGAGCCACCATTGGATTTTGTGAGCATCCAGTATCACCCCCGACAGAGCCACTGTTGGTGGCGGATGCCTGGAGCAGAAGAGCTATTTGGGAGTCGAGTTTGACGGTTCCATAGCTGGCACTGTGTGGGGCCATCCTTGTGTGCAGGGGTTTGAGTTGTGTCCCTGAGGATCCCTTTTGATGAAAGGCTGCGGCTGAGCAATCCGCTTGGGTTGAGTTTGAGGGTGACTGAGTATGAACCCCCGCTTGTTAGGGCCCCTTTCTGTGCAGGTGTTTGTGTGGATGTGTTTCGGGTCGCTTGGGTTGCGTTGGCTCTTAGGAGTGATGTTAGAGCGTGTTGCTCGGGCTATTTGTTCCTTTCCCCCCGCCTTTTTGTTGGAGTTTTTGAGGTTTTCTGCGTCTCAGCACTGGAGTGTCATGTTTTGGACCCCTCGCCCGTGTTTGACTCGTTCCTTTTGGGGTCTGTGAGAGTTTGGAGTACGAGGACGCCCGTTGCGAATTCCGACTCGTGAGGTGAGGGAATTGCGCAATCGGGCTATCGCGTAATGGTGTTGCTGTTGTTGTTGCTGAGGCGTAATCACGGGGAAGTGATAAGTGACTTGGGAAGCTGGAGACGGCGGTGTTGAATATTGACCCTGGTTTCTGGGACATCCTTGGGAGTTGCCTTAGTTTCGAGGACGAAACTTCTTCTAGTGGGGGAGGATGTGGTGACCCGGATCTTTGTAGGGCTTCTACAGTGTGACCAGCAGCTTCTGGAAGCCTACGTGGCATGTCGGCGGTGTTCGCGCGCCAGTTTGGACACAAGAGATGGAACTCGGGGCTTAAAATGGATCTCGTAGGTAATCGGGGGACCCCATCGGATGTTTAGAACAGTTTACGCGAGGAGTGGATATCAAATTTAGGCTCGGCGCGGAATTCGGATTAAAAATACCTTTCCGGGAGCCTCCGGCAAATTATAGGATTGGAATTTGGCAAAATGGACGCCGGATTTGGAATCAGCGCGCGAAAACGGTCAAGATGGGCTATTACTGTATTTTTCGGAGCTGCTACAGTAATTTTACTGTTCATCGCCGGAACAGTGTTTCCGGCGATCGCCAGCGGCGGAAGGCGGCTCGGGCAGGCGGCGCGAGGCCCCGGGCAGGCGCACGGGGCGCGGCAGGCGCGCGGGGGCGGCGGTCAGGTGCGCGGTCCACGCGGCGTCGTGCACCGAGGAAGGGACACGTGGAGGTTCTCACTGGTCGTTGTTGTGGTTTGGTTCACGGAGCAGGCCGGTGGTGCACGGTAGACCGGGTGGACACGTGGCGTGAGGTAGTTGGTCCGGTGTTGTGCTCCCGGTCCACGCAACCGGTGGAGTTGTTGACCCGGGGCAGGTGGCCGTACTGGCGGGGCAAGGGTGGCCGTACGGGCACGGGTCCAGTCCGCGACGTGCCGCGGTCCACGGCGCGGACGTGCGCTGTCGCACGGGGTTGCCGGGCCCACGTGTCGCGTCGCCATTTGCGGTCGCAGGTGCACCGGGTGGCAGGGGCCGGGGGAGTAGTGGACTTGGTTTGTGTGGTGGACCGAGGCCCGCACTGTATCGCGCCCGCAAACTTGGCGAGCCTGGGCCGCACTGTGCGCGCCCGAATTCGCACCGGCGGACCGGACCGGGCGCCCGGAAGTTGGGACATGGATGGGATTTTCCCAATATTGTTTTCTTCAGCCTATACATAGGCAGGCCGAGCCCTCTTTTCTGCTCTTTTCTCTCAGCCCTTGCAAGATTCCCAAGCTCCTTCTTGGAAGATTTTCATCTCTTCAAGTCCTTGATCTTCCTGCAGAGTTTTGGGATTTTTGGGGCACGAATCCCGAGGTTCCCCATTTTACGGTGCGGCGCGATGTTGCTTTCTAGTGTTCTTCTTCGGCGCAGCGACAGTGTTTTGGCTCAGCTGGGCTACCCCGAGCTCCTTTTTCTGTGATTCTTGCGCCGACAGACTCCTAAGAGGTAGGGCTTCATCTTTCGTATTGATCGCGCTTTCCTTGCGAGTTTTTGGCGGGATCCCGAGGCAACACTGTGACCCTTTTTCTGTTTGGCTTTGTGGGACAGCATCGAGGTGTTTGGCCATATCTTTGCGCACAAGCGTCAGCCGAAACGAGCTTATACAACTTTTTCATCTACAGATCGCAAGGAACGCGCTCGTATTTTTCTTGATTTTTCTGAGATTTCATCAGAGGTGAAAATTACTGTTTCTCAGTGAACAGTGTACAGTTTTAATACAGATTTTTGTAGAGTGTACCCCCTTGCCGAATTTTTATCTTGACTTACCGAACCCGATTGGGCGTGCAGGTACCGTTTCGAAGCTACGATCGACACGGATTGCTGTGATATTTTATTGGAATTTTTCTGGGCACTATCTGCAGGTGATAATTTAACGTTTCAGAATTCGAGTTGTATGTGGTTTTAAGTGCTATATTTGGGAGCCTAGTGTAATAGTGACTTTGTATTGTGCCAGGAGTGTTACGGGTGTGCTGAACTTATTGGAGCAAGGGATTAGAGTTATTTGGTGTTTTCAGCTGTTGGGCTTTGGACAGTCAGCTTTTCAGGTGGGTGCCTTATTCCCGGAACCGGTGGACGGTTCTCTAATTTTCATATGTTAGCATTGCATGCAGGTGTACGGTACAATAGCTGGAATTGTGATCGGTAAGTTTAACAGTGAGGATTTTATGGAAATTGCAAGTGAATTTTCTCTAGTATGACAATGGTATAATCAAATATTCATGTTGGTGATTAGTGGAAGCCCACCTAAGGCAAGGTTACCATATATGATTAATTATCATGCATATTAGCACATAACCTTTTATGAGGCTGGTTTATGCATTGGGATAGGATTATGTAGTTATGTGCAGGTTCTACTCTGAGGAGCCGTTTTGGATTGAGGATATGGACAGGTATGGTCATTGATAATTCGGCATGAGGTTTATCTTCTTTATTTTGCTTTGAGAACAAATGCATGCTTGTATGGACATATGTGTATGGACATATAGTTAGGCCATCTTTTACTGCTGCACTACATATTGGAACTTGACTTAGGAGAAACCATGTTATTCCTTTCTCCTTCTTGTTAGTCAGGCGGTCTGTGTTGCTCGGGTGCGAGCAGGGGTCTGGGGTAGTGTAGCAGGGACATTGGTGACAGGGACGGGTTGTGCTGATTGCGGCTGGCAGGGTTTTGGCGGTGACCGCAGACTTTGGGCGGTTGACCGGAGGTCGGTTATAGTACTTTGGTTATGGACGGCAGGTATTGCGGCAACCGCGGTATTGGGCGGTTGACCGGATATTTATTGATGTATCAGATTGGGTATTAGACTTTCCTCTAGTGGATGGAGTTTCCACTTATCATTTACTGTTGTATCCGTGTAGGGATCGGGTTTCCCTTTAGTGGACGAGTTTTCCACTTTGATCAGAGTCGTGATCCAGTCCCTGCTATACAGTGATACTCGACACAGAGATACTTGTGATACTGATGACAGAGTTACTTTACTCGTGTGGGTCGCTCCCCTCGAGTGCCACTCCGAGTGTGCGACTGGACGGATCGATGCCAGTCTGTTACTTACTTTGTGTGCGATCGGACGGTTCGATGCGATCTGTTACTTACTTTGGGATGCGACCGTACCGGTCCGAAGTCGGTCTGTATCCCGCGATTGAGATCTGGAGTCGACAGCAGAGCAGGCAGTACCAGTGATTACTGGTCTATCGATTGGGTTTATTCAGGCAGATACTTCTTGTTACACCTCGTGCCTGGGGGACCGAGTGGAGCTAGTAGCTGTGTTTAGACCAGTGCTAGTATTGTTGGGAACCGTTCGGGGTTGGACGTGGTCCCGTGGTCGTTGTGAGTTCTTTGACCATTGTGTGAGAGGTTGAGCATCTTGAGTCTATCCGTTCTGAGAGAGAGAGCATGGATTATGACTATAGCCTGCATGAGCCACTACTCAATAGCGAGTTAGTCCGTTTGGACGCCCTACGTAATTCTCTGCCGTCACGGAGGGTGGTTGTAGGTGGGCGCAGGTTTGACTGGACCCGATGTGGCAGTCAGCTCGATTGGTCGATTGAGCACCTCGGTGGCGAGTGTTGCATATATTTATCAGAGTTTCCCCATTTGAGCATTCAGATAGAGGCATGGTAGCTGTAGAGTGTCTTCTGCTTCTTCTTTAAGTTTTACTGCATTCGTTATCTTTTGCCTCTAGTGTCTTGGTGGGCAGATCGTCGGGCCTAGTGGCGATACCCACTGAGAACTCCCTTTTTGCGTAGTTCTCACGCCCGTCCGGGGTTTTTCCCCCTTTTGTCCTTTCTCCCCTTGTTTTGCAGAGTCCTGGCGGGTGTTGCCGTTTCTGCGTTGCTGTTCGCGGTGAGGGAGTAGCGAGCTAGATCCGACCCATTGGAGAGTAGCGGTCCCCCCTTTGAGGAGATCTTCAGTATAGTCGGTATTGTATTTTTTCCTCTTTTGAGAGACTGATGTAGTGAGGATATGATGTATTGAGAGCTGGTACACTGATGTTTCATTTGAGATATCTCCATGTTGAGCTTGAGTTGTACTCGAGGTTATTGTATGATTATCATTTTTGGAGATGGACCTTGTTGTTTTATCTTCAGTTGTACAGTGGTGTATTTTATTTCTATAGCAGTTTATCTTTTAGCTCTGATATCTGTTAGCTGTAGCTCTTTTTGCAGGTAGGACGCTTCGCTATGCGGGTTGCATAGGTGCGGATCTGTTGGCGAGCCCGGGTCGCAGTTTCGACCCGTGGCGTGACAGTACAACTGCTAGAGGCGGGGATTTAGATGCCTGGTGGCTTCAGTTTGAGCTTTGAGTTGTCAGATATACCGACAGCTACCATGGTCAGAGTCTCACGCTTTTCGATCAAAAAATTTTTGCTTTCGCACCGAAACAACTCCGACCGATCATCCTTATTCACATTTTAACCAAACGTTTAACGAGAATTCACACCGCACTAGTCGCTAATTTGCAACGGAGCCGGTGCACTGCATATATGGGATGAAAACTTATGATCCCATCCAACCTACATAAATAAGAGAGTAAAGATATCGTAAACATTTGTAAATAGGCAATCAGCATGTAAATTCTTCGATAGATGTGAAATATAGTCATGATATCATAATTTTATAATTAGTAGTTGTTCTTTATATTATAGGTTTATCTCTGTTGAATAGCGCTTTCGAAAAGAAGCCCGTTTTTTATTCTTGTCCCTAAACTATCACCCCACAATATTGTTTTTTTTTCCAAATATAATCCCTCGAATACATAAACAATTCTTGTAACTTCCATGTTAGTCGATACATAAATGCACTAATAGTTCAAAATGATTAATTTCGCAAAAAAGAAAAAAATGTGGGTGCAAGAGAAGCAGTTTTTAACCTTATATTTGAATTAATCATTGGAGTTCGGCTATTATTCTTGTACAAGCACCAAGCATTGGTGCTTGTAAGTTTTCTTCCGTTAGCATCTATCCTTAACTAATTTCATCCTGAGATCATTCTATGCCCCGGAACCACTCACTTAGTCCAAAAGCCCCCTATTTCCTAACATCTATCCTTTGCTCCCAGCATTAAAAACTCATAAATATCAATACTTTGTGCGTTTAACAAGCATAGAAGTTAATTCCTAATCATTGAGGGCAATAGTCATCATTAATTTGGAAGATTATCTGCTCAATGCATCCCTACTTATATTCTTCACAATCAATACTACCAATATCCTTGCAAACTTAGACCGAAAATATGATCAAAACTAAAACATATATAAACAATAAAATAAAAGATATTATATATACAAAGAAAAAAAAAATAAAACATGCTTCGTTTTTTCTGAAATTATTCTCTCTTTAAATTTTCCTCACAATTGATTCTGGAAGGCCCATCTCATAAAGGCTATGATCACAATGACTATCTGGTTCCAAGAAATGATCCTGAATCAACAACCCCACAAAGTTTTCCATCAAAAATTTTGGAAAAAAAAAAATACTTGGAAACAAAAAATTAAAGTACTTATAAGTAGTTAATGTTACAATTAAGCATAAAAAGGGTAGCTTGATTCTGGTTTATATATCATCCCTAGTCATATCCAGGGGAGCAATAGTAATCAAGATAATAACCTATTCATGCCAAGCATAAGTAAGCATAATACAAAGTCACATAAACTCAATTATAAATTTTAAAATAATTAAATTTATTTATAAACTCCAATAAAAATTTAAATTTAAATTTTTAGGAGGAATTTAAAATCAAATTATTTTTTCAAAACATACTTGGTGAGTAGGGAAGCAGAGAGTGGGTCACGCCTGGTCCATGAACCTTAATCATCACCTTCACTCTAAATTCCAATGCCTTGCTCCCCCCTATCACGAAAGAATCTACACTGATACACTAAAAAATTTTAAAA
Organism: Tillandsia leiboldiana; assembly: GCA_029204045.2. Taxonomy (NCBI): domain Eukaryota; kingdom Viridiplantae; phylum Streptophyta; class Magnoliopsida; order Poales; family Bromeliaceae; genus Tillandsia; species Tillandsia leiboldiana. Next base: position 48,804,864 of record CM055064.1, on the reverse strand, counting down.
AAAATCACAAAA
>CM055064.1:48759869-48804752 GCA_029204045.2 Tillandsia leiboldiana | reverse complement strand
TCCGATCCCAATCTCCCTTGTATTTATCAGAGAGAGTCTAACTGCTTTAACCATTTTTTTCTTCGATATGTACGCCAAATTTACCAAAATGCCCTCATGTATCAGCAAACGGATTTGAAAGGACCATAAAGCATTAATGGGTTTTTAAAGCTCTTTTTCACCCATTACTTCGAAAAATCATACCGGGAGATCTGTTCGTAAGCGGATTTTTCGAGCCGATCACACCTGCGTTCCTCTGTTTAACGAGCTCTACAACAGAAGCCAAACCAATGAGACCGACAAAAATGAAAATACGCAAAATAACACACCATCGAAGTGACTCAAAGGGAAAACCGTGGGCACTACATCACTCCCACCTTAAGCAGTCCAAGAATTCGTTCACGTCCTTTACTTATGTACCGTTTCCGTCACAATAGCCGTGACAATGTCTTTCCTGTCTTTTAAAATAACAAAACTGAAAAACAACAACAGAGGAAGAGGAGTGGTTGAACCACCGCCGTTTCACAACGTCCCCAACCTCTTTTGGTTACCCCCTCGACCGGCGATGACAACGAATCCCTAAAAACCCTTCAGAATCTCCGAACCTTATCCAGACGAAACGACAGATCCCTCGGTGGAAAAGGAATAGTCCGATCTCCTACCGCTGTCCTCGGCGAAACCCGCGACAAAAACAAGCGAAAAACCTCCTGACGTAAAAACCCCACAAAACCATCATCAAAAACCCACCCGAAAGCAAATTTCGTAATCGTGGGTCAACATATGATATCCGACGTGAAAAATGCCGATAACATCGCTTGACGAGCGACCGTGGCGCGGCGCGGAGCGACGACAATAAAACCATGCGCGACGGTGTGCAAAAAATAAAAGCGGCGGTAACGGCGTCGGCGCAAAGGCCCAAGCGTCGGCATGCGCGGCTTGTGCATGCGGCAGTGTCAATGGGCGTGCAAAGCGGCGGTGGTGCATCAAGCGCGGCGCGCAGGGCCCAAGCAGTCCGCTAATAAGGCAGGCGCCCGGATGGCACGCGGGCGGCGCTGCATGGCTCGTCTGCGTGCGGCCCTTGCGGAGCGGTGTGCTGCATGTTGGACGCGGAGTCGTGTTGCAACAGGGGGCGCGCGGCTACAAGCATGCGGGAGGCGGCTGTTAGGATTTTGTTTTGGCGTATTTCGTGATGTGGTATATTGTCTTGAAATTGAAGATGAAGAATTGTTGGATCATATTACCCAATCTCAAGAAAAATGAATTCGGAATGATCAGGTACGTTTAACTAATAATTTTGGTGATCCGAATATATTTGTGTATTTAGAACACTTGGATAAGTTGTCAGTGCATAAAATCAAAAAACTAGACAAGTTGGATGTTCAGGATCCGGATCAGACCATTCCAGTCCGACCCCCGAAACATAGTTTAGTTCATCGAAATTCCAGTCCGACCATCCCCTGTTCAGTCCGGACCCCGAACTATGTGTTTGCTGAAATCGCATTAACATCCGAACCCCGAACTGGTTTTTCAGGAAAATTGCTGAAAAAGACTACAGTCCGGATCAGTCAAATCCAGTCCGGACCGCCGTGCGGAAAAAATTCTGTTAATCAGTTTTTGATGCTTATCTCTTTCCAAGTTTTCTAACCTATAAATACCCCATACATTCATCTTTTTAGGGTAACCGATTAATCGAGATATATCGAAAAATTATAGAAAAATCCACAAATATGGAAGAAAGGAAAACACGATTAATTCATGTTTCTTCATCTATATTGTTCAATTTGATTCTAGGTTTCCAACCTCCTATTTCTTGTAGAATCAAATTGAAGAATACTTAGATGGTTGTGTGTCTATCTTTGATCTAAGTATTCGGAGGTACCATCACCAACACAAACAACGATTTCCTAAAATCGGCGCGAGAATTCGCATGGCCTTGTGGATCAAGGTGCTACCGCTCTCGTGGTTCGAAGCGAGGCGTGTTCGTGTGATCAAGACGGCTGCATAGTGAAGACCGTGGATTCGGTTGGACATCGTGGATTCGATGTGACGCCCCACTTCCCAGGGGTCACCCATCCTAGAACTACTCTAGCTCTAGCACGCTTAACTCTCATGTTCCTCTTGGATCTTGCTACCATCCAAAATGCTATAGCCGGTTAGAGATTTAATCCTTTAATCATTTATATAGAGGACTAATCCAATTTCGGGGGTGTCACATTCTTCCCCCCTTTAAGCCCTGACGTCCACGTCAGGCTCAAGCACACTCACAAGCACCAGGCGATGTGAGACTCGTCTCGCTAGCCTTAGCCGACCTTGTGAGGAGCTGCACTCCACTCACAACGGTCATTAGCCGGGGCGGGCCTCGCTCTACCCGCTATATAACCCTGGCTCAGCCGAGACTCATCTCACATTTTCCGGCTGGTGATGGCTCTGATACCAACTGTGACGCCCCACTTCCCAGGGGGTGACCCATCCTAGAACTACTCTAGCTCTAGCACGCTTAACTCTCAGTTCCTCTTGGATCTTGCTAGCATCCAAAATGCTATAGCCGGGTTAGAGATTTTAGTCCTATTATATCATTTATATAGAGGACTAATCCAAATTCCGGGGTGTCACATTCGACGTTGAACGTCGTGGATTCGGCGTTGGGACACAAATCGTGGATTCGAGGAGCGTTCAGAGCGAGCGAGAAGATTAACTAGGAGCGATGGAAAAGGTTGAGGTAGGGTTTACGGTAAATCACCTGTACGTGTTTAATCTTAGTGGATTTCGCCGTGTTATCGGTCCCGTGGTTTTTTACTTTGTGACAGAGTTTTCCACGTAAATCTTGCGTACTTTATTATTTTCCGCATTGGGTTATTTTTTACGCAACGATTTGGTGTGTTTATTGTTTTCACCTATTCACCCCCCCCTCTAGGTGGTTTTTCCCCCCTATTCAGATTCATATTCTTCATAACCCACAAGTGGTATCAGAGCGGGAATAGGGTTTTAAACAATGGTTGAAGGTGGAAACATCAATAGACCATCATTCTTTGATGGAACAAATTATGCATATTGGAAAGTCACATTAGAGCGTTCTTGATTTCCATCGATGAAACGGGTTTGGCAATCAATGAGTTTGGATGGACAAATCCTATTGAGATTATTGTCGATGTTGTCACCATCAAACCTAGGTCGAAGTGGACTAAGGAAGAAATTGATGCTTCTTCTTATAACGGCAAAGGAATTAACGCCTTATTTAATGCTTTGTCGCAAACCGAGTTTTCTCGCGTCTCGGCATGTGAGACTACGAAAGAAATCTGGGATACTCTACAAGTTACACATGTAGGGAACAGTTTAGTGAAGATTCAAAAAACTGCAAATGCTTACGAGCAAATTTGACTCTATTCATATGGCAGAAAATGAATCGTTCACAGAGTTATTATACACGATTGCAAAAGATATCGTTAATACATGTGCTAACATTGGGAGAGAAAATTCCAGAATCTAAGTTGTAAGAAAAGATTTTGAGAACTCTTCCTGAAAGATTTCGCCCTAAGGTTGTAGCCATTGAAATAGTAAAAACACCCGGACGAAATCAAAGTAGAAGAATTAGTTGGTGCACTTCAAACTTATGAAATGACTTTTCCTACTAACTATTCTTCTGGAAAGCCTTCCTCTTCTTCTAAGTCTTCAGGTTTTGCATTGAAATCTGTTGGGTTATATGTAATATAGATCTACATAGGGGAAGAAACACCTAGAGGGGGGTGAATAGGTGTAAACGTATAAACACTAAAAAATCGTTGCGATAAAAACCCAATGCGGAAATAAAAATAACACGCAAGATTTTTACGTGGAAAAACTCCATCACCGGAGTAAAAAACCACGGGACCGATAACACGGCAGAAATCCACTAGAATTAAAACACGTACAAGGTGATTTACCGTACACACTTACGACTCAACCTTTTCCATACGCTCCTAGAGGATCTTCTCCGCTCGCTCCGCGACGCTTCTCGAATCCACGATCTGCGCCCAACGCCGAATCCACGGCGTCCAACGTCGAATCCACGACGTCCGACCGAATCCACGTCTGCACCCAATAGCACCCTTCGAATCCACGAACGTGCCTCGCTCCGAATCCACGAGAGCGGTTGAACCTTGAATCCACAAGGACATGCGAATCCACGCGCCGATTTTGGGGAAATCGTGTTTTTGGGTGGTGATGATCCGCCGAATACTTAGATCAAAGATAGATCGGAAATACCATCTAAGTATTCATTAGTTTGATTCAACTCAAGATGTGAGTATGAAAACCTAGAATCAAACTAATCAATATAGATGAAGAAACCTAGAGTATTCTCTAATGATTTTCCTTTCTTCTCTATATGTGGATCTTAGGCCGTATAAATGATATATGAAAATGACGGCTATTTTCCTTTCCGGCCTCAATTGGATTAACCCTAGAAAAAGAGTCATAGGGTCTATTTATAGGTTAGAAACATTTGGAAGGAGATAAGAATCAAAAACCTAACATTTCTGGAATTTTGACGGACGGCGATCCGGATCGGATTTGGGCGATCCGGATTGCAGTAGCAATAAGACGGTTTCCAGAAAACAAACGTTCGGGATCCGGATCGGAATGCCTGATCCGGATCGTTCATACATTTCAGAAAACTCAACGTTCGGGATCCGGATCGTGAGATGCTGCGATCCGGATTGAAGTAATGTATGAAACAACAACCTTCGGGATCCGGATCGCTGGCTCTGATCCGGATCCTGAATATGTCCGAACACCAGTTTTTGATTTTTATGCAGTTAAAAATTCTTCCAGGTGTTTCTACACTACAAGAAGTATTCGGATCGCCAATAATCTTTAGTTAAACATACCTGATCCTTTTGAATTCTTCTTTCTTGAGATTGAGTTAAATGATCCAACTTTCTTCACCTTCAATCTTCAAGACTTGAACCTTTCACGAAACTACGCCAACTCAAATTCCGTAACAATCTCTCCCTTTGGCGGTTTCGTGACAAAACACAGATCCACTAAAGAAAATTTAAAAAGATATTTTTGTTGCTATCACCATACAACAAAAATTTACAATGGAGATCCAAAAATTTAAAAACATGAGATAAACTCCTAAAACAGACTCTAGACTTAGACATCTGTACTCTCTGCACAAAGAAATCATTCTTGACAAAAAGAGATCGTTAGATACCTCAAGAATATTTAGCATTCAAAACCTAACAGAGATAGAGTTTATGCTCACCATGACATTGAGTAATTCAGATATGTAATAAGATCACAATCAAACATTGACATATCTTCTAAGCAATAAAATTCCAAATGTCATGACTTAGCTTTGTTAGTAATCAAACAACTTGTTAGTAATAATACATGTCCAAGTAGTTAGTCGAATAGTTAGTAGGAACATGCAACAAATCACAAGATAAAAACCAAAGTTGTGATACTTACCTTTCACCAAAGTCAAAGTTGAAATGATACTTACCTTGATGTTCACACATTCACATCATCATTGTTCAAGTTCTGTTCTCTCTAACTTTTCTCCCCTTTTGTCACAAACAAAGCCAAAATTACCAAAAATTTAAGGAGAGTTAAAAAAGTTCACAATCAAGAAAATCCTGAGAACTAAAATTAAAACTTAAAAACCTGCAATATTAACGATAAGGGTTAGAGCATAAAAGATCAAGCCAAATCAGAACTGTCTGAGCTAGTATTGTCTATCTTGTTCAAGATTCCTTTCAGCATTCGCGATAATTTGGAACATTTCTTTTTCATCTGTTTTTGGTCATCGGCCATTTGTCGGAGACCTAATGCCAATCTCTCTTGGTCAGCAGAAAGTCTTCTTTGGTCCTGATGAATGGCGGCCAATACAGTAGCTTCTAGGGCGTTTCTCTTGGAAGTCGCAGGACGAGTTGTAGAGGCAGATGATGCATGCTGGTCTTCAGTCCATGCGGATTCGCTAGGTACCGAGTATGCTCTAGAGAGGGATTCAGTAATTTGAATTCCACTTCCCTCTTCATTTTTCTTAATCCTAGCCGAGCTGATAAAGTCTTGAGGAGGTGCTTGGCTAGCTGCTGGTTGCTCAATGGAGATTCCTTGAGCACTTCCTCTTTTGCGAGCAACACTTTTTCTTCTTATCTTTCTAGAAGTTTCCTCCATTGGAGCTTTGCCTTTTTCAGCAGCAGTAGGAGGAGCCTTTGAGGCTTCAGCAGGGGCTTTCCCTTTGGAGATAATGGGGACAGTTCCCTCGATTTCGATGTTATCCCAGTCAATTGACTCTGTCTCTGATTCAGTATCAGAATCATCCTTAGTCTTCTTTGCTTTCTTAGCCTTCTTAGGCTTGGCAGTATCCTTGACATGTACCATGGCAGCAAGTAGGAAAATAATCCAAGTGATCACCATTTTGCATGCTAGTGAAAAATGTATCCTGTGAAGACCAACTCAAGAACACATGAAAATTTGTTAATTTTCAAAAATTTGAAAAATTGTACCCAAACAATCATAATCATGTAGAGAGACTAAGAATCAAATTAGTTTTGAAAAAAGACTTTTAAAAATAGATCAATTGCATGATTTTCGAAAATCCTTATTATATGCCCTAAAACCGAAATTTTAGAAATCGAAGCCTAAAAATCCGTTAATCAGGAGAATACCTAGCATATAATCAAAACTAATCTACCCAGAGTTCTTATTTCAAAAGAAATTTGATCAAAAACCATCCACAAACGAAATCGATCCAAGAAATTCATCACGTTTGAGGAGGAAAAAGAAAAACGGTGAAAAACCGAGATTTTGATCAATAAAACTTACTTGTATTCGAAGAACTTGAGTTTGAAAAGCTCCAAGGTGCAATCGTTCTAGAGAGAGAGGCTCTAGAGACTTGAGAACAAAAGATTAAGGTAAAAGAAATCAAAACCCTCTTGTTCTTATTAAAACCCTAGCCGTGATCCGGATCGGATCGAGATTTCGATCCGGATCGGCCAGCCGCAGGAAGAAGCCTGCGTTCGGGATCCGGATCATCTTTCCTGATCCGGATCGGCTCCAACTTTTTCTTCAGAAAAATTTCAGAGAAATTCAAGAAAAACCAGAAAAAGATTGTAAGCACTATTGTGTATCAACTTTAAACAAAAATCATCGTTTCATACAACAAGAATTAGATTATGCCAAATCTATCAATAATATCCAAAAATGAAACGAGAATTTACAAGAATTAAATCCCTTAAAGTTGAACACCTTCAATTACATCTAACTTGATCTTATGAGTAATGCCTTTATCAAATCATCAATTCAGTAAAGAAAATGAAATACAAAGATCAATAGATGTTTGAAATCCCAAATATAGTAGATAATTTATCTACACAATCTGTTGAAGAGAGTGGCTCTTTGAGCATCTTTCTTTAAAAACCCACCTTATACCAACCTTGAAATTTGACGGAGTCAAGTATTTCAACATGCATTTTACTTAATCAAAAATTGAACAACCATGCTTGGTATACATGTGGTAGCTGCACACAATACTCGGACGACCGAGGTGGTAGCTCTTTCCTCCATGTGGTGGTAGTTTTCACACTCCTCATTGGGATGTAACTCTTTCCACATCTTTTGAGCATTTTACATTTCTTTGACTCCCCCTCAATTGGCTATCAATTATTTAAGATATAAAGTATTCAACCAAAAATTGATCTCGATTTCATACTCGACTAAGCAGTCAAATAAGATAATGACTATACCAAGAGATCATTGAGAGAGAAATTGACTTTGATCACTCAGAAGATGATTTAATTAACATAAATGATCATTGCAACAGTGAAATATTATGATGGCAAAAGCATAATAAATTTCTAAATGTGCGAAAAGATGCAATTAAAGTCAATTATGATCTATGCTCAATTAATGTCCTATGTACAAACATAGATAATGAACAAAACAAAACAAAAACAAAGCCTATCATAAGCAAAGGTTTCAAAAAAGAAGTTTATTTCAAGGAAAGCATCCCAATTGCTTTTCGCAAATGAATAAAACGTTTTTGATCCAAAGGTTTTGTTAGAATGTCAGCTAATTGATCCTCAGTTGAAATATATGAAAGTTGAAGAGTATTTGATTCAACTAGCTCTCTAAGAAAATGATATCTAAGTTCAATATGTTTTGTTCTAGAGTGCAACACAGGGTTTTTAGAAATGTTAATTGCACTTGTGTTGTCACAAAGAATTGTTACCGAAGATGCTGAAATCCGGAAGTCGCTCAATACGCTTTTCATCCAAATGAGTTGAGTTGAACAACTTCCAGCTGAAATGTATTCCGCTTCGGCAGTCGAGAGTGCTATGCAATTCTGCTTTTTACTGTGCCATGCAACAAGGCAATGACCAAGATAGAAGCATGCACCACTCGTGCTTTTCCGATCATCCACTGATCCTGCCCAATCGGCATCTGAGTATCCAACAATATCCAAACTTGTTCCCATAGGATACCAAATTCCGAAATTAATTGATCCTTTGATGTACCGGATGATCCTTTTCACCGCTTTCAGGTGAACCTCCTTTGGTGCTGATTGATATCTCGCGCAAATCCCAACACTAAAGGATATATCCGGGCGACTAGCCGTGAGGTAAAGTAGACTTCCAATCATACTTGGATACAGTTTCTCGTCTACATTCTCACTTTGTGATTTACTTCCAAGTCCCTTGTGGCTAGTTTCCATTGGAGTCGGAAAAACCTTCGAATTTTCTAAGTCAAACTTTTTAACCAACTCCATTGCATACTTGGATTGACTCAAGTGAATACCTTCATCATTTTGTTTAATTTGCAATCCAAGGAAATAAGTCAATTCGCCCATCATGGACATCTCAAATTCGCTTTCCATGGTCTCCGCGAATTAAGAAGCATCATTATCTCTTGTTGCGCCAAATACAATGTCATCGACATAGATTTGTGCTACAATGAAATTGCTTTGATAATGCTTCACAAAGAGAGTCCTGTCAGCTCCCCCTCGAGTATAGCCCTTCTCCAAAAGGTGCTTTGTCAGCCTTTCGTACCATGCTCGTGGTGCTTGTTTCAGACCGTAAAGAGCCTTTTTCAAACGAAAAATATGGTTAGGTTGTTTATGGTCTACAAAACCTTTCGGTTGAGCCACATAAACTTCCTCATTTAAAAACCCATTTAGAAACGCGCTCTTAACGTCCATTTGAAATAATTTGATTTTAAAATGACAAGCAATAGCAAATAGTATACGAATGGACTCGAGTCTAGCTACAGGGGCGAATGTTTCATCAAAGTCTATACCTTCTACTTGAGAGTAGCCTTGAGCAACTAATCGTGCCTTGTTCCTGATGATAGTACCATCCTCATTTTTCTTGTTCTTGAAAATCCATTTGGTACCTATCACATTATGTTGCTTTGGAGGCTTCGTTAATTCCCAGACTTTGTTTCGCTCAAATTGATGGAGCTCTTCCTGCATTGCTTTAATCCAGTAGTCATCCTGAAGAGCTTTATCTATGTTCTTTGGTTCGATTAAAGATACGTAGCAAGCGAATCCACAAACCAACTGCCTCCGAGTTCTAACTCCTTCTTGTGGATCTCCAATGATGTTTGATTCAGGATGATCCTTGGAGATTCGTAGCGTTTGTTGAAACGGAGTACTCGGAGGTATATGAGATGATTCCTGCACATCAGATAAACTTGAAGAACCATTAGATGCATCATTAATATTGGAAGTATTATCATGAGGAGATGCAAAGGTAGGAGAATCATCATCTAGAGAGATATCGAGGGTAGATTTTTCAGATGCAAAGTGAAAAGCTTCATCTACTTTAACATTTATAGATTCTACAATCGTTTTAGATTCGATGTTAAATACTCGATATGCTCTGCTATTTGTAGAATAACCCAAAAAGATCCCTTTGTCACTTCGAGAGTCAAACTTTCCAAGACTTTCACGGTCACGTAAAATGTAACATCGACTCCCGAAGATACGAAAGTATTTGATATCCGGTTTTCTACTAAACCACAGCTCATATGGTGTATTTAAAGTTCCTGGGCGCAAATACACTCGATTAATGACATAGACAGCGGTGTTCACAGCTTCAGCCCAAAAATGTAGCGATAAATTCCGGCTATGAAGCATCGCACGCGCCATCTCTTGAACAACCCTGTTTTTGCGCTCAACAACACCATTCTGCTGAGGTGTATAGGGTGCTGAGAATTCATGTTTTATGCCGTTGGAAGTGCAAAAATCAATGAATTTGGAATTTATGAATTCTCCACCTCTATCACTCCTAACACGAATGATCTTTTCATTCTTTTCAATCATAATACGATGGCAAATCTCATGAAAAGAATCAAACGTATCAGCTTTCTCTTTTAAAAATGCTACCCAAGAAAACCTAGAGAAATCATCAACCAATAAGAAAATATACCATTTACCTCCCAAAGATGGTTGACGGGTCGGCCCCATTAAATCCATGTGCAAAAGTTCCAAAGGCCGTTTTGTACCTACATGGTTCAAGTTCTTGTGTGCAGTCCTAGACTGTTTTCCCTTTTGGCAACCACCACACACAACGTTTTGTTTAAGCAAAAGTTTTGGAACCCCCTTGACCACGTCCTTGTTTGAAATTCTAGCAAGTTCCTTAAAATTTAAGTGACCTAGCCTTTCATGCCAAAGTGTTTCATTATCCAAAGAAACTAGGTTACATTTTTCAGAAAATTTATTAGGAACAACATAACAATTGTTTTCAGATCTAACCCCTTTTAAAAAGAATACATGGTCCTTATCAGTTACAACACATTCAACAGATGAAAAGTTAACTGAAAAACCATTGTCGCAAAGTTGACTTATGCTAATGAGGTTAGTTTAAGGCCATCAACAAATAACACATTATTTAGAACCGGGCCATCTGGAATAGCTACTGTTCCTTTTCCAACAATTTTGGAAGATCGACCGTCTCCGAAAACAACGAGTCCTCCAGAGATTTTCTCAAGATTTTGAAAACTATTTTTGTCACCGGTCATGTGACGCGAACACCCGCTATCCAGATACCAAGACGAACTATCATATGCATGCAAGGAAACATTGGTAACAAGACAAGGAAAGATTTCACCTTTGCGCACCCAAACCTTTTTGGAGTGCGTCGGTAATGGTCGTGAAGTTATATGCCTAGGTGAAAGCGTCTTGTTAAAACGATTGCTGCTCCTTGATGAAGTCGTCTTGCGCGGTAAACTACCAAGGTTCTTTTCCTTCAATTGATTTGCAATTGATTTCCGAGGAATCACCTTTGTGGTAGTCATTGCAAGAGGTGTTTGAGGTGCGCGTTTGACTCCCGTCTTGCAATATCTTCTTATGTGCCCTGAAACACCACAACGAAAACATACCTTAGATCTTGACGATCCCAAAGAGGATGAAGTAGGTTTGTTGTCGTTGTTTGTCTTGAATTCCGGTGTCGGAGGAGGAGATACCGACTGAGGCACAAAAACTGTCCCACTCGAACTTGGACTGTTTCCAGTTTGAGTGTACCCGAGGCCGAACCGATTTGTTTGACCAAGACCAAGAAGCCTATCCAACTTACTCCTTCCTGAAGAGAATCGCTTCAAGTCATCCTTGAGTTGGAAAATGGTTTTTGTCATTTCCAGGTTATCCTGTCGAGCCTCGTTGTAGAGCTTTGAGAAGTGATCCGCTTTATCCACCAGTTTTGTATGTTCCTTCTCAAAAAGCTCATTGGACTCTTGAAGGGAAACATTTACTTTTATCAGATTTTCCCTTTCCACTTCAAGAGCGTTTGAGAGAGAAGTTGCTCTTTTTGCTTCTTCTTCGAGATCATGCACTCTCCCTCTCAAACTCTTGTTTTGCTTAGCCACTTTCTTTGAGTCCCTCAAGAGTCTGTGGTAGGCTAAAGCAAATTCTTCACCTTCCGAATCATCCGATTCGTTGTCCGTTGCAATCTTTTCAACAGTGGAGTTGGACAACGACTCGGATGTACTTGCCATAAAGCACATGAAGGGTGAAGATATGGACGCGTGGAATGCCGTGGAGCTCTTTTCTTCATCACTTGAAGATGACTCATTTGACGTTGAGTTGTCATCCCAAGTGACGACTTGCATCGCCTTCTTCTTTGCCGGATACTTGTTGGGACACTCCGTTGCAATGTGGCCGTAGCCTCGACATTTGAAGCATTGTAGTTGTCCCTCTGAACTTTTCTTATCCTTTGAGAAGTTCTCTTGCTTTCTTGACTTGTAACTTGAAGTACCCTTGCCTTTGTTCGATTTTCCGAAAGATGGAGATTTACTTGAATTACCCCTTCGAAAGTTGCGGCGAAACTTCCTTGTCAAGAGAGCGAGCTGCTTCTCAAATTCCTCCATAGAAAGGTTCTCGTCATCGTCTGAGGAGGATGTATCCGCGTCTTCTTCCTTAGTTGTTTTCAACGCATAACCTGAAGACTTAGAAGAGGATGCTTTCGAGAAGAATTGTTAGTAGTAAATGTCATTTCATAAGTTTGTAATGAACCAACTAATTCTTCTACACGTATTTCGTCCGGGTGTTTAATAGTTTCAATGGTTGTAACCTTTGGGCGAAATCGTTCAGGAAGAGTTCTTAAGATCTTTCTTACAACCTTAAATTCTGGAATCTTCTCTCCCAGGTTAGCACATGAGTTTACGATGTCTTGCAATCGTGTATAGTAGTCCGTGAAAGATTCATTTTCTGCCATCAAGATAGAGTCAAACTTGCTCGTAAGCATTTACAGTTTCTGAATCTTCACGAGGTTAGTTCCCTCATGTGTAACCTGAAGAACATCCCAGATTTCTTTCGCAGTCTCACATGCCGAGACGCGAGAGAATTCAGTTTGAGATAAGGCATTAAAAATAGCATTAATTCCCTTGCCATTGTAAGAAGATGAATCTAACTCTTCCTTGGTCCATTTCGACCTAGGTTTTAAGGTGCGAACATCAGAGATAATTTCAGTTGGATTAGTCCATCCTAATTCAATTGATTGCCACACCCTTTCGTCGATGGAAATTAAAAAGGCTTTCATTCGTACTTTCCAGTACGTATAATTTGTTCCATCAAAGAAAGGGGGTCGATTGATGTTTCCACCTTCAACCATTGTTTACAACCCTATTCCCGCTCTGATACCACTTGTTGGGTTATATGTAATATAGATCTACATAGGGGAAGAAACACCTAGAGGGGGGTGAATAGGTGTAAACGTATAAACACTAAAAAATCGTTGCGATAAAAACCCAATGCGGAAATAAAAATAACACGCAAGATTTTTACGTGGAAAACTCCATCACCGGAGTAAAAAACCACGGGACCGATAACACGGCAGAAATCCACTAGAATTAAAACACGTACAAGGTGATTTACCGTACACACTTACGACTCAACCTTTTCCATACGCTCCTAGAGGATCTTCTCCGCTCGCTCCGCAACGCTTCTCGAATCCACGATCTGCGCCCAACGCCGAATCCACGGCGTCCAACGTCGAATCCACGACGTCCGACCGAATCCACGGTCTGCACCCAATAGCACCCTTCGAATCCACGAACGTGCCTTGCTCCGAATCTACGAGAGCGGTTGAACCTTGAATCCACAAGGACACGCGAATCCACGCGCCGATTTTGGGGAAATCGTTGTTTTTGGGTGGTGATGATCCGCCGAATACTTAGATCAAAGATAGATCGAAAATACCATCTAAGTATTCATTAGTTTGATTCAACTCAAGATGTGAGTATGAAAACCTAGAATCAAACTAATCAATATAGATGAAGAAACATAGAGTATTCTCTAATGATTTCCTTTCTTCTCTATATGTGGATCTTAGGCCGTATGAAATGATATATGAAAATGACGGCTATTTTCCTTTCCGGCCTCAATTGGATTAACCCTAGAAAAAGAGTCATAGGGTCTATTTATAGGTTAGAAACATTTGGAAGGAGATAAGAATCAAAAACCTAACATTTCTGGAATTTTGATGGACGGCGATCCGGATCGGATTTGGGCGATCCGGATTGCAGTAGCAATAAAGACGGTTTCCAGAAAACAAACGTTCGAGATCCGGATCGGAATGCCTGATCCGGATCGTTCATACATTTTAGAAAACTCAACGTTCGGGATCCGGATCGTGAGATGCTGCGATCCGGATTGAAGTAATGTATGAAACAACAACCTTCGGGATCCGGATCGCTGGCTCTGATCCGGATCCTGAATATGTCCGAACACCAGTTTTTGATTTTTATGCAGTTAAAAATTCTTCCAGGTGTTTCTACACTACAAGAAGTATTCGGATCGCCAATAATCTTTAGTTAAACATACCTGATCCTTTTGAATTCTTCTTTCTTGAGATTGAGTTAAATGATCCAACTTTCTTCACCTTCAATCTTCAAGACTTGAACCTTTCACGAAACTACGCCAACTCAAATTCCGTAACAAAATCAACAAAAGAAGAAAACGCAGATTCATCCTCCTTAGACGCTGATGATAATCTATCCATGGAGGATTTCGAGAGACAACTTGCACTCTTGATGAGGAAATTTCGCCGAAGCTTTCGAATGAGAAATTCAAGTAAATCCTCATCCTTCGTTAAGACCAAGAAAGTCAAAAGATCTTCAAGCTTTAAGTCAAGAAAGCAAGAGGGTTCTTCAAAGGACAAGAAGAACTCTGAGGGACAATTCCAGTGCTTCAAGTGCCGAGGTTATGGCCATATCTCAACGGAGTGTCCCAACAAGAATCCGTCAAAGAAGAAGGCTATGCAAGCCATCACATGGGATGACACTTCCACTTCAAATGAGTCATCTTCCAGCGATGACGATAACAACGCCACAGCATTCCACGCGTCCACAACTTCACCTTACATGTGCTTTTCAGCGACGTCCTCTGGTTCATTATCCAACTTCTCCTTAAATGAAAAGAATGCAACGGATGATGAACCGAGCGATTCCGAAGGTGAAGACTTTGCTTTTGCCTACCATAAATTATTAAAGGATTCAAAAAAATTGGCAAAGCAAAACAAAAGTTTGAGAAGAAGATTGTGGGATCTTGAAGAACAATCTAAACAGGCAACTTCTCTCTCAAACGCTCTTGAAGAGGAAAATGATAACTTGGTCAAAATAAATGTTTCCCTTCGAGAGAAGAATAAGCGTTTCGAGAAGGAGCACGTCAAATTGGTGGATAATGTAAATCACTTCTCAAAGCTCTACACCGAGGCTCAACAAAAAAAATTGGAGATGACGAAGACCATACTCCAACTTAAGGAAGATTTGAAGTGATTCTCTTCTGGAAGGAGCAAGTTGGACAAGTTGCTTGGTCTCGGTCAAACGAACCGTTTGGGTCTTGGATACGTTCGAACCGGTGAGGATCCGAGTTCGAGTGGAACAGTTTTTGTGCCCCAGTCGGTTTCCCCTCCTCCGATGAAAATCATCGCATCCAACGTTAACAAGCCTACCTCATCTACTTCGAGTTCAACTTGCACAAAGGTATATTTTTGTTGTGATTTTGCAGGGCACATAAGACGAAATTACAAGAATAGAGCCAAGCGATCAAATCAAGCGCTTCTTGCAACAACTACCATCAAGAACAAAGACCGGAATTCAGGAAGTAATCAATCAAAGGTCAAGAACAATGGTAGTACACCCCACAAGACGACGTTATCATGGATTCCAAAGAAAAGTGATCAACAGAACAAGACGCGTTCACCAAGGATATCAATGTCACGATCATTGCCGACGTATTCCAAAACTCATAAGGTTTGGGTGCGCAAAGGTGAATTCTTCCCTTGTCTTGTCATTCACACATCACTATATGCGTATGACAATTCGTCTCGGTATCTGGACAGTGGTTGCTCACGCCACATGACCGGAGATAAAAACGTTTTTCAAACCCTTGAGAAAACCTCAGGAGGACATGTAGTTTTTGGAGATGGACGATCTTCAAAAATTGTTGGCAAAGGAACAATTGCTATTCCAGATGGCCCGGCTTTGAACAGTGTTTTGTTTGTTGAAGGCCTTAAGACTAACCTCATAAGCATTAGCCAATTGTGTGATGATGGTTTTTCAGTTAATTTTTCTTTAGTAGAATGTCTTGTAACTGATAAAAATCATTCATTCATTTTGAAAGGGGTTAGGTCACAGAATAATTGCTATGTAGTTCCTGGTAAAACAAGTCAAAATTATAACCTAGTGTCACTTAATAATGAGACTCTTTGGCATGAAAGACTAGGTCACATGAACTTTAAGGAACTATCTAGAATATCTAACAGAGACATAGTTAGAGGTGTTCCTAAGTTAAACTTCAAAGAAAACCTTGTATGTGGTGGTTGTCAAAAAGGAAAACAAACTAGATCCATTCACAAGAATTTGAACCATGTAGGAACTAAACGCCCTTTAGAATTATTGCATATGGATTTAATTGGGCCAACTCGTCAACCTAGTTTGGGTGGAAAATGGTATATTTTTCTTATGGTTGATGATTTCTCTAGATATTCTTGGGTAGAATTTTTGAAAGAGAAAGCGGATACTTTTGACTCTTTTCATGATATTTGTCATCGTATTATGATTGAGAAAAATGAAAAGATTGTCCGTGTTCGCAGTGATAGAGGTGGAGAATTCATCAATTCAAAATTAATTAATTTTTGCACTTCAAATGGCATAAAACATGAATTCTCTGTACCTTATACACCGCAACAAAACGGTGTAGTCGAGCGCAAAAATAGAGTTGTTCAAGAGATGGCGCGTGTTATGCTTCATAGCTGGGAACTCTCTTTATATTTTTGGGCTGAAGCAGTTAACACCTCGGTCTACGTGATCAATCGCATCTATTCGCGCCCGGGTACTTTAAATACCCCATATGAGCTATGGTTTAGTAGAAAACCTAATATCAAGTATTTTCGTATCATCGGGAGTTGCTGTTACATTTTACGCGATCGAGAAAATCTTGAAAAATTCGACTCTCGAAGTGATGAAGGAATTTTTATGGGTTATTCTACAAATAGTAGAGCATATCGAGTATACAATCTTGAATCGAAGACGATGATTGAATCAATTAATGTTAAAGTAGATGAAGCTTCTCATTTGTCTTCTGATAAATCTACTCTTGATATGTCTCTTGATGATGAATCTCCAGCTAATGATATTGCATCTTCGCATAATAATTCTTCTGAAAATTTTGATGTATCTCATGGTTCTTCTAGTTCATCTAATGTGCAGGAATCATCGCAATTACCCCCGAGTACTCCGTTACCTCAAACACTTCAAATCTCCAAGGACCATCCGGAATCAAATATCATTGGAGATCCTCAAGAAGGAGTAAGAACTCGAAGACAATTGGAATGTGGAGTCGCATGCTACGTTTCCATGGTAGAAACAAGGAATATTGATGAAGCTCTTCAGGACGACTACTGGATAGAAGCTATGCAAGAAGAGCTTAATCAATTTGAAAGGAACAAAGTCTGGGAATTAACGAAGCCCTCGAAGCAACAACATATAATCGGTACAAAATGGATTTTCAAACACAAGAAAAATGAAGAAGGTACCGTTATTCGGAACAAAGCACGGTTAGTTGCTCAGGGCTATTCACAAGTTGAAGGTATAGACTTTGATGAAACTTTCGCCCCAGTAGCCCGTCTCGAGTCTATTCGTATCTTATTTGCTATAGCTTGTCATTTTAAAATAAAACGTTTTCAAATGGACGTTAAGAGCGCGTGTTTAAATAGTTTTCTAAATGAAGAAGTTTATGTTGTTCAACCGAAAGGTTTCATTGATCATAAACTTCCCAACCATGTTTTTCGATTGAAAAAGGCTCTTTACGGTCTAAAACAAGCACCACGAGCATGGTACGAAAGACTGACAAAGCACCTTTTGGAAAAGGGCTATACTCGAGGGAGAGCCGATCGGACATTATTTGTGAAGCATTCTCAGGATAACTTCATTGTAGCACAAATATATATGGACGACATTGTGTTTGGTGCTACAAGGAATAATGATACTTCAAAATTCGCCGAAACAATGGAAAGCGAATTTGAGATGTCCATGATGGGCGAGTTGACATATTTTCTTGGATTGCAAGTTAAGCAAACTGAAGAGGGCATTCATTTGTGTCAATCCAAGTAGAAGATTCTAAAGACTTTCCAACTCCCATGGGAACTAGCAATAAGGGACTTGGATGTGAATCTCACGGAGAAAAAGTAGACGAGAAACTCTACCGAAGTATGATTGGAAGTCTACTTTACCTTACGGCTAGTCGCCCGAACATTGCCTTCAGTGTTGGGATTTGTGCGAGATATCAATCAGCACCGAAGGAAATTCACCTGAAAGCGATGAAACGGATCATCTGGTACATCAAAGGTATGTTAAATTTCAGAATTTGGTATCCTATGGGCACATCTCTTGATATAATAGGATATTCGGATGCCGATTGGGCTGGATCAGTGGATGATCGAAAGAGCACGAGTGGTGCATGCTTTTACCTTGGCCATTGTCTTGTTGCATGGCATAGTAAGAAGCAAAACTACATTGCTCTCACTACTGCCGAAGCGGAATACATTTCAGCGGAAAGTTGTGTAACTCAATTGATTTGGATGAAGAGTGTATTGAGTGACTTCCGCATTCCGGCGATCTCGGTAACAATACTTTGTGACTACACTAATGCCATTAATATTTCAAAAAACTCTGTGTTGCACTCAAGAACAAAACATATGGAACTTAGATATCATTTTCTTAGAGAGCTAGTTGAATCAAGTACTTTACAAATCTCGTATGTTTCAACTGAAGATCAATTAGCCGATATTTTGACAAAACTTTTGGATCAAAAACGTTTTATTCATTTGTGAAAAGGAATTGGTATGCTTTCTTTGAAATAACCATGTTTTTGAACCATTGCTTAGGTTAGGTTTTGTTTTGTGTTATGTGTTCTTTTTTGTTATATAGAACATTAACTGAGCATTTGTTAAATTGACTTTATTTGCATCTTTTCATATTTTGAGAAATCTATTATGATTTGAATATCATTATAATTCATTTGATGCAATGATCATTTATATCAATTATTTCATCTTTAATTGATCAAAGTCAATTTCTCTCTCAATGATCTCTTGGTATAGTTTTTATCTTATTTGATAATTGAGTTAAGTATGAACATGAGATCAATGGTTGGTTGAGTACTTAATATTTTACATATATGATAGCCAATTGAGGGGGAGTATTATTTAAAGTTTCATGCTCAAAAGATGTGGAAAGAGTTACATCCTTAGTGGAGTGTGAAAACTACCACCACATGGAGGAAAGAGCTACCACCTCGGTCGTCCGAGTACTGTGTGCAGCTACCACATGTTTACCAAGCATGGTATTTCTTGGATAAAATGCTTTTTGGAATACTTGTCTTTGTCGAATTCCAAGGCTGGTACAAGGTGGGATTTCAAATTGAAAGATGCTCAAAGAGCCACTTCCCTAGATATATTGACTAGATACATTATCTAATTCATTTTGGATGTCAAACATCTATCGATCTTTGTGTCTTCATTCTCTTTATTCAATTAATGATTTGATAAACACGTTACTCATTAGATCGTGATTGATGTTTTGAACTTGCTCAACTTTAGAGAATATAACTTTTATAAATTTTCGTTTCATTATTTGATTGTTAATGATAGATTTAGCATAATCTATTTTTTTTTTATGTGAAACGATGCTTTTTATTTAAAGTTGATATGCAAAAATCCTTACATACTTTTTCTGGATTTTCTGAAATTTTTACAAATTTTTCTGGAGAAAAAGTTGCAGGCAGTCCGGACTGGATGGACTCAGTCCGGATCCCGAACGTTGGGATTTCCTGCGCGAAGCTGATCCAGACTGAACTCGAACCCGATCCGGACCGCGGCTAGGTTTTAATAGAAACGAAGGGTCTTTTGATTTCTATTCTCTTCTAAACTTTTGTTTCTAGCTTCCTAGAGTTTCTCTCTGTAGAATCAAGAAGGTTTGGATCTTTTGCAACTTGTTTTCACTCGATTCAAGTAAGCTCTTATGATCGAAACTTGATTTATTCACTATTTTTGCCTTTGTTCATCAATACGTGAAGGATTTCATGGTTAATTTTCAAATTTGCATGGTTTTTGATCAAATTTCTTTTGAAATAAGAATTCTGGACGTCTTAGATTTGTTTCTATGCCTTGTATTCATTTGATTAACGAATTTTTGGGCTTCGATTTCTGAAAATTCGGTTTTAAGGCAAAATTTGAGAATTTTCTAAAATCATGGGATTGATCTATTTTTAAAATTCTTTTTGCAAAACTAACTTGATTCCTAGTCTCTATACATGATAAGGATTGTTTGGGTAAGATTTTTCAAATTTTTGAAAATTAAATAATTTTTCATGTTCTTTGAGTTCTTGCTCACATGCGACTTTTTCAACACCCTCAACCAAGATGGTGTTTGGTTGGATAATAGTGCTCGTTGTCGCAATGGTTAGCACGCGAGCGACGAACAAGCTCAAGAGGAAGAAAAGAACTCAAGATGAAGGAGAGTATATCTCCGTAGATGAATCGGAGACAGAATCGGAGGACTGGGATAAAGTCCTTGAGGAAACTGCAGCATTGGCTGCAGCGGCAGAAAAGGGGAAAGCCCCTGCTTCTACAAAGGCGAAGACTCCACCTACTGCTGCCGAGAAAGGGAAAGCCCCCATGCAACCGACATCCATGTCCATGAAAAGGAACAGTGTTGCTCGAAAATGGGGACGAGCGCGAGGAATTGAGATCGAAGAACCATTGGCAAGTGAACCACCTCCAGAGGAATACGTGCATATTAATACAGATCGGATGAAGGCATTTGAGAACTGAGAGTGCATTGGAGAACGACACGTCAATATCACAGCTCTTCGAGATCGTTCTGAAGCATTCGAAAAAATGATTGATCAAACCAATTTATCTCAAGTGTGCCACTTTCCAGAATCTTCTGGATATTGTCTGCATTTGGTACGGACATTTTACACTTGTGCGCAACAGCTTCAAGAGAATGAAGGTAGACTTATGAAGTTCGACACTTCGGTCCAGAACAAGAAACTTGTCATTACTCCTCAATTGATTGGAGATGTGTTAGGCATGTCTTCAAGCATGGTCGGGACCAACTATTTGAAGAGTTGTCCTATGACCAGTTTAGATTGGCGACGAGTTGTGGATGGCATCTGTATGCCGGAAACTCGATCAGCAGGGAACTCGGTATTATCAAAAGAGCTTCGTCCAGAATACCGACTCCTCAATTTCATCGTTTGCTACAACATTTTGCTAAATATGCAAACGAAAGTGTTCCGATGGGATAGGATGTTATTTTTATATCTTCTAGGACATCCAACAACTGCTCGAGGATTGAATATCAATATTTCATACGTCATCTAGATAAGGATGGCTAGATATGTGGAGCATCCTCATCAAACTGAGCGACTTCCGTTCCCTATGATTATAATACGGATTTTGAAGAAATTTGACGTCGACGTTCGATCGTCAAGTTATATGCATAGCTTGGGGACAATCAATGACTCAACGGTTGTGAAGTCTCTCTCCACAAAGCCAGATGATACACCTACTCCTCCTCGAAGCAAAAGGCCATTAGCAGCAGCAACTACATCAACAGTAGCAGCAACTACAGCAGCAGCAACAGCGAAAACAGCAGCTTCTACGTCAGAGGATGATGCCTCGGTAACGTCAATTTTTCGTGACAACAACGTCTTTCGTCAGAACAACAACGTCTTTCATCAAAACAAGAACGCATGTCAAGCGAAATCACTAAGATCTCTACAGACATGGACAATATTTCCGCAGCCCAAAGAGATTTGAAAAGGAAATACAAATCTCTTGCCAAATTGGTGAAGAAAATTTTCAACAAACTGGGTTGTAGCAACTCTGACGACAACGACTCTGATTGACTTCATTTTTTTTGTTGTTCTAATACGTTTTCTTTTGCAGGTTTATATCTTCCTTTAAGAGTTTTTCTTTTCAACCTTTTTGAACATTACATTTTTCTTTCCCTCATATTCCTTTTGGCGTGTTTGTTGACAAAAAGGGGGAGAAGAGAAAGAACTATGGAAGGTATAGGTAAGGTAGAAAGTAATATCATTGTCCCTAACAACGACTACTAACTATTTGGGCATGTAATATTTGCTAACAAGTGATGACTTTTGACACTTTGTTTGAACATGACATGACATGGAACTTGAATTATTTTTAGAAGGTATGTTTCTCTTTGAGTATTTATCTTCTTACATATCTGACAATTAATGGTAAGTATAAACTCTATCTCTCTGATTGATTATTGAATGTTTAAATTCTTGAGGTATCTAACGTTTTTTTTTTGTCAAAAATTATTTCTTTTGCAGAGAGTATAAACGTCTAAGTCTAGAGTCTGTTTTAGGAGTTTATCTCTTGTATTCATTTTTTTATTTGGACCATTCATGTAAATTTTTGTTGTATGGTGATAGCAACAAAAATATCTTTTTGATTTTTTTTAGAGGATTTTTGTTTTGTCACGAAACCGCCAAAGGGGGAGATTGTTAAGGATTTTGTTTTGGCGTATTTCGTGATGTGGTATAAGTCTTGAAGATTGAAGATGAAGAATTGTGGATCAATTAAACCGATCTCAAGAAAAATGGATTCGGGATGATCAGGTACGTTTAACTAAATAATTTTGGTGATCTGAATACATTTGTGTAGTTTAGAAACACTTGGATAAGTTTTTAGTGCATAAAAATAAAAAAACTGGACAAGTTGGATGTTCAGGATCCGGATCAGACCATTCTAGTCCGGATCCCGAACATAGTTTAATTCATGCGAAATTCCAATCCGGACCATCCCCTGTTCAGTTCGGACCCCGAACTATATGTTTGCTGAAATCGCATGAACAGTCCGGATCAGGAAATTCCAGTCCAGACGCCGAACTGTTTTTTCAGGAAAATTGCTGAAAAAAGACGACAGTCCGGATCAGTCAAATCCAGTCCGGACCGCCGTGCGGGAAAAATTCTGTTAAGTCAGTTTTTGATACTTATCTCTTTCCAAAGGTTTCTAACCTATAAATACACCATACATTCATCTTTTAGGGTAACCGAGAATTAATCGAGATAATCGAAAAATTATAGAAAAATCCACAAATATAGAGAAGAAAGGAAAACACGATTAAATTCATGTTTCTTCATCTATATTGTTCAATTTGATTCTAGGGTTTCCAAACTCCTATTTCTTATAGAATCAAATTGAAGAATACTTAGATGGTAATGTGTGTCTATCTTTGATCTAAGTATTCGGAGGATCATCACCAAACAAAAACAACGATTTTCCAAAATCGGCGCGAGGATTCGCGTGGCCTTGTGGATTCAAGGTGCTACCGCTCTCGTGGATTCGGAGCGAGGCGCGTTCGTGTGATCAAGACGTGCCGCATTGGTGAAGACCGTGGATGCGGTTGGACGCCGTGGATTTGACGTTGAACGTCGTGGATTCGGCGTTGGGACGCAAATCGTGGATTCGAGGAGCGTTCGGAGCGAGCGGAGAAGATCAACTAGGAGCGTATGGAAAAGGTTGAGTCGTAGGGTTACGGTAAATCACCTTGTACATATTTAATCTTAGTGGATTTTGCCGTGTTATCGGTCCCGTAGTTTTTTACTCCTGTGACGGAGTTTTCCACGTAAATCTTGCGTACTTTATTTATTTTCCGCATTGGGTTATTTTTTACGCAATGATTTGGTGTGTTTATTATTTTCACCTATTCACCCCCCCTTTAGGTAGTTTTTCCCCTATTCAGATCCATATTATTCATAACCCACTGCGGCTGGGTAGCAGAGCGGCGCTGGCGGGATCAGCAGAGCGCGCGCGCGCTGGCTGGTGCGGTGGTAGTGCGCAAGCGGGCCAGGTGCGCATGCGGTGTGGGGCTAGCGGCCTAGCGGGCTGTTAAGGATTTTTGTGTTGGCATAATTCATGAAGTAGATTGAGTGTTGAAGATTGAAGACGAAGACTTGCCAATCACATACATCAATCTCAAGAAGAATGAATTCAAATTGTTCAGGTACGTTAAATTAAATATTTGTGATGATTTGAATACATTCTTATAGTTTAGAAATACTTGAAATATTTTTCATGGACTAAAAATAAAAAACTGAACAATTTTATAAAAATAAAAAACTGAACAATTTTATTGTTCTGGATTCGGATCAGGCAAATCCAGTCCGGACCCCGAGCATGGTTTGGTTCATGCGAATTATCAGTCTGGATCAACCCTCTTTTAGTCCGGACCCTGAACATTATTTTTCTTATGTCGCACGAATCAGTCCGGATCAAACCTCATTCAGTCTGGACCTCGAACCATATTTCTTAGAATTTTTATGACTATTACGATAGTCCAGATCAGACTAATTCCAGTCCGGACTGCCGTGCGAGTAAAATCAGTTTTAATGCAGTTTTTTATTCTTATCTCTTTTCAAATGATTTCTAACCTATAAATAGACCCAAAAGTTTATCTTTTAGGGTATGGAAAAAAGAAAAAGGTAAGCCGAAAATAATCCACATATAGAGAAGAAAGAAAAACACGTTTTATTTTTATGTTTCTTCATCTATATTGATCAATTTGATTCTAGAATTTTTTCAAACTTTTTATTTCTTGTAGAATCAAATTGATGAATACTTAGCCAGTGTTTTTCTTATCTATCTATGATTCTAAGTATTCAATATCATCACCACCAATAAACAAACAACGATTTTCGGAAGAAATATCGGCGCATGGATTTGCGTTGCCTTGTGGATTCAAGGTGCATCGACTTTGTGGATTCGGAGTTAGGAGCGTTCGTGTCACGCCCCGGCGTCGAAACTGCGACCCGGGCTCGCCAACAGATCCGCCGCCCATACGGACACCCCGTATAGACGAAGCGACTAACCTGCAAAAAGAATCAACTACAGCTAAACAAATATCAGAGCTGAAAGTAAAACTACTGAAAAACTGAAAATCCAATCACTGTACAACTGAAAATAATACAATATCCATCTCCCAAATACGATCGTAAAAAGTCCTCTGATACAAAACTCAAAGGGAGATATCTCCAATAAATACATCAGTGTACAAGCTCTCAATACAAAAATATCCTCACTACAACAGTCTCTCAAACTGTAAAATAAAGTACAACTCTATACCTCACAACAAAGGTCTCTCAACAGAGGAAAAAGAAGTAAACTAATCTACTGAAGCTCTCCTCCGAAGGGGGGTACCGCTACACTCCAACGACGGGTAAGGAACTAGCTCGCGACTCCCTCGAAATTGGTCAGAAGGATCAGCAATAGGAGCACAGGAACAGGAGTAGAAGTCCCTGGGGAAAAAGACACCACGACGGGTGTGAGAACTACTTCCCACAGTAGTTCTCAGTGGGTGCCGTCAACAAGCCCAACGGTCTGCCCACTAAGTCTACTAGAGGCATAAAGTAACAAAGTAATACAGAAAGAAAAGAGCTGGAAAAGGATAACTCTACAGCTACTATGCCTCTATCTAGATGCTCAAGAAGTGGAACAGATGATAATATGATGCATCTACTGACTCACAAGTATAGTCACCCAATCTACACTGACTGCCTCCTCGGGTCCAGTCAAACCTGCGCCTACCTACTGCCGTTACATCCCGGAGGACCGGACTGACTTAGGGCGTCCGTAGCTGCCAAAACCGGCCCAGCCAGAGGGACCGCATTCGTGACTGCCAAAACTGGCCCAGCCAGAGGGACCGCGTCGACAAGTCGCGATACAAAAGTAACAGATCCACCCCGGGCGTGGCTCTCGAGGGGAGCGACCCCATCGAGGAAAAAGGTATCCGCGCACTCTGTCGAGCTCAAGTGGCACTGCAGGCTATAGTCCAAAATCCACGCTCACGCTCTGAACGGAAAGACTCAGAATCCTCAATCATCTCGTACAACGGTCGGAGCACTCTCGACGACTCAGCTGATCAGCTCTCACGAAGCACGAGACACTAGCCTCTCCAACAGCTCGCAACCCAAAACACACTGGCTGGAGATACTCCACAGCCAGGAACGACCCACAACTCAGGGCTAACAAAACTGGTCGGACAACACTCAACGACCCGAGACCACCGTCAACCCCAACGGCTCTCACAACAGAACACCAACCACACCGATAACTCAGGAAGGGCCGACACCATAAGGGTTTGGAAAATCCGATAGGTCGGTGCTAAGAACCTTATCAAACAAGAACAGACTCTAGGCTCCGCCTATTGAAATTCCCGGTGTGAGGACCCGGATCCCCACGACGAGATTACTGGTTGACCAGCAGCTCCTGGAGGCCTATGGGGCGTGTCAGTGGTATTTGGGCGCCAATTGGACACAAGTGATGGGCTCAGTGTGATAAATGGATCACGTAGGTGATCGGTGGATCCCGTCGAATGCTTAGAAATAATTTTGCGCGCAATGAATATTAAAATTGGGCTCAGCGCGAAGTCTGGACAAAAGAACATCTTCCCGGATGCCTTCGGCAATTTTTAGAGTTGGAATTTGGCAAAATGGACTTCGGATTTGGATTCAGCGCGCGAAAATGATGAAAATGGACTATTCACTTGTATTTTTCGGAGCCCGGATGACGCGCGCAATTTTCGAGGCTTCTTGGTACTGTTCCGGCGCCGGCGGGCGGCGGCGGCGGGGGCGGGCAGCGGCGGCAGCGGCGGAGCGCGGCGTGGGTAGGCGCGGGCAGGTGCGCGGTCCACCGCGGAGGTGTGCACCGGTCGCGGGCCACGTGGCGGATCCCGGTTGGCCGGCGCAGGGGGCGCGGTCCACGGGAAATGGCGCGGTGTACGGTGGACCGGAGGGTGACACGTGGCGGCTTATGATTTGACGGTGCAGTGGACCGGGTCCACGGAGCGGGTGCTGGGCGCCTCGGGGCGCATGCGTGCAGAGATGGCAGGCGGCGGCACAGGCACGCACGTGGGCGCGTTGACGCGGTCTCCCGCGCTCGGGCGCGCCACGTGTCGGCTCCCGCGGGTGGCCACGTGTCGCAAGGGGAGCAGCTGGCCCGGCTGTTCGCTGGTTGGCGGGCGACGTGGGGGCCCAGGAGGGTTTCGGGCGCGCACAGTGTTGGGCCGGGCCCAACACTATAGCAGCCCGAAAAGTGCCAGCGCCCGGAAGTTGGGATACATCCGGAATTATTCGATTTGTTTTCTGGAGCCTATAAATAGGATCCGAGCCTCCTTTTCACCCCTTTTGCCGCATTTCCGAGCCTCCCCTTGCTATGGTGTCCTCAGCAAAGATGATCCCCGAGCTACGTTGCATCCTTCTGCAAAGTTTTGAGTTTTTTGGTGGCACGCTTATCGAGGTTTCCTTTTTTTCGGCGCGGTGCGACGCTCGTCCATTTGGGTTCCCCTTCGTCTCATTTCGGTGCGCGAGCTCCCCCGGCCTACTCCGACCACCTTTTCGAGTGATTTCTTCGCCGCTGGATGCGCGACGGACAGATATACGATCTAGGTATTTTTAGCTTTCCCTTATTCTACGGTTTTCGAGGTGTTTGTTCGAGCTTACTGTGACCCCATTTCTGTGATGGAGATTTGGACAGTGGCGTGGTTTTTCGGCGATATCTTCGCAACCGGGCATCGTATGGCGACGTGCTTGTACACTTTTTTCATCTACTCGACGCGAGGATTGTCACAGTATTTTTAGTGGATTTTTCTGAAGCTTGCCCGAAGGTATATTTTTCGCCCTTTATCTGTGCAAGGAAATACAGTTGTGTGGTTGTGTGTTTGTGAGCGCCCTGTATTGTGGAATTTGTAACTCGGCCTACGGGGCTCGGAATTTGACGTGCAGGTACTCGTTTCGAAGGTATCGACGCGAGGAATGCGAAAGTAATTTTATTGGATTTTTCAGAATCCGTTCTGCAGGTGAAAACTGCACATCTTCGGGGCTGTTTTCTGATGTTGTATACTTGGAATATTTTTGGAATAAAAGTGTAATGTTGGACCTTATTGTTGTACCCAGGGGTGTTTACAAGTGTTGCTGGACCCGATGGATCTGTAGACTTTGATTTCGGGGTACTTTTAGCTGTTGGAGCCGAGGCCTTCGCGACATGTACCGAGGATGCAGTTTCGGCAGAATTTGGACCGTGGGCGTCTGCGCTCTTCACCGACTTCAGGTTTACCTTGGTTTAAGCGCTTCAGGTGGGTAAGCTTAATAGTGGTAACTGTATAAGGTGTTTATGTTATGGCGAATATAAGTGCACTTGTGGAGATGTCACCCCTCTATGATTGATGACCGACATATTTGTTGTACAACCGATACGAGCGAGAGGTAAGCAAGGAATGGCCTAGATCATGTGGTTCTTGTACATGTTTATTCATCAGCCTACTTGTGTGAGATTAGTACAGCATAGTAGGGACTTTTTAGCATGCTTTTCTATTACATGTTTTACCCACTTTTATCGTTTTTGAGGACAAAAGCATGTTTGTATGGTCATCTAGTTAGGCCATCTTTTACTGCTACACTACTTTTTGGAACTTGACTTAGGAGAAACCATGCTTTTCCCTTTCTCCTCCTTTGTTAGTCAGGCGGTCTATGTTGCTCGGGCGCGAGCAGGGGGTTTGGGATAGTGTAGTTAGATTCTTGGGATATGGGACAGGCTGGGCTTGGTGGCGGGGTATTGCGGCGACCGCGGACTTTGGGCGGTCGACCGGGTGGTTATTATTGCACCAGATTGGTTATCGGATTTCTCTAGTGGCCGGAGTTTCCTACTTATTTAGTGTGCGACCGTGCCGGTCAGGAGCCGGCCTGTCATTTATTTAGTGGGCGACCGTGCCGGTCAGGAGCCGGTCTGTCATTTATTTAGTGTACGACCGTGCCGGTCAGGAGCCGGTCTGTTACTTATTTAGTGTGCGACCGTGCCGGTCAGGAACCGATCTGTTACTTATTTTGGGTGCCACCGTACCGGTCAGTAGTCGGTCTGTCACCTATTTTGGGATGCGATCGTACCGGTCAGTAGTCGGTCAGTATTCCCGCAGCTGAGTTCTTGAGCATTTCGATAGTAGGCAAGCAAGGCAGGCATAGTAGGCAGGCAAGGCAGGCATAGTAGGCAGGCAAGGCAGGCATAGTAGGCAAGCAAGGCAGGCATAGTAGGCAGGCAAGGCAGGCATAGTAGGCAGGCAAGGCAGGCATAGTAGGCAGGCATGGCAGGCATAGCAGGCATAGCAGGCATAGCAAGTAGTGCCAGTGATTACTGGTCTATCGATTGGGTCGATTGTGCACTTCATGTGCTAGTGGTTGCATACCCTTCGTTGGTTCTCCCATCTTGGGCATTTAGATAGAGGCAGGATAGCTGTTGAGAGTCTCCAGCTTCCTTATTTCAGTCTTTATGACTTGGGTTAGTTTATGTCTCCTGAGGACTTGGTGGGCAGACCGTCAGGTCTGGCGGTGGTACCCACTGAGAACTCCCTTTTTGGTGTAGTTCTCACACCCTTTGGGGGTCTTCCCCCTCCTTTTTCCTTCCTCTCCCTTGTTTTGCAGAGTCTTAGCGGGTGTTGCGGATTCTGCGGTGGTTGCTCGAGGCGAGGGAGTCGCGTGCTAGACCCCTACCCGTCATTGGAGAGTAGCGGTACCCTTGAGAGGAGATCTTCAGTAGATTAATTATTTTATTTTTCTCCTCTTTTGAGAGACTGATGTAGTGAGGATATATTATGTATTGAGAGACTGTACACTGATGTATTTATTGGAGTTACCTCCCGGTTGGGTTCAGAGCTTGTATTTGAGGATATTGTATTATTATTATTATTCTTTTTGGGCGGCGGACACTGTTGTATTATTTTCAGTTGTACAGTGATTGATTTTGGTTATACAGCAGATTTTTATTTATAGCTCTGATATCTGTTTAGCTGTAGTACTTTCTTGCAGGTAGGACGCTTCGCTTATGCAGGACGGCATAGGTGGCGGATCTGTTGGCGAGCCCGGGTCGCAGTTTCGACCCCGGGGCGTGACACCCGGCCCCCTTACAGTTCGGGAACACGACAACCTCGGTACAACACGCAGAAGATATCAGCTAGGGCCCGGAAGTTCTGGGAGACCAACACCTACAACCCTATCAAACAAGAACAGGTTCCAGGCTCGGCCCCCGTGGCTTTCATCCCGACAAAGGGATGGCCCCTAGAACCCAGACCACTCGAACCCTTACGAGTGGGGAAATTTACAGGAAAAGGGGTGACATTTGTTACTGAAAACCATTTTCACTCAACCCACGCGGGTGAGGACTAAAAGTAGTTCCCTTTTTGAAAAACCATCTTAATTTGAGGAGAAACCCACTTTAATGATTTTTAGTTCTTTTTAGGAAAAACAGTTAGAAAACAAGTGTTTACCCAAACCCCAAAGGACTGATGCCTTTCTCCAATCAAACAAGAACAGACTTCAGCGGCCCTTCTATGCTTGGAAGGAAACATCGATAGACTAAAATTATGTGTATGTCAAAAGGTACTGGGTTCTAGGTCCAGCTAACACAAGCACACAACTGCCACTAACACAGTGGCGACAGCACAACAGGGATAGAAGACCTCCCGGGACTACCGTTTATCCAAACGGCTCCCGGCACAGAAAGCGACCCACTACATCTACCAGACTCCACTCTGCTCCCAAGCACGAGTGCAAATGCATCCCACACCAAAAGAAAGTCCCGACCTCTCGACCCACTACCCGGGCGAGGATAACACTGTGTCCAGGAATAGAATAAAAGTGTGGGTGTCTAAACATAAATAACCCTAGCCCAAGTGAGGGTTTTCTACTGGTCTGGTTACACATGCAACATATGACGGGGGTGCTAGGTCAAGTTCCAAGATAACTATATTAACAGATGATAAAAGGAATAACAATTCCTACAATCTGGCATGCTACACAAGAAAATAAACTATCATGCATAGTCCTACATCAGTAGAATTACTGTACAGTCCATAAAACTTGGAGATAAGGCCACCCACCTCGGTTTGCCACCAATTGCTTGTAGACACTTACAATTGGCCTCCACGCGATCCGCACTCAAAACGATGCCCGCTGCCGGAGTCCGCACGCAAAACGGAGCACGCCGCCGGAGTTCGCACGCAAAACGGAGCTCGATGCCAGAATCCGCACGCAAAACGAAGTTCGCACGTAAAACGGTGCAGGGTGCCGGAGTTCGCACGCAAAATGGTGCACGGTGCCGGAATCCGCACGCAAAACGGAGTCCGCACGCAAAACTGTGCACGGTGCCGAAATTCGCACGCAAAACGGAGCACGCCGTCGGGAACCGCACGTAAAACGGTGCAGTAAAACACGATCCCTAACACAGATAAGAGCAAGATGGTCAAATCTAAAGTCCAAAAGAACGCCCCAAAACTATGCCAAAAACACCGTAAAAATAAAGTGCGGGACCTACCTCAACTGCGCCGCGCCGCCCAAACGCTCCAGTGGAACACTTCGGGCACTCCGCGAGGTCCACGACGCACCGCCGCACCCCACAAAAATCTCCTCCTCACTCCCTCTCTCGCTCGGTTGGAGAAGAAAGAAAAGAAAATGGAGGAGAAATGGTGTGCGGGGAAGAAGAAGAAGAAGAAAAAGAAAAAGAAAAGGAGGAGAAAGGTGGTCCACGGGCCCGGTCCACGGTGCACCGTCCAATGGGGAGCCACCGCCAGCCGGTCCACCACACTCGGGTGCGTGCACCTGGCCCAGGCACGCGCCTGCCTGCCCGCGCGGCACGCGGCCAGCGCGCCACGTGGGCGCGGTTGCCGCGCGCCACACGGGCGCGTGACACCCAGCGCCGCGCAGACGCGGGACATACCGCGCGCCCCCCCGCGTGACCGCGCGCGCCAGTGGGGGCCCGCCACGTGGCGGCCCCCGCGCGCCTCACGCTGCAGGCGTGCTTCCCCAGCGCGCCTGCCTACCGCGCCGTACGCGCCTCGAACTGCGCGCCAGCGCCGCCTTGGGATCCGTGCCACGTCAACTCGAAAAACGCGCACGTCAATCGGGTTCCAAATCAAACAAGTAAATAGTCCATTCTCAATGATTTCGCGCGCTGAATCCAAAAACGGTGTCCGTTTCTCCAAATTCCAACTCTAAAAATTTCCGAAGGCATCCGGAGAGGTGATCTTTTATCCAAACTTCGCCCTGAGTCCAATTTTGACATCTGAGTCGCGCGAAACCACTTCTAAACACTCGACGGGTCCTCCAATTCCCACGTGATCCCTTTTTAAGCCCAAAGTTCATCACTTGTGTCCAAATTGTGCACAAACACCACCGACACACCACGCAGGCCTCCAGTGATGCAAACTAAATCCCAAATTGCACCACAAATTCATTTCTTGGGCCTGACACGCGCACAAACACTCCCAAAGGCCACAATCCGACAGTAATCTCTTAAGTGGGGATTTCGGGTCCTCACAGTTCGTGTGATCGACTCGTGCTACATTGGTGACGATCGTGGATTCGGTTAGACTTCGTGGATTCGAAGTTGGACACAAATCGTGTGATCGAGGCACGTTGAGGACTACGGAGACGATCTACTTGGAGCATATGGAAAATGTTGAGTCGTAGGAATGCATTATATCACCTTGTACGTGTTTTAATTTTAGTAAAATTTTTCGAGTGATCGGTCCCGTGGTTTTTTACTCCTAGATTGGAGTTTTCTACGTAAAATCTTGCGTATTCATTTTATTTTCCGCATTGGGTTATTTTTATGCAATGATTTCTGAGTTTTATTGTTTACACCTATTCACCCTCCCTCTAGGTAATTTTTCTCCTATTTTAGATCCTTGGATCCCATAACCCACAAGTGGTATTAGAGCGGGAATAGGGTTGTAAACAATGGTTGAGGGTGGAAATATCAATCGACTTTCGTTCTTTGATGAAACAAATTATGCTTATTGGAAAGTACGCATGAGAGCATTTTTAGTTTCCATCGATGAACGGGTGTGGTAATCAATCGAGACTGGATGGAAACATCCTATTGAAATTATCGTTGATGCATAAATCCCTAAACCTAGGACGACGTGGTCAAGAGAAGAAATAGATTTATCTTCTTACAATGGCAAGGGCGTCAATGCTTTATTTAATACCTTGCCACAAACAGAGTTCTCTCGCGTCTCGGCCTGTGAGACAGCGAAAGAAATATAGGATACTCTACAAGTTACACATGAGGGTACTAGTTTGATGAAGGTTCAAAAACTGCAGATGCTTACGAGCAAATTCGATTCAATTCATATGGCAGAGAATAAAATCTTCACAGATTATTATACATGATTGCAAGACATCGTAAATACATGTGCTAACTTGGGAGAGAATATCTCAGAATCTAAAATTGTAAGAAAAATTTTGAGAACTCTCCCCGGAAGATTTCACCCTAAGATTGCAGCTATTGAAACAGTAAAACACCCGGACGAGATCAAAGTAGAAGAATTAGTTGGTGCACTTCAAACTTATGAAATGACTTTTCCTACTAACTATTCTTTTGGAAATGCTTCCTCTTCTTCTAAGTCTTCAGGTATGGCATTGAAATCAACAAAAGAAGAAGACACGAATTCGTCATCCTCAGACGCAGATGATAATCTATCAATGGAGAATTTCGAGAAACAACTTGCGTTCTTGACAAGAAAATTTCGCCGAAACTTTAGAAGGAAAAATTCAAGCAAATCTTCATCCTTCTTTAAGTCCAAGAAAGGCAAAGGATTTTTAAGTTCAAAATCAAGAAAGCAAGAGGGTTCTTCAAAGGACAAAAAGAACTCCGAGGGACAAATCCAGTGCTTTAAATGTAGAGGTTTTGGTCACATCTCAACGGAGTGTCCCAATAAGAATCCGTTGAAGAAGAAGGCTATGAAAGACGTCATGTAGGATGGCTCTTCCTCCTCTGACGAGTCGTCTTCCAATGATGAGGATAAGAATGCCACGGCATTTCTTGCGTCCACAACTTCACCCTTCGTGTGCTTGTCATCGACTTCCTCAGGTTCATTGTCCATCTCCTCCTTGAATGAAAGAGCATCATCGGATGATGAACCGAGCGATTCCGAAGGTGAAGATTTTGCTCTCGCCTACCAAAAATTATTACGGGATTTAAAGAAATTGGCGAAGCATAACAAGAAGTTGAGGAGAAGGTTGTTGGAACTCGAAGACCAATCAAACAAGGCAACTTCTCTCTCAAAGGCTCTTGAAGAGGAAAGGGACAACTTGATCAAGGTTAATACTTCCATTCAAGAGAAGAGCGAACATTTCGAGAAGGAACATATAAAGTTGGTGGAAAAAGCAAATTACTTCTTGAAGCTCTATTCCGAGGCACGTCAAGAAAATTTGAAGATGACGAAGATCATATTCCAACTTAAAGAAGATTTGAAAAGGTTCTCATTGGGACGAACCAAATTGGATAAGTTGCTTGGTCTTGATTTTGGTCAAACGAATAGATTGGGCCTTGGATATGATCGGACTTGTGATGATCCAAGATCGAGTGAAACGAAGTTCTTGCCCCATTCAGTTTTTCCTCCTCCTCCGACTAAAATCATTTTACCCAATGTTGACAAACCTTCTACATCACAATGGAGCTCAATCTCAAAGAAGATATGTCACAATTGTGGAGAAAAAGGGCACATAAGAACTTTATGCAAACATGGAGCGAAACGATCAAATCAAGTGAATCATGCATTGACTACCATCAAGAGCACAGACCGGAATTTATAAGAAAATCAATCGAAGGTCAAGAACAATGGTAGTATACCCCCCAAGACAACATATATGTGGAAATCAAAGAAAGGTGATCAACCGAAGAAGACAAATTCACCAAGGAGCACAACATCACGATCATTGCCGACGTATTCCAATACTCGTAAGGTTTGGGTGCGTAAAGGTGAAATCTTCTCTTATCTTGTCATTCATACATCACTACGTGCATATGATAATTCGTCTTGGTATTTGGATAATGGTTGCTCACGGCGCATGACCGGAGATAAAACTATTTTAAATCTTTTGAGAAAACCTCTATAGGACATGTTGTTTTCGGAGATGGAAGATCTTCAAATATAGTTGGCAAATGAACAATTACTATTCCAAACGGCCCAGTTTTGAACGATATTTTATATGTTGAGTGCCTCAGGACTAATCTCATAAGCATTAGTCAATTGTGTGATGATGGTTTTTTAGTTAATTTTTCTATGATTGAATGTGTTGTAACTGATGTAAACCAATCATTCTTTTTGAAAGAGGTTAGATCACTGAATAATTGCTATATAGTTCCTAGTAAGCATGTTGAACATTGTAACCTAATTTCACTTGACACCGAAATACTTTGGCATGAAAGACTAGGTCACATGAACTTTAGAAAACTATGTAGGATTACACATAAGGATGTTGTTAGAGGTGTTCCTAAACTAAATTTCAAAGAAAACATTGTGTGTGGTCGATGTCAAAAGGGAAAACAAACCAAATCCACTCACAAGAACTTGAACTATGTAGGCACAAAGCGGCCACTGGAATTATTGCATATGGATTTAATGGGGCCAACTTGTCAACCTAGTTTGGATGATAAGTGGTACATATTTCTCATGATTGATGATTTCTCTCGCTTTTCATAGGCACCATTTTTAAAAGAGAAAGTGAATACTTTCGACTCTTTTCATGATATTTGTCATCAAAATAATTTAAATCAAATTATTTTATTTATCAATTAGAAGAGTTCTAATCCAATATCAAAGAGTTTGATATTAGACTCCACGTAGAATGGTAATGGACCGGTTCCACACAATAGAAATTGTATGTATCCAAAATGAAAGAATGAGTCCAATACACTAAATAGTTTAGCGGAAGTAATGAACAATTGTAAATATTATTTACAAAATCTTTCATCTCTAATTAGATTAGAAAATAATTAAATATTTATAAATTATTATGAGATAATATTTTAATTAGATTAAATTTATATAAAAATATTTAATTATAATTTAATGGATAGAATCCCATCTAAATTTATTAGAGAGAGATAAAAAGTAAAATAATTCATGATAAAACATTATGAATAAGCCTATTAGGGATGTATACATCTAGCATCCCTCTAATTTTTTTTCTTATCCAATAGTTCAGTTAGTTTCAACCGACTGTGCATGGTGTATATAAACTGGGGTCATGTGGGGTCATGTGGGGTCATGTGGCTTCATTAGTGTGCCGCGAGAAGAATCATGTGACTTCATTAGTACGCGTGAAGACGCGAGAGATATTCACGTTATTTTTTCTCTCTACAAGATCTTTCATAAAGTTCGGAGTATTTAATGAGACGGTCTATATATATATATATATATATATATATATATATATATATATATATATATATATATAGAGAGAGAGAGAGAGAGAGAGAGAGTGTGTGTGTGTGTGGGAGAGAGGTTAGCTTTTGGATAAAAAACATGCGGTTAGGATATAGTGGATCCATTAGGTTTAGTGGATGATTGATGAAATAATATAATATAAAGAGTAAAATTAGTCAAAAAAATAAATCTAACGGTAGAAAACTCACAAGCAGAAATTACTTACTACTTTTACAATTTTAAAAATATAATAGCCGAACTCTCTCTTTCTCTCTCTCTTTCTCTCTCTCTCTCTCTCTCTCTATATATATATATATATATATATATATATATATATATATATATATATATATATATATATATATATATATATTCTGTGACACCCCCAATAGTCCCACATCGGATGTGGATGGAATTGTGATTGGGTTTATATGAAACTTGGACACTAGTAATAATAACTGGGCTTAAGCATTTTGGGCTGTGGTTTGGGCCGAACGAGTTATTATTGCTAGTGGGCCGGGTCGTTATATTTGGTATCAGAGCCAATAACCGGCCGGAAGTGTGCGGCGAGTCTCGGCTAAGCCTGGGTCTAGATGACAGGGCTAGCGAGACAAGTCTCACATCCGATGTGGGACTATTGGGGCTGTTGTGTGTCTGTTTGGGCTGACGAGGACGTCAGGCCTAAACGGAGGGAGTCTGTGACACCCCCAATAGTCCCACATCGGATGTGGATGGAATTGTGATTGGGTTTATATGAAACTTGGACACTAGTAATAATAACTGGGCTTAAGCATTTTGGGCTGTGGTTTGGGCCGTGGTTTGGGCCGAACGAGTTATTATTGCTAGTGGGCCGGGTCGTTACATATTCTTGGCGAGTGTCTCATAGGTAGGGATGTCAATAGACACGAAAATTCGAAATTTTATTCGAATTCGAATCCGAACGAAATAGATTTACCCGATATTAAACGGATATGGATTTGAATATGGATATAAAAAATGAAAATCCGTCGAATTTGAATTTGGATATAGATTTTGATTTTACCCGAACCCGACCCGAATCCGAACCTGAATTGATTTTATGTTATATAATATATGTGTATAAAAATATTTGATATTATATTTAAATTCATATTTTAAAATTTTAAATTTAATATAATATATTTTGAAATATTGTAAAGAAAAAAAAATAATTATTTCGGATTTGGATTTTCGGGTTCGGGTTCGGATTCGGGTTTTGAATTTTTGGTCGGGTTTGGATTTGGATATGAATTTTTAAAATATAACTTCATGAAGCCGAATCATGTGTTCAGCTCGCTGTTCGTGAGCCAGCTTGTGTCGGCTCGAAATGAGCTCGAGATCAATTCGCTCGTTTAGTAAACGAGCCGAACACGAGCTGGAGTCAGCTCGCTGGTGTACCGTTCGATAGCAGCTCGAATATATATATATATATATATATATATATATATATATATATATATATATAAGGCTAAATTACAGAAAACTTCCATGTCATATCCCGCTTTTCCACTTTACCCCGTGTCATTTAAAAGTCTACATTTTGCCCCCTCGTAATTAGCGAATTGTCTTTAGGGGACAACGACGTTAACTGAAATGGTAAATTGTCGAAAATGCCCTCGTTGTGCTGACCCGCGCTGACCCTAACCCTAACCCTAGGGAGGGAGAGCTCCTCCTACGCTGCGATGCCGCCGAAGTTGGACCCGTCGTAGGTGGTGGACATGTACGTGCGCGTGACGGGCGGGGAGGTGGGCGCGGCGAGCTCCCTCGCGCCGATGATCGGGCCACTGGGGCTCTCGCCGAAGAAGGTGGGCGAGGACATCGCGAAGGAGACGGCGAAGGAGTGGAAGGGCCTCCGCGTGACCGTGAAGCTTGCCGTCTAGAATCGGCAGGCCAAGGTGAGCGTCGTCCCCTCCGCCGCCGCCCTGGTCATCAAGGCCCTCAAGGAGCCCGAGCGACTGCAAGAAGACCAAGAACATTAACACAACGGCAACATCTCCCTCGACGACGTCGTAGAGATCGCCCGCGTCATGAGCCCCCGATCCATGGCCAAGGACCTCTCCGGCACCATCAAGGAGATCCTTGGCACCTGCGTCTCTGTCGGTTGCACCGTCGACGGCAAGGACCCGGATCTGCAGCAGGAAATCTCCGATGGCGATGTCGAGGTCCCTGCCGCCTGAGATCGGTCTCTTCTTTATCTCTCTCTTTTAAAGATTAGATTTTGATTCATGTAGTAGTTTTCGAGACTTCAATTTTTTTGCTATTTCTATGTGATCCTGCCTATTTTTGTGTTAAATTAAATGATTGCTCCGTTTTGCTCAATTCAGTAATTTGCTAATTTGCTCTGGTTCAGGTTGTCTTTCTCTTTAAAGATTAGATTTTTATTGGATCGTGCAATTTCTATGTGACAGTACCAAGTAAGATGATCTTTAGCTATTTCGGGTAATTTGCAATCGAGAAATGGTTGTGAGCTTAGTTTCTTGTTATGTTGTGTTCATGAGGAGATTGCAGTTTATTTGCTTCATATTTAATTTTGAAGTTAGATTCTTATGCTATTTCGATTTGCATGTTGCTTGTATGAATTCGTAGAATTAGAAATGTATAAGGTAGCTTTATGTTCGCTTATGATACTGTTTAGATTGATTAGCCTTTGTTGATAGCAATTTCGATCTTTGATAATAATCTGAAATTTCATAACTACTCTATACATGGAGAACATGATCTTGAAGTTAGTGATGACTTGTTTGATTGGACGACGGCGGCGAAGCGGGCGTGGGCTCCGCCGCGTGCGACCCGATCCGGAGGAGGAGGACGACGACGAAGAGGGCGCGGGCGATGAGCGCTTCGACGACGACGACGGCGGCGAAGCGGGCGCGGGCTCCGCCGCATGCGACCCGATCCGGAGGAGACGACGACGATGACGGCAGCGAAGCAGGCACGGGCGCCGCCGTGCGACCCGATCCGAAGGAGGAGGAGGACGACGACGACGGCGGCGAAGCGGGCGCGGGGTCCGCCGCCTGCGATCCTTTTTTTTTTTTTCTTCTTTTCCGAAGTCTTTTTTTTTTTAAAGGGATATTTTCCAAGGGTATTTTGGGTATATGAAATTATATTTTCAAAAAAACTGACGGTCCACTGACGTAATCGTGACGGCGGGGGGTTACTGCACAATTCGCTAATTACGAGGGGCAAAATGCAGACTTTTAAATGACATGGGGTAAAGTGGAAAAACGGAATATGACAGAAAGGTTTTCTGTAATTTAACCTATATATAAATAAATAAATATATATATATATATATATATATATATATATATATATATATATATATATATATATATATATATATATATATATATATATATTTATCATTTAATTTTTATCTTATAAAGGTACCAAATTATAAAATAGCTCATTTATTTATGCTGAGTTAGAATATTTTTAAAAATATTAAAAAAAATTAATCATTGGAATTGACTTTTTGATCATTGGATTAAAAGTCAACAATAATAATTATTTGTGAACCATTGTGTATGATCAAAAAAATTATTAGAATTAATTCAACGATTAAAAATATTATAGTGCCAACATTTTAGTACTTTCAAATGCAAGTTGACCGAACTATATATATATATATATATATATATATATATATATATATATATATATATGAGCAATGCTACATGTACACCCCGAAGGGGTGTACATCATACACCTCCACCATTTTAATGGTGGCGATATTTTTTACGGGTCACATCGAGTGACCCATCATCACACCCCCACCCTTAGATGGGTGGGGTGTATGATGTACACCCCGAAAGGGGTGTACACATAGCATTTTCCTATATATATATATATATATATATATATATATATATATATATATATATATATATATATATATATATATATATATATATATATATATATATATATATATATATATATATATATATATATATATGGGATAATTGCCTGTGTACCCCTGAAATATGAAGAAATATCTGATTTATCCCTCTTATTTTTTTCTTTCCAATATACCCTTCATACGTTCCACCGTTATTAAAAATACCCCTACCGTTTCCTTTTGTTAAGTTAACTAGGGTTAAATTAGAGTTAAATAATAATCGGAGTTGAAAACTATCAGATATACCTATTTTGCCCGAGTTTAGGGTTTAGGATTTTTTAGGGTTTTAGGGTTTAGGGTTTAGGGTTTAGGGTTTTTTAGGGTTCTAGGGTTTAGGGTTTAGGGTTGTAGGATTTAGGGTTTAGGGTTTTTTAGGGTTTTAGGGTTTTAGGGTTTAGGGTTTTAGGGTTTTAGGGTTTAGGGTTTAGGGTTTTAGGATTTAGGGGTTTAGGGTTTTAGGGTTTAGGGTATATTTGAAAGGGCAAAATAATAATTACACACAGATAACGGCAGTTCCAAACGGTACACTAACAGAGTTTAACTTCAGGGGTATTTTGGAAAGAAGTTGGAACGTAAGAAGGGTAGTTTTAATATTAGCCTTCTAAGAGGGGTAAATCTGAAAACAGAGAAATTTTTGGGGTATGTAGGAAATTGCCCCTATATATATATATATAGAGAGAGAGAGAGAGAGAGAGAGAGAGAGAGAGTTAGGTTGGAATACTATTAATAGTACCAAGTCATTGGTGCTATTAAGTTTTTAACCTTTTGATTAAAAGATGTGTGGCTGAGATGATAGTGGCCCCTTGTGTTTAATAGGTGGTTGGAAAAATAGTAAAATCTAACGGATAAAAATGATCAAAGGGGTTTATCTAAGGGTAGAAAACTTGATAGTACCAATAACTTGATATTATTAATAGTATAGTAGCCGTACTATATATATATATATATATATATATATATATATATATATATATATATATATATATATATAAAAGAAATCCTACTGTAAATTTTACTATTTAGATTTTAGACCATCAATTTTTTTGTGACTTTTAATAATTAGATTAAAATTTAATTTTTTACTTTTCTTTCAACTTTATACATAATAGTGAGAATGAAAATCTAACTTGTTGTTCGCAAGCCAGCTCGTGTTTGGCCCGTTAATAAATGAGTCGAAGACGAGCCGAATTTTTTACCTCGATATTTAAACGAGCTAGCTCGTGTTCGGATCGTTTATTAAACGAGTCGAACACGAGCCGACCCCAGCTCACCTGTGTTCGGCTTGTTGACACCCCTAGTGTCTCATAAAGAAAAATGTAGACATGCATCAGAGGGACGGCTAGAACTATCTTTATAGTTAAGGTAATGTTTGGTTCGGGAATTATGAGTTTGGGGATAAATTTTTTTATTCCTGTGATAGTTTGCTATTCCGGGATAGTCAGGGATAAAAGAAAATTAGTGTTTAGTTTGTAAAACTGTTATTCTTAGAAATAGTTGAAATTGTGTTTGGTTTATTTTTAGAATAAACGAGAATAATGAAAAAATAAAAATAATTATAATTTTAAAATAATAATATTTTATCTAATTAATTAATATAAAATATTAATTAAATAATAATTAATATTTGTATAAATTAAAATTTATATTTTTGTAAATAATATTGTTTATTTTTTAAAAAATTAAAGTTAAAAAAATAAAAATTTGTATAAATTTTAAAATTTATTAAATTTATAAATTTATTAAAAATTAAAGTTACAAATTTAAAAAGTTATAAAATTTAAAATTTCTCTAAATTTTAAATTTTAAATTTTAATTATCTCAAAAAATCTGTAAAAGATTATGCAAAAATTTTAATTTTTAAATTTTTATAAATTAAAAAATTTCTATAAAAAAATTAAAAATTTATATATACAAAATTTGTATAAATTTTAAAATTTTTAAATTTATAAAAAATTAAAGTTAAAAATTTTAAAATTTATAAAATAAAAAAAATTAAATTTAAAATTTTATAAATTTTATAAACTTTAATTTAAATTTAAAAAAATTAAAAAAAAGATGGAAATAAGGTTGTACTCGGATGGAAATAATTTTATTCCCACCAATAGGGGGAATTGTTATCCTTCCTCCTTAACGGGCTATTCTAGAATAGCCCCTTAAGAGAGGGATAACAAATCCCTCCCCTTTTTTTTGTGTTTGGAAGATAAATGGGGGATAAAGGAGTTATCCTCCTTTATCCCCGAACCAAACATAGTAAATATTTAGTTTTGGTTATTTTTGCATTATGTTGCCATATGGCATCTCCACATTCGTCAATTCTAATTCGACCAAATCAATAAATATGTTCTTGATTTATTCTTATCTATTAAGAATAATATTAGAATTTAAGTTATATTTTTTTTATTAATTAAGAAACATATTTTAACTCAAATATTAACTAATATTCTCATATTGAGAAATATAATATTTTAAAGGATTCTAATAATCTATATATAGAATCTTTTTCTTTAAGTTTTGAATACAAAAAATCATCTACATTCTTGGGATTTAAGAATGTGGATATAAAAGAGAATTATGCTAGTTTTGGAGTGTGGATATAAAAAAAAACTTTGGTAGTTTTGGAGAGTGTATATAAAAAAAAACTTTGGTAGTTTTGGAGAGTGTATATAGAAGAAAACTCTAATAGCTCTCTACGCATCCGATTTGATTTACACATCCGCGCATCCGATCTGATCTTCGCATCCGATTCGATTTACACATCCGCGCATTCGATCTGATTTACGCATCCGATCCGCAGCCCGTAAGAGATACATGGAAGATTTAAAGCCATCAAGACAAGGACGATCCAAGAAAGCCGGTACAACAAGCAATTCGGTCTCTGTATGTTTTCGCTGCTCTATTAATTTCAACATATTATAACATGAGAATGATTCGCCATTATTGAATTGATTTTTATTTTTCGATTTTTATATGTGATATGAGTTTTGACTTTCGAAAAATTTAAAAATACAATATTATTTTTTCATTGCATTTTTTTTTTGTACCGGTAATTCCGGTAATTCTAATGATAGTATCAGAATCGATTCTCATATTTTATGTAAAAATATTAATATTTAAGTATGGCTCGATCGAAATTCTGGAGCCTACTAGATCAATGTTGTTTTTCCTAGAGCACGTGCTGCAATTTGTTGGTTTTAAGCTATAATATAAATTAGTGAAGGTACCCGCGCGTTGCGGCGGATAGCTATTTTAAATCAATAACGATAAAATTAAAAAATATAAAAAATTATAAATATCAAAATATTTTAGTGTGAAGTTCAAATCTCAGTGAATTGTTATTAGAAACAATATACAAACACGTCGACTATAATAATATGCTCGATAAATATCAATTGAAAGAGCAGTAAAAATAGATGATTTGAATAATAAGTCGTCAAAATTTGCCACAATAACTAACTAAATTTTTCTAAACCATCTATATATTCTAATTCTGATTATTAAGTATTAAACATAACAACAAAAATAAACAACAATATCATAGAAAAATAAATCCCAAGACAAATCAAAAAAAAAAAAAATTGAAACTCTTAAGAAATTTTATATAAGTACTTCTTTTTAATTCTCGAGCATCCGCATGTTTCTTCTCTGCTTAATTATAGCAAAAGAAAAAAAAAAAATCAAACAACAAATTTGATTGTAATTTTTCACAAAGAAAAAAATAAAAAAATAATAATAATAATACAATATGAATATTGCAAACTACAATCAAGTACATATTCTAACTTAAAAAAACTCATCGCTATTTACACTGCAATGAGCAAATATGAATGAATAATTAAATAAATCACATGTAGAAAAATTTAATCTTGAAATCAAAATATTAGAAAAATAATAAAATTGAAAATAAAATAGAATAATCGAAAGAACAATTAAATAAAATCCAGCAAAAATAAACAATAATGTAATAAAGAAACAAACCCTAGAACAAAGAAAAATTGAAATCCATACAGAAATTCTATATGCGTATTTCTTTCTAATTCTCACGGCCTTCGCATGTTTCTTCTCTGTATAAGTATAACAAAAAAAAAAGTTAAACAAATTAGTCAAATTTGATTGTAATTTTTCACAAAAAAAAAATTAGAAAGATTAATACTTTAAAATAAAATAATGTATAATTTATTTGATGTAAAATATTTAAATAATTTTTTTTAATGTAAAAATTCATTGCAAATTTACCATAGGACACGTACGTCTTATAATTTATTCAGCTAGAAGAAAAATAAGGGGTGAAATATATAGCGTTATATGATATTATTGAGG
Organism: Tillandsia leiboldiana; assembly: GCA_029204045.2. Classification (NCBI taxonomy): domain Eukaryota; kingdom Viridiplantae; phylum Streptophyta; class Magnoliopsida; order Poales; family Bromeliaceae; genus Tillandsia; species Tillandsia leiboldiana. Next base: position 48,760,264 of record CM055064.1, on the reverse strand, counting down.
ATTAATATAATATAATTAAAATTTTAAAAAATAAAATAATCAAAAAAATAATTAAGGAAAATTCAACAAAAATAAAAAATAATGTGATAAAGAAAAAACATTAGGATAAATCAAAATGAAAAAAAAAAAGAAACTCTTACAAATATCTATCAATATTTCTTTTTGATCCTCGCGGTCTCTGCATGTCCCTTCTCTGCATAATTATAACAAAAAAGAAAATGAAAAAAAATCAAAAAAATTAGTAAAATTTGATTGTAATTTCTCACAAAGAAAAAAAAAAAAATAGAAAGAAAATACAATATGAATATTACAAACTACAAACCAAGTTAACGTAAAAGAACTCACCATTTACCTTACAATGAGGAGAGATTGGAAAGATGAGGAGTTGTGATGTA